>NC_069437.1:29033928-29163928 GCF_026875155.1 Cherax quadricarinatus
TGCTAGGAGTGCGTGGATGCATGCTCGCACGCACGCACGCACGAACGCACCCACCCACCCAGCCTACTCCATCGTACGGTGATTGAAGTAGGAAAGTGAATAGAGTTTAGACTTAATTTGTTCCGTATTGTGCATGCAAATTCCTTTCCAATACTAATGACGTCACCGTGATCCAAATGGTCATTAAATTAAGGTTCGTCAGAGGAACGGTTCGTGGGGAATCTATAATAGGCATTTATCCACCTAAAACCTCTTTCTTCTGAAGATTAAATGTTCTTGAACCGTAGCTTGTTGAGCAGGCGGTATATGACTAATTTGTTTTCATCTTTTTTCTTTTCCCTGCGTGTGTTGAAGGTGGTGGAGGATAGCCGGGAATGGTGCTTGTATATTTATTTGCAGTGGCGAGTATTGACGAGAAAGGAAACTTTAACATACTTTTACACACTGTCATCGTGTATTTTACAGAAATGAGGGATGTTTTGTTTATGCTGAGGTCTTATACTTGTCGATGAGGTTTGAAACGTGAGGTGAGGGAGCGAAATATGCTGTGTTGGGAGAGAGAAAGAAAGATGTGCTGTTTGGTGGTGTGGGAGAGGGATGTGCTGTGTGGGGAAGAAGCAATATGTGCTGTTTGGTGGTGTGGGAGAGGGATGTGCTGTGTGGGGAAGAAGCAAGATGTGCTGTTTGGTGGTGTGGGAGAGGAATGTGCTGTGTGGGGAAGAAGCAAGATGTGCTGTTTGGTGCTGTGGGAGAGGAATGTGCTGTGTGGGGAAGAAGCAAGATGTGCTGTTTAGTGCTGTGGGAGAGGAATGTGCTGTGTGGGGAAGAAGCAAGATGTGCTGTTTGGTGGTGTGGGAGAGGAATGTGCTGTGTGGGGAAGAAGCAAGATGTGCTGTTTGGTGCTGTGGGAGAGGAATGTGCTGTGTGGGGAAGAAGCAAGATGTGCTGTTTGGTGCTGTGGGAGAGGAATGTGCTGTGTGGGGAAGAAGCAAGATGTGCTGTTTGGTGCTGTGGGAGAGGAATGTGCTGTGTGGGGAAGAAGCAAGATGTGCTGTTTGGTGCTGTGGGAGAGGAATGTGCTGTGTGGGGAAGAAGCAAGATGTGCTGTTTGGTGCTGTGGGAGAGGAATGTGCTGTGTGGGGAAGAAGCAAGATGTGCTGTTTGGTGGTGTGGGAGAGGATGTGCTGTGTGGGGAAGAAGCAAGATGTGCTGTTTGGTGCTGTGGGAGAGGAATGTGCTGTGTGGGGAAGAAGCAAGATGTGCTGTTTGGTGCTGTGGGAGAGGAATGCGGTGTGTGGGGAAGAATCAAAATGTGCTGCTTGGTGAGGTGGGAGAGAGATGTGTAGGGAAGAATCAAAATGTGCTGTTTAGCGATGTGGGAGAGGGATGTACTCTATGGGGAAGAGGGAGAGATATGGTGTTTGGTGATGAGGGATTTTCGGTATATGAGTGATGGACAGATATGTGCTGCGTGAAGGTAAAGAGAGAGAGAGAGAGAATGTGCTGTGTGGGAGTCAAGTAGAGGGATGTGCTTTCCTTTCTCCAGTTACCATCACGCACTCACCCACCATCCCCTACTCATGTGTGGTGTGTGGGGATATATAAATGTTTTAATGGTGTACATGACGTGTATGTGTGTATGAGTGTTTAGGGATGTATATGGTGTGTGGGGTGTATGAAAGTTTAGGGGTGTATATGGTGTGTCGGGGTATATGAGAGTTTTATAGTGGGCCAGAAGAAGATAAATTATGTAACATCACAGTCACTAGTGAAATGGTTGTGAAGCAGATAGACCGACTGAAGCAAAATAAGTCACCGGGTCCTGATGAGGTTTTTTCAAGGGTTCTAAAGGAATGCAAAATGGAAGTTTGTGAACCATTAACTAATATTTTTAATTTATCTCTTCAAACAGGTGTAGTGTCTGATATGTGGAAGATGGCTAATGTAATTCCTATTTTTAAAACAGGGGACAAGTCGTTACCGTAAATTACCGCCCAATAAGCCTGACTTTATTGTAGGCAATTATAGAGTATTATAGCTGGGGATGATAGAAGCCATCTCGATAAGCATAGCTTGATTAATGATACTCAGCATGGATTCACAAGAGGCCGGTCTTTTAACAATTTATTAACTTTCTCAGTAGAAGCTTTTGAGGCTGTTGACCACGATAAAGAATTGATTTATTTACTTAGATTTTAGTAAGGATTTGATAGAGTCCGCACAAAGCTGTTGAAGAAGTAGTAGCTCATGGCATTTGGGGGAAGGGTGCTCTCGTGGATCGAATCAGGCTCACAGACTGGAAGCAGAGAGTGTCAGCAATGGGTTTGGTTATAAAACCTTGGTAATAAATTACCGACAAGTTGGTTTAGAAAGAACGTAAGCAAAACTATAACATATTTATTAGAAAACGTTTCGTCCAGGGCTTGATCACTTCTAACATTACAGAGGTAGAAAGACTTTATATATATAGGCGGAGAGTGAGATGTGACGCACGTGACCTGAAGAATGTCATAAGACATAGAATGGAGGACACTGTAGAAGGCCTACGGGGCCATGCGAGGAGGGTCCTTATCAAAACAGCCTCTGCCTATGTGAGACGGGTAGACGATGAATTTCATGTGACTCTGTGTTGTTGGGTTGGTGCTGCTTATAGTATCATGTATGCCAATGTTTTTGAAATTTTGTAGTTTCCAGTGTTGCGTTCTATAGTGTCGGTGACGGTGATTAGTGAGGCTTCTAGGCACCGTCGGCGTCTGAGGTCTGGTTCGGTGAGAACGAGTTGTGCCTCGTTCCAGTTCATCAAATGCCCCGTGGAGTCTCTGTGGAGGACACAGGCGTACCTTACATCGTCTCTGTTAGAGGCATTTCGATGCTCATTCAGGCGGACTGCAAGATCTCTGCCTGTCTCGCCTACATATTTCTTGGGACAGAACCCACAGGGGATAGTGTAGACGCCTGCTACAGCAGGCGTCTACAGGCGTGGTGTGTGAGGGTGTATGAGTGTGTTAGGGGTGTGCGTGGTGTGTGAGGGTGTATGAGTGTTAGGGGTGTGCGTGGTGTCTGAGGGTGTATGAGTGTGTTAGGGTGTGCGTGATGTGTGAGGGTGTATGAGTGTTAGGGGTGTGCGTGGTGTGTGAGGGTGTATGAGTGTGTTAGGGGTGTGCGTGGTGTGTGAGGGTGTATGAGTGGTTAGGGGTGTGCGTGTTGTGTGAGGGTGTATGAGTGTGTTAGGGGTGTGCGTGGTGTGTGAGGGTATATGAGTGTGATAGGGGTGTGCGTGGTGTGAGGGTGTATAAGTGTGTTACGGGGTTGTGTGTGGGTGTGAGGGTGTATGAGTGTGTTTGGGGTGTGCGGGGTGTGTGAGGGTGTATGAGTGTGTTAGGGGTGTGCGTGGGGTGTGAGGGTGTATGAGTGTGTTAGGGGTGTACGTGGTGTGTGAGTGTATGAGTGTTTATGGGTGTGCGTAGGGTGTGAGGGTGTATGAGTGTTAGGGTGTGCGTGGTGTGTGAGGGTGTATGAGTGTGTTAGGGGTGTTGCGTGGCGTGTGAGGGTGTATGAGTGTTTTTAGGGGTGTGCTGGTGTGTGAGGGTGTATGAGTGTGTTAGGGTGTGCGTGGTGTGTGAGGGTGTATGAGTGTGTTAGGGGTGTGCGGGGTGTGTGAGGGGTGTACGAGTGTGTTAAGGGTGTGCATGGTGTGTGAGGGTGTATGAGTGTTAGGGGTGTGCGTGGTGTGTGGGGGTGTATGAGTGTGTTAGGGTGTGCGTGGTGTGTGAGGGTGTATGAGTGTGTTAGGGTGTGCGTGGTGTGTGAGGGTGTATGAGTGTGTTAGGGGTGTGCGTGGCGTGTGAGGGTGTATGAGTGTGTTAGGGGTGTGCGTGGTGTGTGAGGGTGTATGAGTGTGTTATGGGTGTGCATGGTGTGTGAGGGTGTATGAGTGTGTTAGGGGTGTGCGTGGGTGTGGGGGTGTATGAGTGTGTTAGGGGTGTGCGTGGTGTGTGAGGGTGTATGAGTGTGTTAGGGGTTGCGTGGTGTGTGAGGGTGTATGAGTGTGTTTAGGGGTGTGTGAGGGTGTATGAGTGTGTTAGGGGTGTACGTGGTGTGTGAGTGTATGAGTGTTTGGATGTGCGTAGGGTGTGAGGGTGTATGAGTGTTAGGGGTGTGCGTGGTGTGTGAGGGTGTATGAGTGTGTTAGGGGTGTCGTGGTGTGTGAGGGTGTATGAGTGTGTTAGGGGTGTGCGTGGCGTGTGAGGGTGTATGAGTGTGTTAGGGTGTGCCTGGTGTGTGAGGGTGTATGAGTGTGTTAGGGGTTGTGCGTGGTGTGTGAGGGTGTATGTGTGTGTTAGGGGTGTGCGTGGTGTGTGAGGGGTGTATGAGTGTGTTAAGGGTGTGCATGGTGTGTGAGGGTGTATGAGTGTTGTTAGGGGTGTGCGTGGTGTGTGGGGGTGTATGAGTGTGTTAGGGGTGTGCGTGGTGTGTGAGGGTGTATGAGTGTGTTAGGGGTTGCGTGGTGTGTGAGGGTGTATGAGTGTGTTAAGGGTGTGCGTGGTGTGTGAGGTGTATGAGTGTGTTAGGGGTGTGCGTGGTGTGTGAGGTGTGATGAGTGTGTTAGGGGTGGGGCGTGGTGTGTGAGGGTGTATGAGTGTGTTAAGGGTGTGCGTGGTGTGTGAGGGTGTATGAGTGTGTTAGGAGTGTGCGTGGTGTGTGAGGGTGTATGAGTGTGTTAAGGGTGTGCGTGGTGTGTGGGGGGCAACTCCTGCAGCACGCAGTCTGTGTACCTCAAAATTTTCAGCTGCAAAACGTTGAAGTTCCGCCACGTCTGTAAATACAAGTAGTTTCTGCGCCACCACTTATAGTGAAAAAATGTTTTTATTCTGCCAATTTTAGTGACTAAATGTTTTGTAATATGGCTTATAGTCACAAAACGTTTGTTTACCGCTACTCCTGCAGTCACACAATTTTTGTACATAAACTTCAAAGGCGAAAACTTTTTTGTAACGTCACTTTTTCAACCATTACTGATCAATAGCCAACTCCTAGTCTTTGATTGCCTTTGCTGTCTCTTACATTTATTTTGTGTCTTTGTTACTAGTATCCTTTAAGCATTGCACAGTCTTCAGTAGTTCTTTGCCAGTCATTTCGTCTCATGCGTTCCTCATCATGGTTTAATAACTTGCTATTTACATCTCTTAACTTCCCCTCCTCCTCCTTCCCTTCAGAAGTCGTTTTCGAGTTTTCATACTGATTCGGAACATTCATATACTCTGGTGACTTTTTTTTTCCACTTCTGAGACGCTCATCAACTTCTGACTATCTTGTTTTTAGTGTCTGTATTTTAAGCTCTTTAAAAACTCTTGATGCTCACAAATAATTTTTGCACATAATGATATATTAGTTCCCTGATCCTGGCTTTGATTTATTCATTACCCACTTAATATCATCCTTATTTCTTGAGCTCTCCTCTTTAACCTGAATACCTCTGCTTGGCAGTGCTCTTCCTCTCTTTGTGTACCTCTAAAAGACTTCTTCATTCTCCATTCAATAAATTACTAAGCTGTATACAAATTTCCCTGTGCTGTAATATTCCTGTTTCTCATGTTATAAAACTATTCACTTTATATTTTACGTCAAATTTTTTTTCCACAAATTTCTTTACCTATTCTAGTTTTAAAGTAGTCGATACTCATACATTCGTGGCTGTATAATGTGAAATTAATTCCATTAAAATCTGACTATAGCTAAATCCGTTTCAGTGACTGACAAAAATCATCACAGTGGCAGCTGAAAGCGTCTTTTCTCGGATTTCCCAGAGCATACCTTCTCAACTTTCGACTCGAAACCTGATTCTTTCGTACACCGCTGGTCTAATTGGGCTTCATACAATGTTCTCTTGAATCTAACAAAGGCCCTCGAGTTATCCACCCATATATTCTATATGGTAATTATGGTAATATTTTACACTGTATAAATCCGTAGCCCATTGAAAAATCTGTGAAAATTTATATAGCTACACAAACATTATCTATCATTACATGATAGCAAAATATTATATTTTAGTTGTTTTCGTTTATTTTGGAGGGAGTGGTTATTTAAGTGTTAATGTTTTCAATTCGTTTGTTGATTTTTTTTTAAATATTCGCATTTGTCTTACGGCAACATGATAATATGTCTATTTTGTTTTTTACATTCCACGAAAGTTAATACAAATATAACTTCAAGACCTTACTCTTCTCCCCTTACAAACTTCCTGCGCGCGGTCATAAACAGCCTGACTGACCAGAGATAAACGGTTAGTGGACCGTGATTAGTGTACCTAGGATAAAGCCTCCACAATTTCATGCACTTGCAGACCCACATGAGTTTAGCCATTCGCGAAATAGACAGTGAAATAAACTGTTCTCCCTGTCTAGCCTTCAGACATATTCTCTACAGGTAAACACATTATTTGGAAGAGTTAAATTCGTAGAGGCCAAACAGCGTTTGTGGAATAATGAGTAATCAGATTTGATCCAAAGAAGGGAAGCGCAGTTCCTATTCTCTGATCAAGAACTCATCATCGACATCAAAGCACCTCCCTAGATCACATTTCTACTTATTCTGTCAGTGACATAACAATGAGTTCATATTTTTATTACTGTTAATATGAAGCATATTGTTTCACATATTTCTATTTGTGATATCTTGAAATTGGGTTTCAAGTTTTGTTTGTAACCGTAGTATCAGAAGTGTTAACCCTTCAAATAGTCTACCTTGGCCTGGGAAATTTAACCTTTATGGAAACCACCTGGTGAGATTCCTGCTGGAGCTGACCTCACTAACCAGAAGTTATGGGGGGATGGACGGCCTTTATAAGCTTAGGGGGAAAGTACTTAAGAGGAGGACTTGGTGGGGAACTATGGGCAGTTCAGAGCTCATGTCTCTTGGTGAAGAGGTGGAGCTTCCCTAGAGGAGCTCGATTCTATGGTATACTCCATGTGGAAGCTGTGATAGGTATTACCTTGGTAAAGCTGAACTCTGACGTTATACTCTAAGTAAATATTCATTTAGGTTCAGTATATTGTATTCCCCATCTCAAATATTTTGTATGGTATCTTCCTAGTTATGTTAGTATCAGACCCGTTTCTCATTAACCAAGTATAATATTGTAATAAGTAATTAAATATTAACAAGTGTGAAATATAGTGTGAAATATAGTAATCGTTTTCCCCACCTTTAATTTGTTAATCAGTATATGATGGAGTGGTAATCTAGCAGTTAAGGGGAATAGAGTCAAGTTTTCAGTAATACGTGGTGAGCTGAGATGGTGTCCTCACTGGCTCGACTCATTACTGTACACGGTAAGAAGATTTTTCCTTCTCGTTCGTGGTATGACGTCTTGGATTTTATAATTCAAGATTTGCAAAAACTGTTTTCCTGAAATATTCTACTGTGTATCAGTACGTGCCACAGGACCTCTCTTGCAAATGTAATACTAAGAAATTAGGTATGAACACATGTATCGTGTGTCTCTCGCAGTTAGTAGATGAAGGATAGAGCCTCCACCACTTCTTAGTCTGCTATGAGTAAGATGCATATGAAACAGTTCAGTATCTTTATTGTTGAAAAGTTTCGCCTAAACAGTAGGCTTCTTCAGTCAAATACAGAGGCAACAGGTTTATCATTGAAATGAAAATGATGTTACATGTCCATCAACGTTGGAGAAATAGTATTTGAGGTAGTCAGTCCCTCAGCCTGGAAAAGAGTTCAGCTTCCTGTCGGTATTTTATACCATTTTCAATATGACTATTATACAAAGAAACTATATATGACGGTAATGGGGCTCTATAAATATATATATATATATTATATAATATTTATATATATATTATAATATTAAATATAATATTATATAATATATATAATATGCTATGCATGTTGTAGTGTGATATACTGACTTCAAAATTACAATGACAAATCTCCTCCGTTTTCATGTTAATTTCTTGTCTAACTAAATTACTGATGATCTCAACTGCTACTGATAATGAGCTTCCGGTACTTCTTGACTCCATCTTTGTTCATGTTTTTTTCTCGTTCCTTACCTCCATCTTTGTTCATGTTTTTCTCGTTCATTGACTCCTTTGTTCATGTTTTTCTTGTTCATTGACTCCATCTTTGTTCATGTTTTTCTTGTTCATTGACTCCATCTTTGTTCATGTTTTTCTTGTTCATTGACTCCATCTTTGTTCATGTTTTTTTTCGTTCCTTGACCTCATCTGTGTTCATGTTTTTTTTCGTTCCTTGACTCCATCTATGTTCATGTTTTTCTCGTTAATTGCCTTCTTTTCTTTCGTTTCTTGATTTCATCTTTTTTTCATATTTTTTCATTTCGAACCCTTTGTTTCCTTTACTATTTCTTTCTATTTTTTCTTTGAAACTTACCGATAGGAAATTTTCAAATAATAAACTTTTAAGCGTCTAGTTCATTTTTCGTGCAACGCTATTTTTTATACTAGATTAAATTTAATTTTCCTTTATACATGGTATTTTGTCTCCACAGGCTAGTCTTATGTATAAATGTTTTGCGATCTTTCCCTCTGATCTACTTCAAAGAAAGCATTGTATCTAAAGTGTCTGCTGATGCACCTGTTTTCGGTTAGGATCGCAGCGGCAAGGCTGGAAAGTCGAAGTATATACCTAGGAAGGAATTAGGAAGAATCAATTGAAAAATACCCTTCATAGGTAAACTATGAACTATGCCTTTTCCAGACACTGGTCTGGTTGAAGTCTTTTCGAGTATCCCATTGCCTGGCTCTTTCATTGATTTTTGGTTAAGAACCCCCAAATTGTAATGGAGGCGGCCAGGGAAAATAGATACCACTAATTCGCTAGACGTCACCAACCAAGACAGAAAGGAATGCAGAAAGTACAATCTGGTTTTTTTTTTTCGCTGCGGATAACTATGCTCCAAGCGTAGTTTGATCCTATCGAGTAAGATTTGTGTATATCGACTCCTGTTGATTACCATATTTATTTAGTTTTAGGGGTATCCAGTGGGGTACACAGCTCAGGAGGTAAAATTGCCTCGGGGGGCTCAAGCACTTGGTGAAAAAATAGAAGGCGTTGTGGTCATCTAGACTGCCTGTTCGGTGTTCCATCCCCATTTAAGTTATTCAGTTTGTCCTCGAGAATTACTGTAGGATTTGTCCCTAGAGGAGCTTCAAGTAGGATCATGTTAATGGTAATATGAATCTCACTGTATTTATTGCTTGCTGGTTTGTTGATATGATTTCACAGTTGGAAGGATTTAGGGCAAGTCCCATGGCCTGTCCCTGTGCCATCACCTGTTCCAGACCCTCTAACAGGGAATCTTTTGTGTCTGTCAGATTACCGTCATCCAGTAATCAGTTACTTAGCTCACTGGTCAGTCTGCTAGTGATTTCCTTAACTACTGTGCAGAAGAGAAATTGGCGAGAGGATTCTTTTGGTAGGCGCCCCACGACGAAGTGACTGCCTACTCCCCAAACAGACAGCAAGGTTTAAGTCTTATTGTATCCAGCAAAAATAAAACTCACTTAGGTACCTAAATTTACTAAAAATAGCGTAATGTAACTTAATATTACCCAGTTACTTTTAGTTCAGTCTAAATTTGATTAATATTATTTAACATGAATGAAATATAGTAAGTTTGTGATAGACGATTGTTATCTGTACTCCAAGTCCACAAGCTCTTTCTAAAAAACAAGACACACACACATACACAACCAGTATTTATCGATATGATAAAATACAGTTAATCTAAAAGCTTTGTAGGAAACTTAACCAGCTTATCGTGTTGACGTGGAAAGTCTGGTAAACCACACATCCTAACACATTCTCTCAATTTCCATATGTATGAGTGAAACTAGGAATAATGAAAGGCAGAAATCCACAGGCGACTACCACAAGAGGAAAGTGGTTGTAGAATTATGGGAAAGAAACAGAATCTCCCGGACACGATCCATCATTCTGGTGTCTTTCCTCTCCTGGTAAATTTACCTTCTCGATTGCTCGAGATATTTATTTTGGTCGTTTGTCGGTCCCTGTGAAGCGATTCCTATTGAAGAGATAGCAAGAGGAAGGAAGAGGGAATTTTACGTGTTTTGACTTTTAGTACGTATGTTTGTATTGTGTATTACTTTGTTAGTAAATGCCTTATTTTGTTTGTGTGTGAGATAACCTATATTTAGCATCTGTATATGCAGTTTTTATGTAATAATTGTTTAATGTTTTCAATTTACAGAGCATAAACTTCCTCCTTGAATATCACTCCAATTATCTATCGTTTTATTTGATAAGAAATATTTTTTGTCCCTTACCTGAGACTTTTTTTTTTTTACGTAATTTATAATTGAGATCTCCTAAGGGTGTCAAGAAATCTTCTCTGGTATGTTTTAAGAACTTAGACATTAATCATTTCTCCTCCTTTTTACGCTGTCTACCAGAAATATTATTACTAGTACCTTCTGTCTCCATATTATATATTTCTTCACCCTGAATTTGATTTTCTTGCTTTTATTTGATTTGTTTTTATATTTACGTTTCATTAGGTGCGTACACCACGTTAGGATGCTTATTCGATGTTTGATTTAACGTATACTTTGACTACGATGTTTAATATTTCACTGTATAGCATAAGGCTCTCACAACTGCATTTACATAGATTTTCTGGTAAAAAAAAATTGTTTGTATTTACTCCAAGGTTTCTTCCTGTGTTCCATTTTTTTTTTTTTTTTCAAATTTTTATAGTCTGTATTCCTTACAGAAAATCGAAACATCCCAAATGGTAAATCATGCTTCCTCTTTACATACATTGATGGTTTGAAATAAAAAAAACGACAAAGTTATATTAGTTGGATCCTATCAGAAGCGAATGCCACGTTTGGAGCATTTACAGAAACACACACAAGGGATGTGTTAGATAGAGAGATAAATTATTCTTCTTTGTAGATTCGCCGGTATAATCGCCCGGCCCGGACCTTTTTAAGAGGTGGACCGGCCTTGGCTCCCTATCGTGGGAGTATCTCAGACCAATGTCTGCCATGGAAAGGGGTACAAGTATCTCTTCATCTTCTGGGAGTAGCTGTCCCCAGGCCTAGCCCGATTCCCCGTCCCCACAGGGCTTGGATGAAGAAGCTAGGCACCTTGGGCTGCCACAAACCTCGCCCACACGGGGCTCAAAGGGTGTGGCAGCTGCATAGTAGCAGACGATATCAGGAGGTGTAAAGGCAGCAAACACTACAGGATTCTTTAGGAGCCACACCCCAGCTTTGGGCATTAAACCCGATGTGATAGAATTAATAGGGCACAGGGAGGAGTAGGACTTTATATGAAAGATACTTTCTGCTGCTCAGAATTGCTGAATTCTACAAATGATACAGTAGAAATTGTAGGTAATAAAGTTGAAAGTAGGAATTTGGTAATTTTCATAGTATATAAACCAACGTCAAAAAACTGCTGAGAAATTCACAGATCACTTAAAAAAGATAGCTGTCTGGATAGGAAAATCCCACGAAATATTATACTCCTTGGAGATTTTAATCTCCCGCATGTCAAATGGAGGTTGGTTAAACGCAACGTTATTACCAGAAATTACTCATGGAAACTTCCTGGCTCAACAGGCACATACCAGGGAACTAATGAGGCTTTGTGAAAAGTACTTATTTAACCAACAGATAACCGATCCCATTAGAAATGAAAATACCCTGGATCTGATATTCACAAACAACGAGGAATTAAGCCGAGACATAATTACCAAAACAATATACTTTGACCACATCGTCACAGAAGTACAGACGAGTATAAACTCAGGGTTAGGGAACTGCAGCGCTAATGTAAGAGAAGGGAAGTTCAGTAAGTTTCATTTCAACAACCATAGAACTGACTGGGAAAAAATAAACAAAGAGCTATCAGACATATCCTGGGAATCAGACATATGCAACCTAAATCCCCACCAGTGCCTACAGACGCTGAACATAGAAGCATACAAGGTCTGTGTTAAACACGTACCATTGAGGAAACTCAGAAGATCAGATAGAGAGAACATAGGAGATGGTACTATAGAAGAAAACGGGTTACCGAATTGCTTAAAAACATAAATATGTCGCAACGAAGGAAAGATAGTCTTAGCCGAGAGATCACTGAATTATAGCAAAACTTAGGATGTCATACCAAACAGAAGAAGTACAAAGGGAGCAAAAGGCCATACAGGATATTGCAAGAAACCTAAAATATTTATATTCATTTGCTAAAACCAAGCTAAGAACTGCCTGTAGAATTGGACCATTAATGAGCGGTGAATCGTATACTGACGATGAACAGGAAATGAGTGAAATTCTAAAAGAACAGCATGAGTTAGTGTTCAGTAGCCCTCGAAATGACAGCAGGATTGAGAATGCTGAAACATTTTTCACTCCAGCAGAAGGCCGTGCAGACCAACTAACTAACATTAGTACTTGTCCCATACATTTCGAAAAAGAAATGGATAACATGTCCACTAACTCAGCACCTGGACCAGCTTCATGGAATGCCTTATTTATAAGAAAGTGCCCTCCAGTATTCTTTGGAGAGAGCCTAAATCTAGTTGAAATACAGGAGACCTTAAAGAGTGCAAACATAGCTCCTTTGCATAAAGAAGGTAGTAGAGCACTAGCTAAAAATTACAGACCAGTAGCCCTAATACCTCACATAATAAAAATCTTCGAAAGAATGATCAGACGTCAGATTACAAATTTCATGGAACAGCACAGTCGGCATAACCCAAACTAGCATGGTTTTAGAGCAGGACGATCATGCCTGTCACAGTTGCTGAACCATTATGACAGAATTACGGAGGCGTTAGAAGACAACTAAAACGCATATATAATAGACACAGATTTTGCAAAGACGTTTGACAAATGCGATCATGGGATGACAGTACACAAAATGAGGGCAATAAACATTACGGATAAGGTAGGCAGATGGATTTTCGGGTTCCTAACACACAGAAGACAAAAAGTAGTAGTAAACAGAGCAAAATCCAGCATCAGCTAGGTAAAAAGTTTATTTTTGCAAGGCACTGTCCTGGCACCTCTGCTGTTTCTCATCCTCATAAAAACACCCGTCACAGTTCTGTATCATCATTTGCAGATGACATTAAATAAGCATAAAAGTCACTGCGGTAGAAAACACTAAAAAATTATAGGAAGATATGAGCAGTATTTTTCAGTGGGCAGTGGAGAACATGACGTTCAGTGGAACACTGTATACAAAACTCAAGAAGATCCTCAAACAGAACGAAAGGAACACGTGAAAGACCTGGGAATGAATATGTCTGCTGACCTTTCTTTCAAAGAACATAAGGCAAATGTCACGACAGCCAGGAGAATAATGGGGTGGGTATTGAGTACCCTGTGTGGCAGCGGTCATCCATCAGTAACAGCCTGGTTGATTAGGCTAGCACCAGACCAGCCTGGCCCATGGCCGGGCTCCGGGAGTAGACTTTAGAAACTCATCAAAGGTATACCAAAGGTATACAGAATGTGTTGTTATTTTCACCCATTTCCATTCCATTTACGTCTACTTGGAATCTACCTGGAGGGTATTCTGAGGATCAACGCCCACAGCCCGGCTGATCCGGCACCGACTTTAGGTATCTGTCCAGCTCCTCTTGAAGACAACCAGGGGTCTACTGGTAATTCCCCTTATTGTTGGTGGGAGGCTGTTGAACAGTCTTGGGCCCCGGACACGTACTGCGTTTTCTCTTAGTGTACCACTGACGCCCCTACTTTTCACTGGGGGTATGTTGCATCGCCTGCCAAGTCTTTTGCTTTCGTATGGGGTGATTTCTGTGTGCATATTAGGGACCAGTCCCTCCAGACTCTTCCAGGTGTAGATTATGATATATCTCTCTCGCCTGCACTCCAGTGAGTACAAGTCAAGTACTTCCAGTAGTTAAGGTGTTTGATGGAACTTATACGTGTAGTAAAGGTTCTCTGTACATTCTCTTGATCTGCAATTTCACCTACCTTGAATGGGGATGTTAATGTACAGCAGTATTCCAGCCTAGATAGAGCAAATGATTTAAAAAGGATCATCATTGGCTTAGCATCTCTTGTCTTGAATGTTCTCATTATCCACCCTATCAGTTTCCTCGCAGATGTGATAGTGGCATTGTTGTAGTTCTTGAAGGTGAGGTCTTCGGACATTACCACACCCAGGTCATTCACATTACTTTTCCGCTCTGTTGTGTGATTAAAGTTTGTAGTATACTCAGTCCTAGTTACTATTTCCTCCAGTTTTCCATAACGGAGTAGTTGGAATTTGTCTTCATTGAACATCATATTGTTCTCTGTTGCCCATTTTAAAACTTCGTTTATATCTTCTTGGAGCTTTGCCGTGTCCTCAGTGGATGAGACTCTCATGCAGATCCTAGTATCGTCTGCAAAGGATAATACAGTGCTATGGTTTACATCTCTATCTATGTCTGATATGAGAATGAGGAACAGGATAGGTGCGAGTACTGTGCCTTGTGGGAGAGAGCTCTTCACTATGGCAGCATCCGATGTAACTCTGTTTACCACTACTCTTTGTGTGCGATTGGTTAGAAAGTTGAAGATCCATCTGACTACTTTGCCAGTTGTCCCTTTAGCACGCATTTTGTGTGCTATTACATCATGGTCGCACTTGTCAAAGGCTTTTGCAAAATCTGTATATACTACATCTGCATTCTGTTTGTTTTCCAGTCATTGTGGTCTAGCAGTTGCGAGAGGCAGGAGCGACCTGCTCTGAAACCATGTTGCCCTGGGTTGTGCAATTTTTGGGAGTCGAGGTGGTTTGCTATCCTGTTTTTTAGAACTCTTTCAAAGATTTTTATGATATGGGACGTTAAAGCTATTGGACTCTGGTTCTTAGCTACTACTTTGCTACCACCTTTATGAAGTGAGGTTATATCCGTTGTTTTTAGTGATTGTGGAATCTCGCCTGTGTCTAAGCTCCTTCTCCATAGCATACTTAGGGTCGGTGAGAGGGGTTTCTTGCAGTTCTTAATGAACACCGAGTTCCACGAGTCTGGGTCTGGGGCTGAGTGCATGGGCATGTCGTCAATGGCTTTCTCAAAGTCTAGTGGAGTTAGGGTTATGTTTATATCAGAAATCTGGCATACATTGGCAGGGTTTTGAGGCTCATTCATGAAAAAATTTTTTGGATTGTCTATCTTTAGACTGGTTAGTGGCTCGCTGAACACAGAGTCATATTGAGATTTCAGTATCTCACTCGTTTCTTTGTTGTCGTCTGTGTAGGATCCGTCTTGTCTGAGCTGGGTCAGATTGCACCATATTTTTTTCTCTATTTATTCATTTGATTTTTTCTTCTTGCAGGCTTTAAATTTATTTTAGTTTCCTTCTTTCCATAAGATTTTTGCATTTACTAAGATATTCAAGCAAGTATTTTATATAAATTAAAAACATCATTAAGTAATGATATTTGCGGGACCCATGTAATAACCTTGTCACACAACACTTATCGTTGGACACATTTTGTTTTTGTTATCTACTGTAATAGATTGTCTTTTATTCTTCAAATATTATTAATTTTTCAGACTGTTATTTTATGATGAAACCTGTCGATTTATTTTTAATTCAAGAAACGCAGTCTGTCCATCCGTTTTTTTCTTCATACACTAAATCTTTGTGAATATCATTGTTAATCAACAGTTTCATTATGCAGGATTTGTGGATTTATATTATGAAGGGTTTCTTATGTTTTTTAAATAGTGCCATAATGTGTGCCGTCCTCTCCTTGTTTGTAGGTTTTCTTTTTACATTGAACTTCTTCAAATCTAAATTTTAGAACATATGGCTCAAGTCTTTTGCACATTTCTTTGTGCTTAATGTGCTTCGACCCTCAGGGCTATCAATGCAACTCACTTCTCGAGGTCTCCTTTTCCAAGCATGTAGCTATTTTCCAGACTGTAACTCACAGCAGTATCAACCGCTGGTGAACAGGGCAGCATGTGTTCTTAATATTTAACGCATTTTCTTTTGTAAATGTCTGTAAAATATCTTCTTATCCTGAGCTATTCTTCGAAGTATATATTTTATATTTTCATTTGCCTTTTGAAGTCTTCGGTAGGTTTGGTACCACCTTGCTCTTTTCTGATAGGCTTTTTTTATTTATTTATTATCCTCTCCTCCGTTATTTTCGTATACTCTTTTGTTTTTTTGGAAGGAGGGGGGGGGGCTGTTTTAAATATTTTCAAAGATTGTGGACTGCGATGGTCTCTGAAATGATCGCAGTTTTTGTCTTTCTTTACATAACTTTCCAGCATCTGTTCCTTAACCATTTTCTTTATTTTGTCTTGTTATTTTCTTTATCTCTTTAATACTCTTTACACACACACGCACACACATACACACACAACGTGAAGCAGTATCGCTAAATAGTGCTCCCAGGATTTAGCGTTTTAGTGGCTGTCCTAAGATATTATTAGCGGTCATCGTACGTGAGTGAATCAGTGAACATACCTACAAGAGTGTAATAGCTTTCAAGAGTGCGAATAATGTGATAGGATCAAGAATTTTACAATTTAAATTTGAATGAAATTTGAGTGAGGGAGGGTAGCAGTCAGTGATCAGGCTACGGGCCCGCAGGGGTTGCCACAAAATACCCAAAAACCTTTAAATTTGGGGTTTAAACGGGTGACCCTAAAAATATTAAAAAAATACATATGTTGGGGGTTTATACCCAGCGTGTGTGTTTAAGGGTTCAAAAAAAGAGTGTTTAAAATTTAAATACGAAAGTAAAAAAAAAAATAGTCAACCCCCCGGCTGTTGGGTTGTAAAGGGGGCAAAACATCATCAGACTTTTTTTATGCCATAATACTGTACTAAAAAAAAAAAAGAGGGAATCCCAAGTCTTAAAAAAAAAAGAAAATAAAAACTTAAAATGCATGATAAAGTTCCTAAAGGATTTTAAAAATTAAAAGGAGTTGATATCACCCGGGACCAAGGAACCTCCTTTGTTTGGCAACGAAAATCATTCCCTATTTGGGGTTTAAATTTTTTGGGTTAGTGAAAAAAGTTTTCGGCTCGCCCTGCTGGTTGTATGATACCATCTCTTTTTTCCCTTTTTTAGTCCCAGGAATAGTAGTGGTTAGAAAAATTATCAAAATATCCCCCAATTTAAAACTCCAAGAAAATTTTTGGGGGGGGGGTAGCCTAGTAAACCCCCCCCCCCCCCCGTTTTTCTGAGGGACAAGCTAGTAAACAAGTACCACATAAAAAACACACTGTGCACCCTAATTATTTTTAAAAATAAAACAGTATATATTAAAAAGGGAATTGAGTGAAAAAAAAATAACCTAAAATCTTAAAAAGTAAAGTATTTTGTGTGGGGAGATCGGGGCCCGGGGAAAAGGAAAACCGGGGGAAAAAAATTAAAAATTTAACAAATATGTTAACGTAACCCCCCCCCCCCCCCTTTTTTTAAAAGAACGACAAGCTATTTAAACAACCCCAAAACACAAACCCCAAGTGTACCCCAATTTTAATTTTATATAGTATTATATTAGTGCATTTTAAAAAAAAAATTTGATTGTAAAAAATTTTTTTATAATCTTCAAAAAAAGGAGCGTAGCCTAGTGTGCGCACGCAAACCCACACCCCCTCCCCCACACCCCCCACACAAAAACCCACCCCCCCAACCCCCACACACACCCACCAACCCCAACAACCCCACCCCCCAACCCCCACCACACCCACCACACCCACACACCAACACACCCACAAAACCCCAAAAACCCCCACACACCCCCACACCCACACACCCCACCCCCAAAACCCAACACACCCAAAACCCCCACCCCCCCCCCCCACCCCCACCCCCCCCACACACGCCCACACACACCCCCCCACACCCCCCCCAACACAACCCCCACCCCACACCCCACCCACACCCCACACACCCCCCCACACACCCACCCACACCCCCCCCAAAACACCCACCCACCCACACCCCCACCCACAAAACCCACCCACACACCCCCCACACCCACCCCCACCACCCCAAAAAAACCCACACACAACCCACACACCACCCAAACCCCACACCCCCACACACACCCCACCCCCACCCACACACCCCCCACCACCCACCCACACACCCCCCACACCCCCACCCACACCCCCACCCAACACCCACCCACCACCCACCCCACACTCACCCACACACTCACCCACCCCCCCACCCCCCCCACACACACACACACGCAAGACACACACACCACACAATACACACACCCACACACAAAACACAACACACAAAATTTTCCCAAAACCTAAAATACACTCCCCCCCCCTCCCCCACCGACACTAAATCCCCCAACCTGTTTCCCTCCCCCCCTCTTTCACCCCCCCCCCCTCCC
The DNA here is from genome assembly GCF_026875155.1 of Cherax quadricarinatus. Lineage (NCBI taxonomy): Eukaryota > Metazoa > Arthropoda > Malacostraca > Decapoda > Parastacidae > Cherax > Cherax quadricarinatus. The sequence continues at coordinate 29,052,341 of NC_069437.1, forward strand.
CCCCTTTTCCCCCCCCACTTACCCCTTGCTTCACTCCCCTTTCCCCACTCCCCCCCCCCAAAATTTTCCCCCATATACCACATTTTCCCCCTCTACCCCCCCCCCCCCAAAACTCGGGCCCTATATAAAAACCAACCCTAACATCCGGGAATTACATGGGTTTTTCCCCATCGGGGCAATCGGATAAAAAAAATGGGTTCCCCAAAAGAAGCAACCCCAAAAGAAAACCCCCCCAAAAGGGAAAAAAAAAAAGGAAAAAGGAGGGAAATTGAAAGGGAAGGATTGGGAAGCAAAGCCTTTCAAAAAGGAAAAAGTTGGGAAAGCTAAAAGGGCCTTAGGGATGGGGGAAGGGGAAGAGGATAGACTAAAAAAGCGGGAAAGGGGTTTGATTAAAAAATAAAGGAGAAAGGCAAAGGGGATTAAGAGCAAGAAGGGAATGGAAAATTTTTCCGGCCCTAAAAACATGGGGGGAACTTTGGGTTTGACAAAGGGCCCCCCCGGGGAAAAAACCTAAAGGCCACAATGGGGGGGAAATGGGGAAAAGAAGGGGGGGAAAACCCTTTTGAAAGGGTAAGAAGCTCTATTTTTTTTGGAACGTCAAAAATAAAAAACTAAATCTAAAAGTGGGGCCATTAAAAGCCCAAAAAACCCCCGGAAAAGCCAAAGGGAAAATTTTGACAAGGGCCAAACTGAGCCCTTTTGAAACAGTACCCCTAATGCCCCGAAAGAAAGGGGAAAAGCTCCCAATGGAGGAAATAAAATTTGAATGAGGGGATACCCAGGGAAATTGCAGGGGGGGAAAATGAAAGGGGGGTGGTAGTCTTTGTGTTTGGGTACGGGAAGTTGAAGGGGAAAACATATGAAGCAAGAAAACAAGGGGAAAAAAAAAGCAATTAAAAGCATCATAAAAGCCCGGGAGAAAACAAACATGACCCAGCTGGAAAATTTTTTGGGGAAAAAGGGGGGTTTGTTTAAAAAAAAAAAACCCGGCCCGTGAAAGTGACCTTCAAGGGGAGGGAAAAAATCGGGAAAAAGGATAATTTTGGGGGGAAAGCACGATTTTAAGGGGGCATGCCGGCATACAGGGAAGGGGTTTTTATCTCGACTGCGAAGAACACAAAACGAAAGGAGGAAAATGAAAAGGATGATAAAAAAAGGGGAAAGGAGGGGAAAAAAGAGGGGGGGTGGGAAGACAGAAGGGGATCCCAGAAAAGAAGAAGATCCAAAACAACCTCCCCACAGCTTCCCATGAAGCCCCCAACCGGTCAACCCCGGGGGCAGCCCAAAAACTCTAAAACCAAAAAAAAACCCCGTCCCTATCCCCTGCCCCCACCCCAAACTTAAAAACTTTCCCCCCCCACCCGGCCAAAACCCCCCTTTTTTCCCTTTTGGGCTCCCACTTCCCCAACCCCAATACACCTCCCAGAAAACAGTCTTAGAAAAAAAGTTTTTAAAGGGATGGTTAAAAAAAGCAGAAGGAAAACAAATAATATATGAGGATGGCATGAAAGAATCAAGGGGACATCCCTAACTTAAAAAGCCCCTCCAAAACAAAATCACCAGAATTTAAAAACGATTCAATCTTTTCCCCCCGGATTCAAAAACCTTAAAGGGAAAAACAGAGGGAGGAGGGGGGAGGAGGAGTTCACTGCCCAAATTTAAAAAACCAAAAAGGGGGTTTTTAGAAAATGGAAGGGAAAGGAAAGGCCCCGGGTGAAAAGGGACTACTTTTTGGGGGTTTGGGGGGGGGGGAAAAAATCCCCGTCTGAGGGGGCATAAGGTGGTAATTGCGTAATGTTTCAAACCCCCCACAGGAAAATGCGGGACCCCAAAAAAAAACATGAAGCAACCCCGAAACCCCGGGGCGGCACACTAGCCCAGGTGGGGCCCGGGGAAACCCCATGTGGGGGGGGCCCAAAATTACTAGTTAAAGGGTTTTTCAATCCAAGGAGATTGACTGGGGAAAAACCCGGAGCCCCCTGGGGGTTCCGAAACATGGGAGCCAAGGGTGATGGGGTTGTAGTACTGGAAAACCTCATGCATCAAAAATGTTAGAGACCTACCAGAGAGAGAGGAGAAAATAAACCCGCAAGACTGGGAATTTTAAATTTCCCCGAAATAGTTCAGACATCGAGGATCTTGTATGAAAGGCCCCCGGGAGCTAGTTAAAATGTTTGGTTTTTTGTGCTTGACTCAAGTTGAGCTCCAAGTGGAGAGAGTCAGGAATAGGGTGGGGAAAAACCAAAAATTTCAAAAGGGGAAACTACTCAGGCAGAGGAAACCCTTTCCCTTTAAAAACCCTTAAATGGGAGAGGGGAAAAATGACAGGGAAAAAAAAAATACAAGAAAATATGGCTTGTGGCAACAAAAACAAGGAGGGAGAGGAGAGGTTTGTTCCCAAGGGAAACAGAAAAAAATTGGGGAAAAACAAACGAGTCCTTGGTTCACCCAAAGGTGGGAGGGAGGCAAAAACTAGGTGTACTAAGAATGGAAAAAAGGGACAGAAAAACAGAGAACTCAGGAAAATAAAAAATTAAACCCCAAAAACCGAAAAGTTATGCACAGTTTAAAAAAAAAGGGGTCAGCGACAAAAATGAAAATGGGCATGCACGAAAAATCAAGACGACCCCAAGTGTTGTCCCGCCACTTTAGGAGGAAAACAACAGTCAAAGGGCCAGGTAATCAACTGAGGAAGGGTGATGGGGAATTCACAAGAAAAGACCGAGAGGTATTCAGGAGCTAAAAACGAGATTTAAAGAAGTATTTAAAGTGGAAACCCGTAGGACTCCAGGAAAACAAACAGGGGGGGGACCCCCAGCAAGTGCCCGGATGAGGTACATATAACCAAGGGGGAAGTGAAGAATTTCTTTGCGAACTTGACACCTCAAAAAGGCGGTGGGGGCCCGAAAAACCCTCTCTCCAAGGGTCCCTTAAAGGGGAAACAGAAAATTTTTGTGTGTGGGCCCTTAACAACAAAACTTCAACACACATTTGAAAATGGGGAAAATCCCCGGGTAAAGGGAAAATGGGAAATGTAGTCCCCAATTTTTTTAAAAAAGGGGGACAGACATTAGGCACTAAAAAAAAAGACCTGTATCACTTTGTGTAAGGGATGCAAAGGTCATGGAGAAGATCCAGGGGGGGAAATGGGGGAGCACCTGGAAAAAAAAAGTGTATAATTTTACCCAAACCCGCATGGTTTCAGGGGAAAGGGAAAAACCGGTCACAAAAACCCATAGAGTTTTTTTGACAAGGGGACAGAAGGGAAGACAAGAGAGAGAGGGGGGATTTGACTGCATTTTTTTTGGAAAGGGAAAAAAGGGCCTTCGACACAGTTCCCCACAAGAGTTAACTGAAAAAACTAAAAAGATCCCTGGCCCCACATAAAGGAAAGGGCAATGCAAAGGTCAGAGAAAAACCCGACAGGGAAGGGGAAAAACGGTCATTTGGGACGTGACGAAGGGGTCAGAGGGGGGGGGGGGTTTTTTGGACAAGGGGGGGTTTCCCCAGGGGTCAGTCCTGGACCGTTTCTGTTTTTTGGGATATGTTTAAAAGACATAACGGAAGGGATAGACTCAGAAGTGTCCTTTTTTTGCAGATTTATGGAAGTTAATGAGAAGAATTTAAATCGGGTGAGGATCAGGGAGGACTACAAAGAGACCTGGACAGGCTACAACCCTGGTCCAGAAACTGGTCCTTGAGTTTAACCCTGCCAAATGCAAAGTCATGAAGATTGGGGAAGGGCAAAGAAGACCGCAGACACAATATAGTTTAGATGGCCAAAGACTGAAAACCTCACTCAAGGAAAAGATCTGGGGGTGAGTATAACACCGAGCATATCTCCTGAGGCGCACATAAATCAGATAACTGCTGCAGCATACGGGCGCCTGGCAAACCTACGGATAGCGTTCCGATACCTCAATAAGGAGTCGTTCAAGACACTGTATACCATTTACGTCAGGCCCATACTGGAGTATGCAGCACCAGTTTGGAATCCACACCTAGTCAAGCACGTCAAGAAATTAGAGAAAGTGCAAAGGTTTGCAACAAGACTAGTCCCAGAGCTACGGGGATTGTCGTACGAAGAAAGGTTGAGGGAAATCGGCCTGACGACACTGGAGGCCAGGAGGGTCAGGGGAGACATGATAACGACATATAAAATACTGCGCAGAATAGACACGGTGGACAAAGACAGGATGTTCCAGAGATGGGACACATACACAACTTCAATTGGAAGTTGAAGACTCAGATGAATCAAAGGGATGTTAGGAAGTATTTCTTCAGTCATAGAGTAGTCAAGTCGTGGAATAGTCTAGAAAGTGAAGTAGTGGAGGCGGGAACCATACATAGTTTTAAGGCGAGGTATGATAAAGCTCATGGAGCAGGGAGAGAGAGGACCTAGTAGCAATCAGTGAAGAGGCGGGGCCAGGAGCTATGACTCGACCCCTGCAACCACAAATAGGTGAGTACACACACACACACACACACACACACACACACACACACACACACACACACACACACACACACACACACACACACACACACACACACTCAGACGAGTCACAGGGACGTTAGGAAGTATTTCTTCAGTCATAGAGTCGTCAGAAAGTAGAATAGCCTAGCAAGTGAAGTAGTGGAGGCAGGAACCATACATAGTTTTAAGAAGATGTATGACATAGCTCAGGAAGCATAGAGGGAGAGGACCTAGTAGCGATCAGTGAAGAGGCGGAGCCAGGAGCTGAGTCTCGACCCCTGCAACCACAATTAGGTGAGTACACACACACACAGGAGGATGTCCAAGCAAGTACGCTCCCAAAGGATCGTCTTCACTGGAGTGAGTGAGTAAGGGAGGGAGAGAGTAGGGTACAAGAAGTGCCTCCAGGCACAACAGTGCCCACAGCCAGAAGGATGAATATTATAGCATTAGAAAAATCCCATTAGAAATTCTCAGACCAAGAATGTGCTGGTCCTCCCATATAACGAGAATTTATCTATCCTGCCGAATGCTTTTAGAAGATTTAATATACAAGTAGTATTTAAAAATTCACGGACTGTTAGAAGCATTCTGATAAAGAATTCACCCCAACAACGTGTTGGTGGTGTCTACAGAGTTGGTTGCAACGGTTGCAGTTTCTCCTATTTGGGACGAACGGGAAAACCATTGGAGGTGAGAATGTCCAGCACCATTATTCGATACGTATAGCACAGGAGTCAAACGCGATTTCCAACTATATTAGAGCTTGTAACAACCCGGCAAATTGGAGGGAAACAAGAGTCATCTTCCCTTGTTTCTCCTGGCTTGAAAGGAATATTGTAGAATCGACAAATATTAAGCATGATAGGCATTCATTATACAATATCAGTGGTGGGCTGTTCAAATTAGATGCGGCTTTAATTGAGGCAGTGATGCACAATCTAAAATTGGGCTCTCATATGAATGCATTAGACTGTCTTAAATGTAGTGTCACACCAAGGAATTAGGGCCTATTTTTCCTGCAGTTTCTGAAGGTTGACACAGAGTTTGCCTCAGAATTATGTGGGTTGAATAACTGTGGCGGTCTTTCTTGTTATTACAGATGCCTCCCTCTTTAAATAAGTTTATTTAATGAGCCCTATTTCCTTTACATAGCTTTTAAATGTTACCGTTTTCTTGTCACTTTAAATGGACACGCAGTCTCGTGGGCGGCTGCCCTATAATTGACAGTGACTTTTATATCACTGACAATATATTTATGTATGTAAAGTTTTTGATATCATAGTGGAATGTGACCGATTTTTTTTATTATTACCGCGTTAATTTCGTTTACTCTATTACAATATCAGTGCTTGTGGGATTTTTCTAATGCTATAATATTCATCCTTCTGGCTGTGGGCATTGTTGTGCCTGGGGGCACTTCTTGTACCCTCCTCTCTCCCTCCCTCACTCGCTCACCTCAGTGAAGACGGTTCTTTGGGAACGTACTTGCTTGGAGATCCTCCTCCTTTCCGCAATTTTGAAAGCTCTTGAAAACCTAGAGCTATCATTCTACTCTCCCCGTGGTTGTTTTGTATCCTGTATCGCTTGGATACTAGATTCCATTTAATTTGTCAAATCATTTATCTCATGCTCTAATTTTCTCACGTCTTCTCCTTGTCTCTGTCTGTCTCTCTCTGTCTCTCTCTGTCTCTCTCCTCTCTCTCTCCTCTCTCTCTCTCTCTCTCTCTCTCTCTCTCTCTCTCTCTCTCTCTCTCTCTCTCTCTCTCTCTCTCTCTCTCTCTCTCTCCATCCATTTTTCTGTTTTTCCCTCGCTTTATCTCTCTTTGCTTTGCTCCCTTCGCTCATCTCTCTCACTCTCCTTCCCTCCTTTGCTTCTCCACATTTCTTTCTCTTGTTGCTGGAAGCTCCCTGATTTGATTGGGGTCGAGGTATAAGGAAGGATGAAGAATAATTCTTAAGGAGCTGCGAGGCAGATGGGAGAGGACAAGGAGATAGAAGGGTAGGATAATAGGAAGGGTACAGAGGCAGAGTGGGCAACGGGATATAAGCGTGGCATAATAGAGAAGGTACAGAGTTAAAGGGGCAGCGATATGAGGGGAGGAAGGTAGGGAGGGCAAAGATAAGGAAGGAGGGAGAGTGTGGGGAGATAGGATATGCCAGGGGAAACATGATATAAAGGGAACAGGAAGATGATATGAGGACAGTGAGATTGGGAGGGCAGGTAGATACAGAGGCATGGAAATATGAAGCGCGGGGGATAGGAAGGACAGTAAAAGAGGGAGCGCAGGGAGATATGGAAGGTAAAGAAATATGGAGCGCAGTGCGACAAGGATGGCAAGGGGAAAGGGGAGAACAGGGGAACAAAGAAGATGGAGATGTAAATGGTAAATCAACAGGGAGAAAGGAGAGAAGAAAGTTATAGAGAGGTAGGTTGAGGAAAGGAGAGCGAGATTAAGCGTGGAACTTATGAAGGAAAAGAAAGAATGAGTGAAAGAAGGAAATGCAGGGATTAGGAGATCCATATCGTGAATCATTGAATCTTTATATGTTAATACACGTCTTGTACTTGATCTGCAGCAGTGGCTAGAAAACTGTATACTAAGCACAAGGGCACTGTCACCTTGAGTATGCACCACTCTCTGAGTTGTGTACCCCCCTTCTTACTGTTGCTCTTATTTTCAGTATACACCCGATTTTCATCCCCGACCTCTCTAAACAAGGTTGAGGACGGTGCAAGAAGACTCGTCTCTCACCTCCATCTGGCCAGGATGGATTTGTTATTATTTCAGCAGAAAGTCCAACATATGTCAGTCGTCTTCTTGTTCTGGGCAAGCCCAGTGTTCTGAAAGTCATAAACTTCGTGGGGGGCCCTAAGACTATTATCATACTATAAGGCGGGCAACTATCAACAGCTTCACTCCAGCAGAGCTTTTGGACTGTCTCCAGACTCATGGCTAACACGAGAGCTTGTAAACTGTCTCCAAACTCATGGTTAACGGCATTTTTGTGGACTAACTCCATATTTATGTCTGCCAGTAGAGCTTGAGGATTGTCTACATACTCATCATCACAGAAACTGATATCCCTATTTTTTTTCAATAGAAATGGCAAATTGGAAGATACACAGTCCAATCCAATCGGAACATTGCAATACCGTTCTGAAGGACATTACTCCTACAGTCACCAGTCGTTCCTGGGCTGAATCGCATTTTGCACAAGTTTTCGCAACATACAAACATTAGAGAAACCAAATTAAATGACTAAATGGAAACTCACCCACATATCTGGCTCCCACTTCACCTTGTTCCCTATATGTATGTTGCTTAGTAATAAATGACCTGCAGACTCTAAATACAACAACAGCAGCAAAAATAATAATAATAATAATAGCAACAGTAACAACAACAATACAATAATAATAATAGAGAGAGAGAGAGAGAGAATCATCAGCAGTCAAACTATAAATCATCTTATCTTCTCACTTCTTTCATTTGCCGCCAGCTTCTATATTTTGTACACCAGTGAACACTTTCTTTTGCCCACCGCCTCTTATTATATGTATATAATGTTAAAGAAGTGTTGTGTACATCGACCTCTTTTGTTACACAAATTACTAAAAGCTCTTTTGACGCTGCAAGGATTTTTTTCCCTCACTGCCTGAAGAATGTGTCCGGCTACATTCTTTCTCCTCATTGCATCTTACAAAACAAATTTATTCTCCACTCTCCCTCGCAGTTCTTAAAAAATATATTATTTTCATACCCTCATTTCGGAGAGAGGGAGAGAAAGAGAGAGAGAGAGAGAGAGAGAGAGAGAGAGAGAGAGAGAGAGAGAGAGAGAGAGAGAGAGAGAGAGAGAGAGAATGAGAATGAGAGTTGAGACCGAGACTTTACACAACATTTATTTTTTGCATTCCCTTATTCTCGTTCATTATTCGTGTTTCTTGAGACTAATTTGCATACAGATTTTTTTTTAGTTTGCGACACTGTTTTTTAATACTGTTGACACAGTTTTGTTGGTAGGTAACTGACCCACCACGGATGTTACACTCCCTTGTAGAATATAACACCACTATTGTTGTTGTTGTTGTTATTATTATTATTATTATTATTATTATTATTATTATTATTATTATTATTATTATTATTATTATATTAATTGGGAAGCACCAAATCTATTATTATTATTATTATTATTATTATTATTATTATATTATTATTATTATTATTATTATTATTATTATTATTACTATTATTAATTGGGATGCACCAAATCTATAAGAGTCGAAGAGCTGTTTGGTAATGGGAGGCAATCAACTTTGATCCATGAAAGGGAAAGATGGCGCTTTAACAGAATCAAGGCATCTCATCTGAAGGAAACAACGAGCATAGTCGAGCAAAGTGGATGGTGAAGTTTAACCCAGATGAAAATACAATGAAATTGGAAAGTAGGGAGAGGCAACAGGAGTTTAGGTATCAGTTAGACAAAAACTTAATGTGATAAGAAAAACACATGGGAATAAACATAACTCTGAACTTTTGCCCTAAAGTGCACATAACACAATAATATTAAGAGGACGTCCTGTAACCCCCTCACCCCCTACCTTCTTGTCTTATTACACGGAAAATATTGATTGAGACCCCGAGGGGATGCGGAACTTCCAGCGTTTGTAATTACACACTAGGTGACCACAAATTATTAAAATAATGGGAAATTACAAATAACTAATGACAAATAGGAAATTACATTTACGTAATTACATAAGATATCAGTAATTACTATTATAAATTGTTTTCATTAGCTTTGTATGAGAGGGGATATACAATATCAGGCCTCGCCTGTCAACCACCTCCTGTTTGTTAACTTTTCTCTGAATAAACGCGAAACTACCTCATTAAAAATGTGTACTCAATGCACTAGGAGGAGGCGGAAGAGGAGAGGAAGAAACCTGGTCATTATGTTAATGTATTTCTCAGATAAAATCACATGACATGGAGCTTAATCACGAGATGACCCGCTCAACGGTGTTGTTGGTCCCATGGTGGGAGTACAGCAAGAAGTATGCACTCCCAACTTGTGGTTTTGAACAAGTACGGAGATGAGGTACGTGCTGGCCTTATGGAAGGTTCGCTACAAAACGGTGTCTAAGTACAGCATTAGTGATTCATATGTTTTCATATCAAGTAATGATGAATTGAGTAAATTTTTTCTCGGGTCCGAGAGTGTGAAAGATATGAGAATACCGACAGTCAATTAGGATATTTTATTGCAAGCTATGTTTCGCTTACCGGCAGCGTTGTCAAGGCTCTCGCTTCACAAAGCTTCTGATGAGCGAGTCGTAGCATATGTGTCTATTTACCTACACATTGTATGTATATTCACGTGGCTGTTTTTCCCGTACAATCCAGTATCTTATGTATCCAGTACGAGAAAATAAAACTTCATCATTTAGAATAAATTCACATATTTAACAATTGTAAACGTAACAGTGAGGCTTCATCAGTTAAGAAGAGCAGATCCATTCATATAACAACTAATAACAGATAACATCAATGCGAGAGCTTTGCGAACGTTATTTAAAAAAGACCTTCAAAGAAAGGGGAGGGGGGTTGCCTTGGTGCTGGTGAAGGGCACTTGGTGTAAAGAATTACAGCTGCCCTTTCTTTGCCGTGGGTCAGATTTGATTACTTCCAATTCCCAAGGCCTTGTATGGCTCCCAGAGGTTTAGTTCTTCACCTTGAATATAATAATAATTCTCAAATATACAATGTATTTTACTGCGAATGTTAACTCTATACAGTGCGGTGTGGATAAAATGGCAGGATGTTGCAAATGGAATATTAATACGCAGTGTAACAGTGTAAATGTTTAGAAGCGACAAACTATGGCATTACCTTCGGACTGTCATCATCAAACAAATTTCAGTTAATGAAATTCAAGAAAAACTTACCTCCAGTTTTATTTTCATGTGCGAGGCATTATACTTCGGACATTTTTCATACAAATGTGGCTTTTTCCATGACTTGAGTTTAATGTGGGGCCAATTTAGTTAAGCTGTATTTGTTGACAGTGACTATATATAACTAACTTACCCTTCACCTCCCGCCCCACCCCTCTTATCACAGCCTAGGAGTTAAATTCTAGCCTCTGGTCTGGACTCCAAGATTTGAGAGGAAGACTGGAGTCCAGATATTGAGAGGCAAACTGGAGTCCAGGTTGAAGATTGAGACACTTATGCAACATATGGGAGTCTTTATTCAGGAAACGTTTCGCCACACAGTGGCTTCATCAGTCCAATACAAAGTAGAAAGGCGTAAGGAGAGGAGGAGTTTGAGGTAATCAGTCCCTCAGCCTGGAGTCGATGTGTTCAGTCCATCAATCTTGTAGAATGCACAACATAGGGCCGTAGACGTGACTTATATACTGTAGTGAGGTGAGGCGAAGCAGGAGGAGGTGGGGTCCTAGTTGTACCATCCACTAGTCGAAGTAGGTCTTCGTCCAAAGGTTGGACAGGTGTTGAAGAATTCTTTGTAACAAGATCGCATGATGCTGCAGTGTCTGACAGTTGTGATGAATGGTTTGAAAAAAACATTCATCACAACTGGAGTCCAGGTGTTAAGAGTCAGACCGGACTCCAGGGGTTGAGAGATTGGACTCGAGGTATTGATAGATTAAATTCCAGGGGTTAATAGATTTGACTCAAGGTGTTGAGAGACTAGACTCCATATGTCATCTTTCTGGTAGGCAGCTCCATATTTGCTGATCCTCGTGTTCTGATCCATTTTACCTACGTAAAACTTGTCACAGTCTCCAAAGGCTATCGTGTAGACGCAGGTAGTGGTCTCTTTGGATGTGATTTTCGGTAGGTGAAATTTCTAGGGACTTGAACACGAGAACTAATAAACACAGAGGTGCCCAACAGAGAAATGACAGAAACCACACCTATATCATTCACCACAACACAGACAACCATCTGATGAACTTCCCTAGCGTCAGAAACGAAGTCGACTAGCCTCGGAATCTGCTCTGATTTCCGCGACTATTACCGTCACACAGAAGTCAAGTTCATTCCTAATTTTTAAAACACTAGCGAAACTTATTCTCACCGGATATGATACAGCTATTACGTAAAACTATATGGAAAATTACTGAAGTTTGCCTGCTGGCCCACCTAATTTTAAACTTCGATATTTCAACTTGTCTGAGCAACACTTCTGCAAGTGACGTCAAAAGCTCATCTCTACATCTCACATCTCTCCACAATATATATGCTCACTTTTTACCGATCTCTGAGAGATCAACAAGTCCCCAGGGGATGTAACGCCTTCTCAGTAAATTGTCATAAACTGCATAGGTTTCATAGCAGGATAAATAGTAAAACTTGACACAAAATTCTGTGAAATTATTAAAAATCTTGGCTAAGAAGTACTAGCTCTAGGCTGGGGTTAATTTTAGGATGAGGCAAGGAGAGAGCTTGGTGAGGGAAGACCCAGTAAAGGGAAAAGTGAGGTCAAAATTACTTAGCTTTTTGATTTTCCATGTTATATTTCTAATTCTACTTAGTAGGTCACTGGAGTGTCACAGGTGAGTTTGGCTAATGATACCTCTAAACCCTTTTAATGAGGCACTCCTTGAAGTTTTACTAGTGAGGATGAACATATTAGTTTCTCCAGCATGTGTGGTTGTCTTTTTTTTTCCAGCGGCCCTGTAGACTTTTCACTCCCGAATTTCTCAGTTTGGAATGCAATAAAATCTCCAATACCTTCGTGACGCTCAAGTCTTCTTATTTAATATTCGACTGTGAACGCAAAACACAGAATATTTTCCAAAAACCCGAAACTGACTGCAGCAAGCAACTGGTAATGTGGCCAACAAAATTTCCCTTGACCTCCATCAGAGTGACATTAACATTGCAGTTGTCACTTCTCTAACCTTTCGGGGATATCACGAGACCCACGACCTGCAACCATATCAATACTTAAGAAGGCATCTGCACAATTTCCCATGGTGGGTGTGAGAGATTATACTTGATTACAAATACACCTGGAAGAACCACACCTGTGTCATGCATCGGGAGCATCATAAAACCTCCAGCTAAACTCACTCAGGTGTTTGTATTGATTTGATAAAATCCTTGCGCGAGCGAATCGTTGTCTTTAAAATAAAGGTTATGTTTGCAGACAGTGTCCCATTACCATAATTGTCGACACTCATGCCATTCCATTACATTATGTAACATATTTGTGCTGAAGAGCCAAGCTGCGATTGGTAAAAACATTTGTTTTTTTGTCATCACTCTCATTCACGCACTCTTCTCTCCCACACATCTATTCCTGTATTTCCCACTTTACTTCTCTTGCCTTAAAAACAGTTACCTTAGATTCATTAATTTCATCATTAATATTTTTTCTTATTTATAATTCTTTAAAACAATAGCTAACCTCTCCAAGATCTAGGAAGAAGGGTGACGAAGATGAATGGTTGGTTCGTATCCACGACGCTCACTTCAAGAGAAGGTGCAAGTTCCATAAAAAAATAAATGCACAAGGCATTTTTCTTCATCAGTGACAATAACATCACTGACAGTGCCAGATATAGGAGTTTAATCTTATTTTTCTGTTATAAAGTGATGGTTGGGCGCGTGTTAAAAGTTCTCTTTATAATTCACTCACCTACCGGTTAGGTCAGTTATCATAATTCTTACTCGAAAACAGGTAAAGCTTGCTCATTATGTAGTAGCGAGCCAAAATTCTTGTAATTCATTTTAGTGATGGCCAAATTTCATTTCGAGACATCCCATCAGTGTTATTCAGGCAGCCCAACCAACGCCGGTTGCTGCCAACCCACATTTGATCTTTTAACGTATATGCGAATTGGTTGTCTTTGAAAATGTCTACGAATTAGAAAAGTCTTTAAAATTATTTCCGAACTTTGTCGTTGTTGTAACATTTACGTTCGTCATGTATTTTACCCTCACTTCCTGTATGATTTCATAACAGTTTTCTGTAATTTATTGCTTGACTAAGGACAAAATACTGTTCCATCACGTTAAACAAGGTTAAATGTGGTAACATTTTATATTCGTTTCAGAAATGTCCCGTATAAAAATAATGATCTTTCGCTTGAAAATTTGAATTCAGGTATTTTCTGGCTCTCCTTGATTCAATAAATACACCAAGATCCTGTTTAATTAAGCCCTCTAGCAATAGAAGCTCATCCAATTAGTGTTATTCGGGTGTTTTTAGCTAGGAGCTCAACAAAAGGATGTCCCAACCGGAACACTTCTTCGCTTTATTAAGGAAAAGGGCTGAGTCTCCCTGTGTGCCTAGAGTCACAGAGTCTTTTAGGTGTCTTATAAAAATCGAATATATCCTCTATAGAAGGGGCTGATTCCAAGCCTGTTCCCTTTAACAGAAGGGTTTCATTGTACACGCAGGTATTATTATTATTATTATTATTATTATTATTATTATTATTATTATTATTATTATTTTATTATTATGATAATTATAGAGAATCACTATACAGCCCATGAGTGTGAGGAAGGCAACTGGATGGTGGATAATTCACTGTCTCCTTCCAACTGTTCAGATTCTGTTCATAGATGTGAAGCATTCTTTGAATATAATATGTATATGCCTTCATATGTAAGGGGTTATTCAAGATTTTGCTCGAGAGAGCAAGTTTATTGGGCAGTGTCAGACATCTTGTGAGTAATCATAATGCCAAAATGACAGTATTTTACAGCCCATATGGTTGACATGCTGTTGGCGATATCAGTTGAATCATTAGTTGTTTTAAATTACTCGTATACCAACCTTTACAATTACAGTATGAATATATACGAAATGTAGATATTGTATTGTGAAATGTATTTTGTTAGGTTACAAAATAAATAAAGATCTACTTATTTCCAAAACTAATGGAATGAAAATTGGCAGACACTGGTAATTACGACATTTTTTTCCATGTAAATATCAGCAGCTAAACAGTGATTACCTACATAGCGCCCCTTAGTGTGTCCACAAACAATGATGCTCATGTTTCCTGTTTCAAAGACAGACGACAAAGCAGATGCATTCTGTGAATGTTGCTTCACGTTGCACAGTGAAACTAGAACTGTTCATTACTGCAGCTGAATTCGATATTTGTCATGTAATTAACGTAACATACTCTAGTAGTTAATTGTAGCACAATGTTATCTTTTTGTTTCAAACCCCAACATAGAGGTGCAACATTTTATTTAATACGTGCCGCTTTGTTTTTTGTATTGAATGATTTTTAGGTAAGCAAAATCAGTAATGGAAAATTATTTTGGGTAATTACACATCATTACTTATGTTTTGGCTAATAATAAGATAAAAGGTACTCTATTAACTTTTAATTAAATATATTCTGCATATATAATAATTTCGTGTGATTCTTGATAATTTTAAAATATGTATCGTTTGTTTCCAATCCCCTAGGGATTATGAGATGGAATCCATTCCCCCCTTAGTCACGATTTTCGTAGAAAGTGACAAGATTAGTTTAAACCTTGGTGTTAGATACCGACATACTGATTTAGAAAGACACGTGAGCAAACACTAGGACGTATTTTTTTAGAAAGCGTTTTCTAAAAAAATATGTCCTAGTGAATGCTCATGTCTTTCTAAACTAGCGACATGAAAGTCTGAGGCAAGGGAATTCACGACTTCTTTTCCTACGTGTAATAACCAAAGGAAGAATAGGGCAAGGAGTTGCGGTGTCGTAAGTACGTTAGTAGAGGGTAGAGAGTTTATATCTAAAAATATTGAGATGTCCATTACCCAGACTTCAATTATGGAAGAGGGAAAACCGCAGCTTGATGGGTCATTAATATAGCTTGGGGGAAGGGGTCAGTACAGCTTGGAGGGTCATCATTACAGTTTGATGGGGTCCGTACAGCTTGGTGGGTTATCAGTACACCTTGATTGGTTATCGGTATAACTTTGTGGTTATCAAAACAGCTTGGTGGGTCATTAATACAGCTTGGTTGGTCATCAAAACAGATTAATGGGCCATTAATACAGCTTGTTTGATCATTAATACAAGTTTGGTGGGTCATCAAGGGACGATAATATCTGTTGTCTTGTGTAAATGCAGCTAAGAAACAAGTTTGTAAAGTGGAGCTTGCAGTTATTCAAAATAATTGTAAAATTAACCTTGTCTTGAGGCACCTTTTATGTGAAAATATAAAAGATCACAAGGCGAGTTCGTAATATTGATTTTGAACTCGTATTTCGCGTCCAAACCACTGCAATCTTACTCTCTGCTGCACTGACACAAAACAACCTTCATTTTACTCCCTAACACACAACCTTCATCTTCCCTGCCACACCAAAGCTACGCAGCTCAGCGTTACAGCGTTGGACCTGTCAATTCCAGGACCACAGTTCAAGTCCCCCGTCCATCTTTCTGTTTATTCATTTACAGTTGTTTATTACGACTTAAATTGACTTCATAGACTATATGACGTTGAGGAAGCTAAGGCTAGATTTACTGTGAAAGCTCCTGGGCTGTGGGGAGGAGTCAGTTGGGTTACAGTTGGTGCCTCTGACGAAAAGCAAGTGCAGAAGTAGTTTCCGAATCTTCCCTCTCACAAGCTTCGTAGGTCAGCGGTAAAACGTTGGGCCTATCAGTCCCAGTACCAGGGTTCGGGTTCTTGTCCATTTTTTCTGTTATATATATATATATATATATATATATATTATATTATATATATATATATATATATATATATATATATATATATATATATATATATATATATATATTATATATATATATACAGTGGTACAATGTATTAAAGATCATGAATTTCCTCCAGCTCCTCCGAAGCCGGACGCGAGCCAAGTATGCAGCAAGCATTTCCCCTCTGGATGGCTACGCTGAGGCGCTGGAACATGAAAGTGGCTGCCCTTGGGTCCCTGGTGGCGTCGATGAGTCTGAACCCAATTCTTTGAGGAAACGTGTGGCATTTTTTCCCCATGATCCCAAGGTCTCTGATCCCACTGAGACAAATTGATACTGTTGGCTTATGTCACTGTACTTGCTGATCTTGTACTCCTCCCTGTGGTCAGCAGCTCCTCCCTGTCGCCCAACACTGTGATGGATGTAGGTGTCAGCCAGTGTGGACACACAGGTATAGTCCCATGCTAAGAGCTTGCCATTTTTCCAAGGATAAGTGGTGATCCCGTCGGGGCGGTTTGCTGGGTTGTAGGTATTGTTGGCTGCTAGTGATCGAGGCTCCCTCTCGGCTGGGCATCCAGCTGTAGCAAGGGCTCTCTTTATGATGTCGTTGACATCATTGTGTCTTGCATTGCAGCCCTTGGTTTTGGAACAGTTAAGACCATGTAGACCGTATTGGTCTGCTTGCGCTTCACCGCAAATACACATATATTCTGTGTGAATTGGGGCAGCAAGGCGCAGAGCCACTGCAATGCAGAGGGTCTTAGGGTCAAGTCGCGTTCCCATTGCCGATATGGGAACTGTTTGGAGGAAGTCCCCGGAGTGAGGTGCACTCACAGCCTGGAGACGGGCAGTCTCTCTATCTGATGTTACAGCCCTGAGCATGTTGGCAAGCGCCTTTTCAGCGATCGGGCCATCCCAGCTTGACTGTGAGCCAGTGCTGCACTAGGGTTTGGTGCTGGAGCAGCAAGAGTCTCCCATTCAGTGATGACACTGGCATAGCTAGGGTCTTGTATTCCTGCTGAGTCACTGAGGTTATCAGGAAGAATTTGTCTTATCAACTCGTTTGATGCTATGGAAGAGGATAGGAAAGCTGGTAGAGCAATCTGGGAGGATCTGCGTACTCCTAGCCCCCAAGCCTGACCAGAAGTGAGGCTTGCAACCAATGTCCATCTTCAAGGGAAAGATTCAGTATACTCTCTAGCATGGTCTTTAGGAGAGTCATGTTCCTTGAGTTTTGGACTGCTGAAGGCTGGGGAGTATCTCAGAAAGTAGGTAAGTTTTGGGATTGACAGGCAACTGGTGAGTAGGTAGAAGGCATCATGTGTGTCAGTGTCTTTCATCCTGCTTCCCTCGTCCAGAGGTCTGAGAATTTTTTTCTAGAATCAGATCGATGGCATTGGACCCAAGAGGAGCACCAAGGAGAGTGCTATTGGCTGGATCAATGGCTCGTGCTCCTGGTAAAACGGTGCTAATATTCTGGATCATCTGTTGATTGGTAGAAACTGTTTCACATTTGGTGGGGTTTAAAGAAAGGCCCAGGCTTTCTCCCATGTCTAGGAGAGATTCTGTTGTACCAGCTAGGGTACCATCATCCAGGAACCAGATATTGAGCTCACTGGAGAGTGCTTCTGTGACTTCCTTGATGACCAAACAGAATACAAAGGGGGCGAGAGGGTATCCCTGTTGCACGCCCTCACATGAGTCAATTTCATGGTCCCCAAACAGTAGTTTGGAAGTCACACTATAACACGATTCTATGAAGGGATAAAGGGAAGGGAAGTTTCTATAAACTGCTTGGAGAGCAGCATCCCTTCTGACTGAGTTGATAGCGTTGGCAAAGTCCAATTTGACCAAGGCTTTTTCATCGAACATGTTTTTGATACATACTCATGCTGCTTGGGCAGCTGCTTCACAGCCCTGTTGAACGCCGAAACCGAGCTGAGTTGGTTTCAGCATTACAGCAGCCTCTTGACTCACCCTTCTTACCGCAGCCTTGGCGACTAGGCGCCATCCTTTTTTCCGGAGGGCACACAATGAGGCACCAAAGGAAAGGGGTCTGATGGCCTCTGGGACACTGCCAGCCAGGCACAGGTTGGAAAATTTGGTGAGTTCAGACAGCACCCTCTCTGAAACCTCACCAAGTGCTGGATCGAGTATTTGCTTTAAGTGATGAGGGCTTAAACCGGTGACACCTCCTACTGAGCCCTATGGAAATGACATAGCAGCTTTATACTCATCAAAGACTTTGTCCTTGGAGGCAAAGAGGGGAATGTATGAGAGTATAGTTTTACCAACGCTCTTATATGGGTGTGAAGCATGGGTGATGAATGTTGCAGCGAGGAGAAGGCTGGAGGCAGTGGAGATGTCATGTCTGAGGGCAATGTGTGGCGTGAATATAATGCAGAGAATTCGTAGTTTGGAAGTTAGGAGGAGGTGCGGGATTACCAAAACTGTTGTCCAGAGGGCTGAGGAAGGGTTGTTGAGGTGGTTCGGACATGTAGAGAGAATGGAGCGAAACAGAATGACTTCAAGAGTGTATCAGTCTGTAGTGGAAGGAAGGCGGGGTAGGGGTCGGCCTAGGAAAGGTTGGAGGGAGGGGGTAAAGGAGGTTTTGTGTGCGAGGGGCTTGGACTTCCAGCAGGCATGCGTGAGCATGTTTGATAGGAGTGAATGGAGACAAATGGTTTTTAATACTTGACGTGCTGTTGGAGTGTGAGCAAAGTAACATTTATGAAGGGATTCAGGGAAACCGGCAGGCCGGACTTGAGTCCTGGAGATGGGAAGTACAGTGCCTGCACTCTGAAGGAGGGGTGTTAATGTTGCAGTTTAAAAAGTGTAGTGTAAAGCACCCTTCTGGCAAGACAGTGATGGAGTGAATGATGGTGAAATTTTTCTTTTTCGGGCCACCCTGCCTTGGTGGGAATCGGCCAGTGTGTTAATAATAATTTTTTTTTTTTTTTTCAACAAGTCGGCCGTCTCCCACCGAGGCAGGGTGACCCAAAAAAGAAAGAAAATCCCCAAAAAGAAAATGCTTTCATCATTCAACACTTTCACCACACTCACACATAATCACTGTTTTGCAGAGGTGCTCAGAATACAACAGCTTAGAAGCATATACGTATAAAGATACACAACATATCCCTCCAAACTGCAAATATCCCAAACCCCTCTTTAAAGTGCAGGCATTGTACTTCCCATTTCCAGGACTCAAGTCCGACTATATGAAAATAACCGGTTTCCCTGAATCCCTTCACTAAATATTACCCTGCTCACACTCAACAGATCGTTAGGTCCCAAGTACCATTCGTTCTCCATTCACTCCTATCTAACACGCTCACGCACGCTTGCTGGAAGTCCAAGCCCCTTGCCCACAAAACCTCCTTTACCCCCTCTCTCCAACCCTTTCGAGGACGACCTCTACCTCGCCTTCCTTCCCCTATAGATTTATTGCTTTCCATGTCATTCTACTTTGATCCATTCTCTCTAAATGACCAAACCACCTCAACAACCCCTCTTCTGCCCTCTGACTAATACTTTTATTAACTCCACACCTTTTCTAATTTCCACACTCCGAATTTTATTCATAATATTTACACCACACATTGCCCTTAGACAGGACATCTCCACTGCCTCCACCGCCCCTCGCTGCTGCATTTACCACCCAAGCTTCACAATCCATATAAGAGTGTTGGTACTACTATACTTTCATACATCCTTCTTTGCCTCCATAGATAATGTTTTTTGACTCCACATATACCTCAATGCACCACTCACCTTTTTTCCCTCATCAATTCTATGATTAACCTCATCCTTCATAAATCCATCCGCCGACACGTCAACTCCCAAGTATCTGAAAACATTCACTTCTTCCATACTCCTCCCCAATTTGATACCAATTTTTCTTTATCTAAATCATTTGATACCCTCATCACCTTACTCTTTTCTATGTTCACTTTCAACTTTCTACCTTTACACACATTCCCAAACTCATCCACTAACCTTTGCAATTTTTCTTTAGAATCTCCCATAAGCACAGTATCATCAACAAAAAGTAACTGTGTCAATTTCCATTTTGAATTTGATTCCCCATAATTTAATCCCACCCCTCTCCCGAACACCCTAGCATTTACTTCTTTTACAACCCCATCTATAAATATATTAAACAACCATGGTCTAAGACCATACTTTTACCGGGAAGTAGTCTCCCTCTCTTCTACATACCCTAACCCGAGCCTCACTATCCTCATAAAAACTCTTTACAGCATATAGTAACTTAACACCTATTCCATATACTTGCAACATCTGCCACATTGCTCCCCTATCCACCCTATCATATGCCTTTACTAAATCCATAAATGCAATAAAAACTTCCCTACCTTTATCTAAATACTGTTCACATATATGCTTCAATGCAAACACTTGATCTACACATCCCCTACCCACTCTGAACCCTCATTGCTCATCCACAATCCTACATTCTGTCTTACCTCTAATTCTTTCAATTATAACCCTACCGTACACTTTTCCTGGTATACTCAATAAACTTATTCCTCTATAATTTTTACAATCTCTTTTGTCCCCTTTCCCTTTATATAAAGGGACTATACATGCTCTCCCGCCAATCCCTAGGTACCTTCCCCCCTTTTTTCATACATTTATTAAACAAAAGTACCAACCACTCCAACACTATATCCCCCCCTGCTTTTAACATTTCTGTCATGATCCCATCAGTTCCAGCTGCTTTACCCCCTTTCATTCTACGTAATGCCTCACGTACCTCCCCCCACACTTAAATTCTGCTCTTCTTCACTCCTAAAAGATGGTATACCTCCCTGACCAGTGCATGAAATTACCGCCTCACTTTCTTCCTCAACATTTAAAAGTTCCTCAAAATATTCTCGCCATCTACCTAATACCTCCCTCTCCCCATCTACTAACTCCCCTACTCTGTTTTTAACTGACAAATCCATACTTTCCCTAGGCTTTCTTAACTTGTTTAACTCACTCCAAAATTTTTTCTTATTTTCATTAAAATTTCTTGACAGTGCCTCTCCCACTCTATCATCTGCTCTCCTTTTGCACTCTCTCACCACTCTCTTCACCTTTCTTTTACTCTCCATATACTCTGCTTTTCTTATAACACTTCTGCTTTGTAAAAACCTCTCATAAGCTAACTTTTTCTCTTTTATCACACCCTTTACTTCATCATTCCACCAATCACTCCTCTTTCCACCTGCCCCCACCCTCCTATAACCACAAACTTCTGCCCCACATTCTAATACTGCATTTTTAAAACTATTCCAACCCTCTTCAACCCCCCCACTACTTATCTTTGCACCAGCCCACCTTTCTCCCAACAGTCGCTTATATCTCCCCCGAACTTCCTCCTCCCTTAGTTTATACACTTTCACCTCCCTCTTACTTGTTGTTGCCACCTTCCTCTTTTCCCATCTAACTCTTACTCTAACTGTAGCTACAACTAAATAATGATCTGATATATCAGTTGCCCCTCTATAAACATGTACATCCTGGAGCCTACCCATCAACCTTTTA
This sequence comes from Cherax quadricarinatus, assembly GCF_026875155.1. Taxonomy (NCBI): domain Eukaryota; kingdom Metazoa; phylum Arthropoda; class Malacostraca; order Decapoda; family Parastacidae; genus Cherax; species Cherax quadricarinatus. Next base: position 29,074,086 of record NC_069437.1, read on the forward strand.
TCCACCAATACATAATCTAACAAACTACTTTCATTACGTGCTACATCATACCTTGTATATTTATTTATCCTCTTTTTCATAAAATATGTATTACTTATTACCAAATCTCTTTCTACACATAGCTCAATTAAAGGCTCCCCATTTACATTTACCCCTGGCATATATATATATATAATATATATATATATATATATATATATATATATATATATAATATATATATATATATATCGTGCACGAACAATGTAAAACTTACGATTTATGCTTAAATAGCAACACATTTTTGCGAATAGGACAATATAAAATTTGTGTGTGGCAAATAATTTTCGCAAAAATCATTTGCCGCACTAACGATAAAAAATCAATATTCTATTGTGTATATTTATTATTGAAATTAATATAAACTTATATAAAATATATTTAGTTGGATTAGGCTAAATTAAATTGCGTTTGTTATAATAAGTAAAAAATAAATGAAATATTCAATAATAATATTTATTTTTATGGATTTTACTGGTATTTAAAAAAATATGTAAATTATTTATAAATATTGAAAAATTATCTAAAACGTTATTTTATTGCATATTTCGAAGATTTAATGTTTTTTCATGGTAAGTTTTTAAGGTTCTTTTGGTACAAAATTATTAATTTTTACATTAACATAAATAAAAAAGTATATCTTGAAACGTATAAGAGAAAATTATAGAACGGACTTAATTTGACAAATGCAAATGTGACACCACCTACGACAAATGCAAATGTGACACCACCTACGACTGCTGCACCTCACCTGCCCACAGCATATAAGCCACTTCGCACATATGCTGTATTTTTTTCAAGATTGATGGACCGATTACATCGACTCAAGTCTGAGGGACTGATTGCCTCCAACTCCTCCTGTTTTTCACCATTCTTCTGTATATGGACTGATGAAGCCACTGTATGGCGAAACGTTTCCTCATTAAAGATTCCTAAGTGTTCCACATCTGTCTAATTTATCAACTTGTCGGTTCTGTGAACCATTCATCTACAACGATGTGAATGTGTTGGTAGGCGAAGTGCTTTGGCTAACCACACCCCTCAAGGAAGGTTCCTTGATGTTGGTGAGGGGCTCTTGATTTAGGGAATTGGATCTGTGCTCCAGTTCCCCGAATTAAGCCTGAATGCCTTCCACATCCCCCCCCCAGGCGCTGTATAATCCTCCGGGTTTAGCGCTTCCCCCTTGATTATAATAATAATTTGGCTAACCACGTCATCAGCGACCGCTGGCTTATCAGGGTTTGACCCAGTAGTCTGAGACTGAGTGAATCTCATATTGAGTTTATAGTTAGAGTGTATGTTGTGGGGAAAATTAAGCAATGTGTTGTTAGAAGATGACTGTAAAACTTATAAGTAAAAATAGATGACCTTGTTAAATTCTGCAGGTTATCCATTAATGACTCACGAAATCGTAATGACACGATTGCAAACAAACCATACCACGGGCGGGATTGAACCCGCGGTCAGAGAGTCTCAAAACCAGCGGCTAACCGATGGTCTGCAGTTTTGAGACTCTCTGACCGCGGGTTCAATCCCGCCCGTGGTATGGTTTATCCATTAATAGTTGTCAGAAGGAAAACTAATATGTTTATTGTTATTCATAGTAATATAACCACAAAGAATATTTTTTTTAAATTGCAATATCATTCCAAGTGAAGTAATAAAAGAAATATAAAAAAACCAGTTAAATGAGATTGTGATAAGCGATTTTTTAATTACTGCGAAATTAAATGTTTTTAAAGAAAATTTAATATATTACATTTATTAGTTTATTAGATGTAAAACTTACAGAATGTGCGAGGGTCATTAAGTCTGTCTGTCGACTAGAAAAGCCACTTGTGGCGATAAAATGTTTCCCTTGAATAAAATATCCTAATCTTTGCACAAGTGTCCAACCCACACACACTCAAGAATATTTTAATACCTAAAACGGATGTTGAAGTAAATTGTGTATATACACTGAGTGACGTACAACTTATTATATTGTATTTTTTGTGTATAACCGAGTATTTGTGTTTACTGTTGCAGGTATGTTGGTCCTCGTCACCGTCTCCGGCAGAGCCCCGTCAGAATAAGGTGAGAATTGTCCGACTTTTTCAGTATTTGAATTCGTAGACTAAGAGTTGTTTTACTTTTGAAGGAGTAAGGTGGTAAAGGGCTCCTAGTTCAAGGAATTGGAGCTACTCTTTTCCTCGGAACAAACCTGACATACCTTTCCTTCCCTAAGCCCTGTATGAGGTCTATGGGTTAGTGCTTCCTCCTAAATATAGTAATAGTAATAATAATAATAATAAGAAGAAGAATAGCAGTTATCTTAATTCGGCTCATTTTAAAACAGCCCTGGCTGATGTGTATTACCATCCCCAAGGACCTAGGATGCCACCCGAAGCATTTGACCAACATCCATGTAGGTACCTATTCTCATATTTTTAGGTGAATGTGAGCAGCACGTGTAAGGAAATCTTCCCATACGCCACACAGCTCGGGAGTCGAACCCAAGTATTTTTTTGTGTGAGCCTGGCGCACTACACCTGAGATGCAGGTCATCCGCCATCACTGCTAGAGACCATGAATTGTTGATGTCTGGTGTCTCTATTGTCAGTTCTCAGGGGACAGATTTATCAGGCCGCTGTTTTTTTTTAACCCAGAGAAACGAAGGGTGGATAAGGAAATAAGGAAAAGGAAGAAACAAGGAAAATATGAAAGGAAGAGATTGGGCGATGAGATAGGCAAAGAAGTCATGGAAATGTGTGTCGTTAGGTAGGAAGACATAAAAAGAATGAAAACAGACAGACAAGAAGGCAGGCAGACAGGCAGGCAAATCCTAAATTGCAGGCGCTTTCTCTCTCTTCCTTGTTCCATTCCTCCTCCTTTCCTTCCTTTCATCTGGGTCCCATTTTTCTCTTAGTTTTCTCCTTCCCACCCTCTCTTTCTCCTCTCATGTGTTTCATATTATTAAAACCCCTAACTGTAGTGATTTTAATCATTTCAATATTGATTTGTACCATCACTGTATTGACACGCCAGGGATTGATTGGTACCACAGTCGCTGCTGAACTCCTGGCTGTGACGCGGCTGTGTGAAGCTCCTGGCTGTGACGCAGCTGTGTGAAGCTCCTGGCTGTGACGCAGCTGTGTGAAGCTCCTGGCTGTGACGCAGCTGTGGGAAGCTCCTGACTGTGACGCAACAGCGTGAAGCTTCTGGGTGTGACGAAGCAGTGTGAAACTTCTGGGTGTGACGAAGCATTGTGAAGCTCCTGGCTGTGACGCAGCAGTGTGAAACTCCTGACTGTGACGCATCAGTGTGAAGCTCCTGGCTGTGACGCAGCAGTGTGAAGCTTCTTGTTGTGACGCAGCAGTGTGGAGCTCCTGGCTGTGACGCAGCTGTGTGAAGCTCCTGGCTGTGACGCAACAGTGTGAAGCTTCTGGCTGTGACGCAGCAGTGTGAAGCTCCTGGCTGTGACGCAGCTGTGTGAAGCTTCTGACTGTGACGCAGCGGTGTGAAGCTTCTGACTGTGACGTAGCGGTGTGAAGCTTCTGACTGTGACGCAGCGGTGTGAAGCTCCTGACTGTGACGCAGCGGTGTGAAGCTCCTGGCTGTGACGCAGCGGTGTGAAGCTCCTGACTGTGAAAAAATACACATTGCCTGAAATCAAAACAAAGACAGTAGTTTCACGCTGCTACGTCACAACCAGAAGTTTCACACTGCTACGTCACAACCAGAAGTTTCACGCTGCTACGTCACAACCAGAAGTTTCACACTGCTACGTCACAACCAGAAGTTTCACGCTGCTACGTCACAACCAGAAGTTTCACGCTGCTACGTCACAACCAGAAGTTTCACGCTGCTACGTCACAACCAGAAGTTTCACGCTGCTACGTCACAACCAGAAGTTTAACGATGCTGCGTCACAACTTGAGGTTTTGCGCTGCTGCGAAGTCTCCGGCTTTGTTTTGGTTTCGAACGATGTGTGAAAGATTTTACAAATAGAAAAGAGAATCTGTTATTCTCTCTGGGTTGAAAAATCACACAGAAGCCATTTTAAATTGAATCGGATTCCTTATAAGTGTGGACTGTCAAATTGACCCTGTTGATGGTCAGTTTGTTCATTCATGCCAAAGAATCCACTTCGAATGTGGTGGAATAGACGTCAGATGAACAATAGACATTAAATGGCAAATAGACGTCAAGTGGCATCATTTTGCGGCTTTAAGCTTCCGAATACTCAGCAGGGAAATTGCAAAACATGTGAAGATTATTTTTGTCAGCATTTTCCACCGAAGCGTTTCACAAGCTTGCAAAATAAGAGTATATTTTCAGAAACAAATCGTTTACTCGGCTTTTAAAATAAAAGACTGAAACATGTCAAGGTCATGTGTATTGTTTCCTCTTTATTCTTTTATTTCGAATTATTTTAAGTACATTTAAATTCTTCACTTTTAGCACAAATACACACCGAAAATTTACCGAACACTTATTAAAAAATTACCTGTAATGTTACTGGTATAAAGATTCAAAATGCAGGAATAAACTATTATTGAGACTTCTTTTCGCTCAGGATAAAGTTCAGCCGGGAACAAAACATGGTCCCATAATTAGGTTGGTCTATATATTGTACATATATGCCAGTACCTGTGTGCATCACGCCTCTGTTTCCAGTGATGTTATATCCTGTGAGGAAACCTCCACAAATAATGCCTAAATGTTAAGCGATCAAGAAAAACAAGGTTGTTTTTATGCTTCTTTTCACCAGTAAGCAATGATTAAGGTTGCAAATGAAGAGTAATGAAAGCAAGTGTTGGTCAAACAAGTAAACAAAGCCTTCTGATTACGTTTTATGAGAGCTTTTAACTTATGAACAGCAAGTGATCAACTTGTATCATCTTGTTGCATCACCACCACCTTTATTGCAGCACCGCCACACTTGTTGCATCACTACCACACTTGTTACATCACCCAGCGCACATGTATCACCAGCACACTTGTTCCGTCAACACCACACTTGTTGCATCAACACCACACTTGTTGCATTACCCAGCACACATGTATCACCAGCACACTTGTTGCATCACCACCACACTTGTTCCACCACCACACTTCTTGTATTACCACCATACTTGTTTCACCACCACACTTGTTACATCACCACCACACTTGTTGCATCACCTCCACATTTGTTGCATCACCACCACATTTGTTTCATCACCACCACACTTATTCCACCACCACACTTGTTGTATTACCACCACTACACTTGTTGCATCACCTCCACACTTGTTACCACCACCACACTTGTTCCACCACCACACTTGTTGCCACCTCACTTCGTTACACCACCACACTTTGTTTCATCACCACCAACACTTGTTCCCACCACACTTTTACACCCACTACACTTTGTCACCACCACACTTGTTCATCCACCACACTTGTTACACCACCAGACTTGTTCCCCCACACTTCTTACACCACCACACTTGTTACACCACACACTTGTTACTACCACCACACTTTCACCACACTTGTTCCACACCACACTTGTTACACCACCACACTAGTTACACCGCCACACTTGTTCTACCACACTTGTTCCATCACCACACTTGTTACACCACCACACTTGTTACGCCGACCACACTTGTTCTACCACTACATTGTTCCACCACCACACTTGTTACACCACACTTGTTACGCCACCACACTTGTTACACCATACACTTGTTCACCACCACACTTGTTACACCACACTTGTTTCACCACCACACTTGTTACACCACCACACTAGTTACACCACCACACTTGTTACACCGCCACACTTGTTACACCACCACGCTTGTTCCACCACCACACTTGTTACACCACCACACTTGTTGCACCACCACACTTGTTACACCACCACACTAGTTACACCACCACACTTGTTAACCACCACACACACACACTGTTAAAACCACCACACTTGTTACACCACCACACTAGTTACACCACCACACTTATTACACCACCACGCTTGTTCCACCACCACACTTGTTACACCATGTGAGGGAAAAGTTCAACAGATAGGAGTAGCGAGCGAGTATATGGTAACGATAGTTTGATTGCCGGCTGCTTGTTAAGGTAGGGTCAGTCTCGCTCCCGCTATCCCCTCCCCCCCCCCTTTGTCCCCACCCCGAAAGGTGACGTGTGGGGCTCCGGCCAAACAGTAATCACTCGACTCACAGCTCCCAGCACAACTGTTAAGTAAAAGCCTCTGCTCCTATTCTAGTGGATATTGGTTGAAAGCTTCACTTTTGACCAATAATAAACTTAGTCCTTTCAGTTTTAAGCTCCACATAAGACTTTTCGATAATCACCACTTTTTTTTAAGTATCTTGCACTTATCATGGAGAGTGATTTCTTAAGCAGTGGGTAACCTGTCTCTCTTTCCAGCTTGGAATGACAGATCGGGTCACCTGCCAACCAACGAGAAGTGTTGAAGGAGACGGACTGAAACAGCCCATGAGACGTCATTCATAATCTACCTACCTGATTAATTGTACAGGACACTACCCCTCATTTTTGCAGTGGTAAAGAACCTGAGTTCCTGTCATCTGGACTGACTATTCAAGGCTATAGACTCCGTGAAGAACTAGTCGTTGGGTTGTCACTCAACACCTGTGACCCCCCCCCCCCCACATCATCAACGGCTACAGTTTCTACAAGACGGTGTCAACATCAACCAGACACCCCAGTTTACTTGTACATATTAGCGTTGAATTCAAATGGCAATTTTTCATTTCATTTTTCATTTTTCTTTCAAGTAGGATACACCTTCATTTTTTAATGTTTTATCTTTGCATTACTAACTAATAAAGTGTTTATCTTTGTGAATTATTATTTCTTTTTCTATTCATTAGTTTTCCTGAGGAGGAGCCAGCCTTGGTAATACTGTCTGAAGTTGTTACAGGGCTGAGTAAGTCTTCACACACCACCACACTTGTTACACCACCCAGTAGTAGATAAATATTGATATAGTTGGGCCCCTTCATGTAGTAGTTTGTGTGTAGTTGTATTTTGATCCTTGTCTCGTGGAAATAATGAAGCCACTTTGTGGGCGAAACGTAGTCAATGTATGATCACATTATACTGCATTTGTGTTTGTGTCTCGTTGAAATGTTAAAGTGCCATACACGGTTTGTCACCGCCGTTCTTAATGTTCCCAAGTTGTCACTGCTGTTCTTAATGTTTCCAGGTTGTTACTGCCGTTCTTAATGCTTCCAGGTTGTTACTGCCGTTCTTAATGCTTCCAGGTTGTCACTGCCGTTCTTAATGTTCCCAGGTTGTTACTGCCGTTCTTAATGTTCCCAGGTTGTCACTGCCGTTCTTAATGTTCCCAGGTTGTCACTGCCGTTCTTAATGTTCCCAGGTTGTCACTGCCGTTCTTAATGTTCCCAGGTTGTCACTGCCGTTCTTAATGTTCCCAGGTTGTCACTGGCGTTCTTAATGTTCCCAGGTTGTCACTGGCGTTCTTAATGTTCCCAGGTTGTCACCGCCATTCTTAATGTGCCCAGGTTATCAGTGCCGTTCTTAATGTTTTCAGGTTGTCACTGCCGTTCTTAATGTTCCCAGGATGTCACTGCCGTTCTTAATGTTCCCAGGTTGTCACCGCCGTTCTTAATGTTCCCAGGGTGTCACTGCTGTTCTTAATGTGCCCAGGTTATCACTGCCGTTCTTAATGTTCCCAGGGTGTCACTGCTGTTCTTAATGTTCCCAGGTTGTCACTGCTGTTCTTAATGTTCCCAGGTTGTCACTGCCGTTCTTAATGTTCCCAGGGTGTCACTGCTGTTCTTAATGTTCCCAGGGTGTCACTGCTGTTCTTAATGTGCCCAGGTTATCACTGCCGTTCTTAATGATCCCAGGGTGTCACTGCTGTTCTTAATGTTCCCAGGGTGTCACTGCTGTTCTTAATGTTCCCAGGTTGTCACTGCCGTTCTTAATGATCCCAGGGTGTCACTGCTGTTCTTAATGTTCCCAGGTTGTCACTGCCGTTCTTAATGTTCCCAGGTTGTCACTGCTGTTCTTAATGTTCCCAGGGTGTCACTGCTGTTCTTAATGTGCCCAGGTTATCACTGCCGTTCTTAATGATCCCAGGGTGTCACTGCTGTTCTTAATGTTCCCAGGTTGTCACTGCCGTTCTTAATGATCCCAGGGTGTCACTGCTGTTCTTAATGAGCCCAGGGTGTCACTGCTGTTCTTAATGTTCCCAGGTTGTCACTGCTGTTCTTAATGTTCCCAGGTTGTCACTGCCGTTCTTAATGATCCCAGGTTGTCACTGCTGTTCTTAATGTTCCCAGGTTGTCACTGCCGTTCTTAATGATCCCAGGTTGTCACTGCTGTTCTTAATGTTCCCAGGTTGTCACTGCCGTTCTTAATGATCCCAGGTTGTCACTGCTGTTCTTAATGTTCCCAGGGTGTCACTGCTGTTCTTAATGATCCCAGGTTGTCACTGCCGTTCTTAATGATCCCAGGTTGTCACTGCTGTTCTTAATGTTCCCAGGTTGTCACTGCCGTTCTTAATGATCCCAGGTTGTCACTGCTGTTCTTAATGTTCCCAGGGTGTCACTGCTGTTCTTAATGATCCCAGGTTGTCACTGCCGTTCTTAATGATCCCAGGTTGTCACTGCCGTTCTTAATGATCCCAGGTTGTCACTGCCGTTCTTAATGTTCCCAGGTTGTCACTGCTGTTCTTAATGTTCCCAGGTTGTCACTGCCGTTCTTAATGTTCCCAGGTTGTCACCGCCATTCTTAATGTTCCCAGTTTGTCATCTTCTTGCTCACGGTTTATCACTGTCATTCTCGCTCACGGTTTATCACTGCCCTTCTTGCTCACAGTTTATCACTACCCTTACAGCTCTCGGTTTGTCACTTTCCTTCTTCGTAATGACAAGACGATAGAAATGTTGCTTCATATATAACATGTGTCAGTTGGCCGGAATTCACTCGCCGTAAGGTCACTAAGGTCAGATGTCAAATTAGTGAATGTTTTAGTTAAAAAATATAGTAATGTGACATGGCGTTCGAAATATGTTCCACGGTTTGTTTTAATTGGTGGGCTTTATGTTCAGAAATAATTGAATTGCATTCTGCGTAATAGCAGTAGTTAATTTGTATGTAGTCGAAAATGCACTAGCATGCAATGCATTTTGGGCTTGGTAATATGAAGCCTAAACCTCTTGTCTATAAGCACTTTACAATGAACTAAAAGAAGACTCAAGAAATCGTAATGACACGATTGCAAACAAACCATACCCCCGGCCGGGATTGAACCCGCGGTCATAGAGTCTAGAGTTCGTCACGGCCACGCTAGCTGGAGATTCGTCTGTAAAAACTTGCATTTGTGGTCACAGTGGTGCCTGTGCTAACCTTCCTATGGTGTAGAAATATACCTAGTTGGATGAATCTTATTGTGGCTAGCTGGTCTAGTGGCTAACGCGCCGGCTGGAGTTTTGAGACTCTATGACCGCGGGTTCAATCCCGGCCGGGGGTATGGTTTAACTAAAAGAAGGTTAACAGCTGGTTAAAGTTTTGGCAACAAGAAGTATTAGCGGCACTGTGTACAATCTGTTACTTGTCATTTCATTACTTCGATTTCCCACGTCTTGACGAGGAAAATCTCTCGATCCCTCCCAAAAATTGTAATGCCCTTCTTTTCCTTGGATCAAATATAAGTACCTTCCATTCCCAGGTGCTACATAACCCCTGCGGATTTAGAGCGTAATTGGTACTGCTGTAATACTTAAAATAATTGTAATTCTCGTTATTTAGCTATTAATAAGTGTGTTAATGTTGTGTCGTAGCTCTGTGGCCAACGAAAAATTTATGTGAGAAATTATTCGTATATCTTATAGCAAGAATTTAGAAACAGCAATTTATCACTACCAGTTACCTTAAATTATTATAATCAAAGAAAGCTCTAAACGGAGAAGGGTCATGCAGCAGTTACTTTTTGGAGCAGCACATTGGTGTTAATCCTATGAACTGGTAGATGTATCCTTCCCTCTCTTACATCAAACCTAATTTATTCCCATTCATTACACAACAACTACGGGTCTAGTTCTTTCCCGTGAATATAATAAATAATAATATAGCAGATTATTGCATTATCAAAGATGCGCAAATTGCTGTGCACGTATCTGCGTGCTTAAAATTTCACTAAAAATTCGGTATTTCTTATTTTCAGTTAGTTTAGGTTAGGCTAGAACTCGTCACCGTGACAAAAATTACTTTCATAAAACCTACCCAAAGTGGTGAGTCCACTTAGCCTTTCTTACCTCTCTTCCTGTCTACCCACAACCTCTTTCACTGCTCTATCCGAACCCAGTCCTTCCCTCCTCATTCTGGCCGCTGATCTTATCGTCTAACCCCCCCCCCCTTAAAAAAAATTAAAGTAAGTTAGGTTTCGTTACGTTAACGTATATTAAGTTACATTTTCCTATAATTGCCCAACAATAACTAAAGTTAAAAGACGGGCAGCGCGGAGCGAATACTGAAATTTCGTTCATACATATCTTCACATATGGTAACAGATACGGAGGACGAGCTGTGATGAGGATGGGCGAACATTCACTCCACTACAGTGGTGATGAAAAACTAGTAAATTGAACACACAACATCCACTCAATTTGCTCGGCTTAAAAATTTCGTAATAGGAACTACGTGTGCTGAGGGTAAGTGTGAGTGTAAGCCCCAGGCAGGCGAGCGTTCTCGGCACCCGGCACCCGGCACCCGAACTCTGACCTTCCCGGCACCCACAATCCAACATTCCCGTCACCCGGCTTTCCCTGCACCTGGCCTTCTCTGCTCCTTGTCTTTCTGGCATCCTGCCTTCCCGGCACCTGACATTCCCGGCATCAAAAAGACCTTCATAATCTCACTCATATCTGAGTGAGCAGTGTCACACACCATCCACAGTAACTAACAGGGTGAGCAGTGTCACACAACATCCACAGTAGCTAACAGTGAGCAGTGTCACACACCCACAGTAGCCAACACTGAGCAGTGTCACACACCCACAGTAGCCAACAGTGAGCAGTGTCACACACCCACAGTAGCCAACAGTGAGCAGTGTCACATACACCCACAGTAGCCAACAGTGAGCAGTGCCACACACCAACAATAGTAGCTAACAGAGTGAGCAGTGTCACACAACAACAACAGTAGTTAACAGAGTGAGCAGTGTCACACACCTATAACAGTAGCTAACAGTGAGCAGTGTCACACAACAACAACAGTAGCTAACAGAGTGAGCAGTGCCACACAACAACAACAGTAGCTAACAGAGTGAGCAGTGTCACACAACAACAACAGTAGCTAACAGAGTGAGCAGTGTCACACAACAACAACAGTAGCTAACAGAGTGAGCAGTGTCACACAACTAACAACAGTAGCTAACAGAGTGAGCAGTGTCACACAACAACCACAGTAGCTAACAGAGTGAGCAGTGTCACACAACAACAACAGTAGCTAACAGAGTGAGCAGTGTCACACAACAATAACAGTAGCTAACAGAGTGAGCAGTGTCACACAACAACAGTAGCTAACAGAGTGAGCAGTGTCACACAACAACAACAGTAGCTAACAGAGTGAGCAGTGTCACACAACAACAACAGTAGCTAACAGAGTGAGCAGTGTCACACAACAACCACAGTAGCTAACAGATTGAGCAGTGTCACACAACAACCACAGTAGCTAACAGAGTGAGCAGTGTCACATAACAACAACAGTAGCTAACAGAGTGAGCAGTGTCACACACCCACAGTAGCCAACAGTGAACAGTAAGGCTTGGTATGCGCGTGTGGCTGAGATATACAGCAGGGATGCTTCCTTAATGCTTCGTAATCTTGCTCTGCATTATAGTCACTAACCTCTCATGAAGTGTGGATTACAACAGCTGATCCTGACACTTACTGCCACTGACTACCTCTAGCTGCCGACTGGGGAGCTAATCATTACTAACTGAACTAATCATCTCTCGCAGAAATAATTGTCGTCAACCGTCGCTCTCATCAACCCCCTTGGTTCATCTTCATTATTCCACTGCCAGAAGTAGGTCATTAGCGGCCTAATTATTGCAGCTGGAAATTTTTGAGAAATTTGTGATAATTAATCAGCTTTTTTAATTTATATTATTAATTTTATTTTGAACAAATTATATATATATTATATATATATATATATATATATATATATATATATATATATATATATATATTATATATATATATATATATATATAGTTCAGATTGGTCAGGTAGCAAAACTCATTTAAATTTAAGTCATTTCTAAAATTTTCTCTTATACGTTTAAAGATACATTTTTTTCATTCGTGTTAATGTAAAAATTAATAATTTTGTACCAAAAGAACCTTAGAAAACTTACCTAACCTTATTATAACAAGCGCAGTTTAATTTGGCCTAATCCAACTAAATATATTTTTGATAAGTTTACAATAATTTAATAATAAACAAATACAATTAAATATTTTTTTTTCGTTAGGTTCAGAATGAGTTTTGCGAAATTATTGCATACACAAATTTTCGCTTGCCTTATTCGGCAAAAAGAGCATTGCTATTTAAGCCAGAATCACAAATTTTACCTATTCGGCACCACACACACACACACATATTATATATATATATATATATATATATATATATATATATATATATATATATATATATATATATATATATATATATATATATATATATATAATGATATGTCCTACCTGTTTGTAATTACCAAGTTTTGTTTAGCCCGGTTACTTTACTATAAATTGACTAATGCATTTGCTGTAGTTGGTTGACCGTATTTACTGCTCTTATTTTCAAAATCTGTTTTCTGAGGTGTCTGCGACGAGGTGCACTTCCTCTCGTGTCCTCTTATTCATTTTTCTTTCTTTGTAAGACGTGTTCTTGTGTAGGACACACGAATACTTGTATACATCTTGATCATATCACAAGCTGTGCTGCCTTTTTCTAGAGATAAGATATTCAGCTTATGCACTTTGTCCTTGTAGCTCAATTATCATAGTTTCAAGACTAGTCTGGAGACCTATCTTTAAAGTTCATGCAGTTTTGCTTTGCATTTAACTAGTCGGTCTTCTTTCCAGGGAAATGGGTGCCGTGATGCCGGTGGAAAACTTTAAATCCAAGGAATTGGATCAGCCGTCCCCTTAGATAGAACCTGACTACTTCCAGCTTCCCGGCGCTGTATGACCCATACATGTTTAGTGCTTTTCCGTGAATATAATAATAGGTGTGTAGCGTAGCAGCACTGCACGTGGTATGAAGAGTTAATTGAAGAAGACTATTATAGCGGCAGCTTGTGTTATGAATCATTTTGGTTACTTTATTTTTAATAGCATTTTCTTTTTGATGCCTAGTCGTACATAACAGCCAGAGCTACCCTGGAGCATACTGTGGTTAGTATTCTGGCAGTGTAATCAGTAAAGTCACCATGGTCTTTTATCTTCCAGCACTTCCTGGTTAGGAGCAACATTTACCATGCAACTTTCCTCTTCATCTCATCTTATTTTATAATACATTAGTCCCTGGGAAAGATTGCCTTTATAATCATATCTGCTATCTTATAGAACATAGACGGAATCTTAAGTAAGATCCCGTCTATGTTCTATAAGTTACCCTGATGTGTGTTTTCACCTGGGCTGTCTTGGTTACTGCAAGTTCTAACCTCTCTGCTGACTTCTGATTATTTCTGCTTCTCCTTCATGGTCACTCAATACCTCATCTAAACCTCAAACACTTATTATTGCTCCTTTACCACCGAAGACTCCTACAGATTTTCCTAGTAATGTTTGTATATACTTGCGGGGAAAATAACTTATACGGGTATAAATTTACCTGTAGTGGTTTGAATTTATTCGTTGAATATTATGGTTCTTAAGATCTATTATTTAAATTAATAGCTGTATGTAAATAAGAAAAAAAATTATTTTTTTAATGAATTTCAACAAAACGCTACACTAAAATTTATTGAAATATTAAATATGGCAGTGACCTTTGAGTACTATGAAGTAATGTTATAATTAATTGGAAGGGTGTACAGTCTTCTTACGGACTTAGGAAATAACTGTAATAACTTCTGAGATACTACTAGGGATAGAGTAAGAATGTAAACAGCTGGGGTAAGACATAGCCCATCTTAGCTACACAGCTGACTTCACTTTATATTCGTATTAAATAACACAAAAATCATACACGTGTAGAAATGTAACAATATATTAGTTATTAAAGATAAGCAATACCGACAAGATGTGAATAAAACACTTTGGCAAAGCTCAGGACAAAAGTAAACATGACTCACGAAATCATAATAAGTAAGCGTTTTGCACGAGTCCTAATGTACTAATCTAAGGAGGGAGTAGATTTTGGTGGGCCTCCCACCATTATATACTCCCATAAAGCCAGAGGGTAGTGATAGAGCTCCGAGTAATTGGTTGTTATCACGTTATAGCAGTGTCCAAATTGGACAACATCTAGTTTGCCAAGAGTCTGGATAAACTGATGCTGCTGGACTACTATGGGATGGTATTAGTGACTGCATTTTAGGCGGACTTCTTAAATTTTCGTCTACATGGATCATTTTTATGAATGATTAATTTAGCCTCATTCCACTTTAGAAAGTGTCCTTGATCGTTTCTGTGATGGACATAGGAATTCTTATGATCGTCGCAGGTGCAGGTGTATTTGTGGTCACGAATTCCAAGTTACAAAAATCTGTTTTATCTACATATTTCTTTTGTTTTTGCACTCCCCACAAAGTATTATGTATACTCGTGCACTTGTGATAGTTATTTATATATTTTGCAACCATAAATAACTTATTGTAAAAAAATAAGAAAGACTCCATCACTGGCCTTGGAGAATATATATATTATTCTGTCGGGGTTGCAATAAAGAAACAGGTGAGTAAAACAGCTAGATCATTGGAACTTAGAATCAGCGAAAACAAATACGCTTGTCGTTGTGACGACGGCAATTTGCCTATGTCCTACAGGAATGGTAAAGCACACATTATAAACTGGAATGACGTTAAACGAATCATTTATCAGTATGCTTTATATAGACTAAAATCTATTGAGGTCACCTTAATTGCTGTCACTAACACCATCACCCAGAAGTCGAATAATTAAACTTCTTGTTGATCCACCAATCCACGCTATGGCAATGCTTATGCTAGATACAATAATAAATGATATTTATAACAAAGGGTGTATGCAAGAAAAGATATTTGTAACGAAAGGATGTATGCAAGTCTTAGTTACCTCGCATAGGTTACCGCACGCTGGTATAAATCATGGGTATGGATTTACCTATAGAATGATATCATGTAGACCAAAGACCTATTTGAATATGGATTTGGCTGTTAGGATATTTATCTGTGGAGGTATTTATTTACTTAAGGTACTAATTTGCCTGTGGAAGTATTTATTACCTCTGGAGGTATTGATTTACTGCGGATTCTAGTTTCACTAACTTGAATTAGAGACTAACACTGCCCTTACCAGAGACACTTAAACTAGCGTTTTATTACTTACCAGCACGATAACCACACTTCTGCCAGGGTGTGAGTGCCTTTCTAAGCACCTGTTTGTAGTTACAGCAGCAGAGCTGCGCTGACAATACCTCGTCTGCATTATTTAGTCATATTTTTAAGGTTTAGTAGTTGTAACACACGCTACCTCTTGATCTCATTTAAGTCATCTACCTTTCTATGAAGAAATATTTTTTTAATGTGTACGTGCGAGCTTCCGCGAGTACCACTATTTTTTATACTAGTTCCATGTTTACGGCTGCGTGCCACAAAAACATGTATAATTCTGTGATTACAAATTACTGTCCATATGCAAAAAAAACTCAAGTAAAAAAATACCAAAAGGCACTCGGATTTCCCCTAATTACATGTTAATCCATGAGAACCATAATTCACGCACCACCTTCATAACCTAAGATCGGCTAATATGTTAGGTTTAAAATTTATCAACTGCACGAGAGTTGGTAAGACATTTCACGGGTATGTCACCAACCAGCAATACTTTTCTCTTAAAAAGGACTAAGGTAAACTCAGTATATATACTGATATATATATTCCTCTGAATGTAAGTACTACCATCCATTAGCCACAGAAACGATTACTCAAATATACCTTACACTACTGAGGAAAGAAGATTTATTCCCTTGCAGATGTGTATGCTGCCGCGCCGGTGATACTATACATAGCAAGACGCAAGCTGAGGGGTGGGACCAGCACACCTTTAACCTGGGGAGGAGCTGGGTGTCCCAGCAGAGGGGCATATCGATGTGGGTCTAGGGTGGACCTGGAGCCCTTACTCTCCAGCCAAAGTCGAGCGTCAGGAGAGAGTATGAACTCTCTCTCTCTCTCTCTCTCTCTCTCTCTCTCTCTCTCTCTCTTCTCTCTCTCTCGTCTCTCTCTCTCCTTCTCTCTTCCTCTCTCTCTCTGTCTCTCTCTCTCTGTCTCTGTCTCTGTCTGTCTGTCTCTCTCTCTCTCTCTCTCTCTCTCTCTCTCTCTCTCTCTCTCTCTCTCTCTCTCTCTCTCTCTCTCTCTCTCTCTCTCTCTCATTCGTCAAGTAGTCTATGGAAAACCTGGAAAGCAGTATATTCTAGAAAAGTGATATACAAGCAGCAATAAAGTACAATTATCGCAAGTAGAGTAATGGATTAAATAATAATATGAATAATAGAATATTTAGAGAGAACGGGATTAATCTCAGAACAATAAATTGAATTCAGAGACAGAAAATACCTAATAGAAACTTGCTCAAAACGATTGGACAAGAAACAGAAGAATGGGAAGAATCATCATTCCTTAAATGCTGAAGACTTTTGACAGGGTACCGCACAGGCTACTAAAAAGCCAGCGAAAGTGACAAAATACGGTTCTGTCCTATAGTCCAAACTATCTCTGACCCACGTTAATTTCCTCCCTGAAGAATTCAAACCCACGAGAATTGTCAAAAATCTACAAGCCAGCCTGAACTGGCTATGGGTGTCTATGGGAATCCATCCACAGAAAATGTAAAGTAACGGAAAGGAGTAAATATATAAGAAGACTAAATTAAGCAAATCATATAGGTGAGGAAGTAATGAAAGAGCTCAGCGTCACATCCATCCTTTACCCGCTCCCATTTATTCTCCTAAAGCATGCAAACTTAATAAAGTTCGCAGCGTTCACCAAGCTCACAAATATAAGAATGGCATTTGAATAAAAATGAGGAAGCATTCAGAACATAAAAAAAAAAAAAAGTCGACCACCTCTTGAATACACAGCGCCAGAGTGGAGCTCACACACAACTAGACTACAAGTATTTCAGTCATTGCGGGACCCGAGAGAGGTAACCTCATGTACCTCAACGGGCACAGTATAAATTTCTAATGCAGTTTAATATCTAGTTTGAAGATTTAAAGCCAGTCGTTAAAGGCATTCAAAGGGTATTGTACATAAATTAATATCCCAATAGCAAAGCGGCACATACACAGCCCAAAACCAATTCAATCCTTCTAGTAAGCAGCGCCGGCTTTGAGAGTTTAAAGTCAATTAGAAAAGGTATTTTCTAGTTATTGCTTAGCCCAATAATCCAAAATACACCAGGACTTTATTAAATTTGAAGCCGCTCTTAAGTTATATTATTAAGTTATTGGCGCTGAAGACTTGAAGCTAATCCGACGAGGCATTCACAAATCGCGTGAAAGCTAATATTTAAATTTTCACAATTTCTTGAATGAAACTGGAAAATTGGCGCCTGCACAGACCAAAACCAATTAAAAATTTTCGCTAAATGTGATACACCAGCTTAGAAGAAACATTCTCCAGTTGTACGGAAATCAGTTTGTTTAATAAAATCGGCTAATTAAACCTTGTACAACCTTAAATCGAAGTAAAGTTTCCTGTTTGAAAGCACACCAGTGCTTAAAGTTTAAAGCCGACCAGAAGATGCGTTCTAAAGTTGTCTAACAGAAACCAACAGTTCCAAGTTCATTAACAATATTGGTAAATAGACGAATTTGTCCCGACACAGCTCCAATCCAAACGTTATCGGCCTTTTGATATGATGCATTAAATATATTAGCCGTTAAGAAGAGGCCTATTTTATGAGAAACATAGCATACCATTTAGAAATAAAACTGGCATCTATACACTTCAATAACAATTCATCGTTCTAATTAGAATACACCAATTTTGAAAGTTTGCAGCTTATTGAAGGAGATTTTTCTAAATTTATGGCAAAGAAACCCCTCAAGGAAGGTTCCTTGATGTTGGTGAGGGGCTCTTGATTTAGGGAATTGGATCTGTGCTCCAGTTCCCCGAATTAAGCCTGAATGCCTTCCACATCACCCCCAGGCGCTGTATAACCCTCCGGGTTTAGCGCTTCCCCCTTGATTATAATAATAATAATGGCAAAGAAACCAAGATCGGCAAAAGTCTGTACATACCCTTGCTTGTTTCTGCGTGGTCCACCTACCTGGAGTGTACCTGGAGGGCGCTTGATATAAAAATCGCTCGTGTGATCAGAACATACAGGAGGAGAATGAAATACCGTGAAACCATGCTTGAGGCCCACTGGTGTAACCGAGCTGGAAAGAATCATGGCTTGTAACCAGGCTGCCTAGTTTTTGGGGCATCTGCAGCCGAGTGGTCTAGAGTGTCACTTGGGGACTCTTGCCACTCCTCTGACGTGGTTTCGATTCCTCCTGACTGCGATCTCTCTCTCTGTTTATATCTCCGTTTGTTTCTGGGTGATGCATTGATATATGTATGTATAGTTCTATAAATCTTCCTCTGGTGATAATTCACCAGCATTCAAGAATATGGAATGAGGCATTCCCAAGTTATAAATGTAAACCTTGGAGGAAGGAAAGAACACTGTACGTAACTTTATTACCAGCTTTGGATTAAAGCCGTACGAAAACATAAGATTTATCGGTTCACTAATCCTATGAGACTTAAAAAATGCGAGTTTTCAATATTTCTCAGTTTCTTTTCTCATTTATATTGTATTTCAAATTCTCTCTAAGCCTATGAAAAATATATGATAATTGTCTTTCCAAGACACGGCAATTTTCATATCTCGTTTGAGCTATCAAATAAGGACAGCTGAGAGGGGTTGAAGTAAAATTTGACACCTACACAGTCCAGTAAGTATCAAAAGCTTCCTCAAAGATACAACAGCTTTGAAGGTTTGAAGCCGATCACATGAGGCATTCAAAAAATATCACATGACACCAATGGAAAGAAATTTGGCCAGATGGGTGCCATATCTGGGAAAAAAAAGTAAGACAAGATGGCTGTACCAACTAACTCCAAGGCTCTCGAGGTATTATTGAATATCAGAGATATGATTACAACGTACAGAATATTCAAGAGGTAGAAAATGGAAACAAGGAGGAGAGGAGCCTTAACGAGGGAACTCAAGATGGAAACTGTATACACCGGTGACTCTCAGAGACGTTAGGAAACTTGTTGAGCATAAAGGGAATAGACGTGAAACAAACTTAGAGACAGACACAGTAGAAGAAAAACTGCTTCATAGCTTTGAAAAAAGTTACTTAATTTAATGCCAGACCAAGTTAAACAGTAGAAAGTTAAGAGGCGGGCCCAACAGCTAGAACTCAAAATATACAAACTCAAAACACACACACACACACACATACGAAAAGGTCGATGAGTACACACAAGCATATTTTTACGTTTTTTCATATCGGTCTTTTTTTGTGACTAAATATTAATGTCAGTTTGTGTGTGTGCATGTTTATGGGTTCGCGCACATGTGTACACTTGTGTAGGAGGGGAGACGCGCGTAAGTCTTCCAAGTATATTTCTTTAATTCATGTTCAATGCAAATATGATAGTGAATATAAGCATATTAATGTACCTGTTGATGTTCGAGAACCATCAACACACCGGCTCAATCTTGGTTAATGGCCTGGGTATTTAGGTCGTTAATGCTCACTGCCAGCAGTTCAAAGGACATATGACAGCCCGGTTGATCAGCAGTAGTTTTATTAATTTGTCAAATTAAATCCTGAGGATAATTCTGGGGTATGTTGATCATTCCATTTACTAAACCCGTCATTCATTTTACTTTACCTGTTGCATTTCAGCTTTTCATTGGAGGTATTTTACACAGTTTACTGTGCCTCCTGCTCTCTTAAGAACTAATTTCAGTGTGCAGATTTGAAACAATCCTTCCATTATTTCCCAAGCGTGGGTACATGAAAAATTTTTCTCGCCTGTTTTTCATGGGTAAACATTGAGAGATTTTATGCTGTATCAGTAATTTAGATGTTTGCAATTATTCGAACAGTGAACATTCTCTGCACATTCTCTCGCTCTTAAAGAGATTTGTTAGTTTGCACCGGTATTAAGCAGTGATAAAACATTAAATTACCCCCTACCACGTCCTTATCCCTGCCGCCTCTTTTCCAAGATTCCTAGTCGCAGTACCCACCCCCTCCCTCAGGGCACTAAAACAGACAAGCATATTTTTGGCCACGAGTCCTCGATGTTTGTACTGCAGTTGTAAATGTGAGATCCGCTGAGGAGTCGACGGGTTTCATCATCAGATCAAACACTCTTCAAGCTACTCACTCGGCAAGACACATTCCTTTTGAGGCTTTTTTTGCTTATAGAAATATGCTTATTTACTCGAATCTTTCTTGAAATAGTACGAGGTAAAAAAAAAATCTAATATACATACTAAAGAACCTGGTTGGAAAATATTGGCTTCATTAGAAGAAAAAATTCCGAACAAGTTCGAAGCCAACTTTGTTTTAACTCGATCTGCAACTTTGCACACAAAAAAGGGGGTGAACGAGTCTTATATTTCCACAGTGTTAATATATAATCGAACCCATTTAAACTCTCCCACTTTGCCTGTGGAAAAATGCCCAAGATATTATGGAAGAAAAATCATATATATAAATAAATAACGAGGCTAACTTCAGCAACGCTAGAGAAGGCAAAATGTATGGCTCGATTAGTGCTAATATATTGACATTGGCATTAGTGGTAAATTAGATTGTTGAGTTCGGTATTCTGTTTCACTCCCCCCCCCCTCTCTCTCTCTCTCTCTCTCTCTCTCTCTCTCTCTCTCTCTCTCTCTCTCTCTCTCTCTCTCTCTCTCTCTCTCTATCTATCTATATCTATCTATCTATCTATCTACCTCTCTGTCCTTTCCTCTCCCTTTCTATTTCTCCCTGATTTTCTCTACCACTCTTTGTCCCATCTTCTCTTTCACATATATCCCTCTCTTTCCTTCCCTGTCTTTCATCCTCACCCTCTCGTCCCTTGCCATTTTTACAATAAGGGTTTTACAGGATTAAATCTGAGAATTCCAATAAGTGTTCTGCTAGCTAAGAGCTGTAATCGTAGCTCAGCTCATATCAGAGTTTGGTCCATGCAACAGCTTCATTATATTGTTCATTTAAATGTATTCTTTAATTAATATTAACCACCATACAGGGTTGAGGTTGAAGGTGTCAGAGCTTTGATTTACTCGGTTGGTTGGATATTTCGAATATATATTTTTGGAATCACACGGTAAATAAATGTTTGCTTATGGAATAATACCTATTGAGAAAGATTCGGATTGAATCTGATGATTGCTACTCGTCTTGTGGTATAATAGTTATCTTCTGGTTATCAGTGAAGTTGAAACAAGTGGGAGACCCTTGGGACATTGGCCTTGTTCATATCTTTCTTCTCTCTGTTCTGTCTTCCTTTCCTCTCTCTCTCTCTCTCTTCTCTCTCTCTCTCTCTCTCTGTCTGTCTCTGTCTCTGTCTCTGTTCTCTCTCTCTCTCTGTCTCTCTCTCTCTCTCTCTCTCTCTCTCTCTCTCTTTACACAGGGTTTGACAAGGTTAGGTTAAGGATCCTTAGCTTTATTGACAAGCTATTTACAGGTTAAGGATTCCTAACTTTATTGGCAAGCTAAGAGCTGTTACCTACATCAGCTCATTTGAAAGCATTTTTATTGTTATGAGACATACAAGTAGGGAACAGGATGAAG
Source organism: Cherax quadricarinatus (assembly GCF_026875155.1). Taxonomy (NCBI): domain Eukaryota; kingdom Metazoa; phylum Arthropoda; class Malacostraca; order Decapoda; family Parastacidae; genus Cherax; species Cherax quadricarinatus. The sequence goes on from NC_069437.1 coordinate 29,096,210, forward strand.
TTGGAGCCATCTGTGGGCCAGCATTTTCATTTGATCAACTGACTTTATCTCGTTGACATCATTATGCTGTACGAATGTGTTCCATTCTCGAGTCATCCTGGGTATATATGATCTCAGATGGAGTGATGTTCTGGAGAAGGGTACAGCCAGAGTGAAGTTGCTGCTTTCTGCCCGTCTTGTGGCATAAAAGCTTGTTTCACGCTGTCCTCGAAGTGGATCCGAGTGTGGTACTTTGATAATATTGGCCTTGTACATAACAGCAAGGCCACCCACATCCCTCCTGTGTTGAAGGCTCTGCTGAAATGACAGATCTATCCAGGATTGGTCCAGGCGAGAGATGAAACGTTTTGCTCTGTTCTCTACTCTGTCAAGCAGTTGCAGATGAGAGGGGAGGGGAGGCAGGCAAACCAAGAAAGTGGAGCATACTCAAGGTGTGAGCGTACCTCTCGCTTTCTCTCTTTCTCTCTATCATTACGACCTCACTCTGATTTTTTTGTCCAGTTTTTGTTCCATACGTTACATAAAAGACGAAAATGAGTTGAAGCTAGTACATAGAAGGGCAACAAGGCTTGAATTTATCGTAAAAATACGAACTCAGTAAAGAAAGTCTCAAAGAGCTCAACCTGTTTTCCTGCTGGAAACAATGTGAGATATTTAAACCTTGATAATACAATTTTCTTATGCTTAAACATTAAAATCCATCTGAAGTGTAATGAGAGTTAATACTGAGAAAGAATAGCATGAAACTCCAAGACAAGAGGTGCAAGATAAATATGGGTAAGTTTTTTGCTGAATCATAGAGTACTGGAAAATACTTCCATGTTAAGATTAAGGTGAAAAATTAGTCATTTAAAAATGGGTAGACATAGTCTACCAGAGTTTCTGTTTCAGGTAGGTATAATGCTTAGGTTGGCTGTAGTCAGTGACACTCGTAGTCCATGAACTGGACTACGAATTGAGTATGAATAACTTGAGACGTAGTTATAGTAGTAGAGGTAGTGACAGCATTATTAATAAATTTCTAATCTTCGCTTCCATCTTTCTGTTATACTGCTTTATTCTGGCATATCTAAAATTAAGTAACAGTAGTTAGTATGTAACGAGTCCTCAGCAGATAACTTGGCTATAGTTACCGACAGCTACTCGGCGGATCTCGGACATGATTTGACACTTCTCAATACGTACAACCTCTGTAAATCGTGGAATAAGTACTTCTTTTGCAGATTTCTGTTTTGGCATATATTATCAAAAATATAGGTAGGTTCGGTTTGGTTAGGTTAAATTAGTTATTATTTAGTTAAGGTTAGTCAGGGTAAGGTAACGTTTGATTACCTGCCTTTGTTTACATGTATTCATTTCATTATATCTCCCTAAATAATTTGAACAACAAAGAATCACTTATTCCATGATGAACATAGGTTGTATGTATTGAAGACATAACATAATGACCGAGTTTTACCAAGTAGTTGCCGGTAACTATTACCAATAACCTTTAAATAAATAACAAAAAGGCACAATACCGTGACTGGAACGATACACAAATAACCCGCACATAAAAGAGAGAAGCTTACGACGACGTTTCGGTCCGACTTGGACCATTGACAATGTCACATTGACAAAGTGTGACTTTGTCAATGGTCCAAGTCGGACCGAAACGTCGTCGTAAGCTTCTCTCTTTTATGTGCGGGTTATTTGTGTACCAATAACCTTTGTATGGACCACATGGTTTGCTCTTTCCCAGGTACTAAATGTAGTCTAGTTCTCTGTCACTGCTTGATCGACATGCGTGGCAGTGGACCCAACCCGTCCGTCTTCGCACTTTACTCTCCCTGCCAATTTTGTTTCACGTTAGAGGACCCACACAAGTTATTTCACATTTTTATCAGCATTTTTTTTACCCCAAAAGTTTTGGAATAGAATTAAAAAGCTGTTACGTTAGTGGAAATTTTGGTTGACATAAATAAAAGCTAAAACCCTAACCCTTATTGTTGTGTTTGCTCTTTAGTACGTCTTTTTGTGTGTGTAAAAATGTGTGAATTTATTTCCTGTATGTGCATTCCTTCGTCATTGTGTTTACTCTTCCCCCGTCTGTGTGCACCTCTCGTGTTCCATATGTTCTCACTACTTCCTTGAGTGCATGATTCTTGCCTCTTATGTGTACACCGTGCTTCTATTGACGTGTCCTGCCTGTTGACTGCCTCCCTCTCTCCCTCCCTTTGCTTGCCTGCCTGCATTCCTGCCTGCTTGACTTTCTGTCTGCATGACTGCCTACCTAGCTGCGTAGTTGTCTGCCTCCCTAGCTGTCTGCCTGTCTCTACTTGTGTCACAGACACCCTCCATTATGAAATATCAGCCAACATGCCAACACCCGGTGTTAAGCTGCTTCTTAGTACACCTGTCCCCTGGGGTCTCTCCGGGCTAGGTCCCTTCCCTCGGTACAGCGTTCACCCTCCAAACTGCTCCCCCTCCCTCGGTGCAGGGTACCCACTCCGTGTGAGGCCCCCCCTCCCTGCAGGCCTCCTTCCGCGCAGAGGTCCCCTCCGTAATGTGGCCCCTCCTTGCTGGGGCCCCTCCGTGCTGGGGCCCATTCGTGCTGTGACCCCTCTGTGTTGGGGCCCCTCCTTGCTGAGGCTCCCTCCGTGCTCGGGCTTCCCCTCCGTGCTGTATTTCTCCTCCATGCTAGGTCCCTCCTCCGTGCTGGGCCCCTTTTCCGTGCTGGGTCCCTCCGTGCTGGGGGCTCGTTGGCCTTCCTCACATTTCACTTACTGTCAACAAGACCAATGTATTCCCTGTGTTTTGGCGGCTCTGCTAGAAAGCTAATCTTCCACTATTAACTTTCAGCTCACGTATAGACGACAGGTGTTGGGAGGGGCAGCGACCTGGGTGGGAGAGGGGACAGGGTGAGGGGATTTGTGGAGGAAGTTTGGGAGTACGTAGGTGGGGGTTTTGGAGGAGGATAAGGGTGAATGGTGGGTGGAGTGTAATGTCATGTAATAAAAGGTCAGTTGAGAGCACATTTGGATGACATAAGAAAAGCAGTGTGTTCTTAAGATTTATTAACACCGTGTACTGTAGATACTCTAGTATTGATTATGCAGTGTGTACACGAACATCTCTTGTGTACCAGGCTGAGAGTTTTGCCCAACATGATAGGTGAAACTGTTCAACAATAAAAAAAAGATGAAGGAATTCAGTGCGTATTTAGTATAGATATTTTTGAATCCAAGCAATTGCAAACATGTTTTTTTTTAGACCGAGAGTTTGCTTTGTCGTGCATATTTCAGCCTGTGTTTTAGTAGCAAAATGTTTGTACGTTTCTTCAGACTGTACTGTGCCAGCAGTTTTTTTTTATATTTTAGCGTTTTTACTCATGATTGTGAACCGCGTAGAAAAAACAAGAGGTGGGGAAAAATGTGAGCTTGCAGTATTGGAGAAAAGGTTTGGCAAGGACCGGTTCCTCGTATTCTTTGTTACGCTTTATACACGTGTATGTTTTATAAACATGTACACACGCGCGCTCACACACACATGTGCAGATGAACATACGCAGAGAAAAGGGGCATACACACACACGCGCCCACGCACACACACACACACACACACACACACACACACACACACACACACACACACAATTGGAAGTTGAAGACTCAGATGTATCAAAGGGATCTTAGGAAGTATTTCTTCAGTCATAGAGTAGTCAGGCCGTGGAATAGCCTAGAAAGTGACGTAGTGGAGGCGGGAACCATACATGGTTTTAAGGCGAGGTATGATGAAGCTCATGGGGCAGGGAGAGAGAGGACCTAGTAGCAATCAGCGAAGAGGCGGGGCCAGGAGCTATGACTCGACCCCTGCAACCACAAATAGGTGAGTACAAATAGGCGAGCACACACATACATACACACACATACACATACACGCACACGCGCACACACGCACACGCGCACACACGCACACACATGCACACATACACGCACCCACATACTCACACAAACACCTACACACACAACAGGCCTAGTGTCGAATCGACATGTGCCTAGGACAAAATGGTAACTAACTAACACACACACACACACACACACACACACACACACACACACACAGTCTCACGCATTTTGACAACTGGTAATTAACATATAAAGCTATCGACAAGTGCTTTTGACAACTAATAACTAACACAAATCAGACTAACTCTCTCTCGACAAGTGCCTGTGACATGATAACTAACACATGCGTGCACATGGTAAAACCTCTCAAGCTTAACTATTAAAGCTGTTCTTTTAAGAACAGCTTTTGTGGGAGAGTTCGGTCAAAGTCACTAGTTTTGTCATAAAGATTCTGTTTCTTTGCCCTGCGCTTCAAAATGTTTATTGCCACGAAAATGGCGAATTCTCTATAATTACTTTTAAAGCTTGACAGTGGAGAATTAACAAGTCGGATCTAACCTAGCAGCCTGAACAAGTCAGATTAAATAACTTAATCAACCGATAGCAGATATCGTTAAGAGTTTGAGTAAATTATTTAAAATGCATTTAAATGCCTTCAGTTATCTTATCTAATTTTCTAGTCTCCCCGGGCTATGTTCACGTTAATTTGACATTTATCATAAATGTGCAGTGTTTTTATTTTCTTATATATTCTTTTCCATTGTAAATTTTATAAATATTGAAAAACAGCCGACTCAAGAAATACGATTGTACCAAAATTGTTAAATTTACTTGATGTCTAAACAAGCACAGTTCTTGTATATCTGCCTTCGTGCAGGCGTGTTGATACTGAAAGTTAACAACGAACAATTCAGGAAACACTGTTGACAAGAGCATGTACATATTGTTGAACAGAGATCGTAAAATTGGGTCTTCACTGACGTCACCAGGTAGAAATGGGCAGTTCTTGTGAAAATAAAATTGAATGTAAGTGCAGTCCATCATGTTGCAAGGAAGAATGCAGGTTAATAATTGAGTACATTCTGGCTGCAACCAACGTTTTAATAGCCTCTGTCCTTCCTACCTCTAGTATAAATTCGTAAAGTATCTGTTAAAACATGAGGGATCCGGGTATAACAAGTAGAGTACGTCACGGATCACATCTTGGTTAATTCATTTCGTTACCTCTATAAATTAGTATTATGTCCGTAGACAGACACAGAACAACGTTTCGTTCTAAATGCAGCGTTTTCACGTCATGTGGAGCCTTACATTGAAGATGTATAAATATTCCAGACAAGAGAGATGGAAGTAGATGTGGATCAAATTCATGTAGAGCTGAAAGAAAACCACTAGCTTAGATAAAATCACTGCTGGGAAAAAAAACCATCGTTGACGTAAAACGAATGCTGGGATAAAACCGCTGCTGATATAAAACCATTGCTGGGGTAAACCTACTGCCAGAATAAAACCACTGCTGGCATAAAGTCACTGCTGAAATAAAACCACTACTTAAATTAAATAACAGGACACTGGAGTAATCAGTTATATCTACTTCAAGTACCTAGACTAGCCAAATCTAACCTACCAGTATGACTTAGCTCAATCTATCGAAGCCTAACCTAACATGATGCTGTGTATCCTGACCTAAACTAACTCAGTGCAACTTAACCCTGTCTAGTGCATTTCCGCAGTAAAATATTGTTTGTTCAAGTATCTTATTTCACAACGTAATCTAAGAGCATTTGGGCGAAAACATAGCTGAAACGTCGTCTTGGAAATCAGTTAGAGTATGTACACTAACTTGGAAGCTTTGTTTCCTAAACTTTTTGCCTCCGCAGCAGACTTTTTCATTGAATACAGATGTGACTAATATACTGAAGACAGTTTATAGAGATTTAGGTAATCAGTCCCTTAGCCTTGATAGTTGTTCAGTGCATAGCGTTAATCGTTCAGATAGACGCTATGGACTGTAAAACTTCTGTCAAGGCTGTAGGATTGGACCCTTCAAATTACTTCTCCACTTCTGTCAAGAGGAGGGACTGAATATCTCACTCCAATTTTCTCTAGTATATTAGTCAGCTTTGTAGTCGACTGAAGAAGCCTGCTGTGCAGGCGAAACGTTTCGGAAATAAAGATGCCAATATTGCAAATGTGTCTTATTGATGTTTTATCAGTATTGTATACAATTACTAAAACAAAACGCTGCCTTGTTTTATTCTTCACTGAAATCACACACAAGATACGAGACACCGACCACCATCCTCCCACAGCCTAGGTAAGTGCTGATCGCTATTTACACAAACCATTCTCGCACTTCAGGTGATATGCGTGCAGATTTAATCGTTTCCTGGTACAGTTTGACCAACGCATTATGGTAAATATACGTTTCATAGGTTTATGTAACCCAACCCAGTCTTGACTTCAGTCAAGAAGTAAGTCCAGACTTAAGTAAAGAATAAAGTCAAGACATAAGATTGGTGGTGGGTGAGTGGTGTTGTGGTATCAATGGCTGGTGGTAGGTGAGTAGTGTTGTGGTATCAGTGGCTGATGGTAGGTGTGTTGGGGTATCACTGGCTGGTAGGTGAGTGGTGTTTTAGTGTCAGTGGCTGGTGGTGGATGAGTGGTGTTGTGGTGTCAGTGGCTGGTGGTAGGTGAGTGGTGTTGTGGTATCAGTGATGTTGTGGTATGTGGTAGGTGAGTAGTGTTGTGGTATCAGCGGTTGGTAGTAGGTGAGTGATCTTGTGGTATCAGTGGCTGGTGGTGAGTGTTGTGGTATCAATGACTGGTGGTATGTGAGTGATTTTATGGTATCAGTGGCTGGAGGTAGGTGAGTAGTGTTGTGGTATCAGTGGCTGGTAGTAGGTGAGTAGTGTTGTGGGATCAGTGGCTGGTGGTAGGTGAGTGGTGTTGTGGTGTCAGTGGCTGGTGGTGGTGGGTGGTGTTGTGGTATGTGGTAGGTGAGTGGTGTTGTAGTATGTGGAAGGTGAGTGTCTTGTGGTATCAGTGTTGTGGTATCAATGGTGTTGTGGTATCAGTGGTTGGTGGTAGGTGAGTGATCTTGTGGTATCAATGGTGGGTGGTAGGTGAGTGTTGTGGTGTCAATGGCTGGTGGTAGGTGAGTGATCTTGTGGTATCAGTGGCTGGTGGTAGGTGAGTAGTGTTGTGGTATCAATGGCTGGTGGTAGGTGAGTAGTGTTGTGGTGTCAGTGACTGGTGGTAGGCGAGTAGTGTTGTGGTATCAGTGGCTGGTGGTAGGCGAGTGGTGTTGTGGTATCAGTGGCTGGTGGTAGGCGAGTGGTGTTGTGGTGTCAGTGGCTGGTGGTAGGTGAGTGGTGTTTTTGGGATCAGTGATGTTGTGGTATGTGGTATGTGAGTAGTGTTGTGGTATCAGTGGTTGGTGGTAGGTGATGTTTGTGGTATCAGTGGCTGGTGGTGAGTGTTGTGGTATCAATGACTGGTGGTATGTGAGTGATTTTATGGTATAAGTGGCTGGAGGTAGGTGAGTAGTGTTGTGGTATCAGTGGCTGGTGGTAGGTGAGTAGTGTTGTGGTATCAGTGGCTGGTGATATGTGAGTGGTGTTGTGGTGTCAGTGGCTGGTGGTGGGTGGATGGTGTTGTGGTATGTGGTAGGTGATGGTGTTGTGGTACGTGGAAGGTGAGTAGTCTTGTGGTATCAGTGTTGTGGTATCATTGGTGTTGTGGTATCAGTGGTTCGTGGTAGGTAAGTGATCTTGTGGTATCAATGGTGGATGGTAGGTGAGTGTTGTGGTGTCAATGGCTGGTGGTAGTGAGTGATCGTGTGGTATCAGTGGCTGGTGGTAGGTGAGTAGTGTTGTGGTATCAATGGCTGGTGGTAGGTGAGTAGTGTTGTGGTGTCAGTGACTGGTGGTAGGTGAGTAGTGTTGTGGTATCAGTGGCTGGTGGTAGGTGAGTGGTGTTGTGGTGTCAGTGGCTGGTGGTAGGTGAGTGGTGTTGTGGTGTCAGTGGCTGGTGGTAGGTGAGTGGTGTTATGGTGTCAGTGACTGGTGGTAGGTGAGTAGTGTTGTGGTATATTACAACCCAGGCACAATAAGGCCTGTTATCCTGGGTGTAAAGGGGAGCAAGGAGCAGAAGAAATACAACTGAATGACTTTGAAATATATTTTCCTTCACCAAGAGCAGTAGTAATTATTTACAACAATGTACACTATATACAGTTGGAAATGTATGTGTACAACACGGTTTAGTCAAATCAAAGACACAGCCTGGAGACAGAATGGACAACGGTGCTCAACCAGCTCTAGAATGGAAATATCAAAGGTGGAAAGGTGAGTGGTGACCACTACACCTCCACAATTGCCAGACCCACTTTCTCATTGGCTGAACCTAGGTACTGATCGAACGATGGGGTCCCATCATTCGACCCTTTGTACTGATTCGCTGGTTGGGGAGATAGCCTTTCAATGAGGGTGTGTACATGCGCCGAATAAAGGTTACGTACTCTTTGCATGCCACGTGGTATCAGTGATTGGTGGTAGGTGAGTGTTGTAGTATCAGTGGCTGGTGGTAGGTGAGTGGTGCGGGAGTGATTATCATGTCATGCATTATGCAGCTCCTTTAAGTTGTTTCTGAGCTGCCGCACGGATTCCACAGTTTTACATTAGCAAGTGTGTGGCGTCACGCAGCTTAATGTTGCTGATCCAGCTGCTGCTGCTGCTGTTGCTCCTTACTTGCTGTTGCTGCTTCTCACCACCTCCTCCTCATCATCATCCTTCTTCCTACTTCCTGCTTTTTGCCTCCTGCTGCTGTTTCCAACCTCCTCTTGCAGCTTCCTACCTCCTGCTGCTCTTGCTATTGCTGTTTCCTACTTCCAACTCTTGTTGCTGTTTCTTTCCTTCTAGTGTTGCTGTTTCCTACATTCATTTTCTACTGATTCAGCTGCTTCTTTTACTCCTTCCTTTGTGCAGCAACTGGATTCACTAGATTAAATTTGTATAAATTTAGATTTAGACATATAGGAGAGCATAGGTTTTGCGAAACCTTGTGGATAATTCCGCCTATCCTCCGATTCGTAAGTTAATTTCTTAGTTGACTTTTAACACGCACAGACAAATACTAAGTCAGAATTTTGCATAATACTTTTTTCCTACATAAAAGCAATTACTTATGACGTCATAAGTGAATCTTTGAATTTTACGTAATTTTACGTACTTTTATTTGTATATAAGTTATTTAAGTTAGGCTTGGTTGGTTAGATTTTCGTTAATTCCTGATTAGCATTTTGGCGAGTACGTATTGCCATTGTAACAGCAGACAATGTTAAAGTCACGCTTATAATGGTTTAAGTACGTATGTTATTTGGTGCGCAGTAAAAATATCCTGGCACAAGTGAAAAGTTGTAAACAAAGGCACATTGATTATTGTTTTTGTTTATTTTTACCCAGATTTCGACATGAAATTAATGGATGCTGGTTAGGTTCAGTTTTGCTATATTAGATTTTGCGTTGTCTGCCTGTTTTGTTGTTGTTGTTTTTGCTGCTGCTGCTGCTGCTGCTGCTGCTGCTGCTGCTGCTGCTGCTGCTGCTGTAATGTCTAAACATTCTTCAAAAACAGTTTACAAAAGCCTTTGATTTTTTCTCTTGTATCTCGGCTCAAACAGAATATTTAAAAATCTCATTAGCCATTGTCGTTCTGGACAAGTCTGACGAAGGTGTAATAGTGAAAAAAAAAAATCTTTGTACACGTAACTCTTAGCGTGACAGCCTTCCGAAGCCAGCCCACACAGGGACTGATAAACGTGCAGATTTCCCGTTTGCCTGGGTTACCCAGACCATACTGCCAGACGCCCTTCCCTGGCAACACAAATCAGGCAATTAAATATACTTTTTAAAATAAGGGTTTAGTAATGTTAAATGATCATTATGGAAGGAAAAAGAAAAATATAAAATGTGTAAATTCAAAATTAGGGTTTAAAGTAAAGTTGATGCGAGAAGTGGGTCATAATAAGCGTGTATGCACCTGAGAAGAGAGAATGCAGAGGTAGAAGAGAGATTTTGGGATTTTTAAGTGAATGTATAGGAGCCCTTTTAACAAGGAGAGATAATTGGGGGTAGGGATGAATGCTAAAGTAGGAACTTTAGAGAGGGTGTGGTAGGTAATTTGGGGACAGTGTTAAAGATAAATGGGAGCCTTTGATTGAACTTTGTATAGAAGGGTTTAGTATAGGTAATAATATTTAGAAAAAGGGAAAAAAGTATACACAAGGAATGGGGAAATGAGTAGTTTTTGTTAAGTATTGAGAATTAAGATGCTGGTTAGGTTTCAGGATTTTACATATTATGAGGCCACATATACGTCCTTTCTAGTTGTGCCTGTTTGTGTAAGTTATATTGGCTGCTAGGCTAGCATGCGCTGCGCTGCTGAGCGCTGCAGCTGCTATCTGAGGCTGCTTGTGCTGTAATGTCTAAACATCTTCGAAAACAGTTTACAAAAGCGCATTGGATTTTTGTCTACTTGTATCTCGGCTCAAAAGATAATTTAAAAATCTCATTAGGCAATTGTCGGTTCGGACAAGTCAGACGAAGGTGTAATAGTGAAAAAAAAAATCTTTGTAACGAATTTAGCGGACACACTTCCGAAGCCAGCCTCACACTACGACTGATAAACTTGCGAGAGTATCCACGTTGCAAATGGGATTACCCAGACACAAGCTGCAGAACTCTAAAACCTGGCAAACATATCAGGCAATTAAAATATACTTTTAATAGAATTATATGCAAATAACCTAACGTAACCCACATAAAATTAAAAACTAAAAAAATGATTTTTTCCAGGGAAATTCAGAAGAGATTTTGGAAATCGCGTAAGAGATGAAACTGTATGAAAAAAAGTTGTGAGGCTCTGAGTTAACGTGTGAAGAAGGGTCAGTCGATTCAAATGTTGAGTACAAACATAATCAACGCCTGAGGATAGTAAAAGTTGTGATTGGCATTTGTTTGTGTGAAAGGAAAGGGTTGGCATTGCAATTCCGTTTGGAACAAGAGAATCGTCACCATCAAGAGAGTTTCAACCACAGCACACTGGTGTGAACAACCATCTTGTTGAAGGAGCCTGATGATGAAACTGTGGAACTTTAATCGAGGGGTTAAAGGGTCTTGTTTATCCAGTGATTAGCATAATGTGGGAGCATCAGTAACCCACCTTCCAGCAAGATCCTTAAGTACATTGTTGAGATTCGACTACAACATAACAGGCGAGCTTGATATCCCAGGAGGCAATGATGATAGGGGAATTAACGCTCTGCCACTGAAGTAACAATCTGAGGTAATTGTCTTGTGGTGTACACTATCCCATTTTAGATTCGGGCATTTTGTAAAAATGGAGGATCTTTCAAGTGGCCCGGGGACGAGGGTGTAGGGAGGGTGCTTTGATACGGGGAAAAAGCTTCGATACAAGTATTTTAGTTACACTAGATTTTTAATGCAGTTTAATATAGACAAATGCAAAGTTCTAGAATGTTGGACAGGACATTTAACATGCCTAAAAGTAAACTAAATAATGGATGGATCTTAATAAGAACATAAAAGGAGGCACACTGCAGGAGCAAGTTGGCCCATACTAAGGCAGGTTTCCTCTTTCTATAACTCACTTGGTACTAACAAAATCTATTGCCCAGACCAATTTTATGCCACCCAAGAAATAAAGCTCTGATGTGAAATCCCACTCAAATCCAACCCCATCCCACTCATGTAAAAAAAACCAACTAAATTTGAAACTACCCAAGAAGTCCAGCCGTAATAGCCCAATAGGTGGATGGATTCCACTCATCAACTACCCCTATTCCAAACCAATACTTCCTGATGTCCTTCTAAATCTAAACTTATCTAATTTAAATCATTACTGGGGTTTCTCTCTTGGAGAGACATCCTCAAGACCTTATTAATATCCCCTTTATTAATACCTATCTTCCACTTATACACTTCGATCAGGGCTCCCCTCATTCTTCGTCTAACAAGTGAATGTAACTTAAGAGTCTTCAATCTTTCTTCATAAGGAAGATTTCTAATGCTATGTATTAATTTAGTCATCCTACGCTGAATGTTTTCTAACGAATTTATGTCCATTCTGTAGTATGGAGACCAGAACTGAGCTGCATAATCTAGGTGAGGCCTTACTAATGATGTATAAAGCTGCAGTATGACCTCTGGACTTCTGTTGCTTACACTTCTTGATATAAATCCCAGTAATCTATTTGCCTTATTACGTACGCTTAGGCATTGCTGTCTTGGTTTAAGGTTGCTGCTCACCATAACCCCCAAGTCCTTTTCGCAATCTGTATGGCTAAGTTCTACATCATTTAACTTATAAGTACTAGAGTTATGGGCACTCCCGAGCTTCAGAACCTTGCATTTATCTACATTGAACTGCATCTGCCACTTTTCTGACCAAGAATAGAGTTTGTTTAAATCCTCCTGAAGTTCCATAACATCTACGTTTGAATCAATTATCCTACCTATCTTTGTGTCATCGGCGAATTTGCTCATATCACTAGTAATTCCCTCATCAAGATCATTGATATATATTATAAACAACAACGGGCCCAAGACTGATCCCTGTGGAACACCACTTGTTACAGATCCCCACTCGGATTTAACCCCATTTATGGACACTCTCTGCTTCCTGTCAGTGAGCCATGACTCGATCCACGAGAGCACTTTTCCCCCAATGCCATGAGCTGCCACTTTCTTTACCAGTCTATGGTGCGGAACTCTATCAAAAGCCTTACTAAAATCTAAGTAAATAATATCAAATTCTTTATCGTGGTCAACAGCCTCAAAAGCTTTACTGAATAAAGTTAATAAATTAGTTAGACAAGACCGACCTCTTGTGAATCCATGCTGAGTATCATTAATCAAGCTATGCTTATCGAGATGGCTTCTTATAATCTGAGCTATAATTGACTCTAGTAATTTGCCTACAATTGAGGTCAGGCTTATTGGGCGGTAATTTGACGGTAACGACTTGTCCCCTGTTTTAAAAATAGGAATTACATTAGCCATCTTCCACATATCAGACACTACACCTGTTTGAAGAGATAAATTAAAAATATTAGTTAATGGTTCACAGAGTTCCATTTTGCATTCCTTAAGAACCCTTGAAAAAAACTCATCAGGACCCGGCGACTTATTTTGTTTCAGTCTGTCTATCTGCTTCACAACCATTTCACTAGTGACTGTGATGTTACATAATTTATCCTCTTCTAGCCCACTATAAAAATTAATTTCTGGAATATTGTTAGTGTCTTCCTGTGTAAAAACTGAGAGAAAATAATTATTAAAAATCGAGCACATTTCATTCTCTTTGTCAGTAAGGTGCCCATAGTTATTTTTAAGGGGACCTATCTTATCTCTAACTTTTGTTCTATAGACCTGGAAAAAACTTTTTGGGTTAGTTTTAGAATCCCTAGCAACTTTAATTTCATAGTCCCTTTTAGCTTTTCTTATCCCCTTTTTAATGTCCCTCTTAATGTCAATATACTGATTCATAAGATGACTCTCACCTCTTTTGATACGCCTATAAATTCCTTTCTTATGCCCTAGTAGATATTTGAGCCTATTATTCATCCATTTTGGGTCATTTCTATTTGATCTAATTTCTTTATATGGGATAAACGTTCTTTGAGCAGCATGTATAGTGTTCAGAAAACTGTCATATTGATAGCTCACTTCGTTACCCCAGTCAACAGATGATAAGTGTTCTCTAAGCTCATCGTAATCTGCTAAGCGAAAATCTGGGACTGTTACTGAGTTATCGCTACTATCGTACTTCCATTCAATGCTAAATGTAATTGATTTGTGGTCGCTAGAACCCAGTTCCTCTGAAATTTCTAAATTATTAACAAGGGATTCATTGTTTGCCATAACTAAGTCAAGCAGGTTATTTCCCCTTGTAGGTTCTGTCACAAACTGCTTCAAAAAACAATCCTGAACTACTTCTAAGAAGTCGTATGGTTCTAAATTCCCAGTCAAGAAATTCCAATCAATATGACTAAAGTTAAAGTCTCCTAGAATTACTACATTATCGTGCCTTGTGGCCTTAACAATTTCCTCCCATAGTAGTCTCCCTTGGTCCCTATCTAAGTTTGGGGGACGTTATATCACTCCTAAAATCAGTTTTTCATGCCCCTCGGAAAATTCTATCCAAACAGACTCTGTATGTGTTACTTCAGACTTAATACCCGTTTTTATGCAACAGTTCAAGCGATCTCGGACATACAATGCCACCCCACCCCCTTCCCGATACTTCTATCTACTTGGAACTATTTAAAACCCTGAATATGACATTCCGCAGGCATGTCCCGACTTTTTGAATTAAACCACGTCTCAGTTAAGGCAAATACATCAATGTTACCTGCACTAGCAACTAATCTCAACTCGTCCATCTTATTCCTAGCACTACGGCAATTAGCATAATAAACATTGAAAGACTCTCCTTTCTCTTTACCCTTCCTGCTCATTTCTGTTTTTCTACTAAACCTATTACTGTCCTTATCACCCAAAGTCCCTGGCTTTTCAATATCTACCTCGTTCTGCTTATTACTAGTTCCCCTAGAACTCGTAATATTACTACACTGGGGCTTCACTGTTTTCCTGCCAAAACCCATACCACTAACTATTCCTAGTTTAAAGTCCTAACTGCTCCCTCCACTGCAGTTGCCAGTGCTACCACCCCAGACCTAGATAAGTGAATCCCATCCCTGGCATACATGTCATTTCTGCCATAGAAGAGGTCCCAGTTGTCAATGAATGTTACCACATTTTCCTTACAGTATTTGTCCAGCCAGCAATTGACACCAATTGCCCTGGACAACCATTCATTTCCAACTCCTATCCTTGGCAAAATACCACATATGACAGGGTTCCCACCCTTACTCCTAATTATTTCTATTGCTGACCTATACCTGCTAATCAGGTCTTCACTCCTACGTCTGCCAACATCGTTGCCTCCAGCACTGAGACAGATAATAGGATTGCTCCCATTACCTCTCATGATGTCATCCAGACGGCTAACAATATCCTCCATCCCAGCCCCAGGAAAGCAAACTCTCTGTCTCCTACTCCTGTCCTTCAAGCAGAACGCCCTATCCATATACCTAACTTGGCTATCCCCAACAACAACAATATTCTTACCTTCCTTGGTGTCGTTCATCGTGTTGTTCCCAGTAGTCGACTCACATTCGTCGGGTAGCACTGAGAATGTATTAGATGTTTCCACAACAGTTTCCACGGCAGTCTCTTTCTTCTTCATCGTTTCTACCTTTCCATTCGTCCTCTTGATCGTCAACTTCGTTCCCTGCTGTCCAGCCACTGACCAGTTTCCTTTCTTGACCTGAGGACTCAAAACAGGAGGACTACTACGAATCTTCTTGTTTTCCTCGGTCAGTCGCCGAATCTTCACCTTCGCCATCCTCAATTCTTCTTTAAGCTGTTGGTAAAGTTGCTCGATGGAGGGCATCTTGCTTCAATTCGTAGAGAGCGCGCAAACAGGTCTTCACAGAGATAAGTACACGTCAACACTGCGCAAAAGCCAACTCAATCAGGAGCTACTGCGCAGCACGTCCGCACGGCCCAATAGCGATGCGAACACGGAGTGCGAAAAAGATTCAGGAGTTCTGGTTAGCAGTAATCTGAAACCAAGACAACAGTGCATAAGTGTTCGCAATAAAGCTAATAGAATCCTTGGCTTCATATCAAGAAGCATAAATAATAGGAGTCCTCAGGTTATTCTTCAACTCTATACATCCTTGGTTAGGCCTCATTTAGATTATGCTGCACAGTTTTGGCCACCGTATTACAGAATGGATATAAATGCTCTGGAAAATGTACAAAGGAGGATGACAAAGTTGATCCCATGTATCAGAAACCTTCCCTATGAGGATAGACTAAGGGCCCTGAATCTGCACTCTCTAGAAAGACGTAGAATTAGGGGGATATGGTTGAGGTGTATAAATGGAAGACAGGAATAAATAAAGGGGATGTAAATAGTGTGCTGAAAATATCTAGCCTAGACAGGACTCGCAGCAATGGTTTTAAGTTGGAAAAATTCAGATTCAGGAAGGATATAGGAAAGTACTGGTTTGGTAATAGAGTTGTGGATGAGTGGAACAAACTCCCAAGTACAGTTATAGAGGCCAGAACGTTGTGTAGCTTTAAAAATTGGTTGGTTAAATACATGAGTGGATGTGGGTGGGTGTGAGTTGGACCTGATAGCTTGTGCTACCAGGTCGGTTGCCGTGTTCCTCCCTTAAGTCAATGTGACCTGACCTGACTAGGTTGGGTGCATTGGCTTAAGCCGGTAGGAGACTTGGACCTGCCTCGCATGGGCCAGTAGGCCTGCTGCAGTGTTCCTTCGTTCTTATGTTCTTATGTTCTTTGGATCAGAGTTGATTACTGAATGGCCTTGACGGGCTTATACTTCCCATCAATATAATAGTAATAATTATAATAATAATATAGATTCAGCAAGGTCGTCCAGGTACGAAGTAGAGAATTATTTGCAATTAATGTTTCAACCTTTAAATATTATCCCTAAGCCAACCTACCGAATTAGATGGAAATTATCCATACACAAATAACCCGCACATAGGAGAGAGGAGCTTATGACGACATTTCGGACCGAAACGTCAGCGTAAGCTCCTCTCTTCTATGTGCGAGTTATTTGTGTATTGTTCCAGTCACAGTATTGTGCCTTTTTGTTATTTATAGAAATTATCATTTTTACATGCATAACCCTGCGCTTGTAGGTTTAGCGCTTCTTTTTTATTATAATAATAATACACACGTCACCATTTTTTAGTGCCATCATCACTATTTTAATCAGTACTACTATTACCAACACTATAACTGCCATCGTATCCCCAACACTCATCATCAACACTCCTATCATCTTGTACCATCATCATCATCACTACCACCATTTAATATGTATGCACCATCTACTCAACTCTTTCAACACACACACAAACCACACACACACACACAACACACACACCACACACACACACACACAACACACCCCACACGACACAACGGCCAGGAGCTTGAACTCGACCCCTACAACCTCAACTAGGTTAGTACACACACACACACACACAATGGTGGGAAAAACAGTGAATGAAATGATTGAATACGTGACCACAAAATGCAAGGAGGCAGAGGAGAGGTTCGTACCCAAGGGCAACAGAATTAATGGGAAGACCAGAACGAGCCCTTGGTTCACCCAGAGGTGTAGAGAGGCCAAAACTAAGTGCCCTAGAGAATGGAAAAGTATTAAAGATAAAGGACCCAGGAGAATAAGGAAATTAACCGAACAGCCAGAAAGGAATATGCATGGAGAAAGGAGGTCCAGTGGCAGTGCGAGAATGGCACAACATCGAAAGCAAATTTGACCCAAAGCTGTTGTACAGCCACATCAGGACGAAAACAGCAGTCAAGGACCAGATAATCAGGCCGAGGAAGGAGGTAGGGAAGATCACAATGTGAAGATCTAAGGAAGTACTTTCAGTGGAGACAGAAAGCAAACCGGTATGGAAGGGTACACCAACAAGTGCTGGACACACTACACACCTCGATTCACACTAGATACCACGAAGGAGGTGAGACCAGACATCTCGTGGTGGGTCATGAGAGAGTGAGCAGAGGTACTGTGTGTGCCACTAACAATAATCTTCAACACATCTATCGAAACGGGGCAGGAAGCATTAAAACTACACACCAGTGTCACCGACATGTATAGTATGCAAAGTCATGGAGAAGCTTATCAGGGAAAGACTGGTGGAGCACCTAGAAAGGAATGAGCTTATACACGATAACCAGCACAGTTTCAGGGAGGGGGAATCTTGTGTCAAAAACCTACTGGAGTTTTACGACAAGGTAACAGAAGTAGGAGAGAGAAGAGTGGGTCGACTTCATTTTTCTAAGACTGTAAGAAGGTTTTAACGCACTTCCACACAAGAGATTAGTGCAAAAGATTGAGTAGCAGGCACGCATAACAAGAAAGCACTGCAGTGGATCAGAGAATATCTGACGAGGAGGCAACAACGAGTCATGGTACGCGACGAGTTGTCAGAATGGGCACCTTCGACGAGCGGGGTTCCACAGGGGTCACTCCTTGGACCGGTGCTGTTTCTGGTATATGTGAATGACATACCGGAAGGGATAGACTCAGAAGTGTCTCTGTTAGCAGATGATGTGACGTTAATGAAGAGAATTTAGTTGGATGAGGATCTGACAGGACTACAAAAGGACCTGGACAGGCTGCAAGCCTGGTCTAACAAGTGGCTCCTGGAATTTAGCCCCGCCAAATGCAAAGTCATGAAGAGCGGGGAGGGCAAAGAAGACCACAGACAGAGTACAGGCTAAAGAGCCAAAAACTGCAAACCTCACTCAAGGAGTGAGTATACTACCAAGCATATCTGAGGCGCACATCAACCAGATAACTACTGCAGCATATGGGCGCCTAGCAAACCTAAGAATAACGTTCCGATACCTCAGTAAGGAATCGTTCAAGACTCTGTGCACCGTTACGTCAGGCCCATATTGGAGTATGCAGCACCAGTTTGGAACCCACACCTGGTCAGGCATATCAAGAAATTAGAGAAAGTGCAAAGGTCTACAACTAGACTAGTCCCGGAGCTAAGGGAAATATCCTAAGAAGAAAGGTTAAGGGAGTTCGACGTGACGACACTGGAGGACAGGAGGAATAGGGGGGAGGGACATGATAACGACATATAAAACACTGAGAGGAATTGACAAGGTGGACAGAGACAGGATGTTCCAGAGATGAGACACAGCATCAAAGGTCACAACTGGAAGATGAAGACTTAGATGAGTCAGAGGGATGTTAGGAAGTATTTCATCAGCCATAGAGTTGTCAGGAAGTGGAGTAAGTCTCGAAAGTGATGCTTATTGAGCAGGGAAAAAGAGGACCTAGTAGCGACGAATGAAGAGGCGGGACCAGGAGCTGTGAATCGACGCCTCCAACCACAATTAGGTGAGTACACAACACACACACACACACACACACACACACACACACACACACACACACAACACACACACACAATCACACACAACACACACACACACACACACACACACACACACACACACACACACACACACACACACACACACACACACACACACACACACAGACCTGTATCACTAACGTTTATAGTATGCAAGGTCATGGAGAAGATCATCAGGAGGAGAGTGGTGGAGCACCTGGAAAGAAACAAGTGTATAATTGACAACCAGCACGGTTTCAGGGAAGGAAAATCTGTGTCACAAACCTACTAGAGTTTTATGACAAGGTGACAGAAGTAAGACAAGAGAGAGAGGGGTGGATCGACTGCATATTTTTGGACTGCAAGAAGGCCTTCGACACAGTTCCTCACAAGAGGTTACTGCAAAAGCTAGAGGATCAGGCACACATAACAGGAAAGGCACTGCAATGGATCAGAGAATACCTGACAGGGAGGCAACAACGAGTCATGGTACGCGACGAGGTGTCAGAGTGGGCGCCTTTGACAAGCGGGGTTCCACAGGGGTCAGTCCTAGGACCTGTGCTGTTCTTGGTATATGTGAACGACATAACGGAAGGGATAGACTCAGAAGTGTCCTTGTTTGCAGATGATGCGAAGTTAATGAGAATAATCAAATCGGATGAGGATCAGGCAGGACTACAAAGAGACCTGGACAGGCTGCAAGCCTGGTCCAGCAACTGGCTCCTTGAATTTAACCCTGCCAAATGCAAAGTCATGAAGATTGGGGAAGGGCAAAGAAGACCGCAGACACAATATAGTTTAGATGGCCAAAGACTGCAAACCTCACTCAAGGAAAAAGATCTGGGGGTGAGTATAACACCGAGCGTATCTCCTGAGGCGCACATCAATCAGATAACTGCTGCAGCATACGGGCGCCTGGCAAAGCTACGGATAGCGTTCCGATACCTCAGTAAGGATTCGTTTAAGACTCTGTATACCATTTACGTCAGGCCCATACTGGAGTATGCAGCACCAGTGTGGAATCCACACCTAGTCAAGCACGTCAAGAAATTAGAGAAAGTGCAAAGGTTTGCAACAAGACTAGTCCCAGAGCTACGGGGATTGTCCTACGAAGAAAGGTTGAGGGAAATCGGCCTGACGACACTGGAGGACAGGAGGGTCAGGGGAGACATGATAACGACATATAAAATACTGCGCGGAATAGACAAGGTGGACAAAGACGGGATGTTCCAGAGAAGGGACACAGACACAAGAGGTCACAATTGGAAGTTGAAAACTCAGATGAATCAAAGGGATTTTAGGAAGTATTTCTTCAGTCATAGAGTAATCAGGTCTTGGAATAGCCTAGAAAGTGACGTAGTGGAGGCGGGAACCATACATAGTTTTAAGGCGAGGTATGATAGAGCTCATGGGGCAGGGAGAGAGAGGACCTAGTAGCAATCAGCGAAGAGGCGGGGCCAGGAGCTGTGACTCGACCCTTGAAACCACAAATAGGTGAGTACAAATAGGTGAGTACACACACACACACACACACACACCAACAACCGTGAACTCTAGTAAGTAATGATTTTCTTTATTTTATTCAGTGTGTTTTCCACATTAATTGCACTTGGGAGCGCTGTGCACCCTCCACACCGCTGATTTAAGGTGCTTTACTGGTTTTTAACATTTCCAGTGAATTTCATGCGCCGCGATATTATTTTTTTCTCATTGACTTGCATGTGTACATATGCATACATGTATACATAAATTTAAATACGTATGTATGTAATCCTGTGTGAGCTCGTATTTGTGCTTAATGTGTGTGTGTGTGTGTGGTGTGTGTGTGTGTGTGTGTGTGTGTGTGTGTGTGTGTGTGTGTGTGTTTGTACTCACCTAGTTGTACTTACATAGTTGAGGTTGCAGGGGTCGAGTCCTAGCTCCTGGCCCCGCCTCTTCACTGGTCGCTACTAGGTCACTCTCCCTGAACCATGAGCTTTATCATACCTCCACTTCCTGACTACACTGTGGCTGAAGAAATACTTCCTAACATCCCTGTGATTCATCTTTGTCTTCAACTTCCAACTGTGTCCCCTTGTTGCTGTGTCCCATCTCTGGAACATCCTGTCTTTGTCCACCTTGTCAATTCCTCTCAGTATTTTGTATGTCGTTATCACGTCCCCCCTATCTCTCCTGTCCTCCAGTGTCGTCAGGTTGATTTCCCTTAACCTCTCCTCGTAGGACATACCCCTAAGCTCTGGGTCTAGTCTTGTTGCAAACCTTTGCACTTTCTCTAGTTTCTTTACGTGCTTGGCTAGATGTGGGTTCCAAACTGGTGCCGCATACTCCAATATGGGCCTAACGTACACGGTGTACAAGGTCCTGAACGATTCCTTATTAAGATGTCGAAATGCTGTTCTGAGGTTTGCTAGGCGCCCATATGCTGCAGCAGTTATTTGGTTGATGTGCGCTTCAGGAGATTTGTCTGGTGTTATACTCACCTCAAGATCTTTTTCCTTGAGTGAGGTTTGTAGTCTCTGGCCCCCTAGACTGTACTCCGTCTGCGGTCTTCTTTGCCCTTCCCCAATCTTTATGACTTCGCACTTGGTGGGGTTGAACTCCAGGAGCCAATTGCTGGACCAGGTCTGCAGCCTGTTCAGATCCCTTTGTAGTTCTGCCTGGTCTTCGATCGAATGAATTCTTCTCATCAACTTCACGTCATCTGCAAACAGGAACACTTCGGAGTCTATTCCTTCCATCATGTCGTTCACAAATACCAGAAATAATACTGGTCCTAGGACTGACCCCTGTGGGACCCCGCTGGTCACAGGCGCCCACTCTGACACCTCGCCACGTACCGTAACTCGCTGCTGTCTTCCTGACAAGTATTCCCTGATCCATTGTAGTGCCTTCCCTGTTATCCCTGCTTGGTCCTCCAGTTTTTGCACTAATCTCTTGTTTGGAACTGTGTCAAATGCCTTCTTCCAGTCCAAGAAAATGCAATCCACCCACCCCTCTCTCTCTTGTCTTACTGCTGTCACCATGTCATAGAACTCCAGTAGGTTTGTGGCACAGGATTTCCCGTCCCTGAAACCATGTTGGCTGCTGTTGATGAGATCTTTCCTTTCTAAGTGTTCCACCACTCTTCTGATAATCTTCTACATGACTTTGCGTACTATACATGCCAGTGACACTGATCTGTAGTTTAGTGCTTCATGTCTGTCTCCTTTTTCAAAGATTGGGACTACATTTGCTGTCTTCCATGCCTCAGGCAATCTCCCTGTTTCGATAGATGCATTGAATATTGTTGTTAGGGGTACACATAGCACCTCTGCTCCCTCTCTCAGGACCCATGGAGAGATGTTATCCGGCCCCATTGCCTTTGAGGTATCTAGCTCACTCAGAAGCCTCTTCACTTCTTCCTCGGTAGTGTGTACTGTGTCCAGCACTTGGTGGTGTACCCCACCTCTCCATCTTTCTGGAGCCCCTTCTGTCTCCTCTGTGAACACTTCTTTGAATCTCTTGTTGAGTTCCTCACATACTTCACGGTCATTTCTTCTTGTCTCTCCTTCTTCCTTCCTTAGCCTGATTACCTGGTCCTTGACTGTTGTTTTCCTCTTGGTGTATCTGTATAACAGCTTCGGGTCAGATTTGGCTTTCGCTGCTATGTCGTTTTCATATTGTCGTTGGGCCTCCCTTCTTATCTGTGCATATTCATTTCTGGCTCTACGACTGCTCTCCTTATTCTCCTGGGTCCTTTGCCTTCTATATTTCTTCCATTCACTAGCACACTTGGTTTTTGCCTCCCTGCACCTTTGGGTGAACCATGGGCTCATCCTGGCTTTTTCATTAGTCCTGTTACCCTTGGGTACAAACCTCTCCTCAGCCTGCTTGCACATTGTTGTTACATATTCCATCATGTCATTAACTAGCTTCCCTGCCAGTTCTCTGTCCCACTGAACCCCGTTCAGGAAGTTCCTCATTCCCGTGTAGTCCCCTTTCTTGTAGTTTGGCTTCTTTCGCCCTGGCCTTACTGCTTCCCCCTCCACTTGTAGCTCTACTGTGTATTCGAACCTTAAAACCACATGATCGCTGGCCCCAAGGGGTCTTTCATATGTGATGTCCTCAATATCTGCACTACTCAAGGTGAATACTAGGTCCAGTCTCGCTGGTTCATCTTCTCCTCTATCTCTCTTGTAGTGTTCCTTACGTGTTGGTACGTGACGTTTTCCAGTACCACCTCCATCATCTTAGCCCTCCATGTATCTTGGCCCCCATGTGGCTCAAAGTTCTCCCAATCGATTTCCTTGTGGTTAAAGTCACCCATGATCAGGAGTTATGCCCTGCATGCATGAGCTCTTCTGGCCACTGCAGCCAGTGTGTCAAGTGGTTTTGAGCTTCAAATGCATAGTAGAGTTACAAGTGGAGAGGGAAGCAGGAAGGGCAGGACGAACGAAACCAAACTACAAGAAAGGTTACTACACAGGCATGAGGAATTTCCTGTAAGAAGTTCAGTGGGACAGAGAACTGGCAGGAGGGTTTGGCCAATTCAGCAAGGTGTCTGGTGAATAAGAAGAGTGATTTTTTCCATAAATCTGCGAAAATCAATCTGAACTTGACATAAAAATTTACTATTGATTTAAAGTAATATTAAATTTAAATTGACCTACGATATATATAGCAGAATTTAGTTAAAAAAATTGCGTTAGATTTAGTTAGTTTATGTGATGTTTCTAAGTTAAGTTTGGTCCAAAAATAAAAAAATACTGCATTATTGTCAATGAAAAATATATGTCTGTCACTCTGTAAAAAAAATGGAAAAGTCCTGTAGTTAAAGGGAGTTTGACCTATTTGGCATTCGGCTTATTAATTAATACATCGGCCGTTTCCCACCAAGGAAGAGTGACCTGAAAAAGGAGAAAGATTTTCATCATCATTCCATCACCGTCTTTCCAGAGGAGTGCCGATACTACAATTAAAAAACTGCAACATATCTCCAACCCTTCTTCATGGTGCAGGCATTGTACCTCCCACCTCCAGGACTCAAGTCTGGCTAACCAGTTTCCCTGAATCTATTCATAAATGTTACTTTGCTCACACTCCAACAGCACGTCAAGTCATAAAAACTATTTGCCTCCACTCACGTCCAACACATTCGGGTAGGCTTAAAACATTCAGTGGGTCGAGCACTTCTGCTTGTGGGACCCCAGGACTCACATCACGAAGACTTCTTCTCATCAATGAGAAGAACTTTGTCAGATCTTTAGTAGAACTCACAGTAAAGACAGTTGGCATATTTGTTCATTATTTCGTACAGTTTCTTTAACTTTACCATAATTATTTGATTGAGTACTATATACAGGATTAAGTAATGTATACAAGACTGGGCACTGTACACAAGATAGGGTGCTGCATACAGGATTGGGTATTGTATGGAGGACTGGATATTTCAAACAGAGCTGAATACCGTGTTCACGAGTTAGCTGATGTAAATCCAAGCTATTTACCATTTGGCAATTTTTACCTGCCAATTTTTGATTCACTTTGCTCTTAACTTTCTTAAATATGCGTGTGTCTGCTTGTAATGTAAGATACCCGTAAAGGTATCATCATCTAAGGATATACTATTATGCATTAATTTTTTTTAATGCGAATGTGATATTTAGCTAAGGTAGGGTAGAGGATACCTAACCTGTGAACAGGTCATCATCTGTTTAACACTTGTGTCATGAGACACTTCTGTTTCCTAACGAACAAAATGCCACATTATCAACGTTATTCTTCTTTTTCATTATTATTATTATTGTTGTTGTTATTATTATTATTATTATTATTATTATTATATTATTATTATTATTATTATTACTGTTGATGGTAGAACTATTGATAGTAGTAACAGTATTATTGTCTCAACAATATTGTAGCAACAGTATCAGTACCGTGGTAGTAAGGTTGTAGTAATAGTATGCGACTGCTACGACTGCTCGTAGCAGTCGATGCACATCAAGGTACATATTTACTGCGCTAAGTGAACAAGTTCTTTAGGTCTAAACTAGACCTAGACACCAACTCTATGTCGTTACCAGTATGTCTTGCCCGCCCGAGACTCGAACTCAGGATTTTTTGGGTGTGCGCGAATTGAGCTCTGTCCACTGAGGTACAGGTATGTGTGTGTGTGTGCGGGTGTGTGTCTGTGTGTGTGTCTGTGTGTGTAAAACAAAAATACACTGCTGTGGCCACATTAATCGCCAGGAACAGTGTGTGAGAAAGTTAATTCAGAGAGGACACGAGGTACACTTTACGTATTACCGTCCCCTCCCTCTCACCACCCTCCCACAACTCCCTGCTTCTTCCTCCCCTCCCTCCCGCCCCTTACTACCAGTCCCCCCCCCTCTCTTTCTCTCATTCCTCCTCTACAACATTAATGCGGCCGCTTAATGTTCCATGGCAACGAGCTCTCTAAATGATGAAACTTCGAGGACACTCCCAAACTAGGGACATCTGCTAATGCCTGCTAGTTATAGTGGGTGAGAGGAGTAAGAGAGAGAGTAGAGGAGAGGGAGGAGAAATTAGGTTAGTGTACAAGTGAGTAGGGAGTTGGAGAGGAATTGAACAGAGACGAATAAAGCCTATGAGTGTGAATTCGAGAAAGGGGAATAGGAGAGGAGACAAGCAAAACAATGGAGGAATTTGTTAAAAAGGATGAGTAGGAGAAAACAGCGAAGAATAAAGATCATTGTAATCAGGATTACATTAACAGGGAAAGGACACTCAGAGAAGGAAGAAATAGTGAGTAAATAACAAGACAGTAACATGAGTGATGAAGATAGTAATAGCAGCATCAGGAGGAATACAGAAAACAGTAGTATCAGCAGTAGAAGTAGTACTGCTAGACGTAAAAATAGCAGCAGCAGCAGAAGTAATGATAGTAGTGGAGGGGGTATCATCAGTAGTAACAGCATCATCAGTAGCACAAATAGTAGCACCAGCAGCATAACAGCAGTATTTGTAGCACGATACCTGGTATCAGCAGAAGCAGAATTAACATCAGCAGTTGCGGTAGTAAAACAGTCATTAGCAGTAGAATAAGTGAAACTGCAAGATGAGAGAATACACATAAACCAGAGAGAGAGAGAGAGAGAGAGAGAGAGAGAGAGAGAGAGAGAGAGAGAGAAAGAGAGAGAGAGAGAGAGATGCTACATTTAGCCTTGTCCCGCCACGCTTCACTTGTCACACTATCTTTAGAAAATGTCGTAACTTTCATTGATACTGTAATTCAATTCCGCTTTCATTTCCATCAAGAAGGTTTGATAAGGCAGACTGTTAGTGACGGTCGCACCAGTCTACGAGGCAATAATCAGTAGTAACTGCCCCAAAACTATTTAGCAGAACAAAGAGTAACTAGTTAGGAAAACTAACTAGAATAACTAGTTAAAATAGTTACTTGAATTAGGCAGCACAACAAGAAGTATAATAGACGAAAAGATCTTTTAATATGAAGTACTTATAAGTACTTTAGTATATAGTTATTCATTATATTAAGTACAAGGATCTCTGACAGTTGTTTCAAGTTCAACTATTCCCTTGTATAATAACTTATATTCGTGATAGTCGTCGCACATAAAACAGCCTTATTTAAGGTCGTGTCTCCCTGTCGAATATAATTTGTGCACCACCAGGTGTCTTCACAAGCAACTGTCCTGTACATAACGACGAGATTTTTCACGTCGTAGCAGTGATAACGGTGCTGGGCTCTCTCTCTCTCTCTCTCTCTCTCTCTCTCTCTCTCTCTCTCTCTCTCTCTCTCTCTCTCTCTCTCTCTCTCTGTCTCTGTCTCTGTCTCTCTCTTTATTTACAAACTTAGAGGTGTTACATACATCAGCTTATATTAAAACCTTTTTATTGTTGTGAGATATACAAATAGTGAACAGGATGAAGTTAGAGCCATCTGTGGGCCAGCAATTTCATTTGGTCAACTGACTTTATTTCGTTGATGTCTTTATACTGTATGAACGTTCCAGACTTTAGGAATAAATGATCTTAGATGAAGTTATGTTTTGGAAAAGGGAATAGTCACAGTGTAGTTGCTGTTTGCTGCCCGTCTTGTTGTGTAGAGGCTTACTTTTCGCTGTCCTTGGAGTGAAGCCAAGAGTGGTACTTTGACAGTATTGGTTTTGTACACAACAGTAAGGCCACCCCTATCCCTCCTTGTTGAACGCTCTGCTGAAGTGATAAATCTGTCATGGCCGGGCCTAGGCGAGAGATTAATCGTCTTGCTCTGTTTTCTGTTCTGCCAAGAAGTCACAGATGAGACGGGGAGCAGGTAATCAAGATGTGAGCGTACTTGTGCCACGTACAGAATCTTGCACCCTCTACTGTCGAGACTCACGAAATCGTAATGACACGATTGCAAACAAACCATACCGCGGGCAGCGACTTAACTCGTGGCGAGTGAGTCGCTGGCCTAGAGTTTTACGATTCACTCGGCCACGAGCTCAATCCTCGTCCTTAGTGTGCTTTTATTACTGTCGAGCAGATGCGAGATACATCTAAGTGCTGTAAGCTTCCTGGCAACTTTGTTTGTAAGATTTACAACGTAGTTCTTTATAGTCAGTTTTTAGTCAAATTTCACCTCAAGGACATCAACTTCATCCCCGGGTACCAACACTTTCCCATTCATTCTTACCACTGCTCCAGCATTGCCATCATGAGGCCTAGAGACCATCATCATTTGTGTCTTCCCCAGGCTGATAAACCTGAAAACTAGTATTTGATGTACTTAAAGCAGCTGGCATTTCTTCTTTTGGATAAGTACAGCCGTCTGCATATGCATGGGATTTTGGGATAAGATGAAGAGGGTCATTGAAGTAGACATTCCATAACAATGGCCCAAGCACACTTCCCTGTGGAATACTTGCACCAATAGCTCTCTCTCTCTCTCTCTCTCTCTCTCTCTCTCTCTCTCTCTCTCTCTCTCTCTCTCTCTTGCACAGAGTTCTTCCTGTCACGAAATTACGTACATGCGTACTCACCGAGTTATGATTGCAGAGTTAAGTTTCAGTTTCGGGCCCCACCTCTTAAACTGGAATTGCATGGATTACTATGATATGCAATGGTATACAGTACCGACGGTCGCCGGCATTATTGGTTGCTGGCCTTTTTGGTTAAGTCATACCTGTTCTTGAAACTGTGTGAGTGAAATCAGATTTAGAGATTTACAAATACTGGAATGCAGCTGGAGCTGCAACCAACACCATTGCGTGCGTGAGTCACAGCTGGTTCCTACCTCACACATTGTATAAGTGCCATTATTTATGGCACTCGTGTGAACTATGCATGCCAGTTCTGGGAACATGAATAGTAACGCATGAAACATTTGATATTTGACCTTTAATAAAACCTTGAACGGAGCTCCCTGGAACACCCACTGAGAAGTCTCCTCGTCGACTTGACAAGTATTTTTTTTTATTCATGGCAAAGCTCTAAACCCGTATGGGTCATACAGAGCCTGGAATAATTGAAGACAATCAGGTTTAATCCGAGGAAGGAGAGGAGTAGCTCTTAATTCCCCGGATTAAGAGGTTATCGTAAAAGTTGCGACAGTGGACTAGTATTGGAAGGTTTAAGTATGCCGAAATAATTGTCCATGTTGATTGTTAAGCTTAAGCAGAGATGTATGTAGGAAAGCCTAGCTCAGAATGATGGCTGATCCTGTAAAACATTCTTAATTAATGGTTGCCCTTGTAAACATTCTTAAGGGTTGCCTCTGTAAACATTGTTAATTAATGATGGCAATTGTCAATATTCTTAATTCATTTTTGGTCCTATAAAAATTCTTAAATGATGGCTGCCCCAGTATTCCCCTCCCATCCCGTGGTACACCTACTACATCATCCCGTGGTACACCACTACATCATCCCGTGGTACACCACTACATCATCCCGTGGTACACCACTACATCATCCCGTGGTACACCACTACATCATCCCGTGGTACACCACTACATCATCCCGTGGTACACACTACATCATCCCGTGGTACACCACTACATCATCCCGTGGTACACCACTACATCATCCCGTGGTACACCACTACATCATCCCGTGGTACACCACTACATCCCGTGGTACACCACTACATCATCCCGTGGTACACCACTACATCATTCCGTGGTACACCACTACATCATCCCGTGGTACACCACTACATCATCCCGTGGTACACCACTACATCATCCCGTGGTACACCACTACATCATCCCGTGGTACACCACTACATCATTCATACCGTGGTACACCACTACATCATCCCGTGGTACACCACTACATCATCCCGTGGTACACCAATATATCCCGTGGTATACCACTACATCATCCCGTGGTACACCACTACATCATCCCGTGGTACACCACTACATCATCCCGTGGTACACCACTACATCATCCCGTGGTACACCACTATCATCCGTGGTACCCACTATCACCGTGGTACACCCACTACATCATCCCGTGGTACACACCATCATCCCAGTGGTACACCATATCCCGTGGTATCACCACTGATCATCCCGTGGTACAACCACTGATCATCCCGTGGTACACCACTACATCATCCCGTGGTACACCACTACATCATCCCGTGGTACACCACTACATCATCCCGTGGTACACCACTACATCATCCCGTGGTACACCACTACATCATCCCGTGGTACACACACTGTCATCCCGTGGTACACACACTGGATCATCCCGTGGTACAACCACTGGATCATCCCGTGGTACACACCACTGGATCATCCCGTGGTACACACACTGGATCATCCCGAGGTACACCACTACATCCCGTGGTACGCCACTGCATTATCCCGTGGTACACGCCACTGGATCATCCCGTGGTACACACCACTGGATCATCCAGTGGTACACCCACTGGATCATCCCGTGGTACACACCACTGGATAATCCCGTGGTACACACCACTGGATCATCCCGTGGTACACACACTGAATCATCACGTGGTACACACCACTGGATCATCCCGTGGTACACACCACTGGATCATCCCGTGGTACACCACTGGATCATCCCATGGTACACACCACTGGATCATCCCGTGGTACACACCACTGGATCATCCCGTGGTACACACACTGGATCATCCCGTGGTACACACACTGGATCATCCCGTGGTACACACACTGGATCATCCCGTGGTACACACACTGGATCATCCCGTGGTACACACACTGGATCATCCCGTGGTACACACACTGGATCATCCGTGGTACACACACTGGATCATCCCGTGGTACACACACTGGATCATCCCGTGGTACACACACTGGATCATCCCGTGGTACACACACTGGATCATCCCGTGGTACACACACTGGATCATCCCGTGGTACACACACTGGATCATCCCGTGGTACACACACTGGATCATCCCGTGGTACACACACTGGATCATCGGTACACACGATCATCGGTACACACACTGGATCATCCCGTGGTACACACACTGGATCATCCCGTGGTACACACACTGGATCATCCCGTGGTACACACACTGGATCATCCCGTGGTACACACACTGGATCATCCGTGGTACACCACTGGATCATTCCCGTGGTACACACACTGGATCATCCCTGGTACACACACTGGATCATCCGTAGTACACACACTGGATCATCCCGTGGTACACACACTGGATCATCCCGTGGTACACACACTGGATCATCCCGTGGTACACACACTGGATCATCCCGTGGTACACACACTGGATCATCCCGTGGTACACAACACTGGTCATCCCGTGGTACACACATGGATCATCCCGTGGTACACACACTGGATCATCCTGTGGTACACACACTGGATCATCCCGTGGTACACACACTGGATCATCCCATTGTACACACACTGGATCATCCCGTGGTACACACCACTGGATCATCCCGTAGTACACACACTGGATCATCCCGTGGTACACACTGATCATCCCTGTACACTGGATCATCCCGTGGTACACACACTGGATCATCCCGTGGTACACACACTGGATCATCCCGTAGTACACACACTGGATCATCCCGTGGTACACACACTGGATCATCCAGTAGTACACACACTTTATCATCCCGTGGTACACACACTGGATCATCCCGTGGTACACACCACTGGATCATCCCGTAGTACACACACTGGATCATCCCGTGGTACAACTGGATCATCCCGTGGTACACACACTGGATCATCCCGTGGTACACACACTGGATCATCCCGTGGTACACACACTGGATCATCCCGTGGTACACACACTGGATCATCCCGTGGTACACACAACATGGACATCATCCCTTGGTACACACACTGGTATCATCCCGTGGTACACACACTGGATCATCCCGTGGTACACACTGGATTATCCCGTGGTACACACACTGGATCATCCCGTGGTACACACACTGGATCATCCCGTGGTACACACTGGATCATCCCGTGGTACACACAATCATGGGTACCACTCCGTGGTACACCACTGGATCATCCCGTGGTACACACACTGGATCATCCGTGGTACACACACTGGATCATCCCGTGGTACACACCACTGATCGATCCCGTAGTACACACACTGGATCATCCCGTGGTACACACACTGGATCATCCCGTGGTACACACACTGGATCATCCCGTGGTACACACACTGGATCATCCCGTGGTACACACCACTGGATCATCCCGTAGTACACACACTGGATCATCCCGTGGTACACACACTGGATCATCCCGTGGTACACCACACATGGATCATCCCGTGGTACACACACTGGATCATCCCGTGGTTACCACTACCGATCATCCCGTGGTACACACACTGATCATCCCGTGTCACACCACTGGTACTGTCCACTTCCCGTGGTACACACACTGGATCATCCCGTGGTACACACCACTGGATCATCCCGTGGTACACACACTGGATCATCCCGTGGTACACACACTGGATCATCCCGTGGTACACACACTGGATCATCCCGTGGTACACACTGATCATCCGTGTACACACTGATCATCCCGTGGTACCACACTGATCATCCGTGGTACACACACTATCATCCCGTGGTACACACACTGGATCATCCCGTGGTACACACACTGGATCATCCCGTGGTACACACACTGGATCATCCCTTGGTACACACACTGGATCATCCCGTGGTACACACACTGGATCATCCCGTGGTACACACACTGGATCATCCCGTGGTACACACACTGGTTCATCCCGTGGTACACACACTGGATCATACCGTGGTACACACACTGGATCTTCCCGTGGTACACACACACTGGATCATCCCTTGGTACACACACTGGATCATCCAGTAGTACACACACTGGATCATCCCGTGGTACACACACTGGATCATCCCGTGGTACACACACTGGATCATCCCGTGGTACACACACTGGATCATCCCGTGGTACACACTGGATCATCCCGTGGTACACACACTGGGTCATCTCGTGGTACACACACTGGATCATCCCGTGGTACACACACTGGATCATCCTGTGGTACACACACTGGATCATCCCGTGGTACACACACTGGATCATCCCGTGGTACACACACTGGATCATCCCGTGGTACACACCACTGGATCATCCCGTGGTACACACACTGGATCATCCCGTGGTACACACACTGGATCATCCCGTGGTACACACACTGGATCATCCCGTGGTACACACACTGGATCATCCCTGTACACACTGGATCATCCCGTGTACACACACTGATCATGTGTACCACTATATCCCGTGGTACACACACTGGATCATCCCGTGGTACACACACTGTATCATCCCGTGGTACACACACTGGATCATCCCGTGGTACACACACTGGTCATCGTGGTACACACTGGATCACCGTGGTACACACACTGGATCATCCCGTGGTACACACACTGGATCATCCCGTGGTACACACACTGGATCATCCCGTGGTACACACACTGGATCATCCCGTGGTACACACACTGGATCATCCCGTGGTACACACACTGGATCATCCCGTGGTACACACTGGATCATCCCGTGGTACACACACTGGATCATCCCGTGGTACACACACTGGATCATCCCGTGGTACACACACTGGATCATCCCGTGGTAACACACTGGTCATCTACCACTGTCCGTGTACAACACTGGATCATCCCAGTGGTACACACACTGGATCATCCCGTGGTACACACACTGGATCATCCCGTGGTACACACACTGGATCATCCGTGGTACACACACTGGATCATCCCGTGGTACACACACTGGATCATCCCGTGGTACACACACTGGATCATCCCGTGGTACACCACTGGATCATCCCGTGTACACACACTGGATCATCCCGTGGTACACACACTGGATCATCCCGTGGTACACACACTGGATCATCCCGTGGTACACACACTGGATCATCCCGTGTACACACACTGGATCATCCCGTGGTACAACACTGGATCATCCCGTGGTACACACACTGGATCATCCCGTGGTACACACACTGGATCATCCCGTGGTACACACACTGGATCATCCCGTGGTACACACACTGGATCATCCCGTGTACACACACTGGATCATCCCGTGGTACACACATGGATCATCCCGTGGTACACACACTGGATCATCCCGTGGTACACACATGGATCATCCCGTGGTACACACACTGGTATCCCTGGTACACACTGTATCCCGTGTACACACACTGGATCATCCCGTGGTACCACACCTGGATCATCCCGTGGTACACACTGGATCATCCCGTGGTACACACATGGATCATCCCGTGGTACACACACTGGATCATCCCGTGGTACACACACTGGATCATCCCGTGGTACACACACTGGATCATCCCGTGGTACACACACTGGATCATCCCGTGGTACACACACATGGATCATCCCGTGGTACACACACTGGATCATCCCGTGGTACACACACTGGATCATCCCGTGGTACACACACTGGATCATCCCTGTCACCATGGATCATCCGTGTACACTGGATCATCCCGTGGTACACACACTGGATCATCCCTGTATGGTACACACACTGGATCATCCCGTGGTACACACTGGATCATCCCGTGGTACACACACTGGATCATCCCTGTAGTCACACACTGGATCATCCCGTGGTACACACACTGGTATCTTACCCGTATGGTACACACACTGGATCATCCCGTGGTACACCATGATCATCCCGTGGTTACACACACTGGATCATCCCGTTGGTACACACACTGGATCATCCCGTGGTACACACACTGGATCATCCCGTGGTACACACACTGGATCATCCCGTGGTACACACACTGGATCATCCCGTGGTACACACACTGGATCATCCCGTGGTACACACACTGGATCATCCCGTGGTACACACACTGGATCATCCCGTGGTACACACACTGGATCATCCCGTGGTACACACACTGGATCATCCCGTGGTACACACACTGGATCATCCCGTGGTTAACACACTGGATCATCCCGTGGTACACACAATCTCCCGTGGCACACTATCATCCCGTGGTACACACACTGGATCATCCCGTGGTACACACACTGGATCATCCCGTGGTACACACACTGGATCATCCCGTGGTACACACTGGATCATCCCGTGGTACACACACTGGGTCATCTCGTGGTACACACTGGATCATCCCGTGGTACACACACTGGATCATCCCGTGGTACACACACTGGATCATCCCGTGGTACACACACTGGATCATCCCGTGGTACACACACTGGATCATCCCGTGGTACACACACTGGATCATCCCGTGGTACCACACAACTGGACTGATCATCCCGTGGTACACACACTGGATCATCCCGTTGTACACACCACTGGATCATCCCGTAGTACACACACTGGATCATCCCGTGGTACACACACTGGATCATCCCGTGGTACACACACTGGATCATCCCGTGGTACACACACTGGATCATCCCGTGGTACACACACTGGATCATCCCGTGGTTTACACACTGGATCATCCCGTGGTACACACACTGGATCATCCCGTGGTACACACACTGGATCATCCCGTGGTACACACACTGGATCATCCCGTGGTACACACACTGGATCATCCCGTGGTACACACACTGGATCATCCCGTGGTACACACACTGGATCATCCGTGGTACACACTGGATCATCCCGTGGTAACACACATGGATCATCCCGTGGTACACACACTGGTCATCCCAGTGGTACACACACTGGATCATCCCGTGGTACACACACTGGATCATCCCGTGGTACACACACTGCATCATCCCGTGGTACACACACTGCATCATCCCGTGGTACACACACTGATCATCCCGTGTACACACATCTGGACATCCCGTGGTACACCAACACCGGATCATCCCGTGGTACACACACTGGATCATCCCGTGGTACACACACTGGATCATCCCGTGGTAACACATCACCTGGACATCATCCCGTGGTACACACACTGGATCATCCCGTGGTACACACACTGCATCATCCCGTGGTACACACACTGCATCATCCCGTGGTACACACACTGGATCATCCCGTGGTACACACACTGGATCATCCCGTGGTACACACACTCGATCATCCCGTGGTAACACACACATCTGGACAACTCATCCCGTGGTACACACACTGGATCATCCCGTGGTACACACACTGGATCATCCCGTGGTACACACACTGGATCATCCCGTGGTACACACACTGGATCATCCCGTGGTACACACACTGGATCATCCCGTGGTACACACACTGGATCATCCCGTGGTACACACACTGGATCATCCCGTGGTACACACACTGGATCATCCCGTGGTACACACACTGGATCATCCCGTGGTACACTACACTGGATCATACCCGTCGTGTACACACACTGGATCATCCCGTGGTACAACACTGGATCATCCCGTGGTACACACACTGGATCATCGCCCGATTGGGTACACACACTGGATCATCCCGTGGTACATCACCTGGATCATTCCCGTGGTACACACACTGGATCATCCCGTGGTACACACACTGGATCATCCCGTGGTACACACACTGGATCATCCCGTGGTACACACACTGCATATCCCGTGGTACACACACTGGATCATCCCGTGGTACACACTGGACTCATCCCGTGGTACACACACTGGATCATCCCGTGGTACACACACTGGATCATCCCGTGGTACACACACTGGATCATCCCGTGGTACACACACTGGATCATCCCTGGTACAACCACTAGATCATCCCGTGGTACACCACTGATCATCCCGTGGTACACACTGATCACTCCGTGGTACCACACTGATCATCCCGTGGTCACACTGACACCTGACACCACTGGACATCATCCCGTGGTACACACTGGATCATCCCGTGGTACACACACTGGATCATCCGTGGTACACACACTGGATCATCCCGTGGTACACAACCTGGAATACATCCCGTGGTACACACACTGGATCATCCCGTGTACACACTGGCCGTGTACACACGCATCTGACATGATCATCCCGTGGTACACACACTGGATCATCCCGTGGTACACACACATCTGGAACAATTCCCGTGGTACACACACTGGATCATCCCGTGGTACACACACTGGATCATCCCGTGGTACACACACTGGATCATCCCGTGGTACACACACTGGATCATCCCGTGGTACACACTGGATCATCCGTGGTACACACACTGGATCATCCCGTGGTACACACACTGGATCATCCCGTGGTACACACACTGGATCATCCCGTGGTACACACACTGGATCATCCCGTGGTACACACACTGGATCATCCCGTGGTACACACACATGGGATCATCCCGTGGTACACACACTGGAATCTTCACCGTTGTA
This sequence comes from Cherax quadricarinatus, assembly GCF_026875155.1. Classification (NCBI taxonomy): domain Eukaryota; kingdom Metazoa; phylum Arthropoda; class Malacostraca; order Decapoda; family Parastacidae; genus Cherax; species Cherax quadricarinatus. The sequence continues at coordinate 29,133,146 of NC_069437.1, forward strand.
CACACACTGGATCATCCCGTGGTACACACACTGGATCATCCCGTGGTACACAACACACTGGATCATCCGTGGTACACACACTGGATCATCCCGTGGTACACACACTGGATCACTGTACACACACTGGATCACCGTGTACACACTGGATCATCCCGTGGTACACACACTGGATCATCCCGTGGTACACACACTGGATCATCCCGTTGGTACACACACTGGATCATCCCGTGGTACACACACTGGATCATCCCGACCCGTGGTACACACACTGGATCATCCCGTGTACACACATGGATCCTGGTCCACGTCATCCCGTGGTACACACACTGGTTCATCCCGTGGTACACACACTGGATCATCCGTGGTACACACACTGGATCATCCCGTGGTACACACTCACTGGTCATCCCGTGGTACACACACTGGATCATCCCGTGGTACACACACTGGATCATCCCGTGGTACACACACTGGATCATCCCGTGGTACACACACTGGATCATCCCGTGGTACACACAGATCATCCCTGGTACACACATGGATCACCCGTGGTACACACACTGGATCATCCCGTGGTACACACACTGGATCATCCCGTGGTACACACACTGGATCATCCCGTGGTACACACACTGGATCATCCCGTGGTACACACACTGGATCATCCCGTGGTACACACACTGGATCATCCCGTGGTACACACACTGGATCATCCCGTGGTACACACTACACCCAACTGGATCATCCCGTGGTACACACTGGATCATCCCGTGGTACACACACTGGATCATCCCGTGGTACACACACTGGATCATCCCGTGGTACACACACTGGATCATCCCGTGGTACACACACTGGATCATCCCGTGGTACACACACTGGATCATCCCGTGGTACACACACTGGATCATCCCGTGGTACACACACTGGATCATCCCGTGGTACACACCACTGGATCTACCATCTCCGTGTACACACACTGGATCATCCCGTGGTACACACACTGGATCATCCCGTGGTACACACACTGGATCATCCCGTGGTACACACACTGGATCATCCCGTGGTACACACACTGGATCATCCTGGTACACCATGGTCTCCCGTGGTACACACACTGGATCATCCCGTGGTACACACACTGGATCATCCCGTGGTAACACACTGGATCATCCCGTGGTACACACACTGGATCATCCCGTGGTACACACTGGATTATCCCGTGGTACACACACTGGATCATCCCGTGGTACACACACTGGATCATCCCGTGGTACACACTGGATCATCCCGTGGTACACACACTGGATCATCCCGTGGTACACACACTGGATCATCCCGTGGTACACACACTGGATCATCCCGTGGTACACACACTGGATCATCCCGTGGTACACACACTGGATCATCCGTGGTAACACACTGGATCATCCCGTGGTACACACACTGGATCATCCCGTGGTACACACACTGGATCATCCCGTGGTACACACACTGGATATCCGTGTACACACACTGGATCATCCCTGTACAACACATAGGGACATGATCATCCCGTGGTACACACACTGGATCATCCCGTGTACACACACTGGATCATCCCGTGGTACACACACTGGATCATCCGTATGTGTACCTAACACACACTGGATCATCCGTGGTACACACACTGGATCATCCCGTGGTACACACACTGGATCATCCCGTGGTACACACACTGGATCATCCCGTGGTACACACACTGGATCTCCCGTGGTACACACACTGGATCATCCGTGGTACACACACTGGATCATCCCGTGGTACCACACACTGGATCATCCCGTGTACACACACTGGATTCATTCCCGTGGTACACACACTGGATCATCCCGTGGTACACACTGGATCATCCCGTGGTACACACACTGGATCATCCCGTGGTACACACACTGGATCATCCCTGGTACACACACTGGATCATCCCGTGGTACACACACTGGATCATCCCGTGGTACACACACTGGATCATCCCGTGGTACACACACTGGATCATCCCGTGGTACACACACTGGATCATCCCGTGGTACACACACTGGATCATCCCGTGGTACACACACTGGATCATCCGTGGTACACACACTGGATCATCCGTGGTACACACACTGGATCATCCCGTGGTACACACACTGGATCATCCCGTGGTACACACACTGGATCATCCGTGGTACACACACTGGATCATCCGTGGTACAACACTGGATCATCCCGTGGTACACACACTGGATCATCCCGTGGTACACACACTGGATCATCCCGTGGTAACACACTGGATCATCCGTGGTACACACACTGGATCATCCCGTGGTACACACACTGGATCATCCCGTGGTACACACACTGGATCATCCCGTGGTACACACACTGGATCATCCCGTGGTACACACACTGGATCATCCCGTGGTACACACACTGGATCATCCCGTGGTAACACACTGGATCATCCCGTGGTACACACACTGGATCATCCCGTGGTACACACACTGGATCATCCCGTGTTACACACTGGATCATCCCGTGGTACACACACTGGATCATCCCGTGGTACACACACTGGATCATCCCGTGGTACACACACTGGATCATCCCGTGGTCACACACACTGGATCATCCCGTGGTAACACACTGGATCATCCCGTGGTACACACACTGGATCATCCCGTGGTACACACACTGGATCATCCCGTGGTACACACACTGGATCATCCCGTGGTACACACACTGGATCATCCCGTGGTACACACACTGGATCATCCCGAATGTACACACACTGGATCATCCCGTGGTACACACACTGGATCATCCCGTGGTACACACACTGGATCATCCCGTGGTACACACATGGATCATCCCGTTGTACACACACTGGATCATCCCGTGGTACACACACTGGATCATCCGTGGTACGGACAGACAACTGGATCATCCGTGAGTACACACACTGGATCATCCCGTGGTACACACACTGGATCATCCCGTGGTACACACACTGGATCATCCCGTGGTACACACACTGGATCATCCCGTGGTACACACACTGGATCATCTCACGTTCCTGGTACACACACTGGATCATCCCGTGGTACACACCATGATCATCCCGTGGTACACACACTGGATCATCCTGTGGTACACACACTGGATCATCCCGTGGTACACACACTGGATCATCCCGTGGTCACACACTGGATCATTCCTCGTGGTACACACAGTGGATCATCCCGTGGTACACACACTGGGTCATCCCATGGTACACACACTGGATCATCCCGTGGTACACACACTGGATCATCCTCGTGGTACACACACTGGATCATCCTGTGGTACACACACTGGATCATCCCGTGGTACACACTGGATCATCCCGTGGTACACACACTGGATCATCCCGTGGTACACACACTGGATCATCCCGTGGTACACACACTGGATCATCCCGTGGTACACACACTGGATCATCCCGTGGTACACACTGGATATCCGTGGTACACACACTGGATCATCCTTGGTACACTACATGGATCATCCCGTGGTTACACCTGTCATCCCGTGGTACACACATGGATCATCCGTGGTACACACATGGATCATCCGTGGTCACACACTGGATCTAATCCCGTGGTACACACACTGCATCATCCCTTGGTACACCACTGACATCACTCCGTGGTACACACACTGCATCATCCCGTTGTCACTACACTGGATCATCCCGTGGTACACACACTGGATCATCCGTTTGTACACACACTGGATCATCCCGTGGTACACACATGGATCATCCCGTGGACACACACTGCATCATCCGTGGTACACACACTGGCATCTATCCCGTGGTACACACACTGCATTATCCGTGGTAACACACTGGATCATCCGTGGTACACACCTGGATCATCCCGTGGTACACACACTGGATCATTCCGTGGTACACACACTGGATTTATCCCGTGGTACCACACTGGATCATCCCGTGGTACACACACTGGATCATCCGTGGTACACACACTGGATCATCCGTGTACACAACATGGATTCATCCCGTGGTACACACTGGATCATCCCGTGGTACACACACTGGATCATCCGTGGTACACACACTGGATCGTCCCGTGGTACACACACTGGATCATCCCGTGGTACACACACTGGATCATCCCGTGGTACACACACTGGATCATCCCGTTGTACACACACTGGATCATCCCGTGGTACACACTGGATCATCCCGTGGTACACACACTGGATCATCCCGTGGTACACACACTGGATCATCCCGTGGTACACACACGGATCATCCCGTGGTACAACACTGGATTCTCCGTGTACACACACTGGGTCCATCCGTTGGTACAAACATGATATCAGTGGTACACTCATGTGATCATCCAGTGGTACACACACTGGATCATCACTTGTCACAACTGGTCTATCAGTGGTCACATACACTGAGATATTACCGTGGTACACAATGGATTATCCTGGAAACCCCACCTGTCATCCCGTGTCACACACTGGATCATCCCTGGTACATCCTCTGTCATCCCCGTGGTCACCCACTTCGGTCCTCCTGTGATCACTCCTTCCTCATCTTTTTGTCCACAATTCTTTATTATATGGACATTCGTCTTGTGTGCCGCATGTAAACTCTAGATATTCATTTCAGAAACTTATTTTGATGGCTTGACCGTCACATCGTTGCTTTTCTTTTTAGTCAATCGTCCATCAGTACTCCTGAGTAAGTATTAAGTTGTTGTGGACAAATATTAATCCCTGAACCTACTCCCTTCTCTCTCTCTCTCTTCTCTCTCTCTCTCTCTCTCTCTCTCTCTCTCTCTCTCCTTCTCTTCTCTCTCTCTCTTCTCTCCTCTCTCTCTCTCTCTCTTCTCTCTCTCTCTCTCTTCTCTCTCTCTCTCTCTCTCTCTGTACCCAAGTCCTGTGAGAAAAGAACTTATTTAAAAATGTAATGCCACAGTTTTAAAATGTCAGGAGAAAAAAAAGATCAGGAAGCTACTCCTTATAAATTAAAATGTTAAATGTCATCTGTGTCAATTAGTATTATTGGCAGACTTCCCGTCTCCTACCTTCTTTCCATCTTTTTTTTATATTTACAGCAAACAAATAGCTTGAACACTAATATTTCATAAACCTATTATCCCTACGTTGCATCTAACCAGCACGTCGAGCACTTACATTGCAAAGTTTCGAGTGTGAGTTTTTTGAAGCCCCGGACAGGATAGAGCTCACAAAAAGTGAAAAGTTCAATACATGCTTTGTTTTACTATATCTGTCAACTGACAGTAGCCAATGGCTATACCACTTTTCTATGCTGAGACAAACTTTTATTGCGACCAGCCGCGCCCCTCATTGACACTCTGGATCACCTGACAGCAGGCTCAGACCCCCAGACCGTACCGCCTGAATCATTAACCCTCAACATAAGAATATAAGAAAGGATCACTGCAGCAGGCCTAATGGCCCAGGCTAGGCAAGTCCAATTCACACCCACGCATGTACTTGTCTAACCTATTTTTAAAACCACACAAGATTTTAGCTTTACGCCACTCTGGAGTTTACTTCACTCATCCACAATTCTATTACCAAACTAATGTTTTTCTGTATCCTTTATAAATCTATTTTTTTCCAATTTGACCCCTTTGCTGCGAGTCCTGTCTTGGTTAGATATTTTTTAGAATGTTGTTTACATCTCCTTTATTTAATCCTATTTTCCATTTATACATCCCAGGCATATCATCCCTAAGTCTATGCCCTTCTAGAGAGTGTAGATTCAATGCCCTCAGTCAGTATGTCCTCGTAGAAAAGATTTCTGATACATGGAATCAACTTTCTCATCCTTTTCTGAACGTTTTCCCAGCGTATTATGTCCATTCTGTAATACGGTGGCCAAAACTGTTCAGTATAATCTAAATAAGGCCTAACCAACAATATATAGAGTTGAAGAATAACCTGAGGACTCATTGTGTAAATCATATATTTGTGCAACATCTGGGTATCTTTACTGTAGACATATCGCCAACCAGTGGCTTTATCAATGCAAATTCAAGGACATAATTGGAAGACAGCAGAACTGTATACAAAAGATGAAGTATCATATACCTTTCATGTACAACCTGAGGACTCCTGTTATTTATACTTTTTGATATGAAACCGAGAATTCTATTCGCTTTGTTTTATTGTCTTGGTTTTAGATTACTCATAAATCTTTTTCGCATTCAGAGTTATTAAGATCTACATTATTTAGTGTATAAGCGCCAAGGTTATTTTCTTTTCCAGGGCTAAGAACTTTGCATTTGTTTATATTAAACTGCAACTGCCACTTCTCGGACACCTGCATAAGTCTATTCAGATCTTCCTGTAGTACTCTGGTGTCCTCGTCAGAATTAACCCGACGGCCATCGTGAAACTTGCTTATGACGCTATTTATTTCCTCATCTATGTCATTTATGTATATTGTGACCAACAAACCCCTGTTATGTATATTGTGATCAGTGATCCCTGTGGAGCACCGCTTGTGACTCGTCCCCACTCTGATTTTTCCTTTATAACTGAAAGAAATCTTTTGCGTTAATCCTCGAATTCCTTGCCCCTTTAACTTCATAATCTCTTTTCGTTTTCCTTGTTCCATTTTTTTCTTCTCCTTTTAATTGAATATATTGATATCTTAGGTGCCTCTCTTCACTTTTGATTCGCTTGTAAATACTTCTCTTTTGACCATTTTAAAAGGGGTTTTGTTTTTTAAGCTTGAATTGTTATCATTTAGCGGTTAATGTTTTTTTGTATTGGATCTAGATTTCCACGTGAATCAAAGCGGCTTGAATTTTTTGCCTAATTGGAAAAAGTATTTATTGGGAACCAACCGCTCCCAGACAACGGTAATGTTCACTGGGTCATTTAGCGTTACCTCCAGGAATCACCACAAGTCCTTTGATAAATAAAGAACAGTAACAAGCATCGTGCTTTTGGGAATCACCAAGTAAAGGCGTAAATCAGCAAGATAAGACAATACGAAGAAAATTTACCAGCCAAATGGGGAAAAAGGGACAACCAACGGTAGGATTCACCAAAAGCTCAAAATTATAGGCTAATTTCACCAAGCCAACAAAAGCACAAGGTTTATTCTTGGTCATTGCAGGAGAGGATAGGAAGAGACCACTTGAAAAGTCCTCAAAAAGACGTAGACAGAGTACCGGGAGGGGTGGAAACACTTTAACTATGTTGTAAATAGTATCAAGATATAGAAATTAGAAAGACATGTTGAGCAATTTGGGATCTTTATTGAGTAAGTTCACCTACAAGCCAGGATTAATTATAGTCAAATACAGAAAGCACCCAAGATTTTTTTGGGATTAAAGGGAAGTTAGTTAGGAAAAAGACAATTTGAGGTAAAAATCACCCAGTTGTGGACAAGTGGGTGGTGTAAAATCTTTACACGTATTTGAAAATAGTTTAAAATTAGTTTAAAAGTTTATATTTACAAGGGCTTTAATTTATGTTGACAAGTATGGAGACAGACTCTTCAGTCAAACTAAGAAGCACCCAGCTGTATTGACTGAAGATTATTATTAAGGAGAAACGTTTAAAACCCCGGAAGATATACAGGCCTGGGGGGGGGGATGTGGAAAGGCAATCATTTTTCATATTCGGAAATAGACAGAAATTCGTTAAATTTTCAAGAGTCCCCACATAAGGAAACCTTTTGGGAAATAGACAGCATGCTCCAGAGTGAGCAAAGGGCAGAGTGCTGCATCTCAGCCCACGCTAACTCATACTGGTGATTACCCATAAACACCGAGATCAAACTTTTTTTTTTCTATCCATTTATCCTTCTGGATACAGGGAAGGTCAGGTACAAGAATAATGAGATAGTTAAACCAATAAAATCAATTACTACTACACCCAGAGCTGTATAGTCCTTGTGGCTTAGCGCTTCTTTTTGATTATAATAATAATAATACTACACCCAGAAAAAGGCAAAAAATACACTTGAGCAAAAAATAGAAAACCTACTTCAAATACCAAAAAAAGTCTTATTTTAAAGAGTCACCAGAGTGAGGGACCATGCAAGGTGAGTCACCACGGTGAGGGACCATGCAAGGTGAGTCACCACGGTGAGGGACCATGCAAGGTGAGTCACCACGGTGAGGGACCATGCAAGGTGAGTCACCAGACTGAGGGACCATGCAAGGTGAGTCACCACGGTGAGGGACCATGCAAGGTGAGTCACCACGGTGAGGGACCATGCAAGGTGAGTCACCACGGTGAGGGACCATGCAAGGTGAGTCACCACAGTGAGGGACCATGCAAGGTGAGTCACCACGGTGAGGGACCATGCAAGGTGAGTCACCACGGTGAGGGACCATGCAAGGTGAGTCACCACGGTGAGGGACCATGCAAGGTGAGTCACCACAGGTGAGGGACCATGCAAGGTGAGTCACCACGGTGAGGGACCATGCAAGGTGAGTCACACAGGGGAGGAACCATGCAAGGTGAGTCACCACAGTGAGGGGACCATGCAAGGTTAGTTACCACGGTGAGGGACCATGCAATGTGAGTCACCACAGTGGGGGATCATGCAAGGAGAATCACCACAGTGAGGGACCATGCAGGGAGAGTCACCACCCCAGTGAGGGAACTATGCAAGGAGAGTCACCACAGGTGAGGGACCATGCAAGGTGAGTCACCACGGTGAGGGACCATGCAAGGTGAGTCACCACGGTGAGGGATCATGCAAGGTGAGTCACCACAGTGAGGGACCATGCAAAGTGAGTCACCACGGTGAGGGACCATGCAAGGTGAGTCACCTCAGTGAGGGACCATGCAAGGTGAGTCACCACGGTGAGGGACCATGCAAGGTGAGTCACCACAGTGAGGGACCATGCAAGGTGAGTTACCACAGTGAGGGGACCATGCAAGGTAGTTACCCCAGGGGAGGGACCATGCAAATGTGAGTCACCACGTGGGGGACCATGCAAGGTGAATCACCACAGTGAGGGACCATGCAGGGAGAGTCACCACACAGTGAGGGAATCTTGCAAGGAGAGTCACCACAGTGAGGGACCATGCAAGGTGAGTCACCACAGTGAGGGACCATGCAGGTAAGTTCACCACAGTGAGGGACCATGCAAAGTGAGTCACCACAGGTGAGGGACCATGCAAGGTGAGTCACCACAGTGAGGGACCATGCAAGGTGAGTCACCACGGTGAGGGACCATGCAAGGTGAGTCACCACAGTGAGGGACCATGCAAGGTGAGTCACCACAGTGAGGGACCATGCGAGGACATTCACCACGGTGAGGGACCATGCAAAGTGAGTCCACGGTGAGGGACCATGCAAGGTGAAATCACTACAGTGAGGGACCATGCAGGGGGAGTCACCCACAGTGAGGGAACCTGCAAGGGGAGTCACCACAGTGAGGGACCATGCAACGTGAGTTTACCACGGTGAGGGACCATGCAAAATGGAGCAAAATTTATGCAAGGGGAGTCACCACAGTGAGAGACCATGCAAGGTGAGTCACCACAGTGAGGGGCCATGCAAGGTGAGTCACCACGGTGAGGGACCATGCAAGATGAGTCAACACAGTGAGGGACCATGCAAGGTGAGTCACCACAGTGAGGGACCATGCAAGGTTAGTCACCACGGTGAGGGACCATGCAATGTGAGTCACCACAGTGAGGGATCATGCAAGGAGAATCACTACAGTGAGGGACCATGCAGGGAGAGTCACCACACAGTGAGGGAATCTTGCAAGGAGAGTCACCTCAGTGAGGGACCATGCAACGTGAGTCACCACGGTGAGGGACCATGCAAAGTGAGTCAGCACAGTGAGGGATCATGCAAGGTTAGTCACCACAGTGAGGGACCATGCAAAGTGGTGAGTCACCACAGTGAGGGACCATGCAAGATGAGTCACCACGGTGAGAGACCATGCAAGGCGAGTCACCACAGTGAGGGACCATGCAAGGTGAGTCACCACGGTGAGGGACCATGCAAGGTGAGTCACCACGGTGAGGGACCATGCAAGGCGAGTCACCACAGTGAGGGACCATGCAAGGTGAGTCACCACAGGGGAGGGACCATGCAGGAGAGTCACACACAGTGAGAGAACGATGCAAGGAGAGTCACCACAGTGAGGACCATGCAAGGTGAGTCACCACAGGGGAGGGACCATGCAAGGGGAGTCACCCCGGTGAGGGACCATGCAAGGGTGAGTCACCACAGTGAGGGACCATGCAAAGTGAGTCACCAAAGTGAGTCACCACAGTGAGGGACCATGCAAGATGAGTCACCACGGTGAGAGACCATGCAAGGCGAGTCACCACAGTGAGGGACCATGCAAGGAGAATCACCACAGTGAGGGACCATGCAGGGAGAGTCACCACACAGTGAGGGAATCTTGCAAGGAGAGTCACCTCAGTGAGGGACCATGCAAGGTGAGTCACCACGGTGAGGGACATGCAACGGTGAAATCAGCACAGTGAGGATCATGCAAGGGTGAGTCACCTCAGTGAGGGAATTTTTCAAGGAGAGTCACCACAGTGAGGGACCATGCAAAGTGAGTCACCACGCTGAGGGACCATGCAAGGTGAGTCACCTCAGTGAGGGACCATGCAAGGTGAGTCACCACAGTGAGGGAATCTTTTATGGGGGTCACCAAAGGTGAGGGACCATGCAAGGGAGTTTACCACAGTGAAGGGACATGCAAGGGAGTTCACCACGGTGAAGGGACCATGCAAGGTGAGTCACCACAGTGAGGGACCATGCAAGGTGAGTCACCACAGTGAGGGACCATGCAAGGTGAGTCACCACGGTGAGGGACCATGCAAGGAGAGTCACCACAGTGAGAGACCATGCAAGGTGAGTCACCACAGTGAGGGACCATGCAAGGTGAGTCACCACAGTGAAAGACCATGCAAGGTGAGTCACCACAGTGAAGGACCATGCAAGGAGAGTCACCACAGTGAGGGACCATGCGAGGACATTCACCACAGTGAGGGATCATGCAAGGTGAGTCACCACAGTGAGGGACCATGCAAGGTGAGTCACCACAGTGAGGGACCATGCGAGGAGATTCACCACAGTGAGGGACCATGCAAGGTGAGTCAACCATGAGGAACCATGCAAGTGAGTCAATACAGTGAAAGGGGTCATGCAAATAAGTCACCACAGTGAGGGACCATGCAAAGGGAGAGTCACCACAGTGAGGGAATCTTTTATGGAGAGTCACCACGGTGAGGGACCATGCAAGGTGAGTCAACACAGTGAAGGACCATGCGAGGAGATTCACCGCAGTGAGCGACCACGCAAGGTGAGTCACCACAGTGAGGGACCATGCAAGGAGAGTCACCACAGTGAAGGACCATGCAAGGAGATTCACCACAGTGAAGGACCATGCAAGGAGAGTCACCACAGTGAAGGACCATGCAAGGTGAGTCACCACAGTGAAGGACCATGCAGGGTGAGTCACCACAGTGAAGACCATGCAAGGAGAGTCACCACAGTGAAGGACCATGCAAGGTGAGTCACCACAGTGAAGGGACCATGCAAGGATGAGTCACACAGTGAAAAGGGCCATGCAAGGAGAGTCAACACAGTGAGGGACCATGCAACTAGAGTCACCACAGTGAGGAACCATGCAAGGAGAGTCAACACAGTGAAGGACCATGCAAGGAGAGTCACCACAGTGAGGGACCATGCAAAGAGAGTCACCACAGTGAGGGACCATGCAAGGTGAGTCACCACAGTGAGGGATCATGCAAGGAGAATCACCACAGTGAGGGACCATGCAGGGAGAGTCACCACAGTGAGGGAATCTTTTATGGAGAGTCACCACGGTGAGGGACCATGCAAGGAGAGTCAACACAGTGAAGGACCATGCAAGGAGAGTCACACAGTGAAGGACCATGCAAGGAGAGTCAACACAGTGAGGACCATGCAAGGAGAGTCACCACGCTGAAGAACCATGCAAGGAGAGTACCACAGTAGTTACACATGGGTGAGTCACCAAGTGTGAACCCTGATGGAGAGTCACCACAGTGAGGGACCATGCGAGGAGGTTCAACACAATGATGAACCATGCAAAGAGAGTCAATACAGTGAAGGGCCATGCAAATAGAGTCAATACAGTGAAGGACCATGCAAGGAGAGTCAACACAATGATGAACCATGCAAAGAGAGTCAAAACAGTGAGGGACCATGCAAGTAGAGTCAGTACAGTGAAGGACCATGCAAGGAGAGTCAACACAGTGGGGACCAGCAAGGGAAATCAACACATGAGGGCCATGCGATGATTCAACACATTTAAGGGCCATGCAAGGAAAATCAGACAGTGAGGGACCCTGCAAAGGGGAGTAACACAGTGAGGGACCCTGCAACTAAGCCAAAAAGTGAGGGACAAAGCAAGAAAATCACCACGTGAACAACCAGCAAGGGGCGTCACCACGTGAGGGACCCTGCAACTAAGTCACCCCAGTGTGGGGCCCGCAAAAGGGGATCAACAAGTGAAGGCCATGCAAGGAGAGTCAACACAGTGAGGGACCATGCAACTAGAGTCCCCAGTAGGGGAAACCCTGAAAAAGGGGCAACACAGTGGGGGACCATGCAAGGGGAGACCCCCCAGTGAGGGGGCCATGCAAAAAGGGGTTCCCCCAGTGAGGGACCATGCAACTAGAGTCACCACAGTGAGGGACCATGCAAAGAGAGTCAACACAGTGAAGGACCATGCAAGGAGAGTCAACACAGTGAGGGACCATGCAACTAGAGTCACCACAGTCAGGAACCATGCAAGGAGAGTCAACACAGTGAAGGACCATGCAAGGAGAGTCAACACAGTGAGGGACCATGCAAGGATAGTCACCACGCTGAACAACAATGCAAGGAGAGTGACCACAGCATTTCTACCACAGTGGGCGACGATGCACAATAACATTTTCGGAAGCCTATCAGCTAAACAAACAGAGAAACAAAAAACCAAACTTTTGTAAACACAGCGGGAGCACCATACGCAGCGACAATGACAGTTCCAAAAACAATTAACAGTGAACACAGGCAGCGTCGCCCCCCACCAACTCCAACAAGTGGCAACGTGAGCTGGACACTCACCTAGCAACTCTGTCAGGATCATAGTCAGCCAGTTAGGTGAAAACTGGGGCACAGTCACCCCACCCCCTATCAGTTAGCCAGTTAGATTAATGCTGGGGCCCAGTCACCCCCCCCCCCGTGTCAGTCAGCCAGCTAGGTGAAAGCTGGGTCACAGTCACCCCTCGGATGAGTCAGCCAGTTAGATCAGAGCTGCGGTAGGATACTTGATCATTACTCTTAGTGTTAAGTTTCTTTAAGGGATGTGGGCGTACCTTGATTAATTAAGTGTAACCACCCTTCATTTCCGTGGACTAAACCCCTGCTCGTGCAGCATTTCTCCATAAATATAATAATATTCAGTTTGAATGTACTAGTCACTCAGGTAGTATTGACACTGATAGGTTCGTCCCGCCTTCTGTGACTTTACTGGGGCTCACGTTATGAATATTTCCTTTCCTCTTCCCTACCCCAACACACAGGCACGCCCGTTGCCATTGACGATCATTCTGTCGTGAGTTAACTAATATTCGCCACCATCACCATTCTTAGAACATGTTCACCGCCAGCAAATAAAACAGGTGTGTAAATTTACTGCTGTTGTAAACTTCGTATTGCTGTGCTGAGGATGATCTGGACACCACAATGTGCCTGCATCAGTAGATTATAGTAGTGTTCCACCTCACAGTGCTCTGTCCATGCTGCACTTTTTGATAACCTCACCCCCTGACCTTGTGAGAATTAAACAACCTGCATCTCCGTTCTTATCTGTTAAGTGTCCATTCAGAAGAGGCGGTATTGACTGTCTTTTTAATTATTCAGCTGTGTAGTGTAATTTAAACTCATGACTTAGGTGACTTTTCTGCCATAATTTGTCTGCTGGATCAAGACCTCATCAGTGAGCTGTTTCTGGACACCCCTTACTCAGATAATATCAGCATCCTTTCTCTACTCATCCCATTTCTTTACTTCCTTTTTTTTTCGACCTACTTGTATTCTACGGTACTGTCATCGGCTTGTGGCCATAATCACCTTGATTGTGATGGTCTACACGGGACCCAGACTCTCCCACGAAATAAGTCAATATTGCCTAGCAGCCACCTCGGATTCGTACTTTAAATGCCGTCACTCACCTCATTGTCACTGCCTCGCGTCACCCCTCCTCATCATGGCTCACACCCTTCTACAGTAACCTGATCATCATATCACTCAAAAACCACAAAACCATATACTGACGTGCTGATTTTAACCACACCAACTCACTGCACTAAAGAGACCTTGGCATGGTTTTAAACATCTGCGTTTCATAAGTGCTCTCACCAATAGGGCAAGCTCTCACCTCTAACAACACTGCCTAACCCCAGGTCTATTTACAGGCTGTGATTACGTCCCAGTCACACTGCATGTATCCCATAATTTCATACTCTTTTCTAGAACACCCACCTTCATCAACAGCAGTGCCAGATGAGAAGCTTTCAAACACTAAATTGAGAACATGAACCTAAATCACAACTACAGTAACAAGCCCATCTTAGACAATAAACTAGATATACTTCAAACGTTCCTAAAGCTGCACGCAACATTGTTTCTAAGACAATTCTTGCAAAACGACACTCGTACTAAACGATACATATGCGGATATGGTCAAGTATTCTGAGATCTCCCACATACTACAACCTCGAAGATGGCCACAAAGACTACTGGATCACTCTCACAAAAAAATCAGAGCAACAAAGAATTACTAAAGAATTTCTGGAAATGTAGCAAGAGTCAATCTCACCACGCACAATAGTAAGGTCTCTAACACAAATTTTTCGTTAGGCTGTGAGATCGATGACAAGAATAGGAAGAAGAAAGAGTGGAATAGAATAAAATTGCAAAAAGAGATTGAGGATAAACAGAAAGAGAAAAGGTAAGTGGACTGACCCCTGTGGGTACGTTTTAAGAGAGTGATTGTTGAATTTCGGAGAGACGAATTGTATACATTGGTTGTCAGAACCAACTGGGAGAATATTTTCCATCTACCCACTTCACCACTCTGCAGTCCAAAAATCCTTGACATAGAAATGCGACACTACGACACTACTCTCAGTAACACAAGTATCGAAAGTTCTACCTCCCTCTGGCGTTAACCACATCATCACAGCCTTCACCAACATTGTCAGCGAGTCTCTTGCCTCTGGCTACTTTCCACACTATTCCAATCAATCACTAACTAGAAACACTAGTTAAAACCTTTGAAAGTCAACCAACGCTCATGCAAAAACTTTAAAAATAATAACATCTTATATATAGAATTCGGTTTCAGGTAACTCAGATCAACCCAAGGCGCGCTTATTGAAAGGGGCGAAGGCCCTTTCATTTTTTTTTTGTTGGTCCAATTTCAAATGAAACTTTATCCTATGATTTAAAAAGCAGTTTGCATCCTACACACTTGTTTGTATTGACTTCTTGTTGCAAAGTTGCAAGATATTGCAAAATTGTATTTATCATAAAACCCTCCCTGACCTACAAAATTGGTAAGTTGTACAGTGTTCTAGTCAACATCAGATGAAAGATAAAGAGTTAGATTATCTAAATTTCAAAGTTTTTTGCCAGAAATGTCAATAGATTGCATTATAAAAATTTTGAAATTTGTGTTTTTTTAGGAGTTTTTTGAGAGAATAAGAGTCAATAAAAACAAAATGGTAAAACATATTGCAAATCCCCTCTGAAGACTAATGGAACCATCATTCATCAATATTGTGTGAAAAAATCATGACACTCCTATTATTACTCTTTGAAAAAAAATAAAACAAATGTCAATAACTTATTCAAGAGTTATTCAAATTTTTGTTTCTATAAAACTCTATGGAGATGAAACACCAAATTTGAGCATGTTGCAAACCCCTATCATTGTTGATAACCCAGAGGCAACTGAACAGCAACAACTCTGTGCTCTTCACTTTAGTCCTCACAGAACTTGCCATGTTGAGTATCTAGAGTGAAACAATCATAACAATAGTAATTTTTGGAGTAAAAGAAAAAAACACATTAATTGCCAACATGTCCTCTTGATGACAGCAAAAGCATAAAAATTACATTTTTGAAAAAAAAAAAAAAAAAAAAACATAGAAATATGATAGAAACAAGCTGATTGCATGAACATGTTGCCGGAATTTTGCACTATTTTTTTGGTAAGAAAACCTTAATTTCCATAATTTCTCAACTTGATAGTATGACACTATCAAGTACGACGGGGTTAAGTACAAAATCGGTAGCAACTTCAACCAATTAATAGCCGAAATTTCCCTTGCAACTCCCTAGATAACTAAACCATGAAAATCTAGCTCCAGCACTAACTTAAGAGTACTTTCCTGTTCATTCAGGTATCCCGCAATGTTCTCTCCTAACGCTTACACTCTGCATCCTCTATACTAATCTCACACAGAATGAGACATAATTTATCACAAAAAAAATCAAAATGGAGATGACAGGATCACGTGGGAATAAATGATGCATAAAGACAAACGCAAACAAATATAACAAATCACATTTTAACAACAAGAAAAACTCGCCACTTGTTGAACTTAACCCTCCAACACTCGTACATTCACACCCTTCTCTGACACAGCTACAACAGTAGAGGTCAGCCTACACACACACACAGGAGGCAGGAACCATACATAGTTTTAAGACGAGGCATGATAAAGCTCATGGAGCAGGGAGAGAGCGGACCTAGTAGCAATCAGTGAAGAGGCGGGGTCCAAGAGCTGTGACTTGACCCCTGCAACCACAAATAGGTGAGAACACATATCTTCATAAAACACGCAATAGCCAGCAAAGCTCTCAGTAGTCTCTACAAGTGCGAGTTCTTCTCCAAGTAAAGCTACACCTCTAGCTCTCATCCGGCCCCCTCGTCACATACACATCATTAGCATTCTCCTTTACTACCAAGACCATCCTCCTGAAACCACAGGGTATTCTGAACAAGCTACTGCGTTGGATATTTATCGCTAGTTAGCAGGACTTGGTCAGCAATGAGTCAATCCGGGATACGGCAAATACCCCAACTTTAAATGCCTATTGAAACGCGCTAAGTATCAGATTGACAAACTAGAGACACATTATCATGTATGTATTTCCTGTGCACCTACTCCTACATTTAATATAAATAACCTACAAACTAACTTTCCCAGAGATCTACATAACTTGGACCTGACTAGCTTAGGCCGATAGGTGACTTGGGCCTGCCTAGCATGAGCCAGTAGGTCTGCTGCAGTGCTCCTTTCTTATGTTCTTATAAATGGGCTTTGGACATAGAGAAAGCCCCAAGTTGTTGTGTTCAGTCATGAATTGAGTCTGTTATCTCCTGTAACTCTGAGGTGTAGTACCGAGCATCTGTGACCTGCACCGCCTACTCAGAACCATTTGTCTCATGCTGAACCACAACTTGCCTGAAAGTGCCCGTCCAAACTCGCAGCAACTTAAAACCCTGGCACTTTCTCTTACCCTTTAAAAAACAATTGTCCCCAAACTTATTCTTAGCCTATTTGACCTCACCAAGGGGCCTTTCATTTCTGTTAATCATAACCGTACATCGATATCCCCTGAGGTACAGCCAGTCAGTCGGTATAAAATACCGACACAGTGGAAAAATAAACACAAAAACAGTATAATGTGATTCTTTATTGAGAACGTTTCGCCCACAGAGTGGGCTTTATCAAGTCACAAACAGACCTTCCTGGGTGTATAGTATGAGTCTTTATAGGATGGAGAGTCAGGTGGAGAATTCTAGGTAGATTGGATATGAGACGGATCTGTAAGGTCCGTCTCATATTCAACCTACCAACATTCTCCACCTGATTCTCAATCCTATAAATACTCATGTACTATTCAACCAGGCAGATCTGTTTGTGGGCGAAACGTTGTAAGTAAAGGATCATATTATACTACTTTTGTGTTTTCTTTTTACACCCATATGAATTCAAGTACAGCCGGTCAGATGAACTCTCATATACGACTAGTCAAATGGTCACTCGGGTACAGACAGTCAAATGGTCACTCGGGTACAGACAGTCAAATGGTCACCCAGGTACAGACAGTCAAATGGTCACTCGGGTACAGACAGTCAAATGTGCACTCAGGTATAGCCAATCAGATGGTCACTCAGATACAGCCAGGCGGACACCGAAGTGACACTCAAGTCAAGTACAGTGAAACGAACACTCAGATAGTCAGGTACACGCAAACGGACACTCAGATAGTCAGGTACAGTCAAACAGACACTCGGGTAAGAGTTTAGACACTCAACCGGGTCATGGGAGGAAATCTGGAGTAGGATTATCGACAAGGTGGATTTCCATCTCTCACTTTCCAATTAAGTTAAACATGAGACACATACAACGCTGATGCGGGAATAATGAAACAGGGACAATGAAGTGCTTGGTAATTCCTATTAAGTGGAAAGACTCATATTTAATTATCTGAGGGGAAATTTTAATCCTTACGATCTGCCGAATATAGCGAGGAGGATTTTGGCACGTGTAATTATAATTCGATATATTAAACTTCAGTGATGAAATCAATCATTGAAATCTCAGCAACGATCATTACAGTGTGCTAATTAATATTAAATTAATTTAAAGTCTTTAAAAGTGAGTCTTCTGCAGCTCAGTCCAGCACTTGACGTTGACGCGCTTATTGCACGACTGGTTACACAAATAACAACTCGGGGTGCGGAGTGGAGAAAGATCTCAGCATAGACAGAGGAAAACCTGAACACCAGACAACAGACTTAGAGTCGAAACATGAGAATGTACGTCGCCAAGGAAGGTATTGGTTTGGAAACAGAGTAGTCGAGATGAGTGGAACAGTTTGTCTAGTAGGGTCAGTGAAGCTGAAACCTTTGGTAGCTTCAAATTTAGGTTAGGTAAATACATGAGAGGGGTTAGATTTGCACATGAGTTAATAGGATTAGCCTTTAGGTAGCACTGAAAATGGATTTGCAATTTTTTTTTTGTTACTGGGTTTGAGAATGACTTGCCTAGTATGGGTAAGTAAGTAAGTAAGTTTATTCAGGTATACACAAATACAGTTACATAGAATTATCATACATAGCAGCATATGTGTAGAGAACCTAGGATAACCCAAAAAAAGTCAGACAGAGTGACTTATTTCCATTGGGGTCCTTTTACCTTATTATTATAATATGAAGGTTATAATATTTTCTTATTATTCTATAATGAAGATAACATCTTATTATCATACTAAAAAGACTATCTACTACACGAGGGTCATTAAGACTATCTACAATACGAGGGTCATTACTAGGAATAAGGTAAAATTTACACGTGTGTTAGCTAAAAAATAGAAAATCATTCCCCTCCCTTTCTGTAGCTACATTCATCAGACACCTTTTGGCACTCTTCTTGAACTTGTTCATGCTATGACTGGTTTTGACATGTGCGGGTAGTCTGTTCCATTCCTTTATTGCTGTACAATAAAAGGTGTTTGAAGCCTGGCCACTGACTGTGGGTACTACAAAGTTGTGCTCTCTCCCCCTAGTACTATGATTGCTTTGGTTCCCAACCTTGACAAAATTGACAGCAAGATATTCTGGACACTGTTTGTGAGCAATTTTATAAACATGATTTAGCTTCAGTTGTTTTACTCTGTCTTCAACATTCAGCATATCCAACTGCTGTAATTCATCCTGGCCTACATGTTCTCTTGGTCCCAGCCCCAGGATGAATCTTACGATTTTGTTCTGGGTGATTTGCAGTCTATCTTTCAGGTTTTTTTGTCAAGGCAGAGTACCATGAAGAGCAAGCGTAATCCATATGGCATTGTATAAGGGCTAGACATAGGGTCCTGCGAGCCTCAGTAGGTAGACACTCTGCTTGTCTATACAGGAACTTCAGTCTGGCATTCGCTTTCTTTACTACACTGTTCCCTATCAATTTTCCTGGCATGCATGGGTCAAAGGGGATTCCCAGGTATTTTACTGATGAAACCAAAGTGATGGGCTCCCCATTACACTGGACATTAAAATTATTTACCCTTCTCAGTTTATGTTTCGTGCCAAAGAGAATGGCTTCAGTTTTCCCTAGGTGTAATGATAGTTTGTTGTCTACTAACCATTTGCTGCAGGACTCCAGTTCCAGTGTTAAAACATTAGCTATATCTTGTGGGTCTTTACCTGACACACTAACAGGGCATTGTCATCTGCATACAATAGGAGTTTGCACTTGACACTGATAGGCATGTCATTGACATAACATAAGAATAATAAGGGACCCAGAATACTACCTTGGGGAACTCCACATGTTGTCGGCAGGGGTTCTGATTCCGTTTTGTTGATTTTGACAATTTGTCTCCTGTTGCTAAGGTAGGACTTAAACCAGTCTACAGAACCTATACCGATAGCTTGAAGTTTCGTACATAATATATTGTGGTTGACAGTATCGAAGGCCTTTTGCAGGTCTAAGGTTACCATACCGGTTGAGTAAGATCTTCTAAAGCCCGATTGATAGCTATGGAGAATGTTGTTGTCATTAAGGTACTTAACTACTTGAGAGTACACCGCCCTCTCTAGAATTTTGGATATTATACTGAGTATACTAACAGGCCTATAGTTGCTGACATCAGACCTAATATTTTTCTTGAAGATAGGAGTAACTCTGGCCTCCTTGAACCCCTCCGGTACGGTATTAATGGTGATTGATAGATTTATTATGTGAGCAATAGGGATTGACAGTTCAGAAGCACCATCTTTTAGGAACTTAGACGGGATGTTATCAGGGCTGTGCTCTTAGTTGGGTTTAACCTGCTTAGTTCTTTTTGAATAAAGTCATGAGATACACTTACTAGTTGACAACTGTTTGGGGTTACCCCTTTATTGGTATAGTATGTCTGAAACTTATCAGAGTCTGTGTTAAAGGTATTTGATGCAGCTGGTAGTTTACTTGCTAGTGTTGATGCAACAGGTGTGTAGTAAGAATTAAAGCAATTTGCCACCTTAGATGTTTCGTGGCATACCTCATTATCGATAGTGAGTACTATGTTAGACCTATCTACTGGCTTATGGCTATACCCCAACTGTTTTAGTTGTTGCCAGAGCTTTCTGGGGCTATGCTTATACTCTTCAATTTTTGTGCAATAGTGCTTTGCCTTTGCTCATTTTATAAGTCTCTGTACTCTGTTCCTCACCCTTTGGAATTCATTTAGTGCTGCAATATCCTGTCTGTTTGCTTTAAATCTTTTTAGCAGCTGGTCTCTGAATTTCATATTACCTAATATCTCAGTAGTCATCCAGGGTTCAGTTCTTCGTTTAATCCTAACCTCTTTAATTGGTGCAATATTATCAAGGATGGTAGTGAACATTGTTTTAAATTTTTCCCAGGCATCGTTTACGTCCGTGCAACTTGTTATCTCTGTCCAGTCACAATTGTGTAGCCTATTTACCAGTGTTTCTTTACTGTAGTTTCTAGTTGACCTCATTTTTATTGTCCTGTGTAGGCCTATCCTATCCCTAGTGATTTTCCTGGTGCAGTAAATGATGAAATGATCACTAAGACCTGTGGTAATGACGCCTGAGTGACTAATGTTCTCAGAGCGGTTACAAAGTATGTGGTCAATTAGGGTGGCTGAGAACTGTGTGATCCGGGTTGGTGTATTAATTAGTTGAGTGTAACTATTTAAACCTAGAATTTGCTTATACCTTTTGCATAGCCCGTTATTTTGCTGCTGAAAACAGATATTGAAGTCGCCCAGTATTATTGTCTCTCAATTGTTTTCAAGTCCGGACAAGACTCTGGAAAATTCTTCTAAGAACTGGTCCTGGGTAGGAGGGCGGTAACTAGTTCCTACTAAGATGGGTTTGGTCTTGGGAAGCAGCACTTCAAACCATAGAATCTTCAGTTTAACGTTATTTAAATCAGGTCTTGGGTTGTAAGCTAAGTCATTTCTAATGTAGGCACATACTCCACCACCCTTTCTGTTCCTATCTAAGCGTTTTATATTGTAACCTTCTATTTTGACCTCGTCGTCAGTCACCGTATCATCCAACCAGGGTTCAGAGATGGTTATAACTGCCGCCCTAATTTTGTTAGCTAGAATCCTAATCTCTGCCAATTTAGGAAGAAGTGATCTTGCGTTGACATGAATAAAGTGAAGGCCTGTTTTCATAAAACAATTATCATCATCAGTATATGGCAATGGGTCATTTGTATTAAAATTAGGTAAATCAATGTCATCACTGGTAAAGGGTAACTGTGCCAAAGTGCATTTGTTACACACAAAATGAATTCTGGCACCGTTGCTGTAATTATACATACATCCATCATGTACCCACCCCTTACACATTTTACATAAGGTGCCTTTTCTGTTTTTCATGCGTACTTTAGTACAGTGTATGTACCTGTTTGGTAGTGTTTGAGATAATAATGGCTGTATTGTCTCACATTGACCTATGTATGCATTACATATGGAGTTAAGGTTATCATTCCTAGCTACTAGACCGTCATTATCACCATCATTTATCTGTCTGTTTTGCCTCTGCACAATAGTTTGAGGTCCTGGATTAATTTGGATATCACCACTTAAGAGCGCTACAATAAGAGCTGTGTGCCACTGTTTTTGTTTGGGTATGTGGTGTTGCTATACCTTGCGGCGATAGTGACATGTACTTTTCTGGTAGGATGGCAGCTGTTGGTCTTTTACTGTCCAGGGCACTGTTACTCCATTCACCTTTTCCAGCCCCCATGACTGATTTCTTTCTTCATGGAATTGAAGAAGAAGGATAAATATAATTATGGCAGCCTGTACCCCCCCCCTAATGCCTGCCATTTTCACTCTTCGCTCTTTTACTCATATACAATAATATTTATTTCTCTTTTCCAGTCACCTAGTACACTTAGTATCTGCTTTAGCAATCACCACTGAATTACTAGTAAATTTTCTTCTTCAAAACCCTTTTCACTGCTCACTTTTCCCTTAACTTCACAAACCCCTTTCAGTTAACCCCTTATTACACACTCCCCTTCCTGCCTCACTTCACAGTCCGGCTTCACCTATTAACTTCTAACTCCTTTCCATTCTGGTACCAGAAAGGTTTAATCAATGGTTTTATCCTTCCAAAACCCCCTCAATTCCATTTATCGGGGGTTGTGTGGTGTTGTTGTCTGCCTGACCTGATCTGCTGACTCGGCCATTTTTAAAACACTGAGGGAAGTAAACGCCACCTACAACCTGACTTTCCTTGAGTTATAGATATATTTGGCGTTTTCTGCTATAATTCTCTCACTGTACACTGGTCAGCTGAATATAGGTCAGCTACTAAAACATTAACCTTGACTGTAGGCCTGCTACAGTGTTCCTCCTTTCTTATGTTCCTGGACTGAAGAAGCCACTCGTGGCGAAACGTTTCCTTTAGTAAATGTCCTGAACTGTACAAAAGTGTCTTTTTTCCACACCTTGTTGGTATCACCATACCAGTTCTCAAACGTTCTTGGTCTTCTAGGGAAAATAAGCTGAGTTGTGCCATTTCGCTGGGGACGCAAAGCTAATAAGGAAAATATGAGATTCACACTCACAGGTAAAGATTACTTAAACAAAATAAGAGTATGGAAATATAAACACATATGCAGTATAATGTGATTCTTTATTCACAACGTTTCGCCCATACAGTGGGCTTTTTCAAGTCACAAACAAATCTGTTTGTGACTTGAAAAAGCCCACTGTGTGGGCGAAACGTTGTCAATAAAGACTCATGAAAACGTAATGACACGATTGCAAACAAACCATACCACGGGTTCAATCCCGCCCGTGGTATGGTTGTCAATAAAGGATCACATTATACTGCATATGTGTTTATATTTCCATTGTGTCGGTATTTTATACCATTTATTTCCAAAATAAGAGTATATTTCAATGTCATGCATGAGTATGTTCACTCTGCATGGAGATGTTTCTTCTTGTATGAATGTCGACCGACAGCTGGACCAGTTATTATTCTACATGGAAACTTAGATTTGCATTTATTTAGGTTGTAGAATATTTTAAACTCCAGGGATTTGTGTTTCACAATACCTTTACAGTTTTAACTTTGGCAATCCTCTCTGTTGATTTAGACAGTCATCCTTGTGTCTCACACAATAGCATACAAAGATCTACAGACATTTCTCAGTTTTTCGTTTTTATTTTTTTTACGTAGATAAACTATTTTTGAGTAACACTCTTATTAAACAAAATTGTGTACATCATCATTGTGCTCCTTTCATGGTGGTATTTTGGTGCTGGTGAAGGTCTCGTGATCCGAGGAACTAAAGCTGTCCTCCCTTGCATTAAATCTGCTTTCACCCTACTCTTCCTATGTCCCATTTTTTTTTATGACGCTTGCTCGTTTAGCTCTTTCCCAACAACCACATAAGGAATGTGTAATGTGGCGCACGACAATAGTGAAAAATCACCCCAAAAAGAAACTATAACGCAGGACGAGTACGGTTTCCTATGTTGTACATGAATGGTATACAATACCGACAAGATGAAAATTAGACACGTGCATCATCTGGGTATCTTTAATGTAGACGTTTCGCCAACCAGCGGCTTTATCAATACAAATTCTAGGACATAGTTTGAAGACAGGAGAACTATATACAAAAGATAAGGTAATCAGTCCCTCAGCTTTGGAGTTGGTGTGAAGAGCACCGTAGTCGTGAAGAATGTGGATGTTGCATGTGTCTAATTTTCATCTTGTCGGTATTGTATACCATTCATGTACAACTTGTCAGACACTGCAGCATCATGGAATCTTGGTTCAGAGGACATCTCCACAACCTTCTTCAGTTCTACTAACCCGTCCCTTGGGTATGACCTACTTGCACCTACCAGTGACAATGCCTTTGCTACCTGTCCCATTATCACCTGACGCCCGTATATAAGCACCTTTCTGTACTCCAGATTCTTCACGATTACGGTCCTCTTCACACGAGACTGATTACCTCATCTTTTGTATATAGTTCTACCGTCTTCAAATTATGTCCTGGAATTTGTATTGATAAAGCTACTGGATGGCGAAACGTCTACATTCAAGATACCCAGATGTTTCATGTGTCTAATTTTCATGGTTGTCCATGTTGAAAATTGTCTTTATTATTGTGAAAAATGGTTTAGAAAACCCATAAGTTTAAGAATGAGATTCCAACATGTTGCACAAGTATCTCATTATTATTATTATTAAACGAGGAAGCGCCGAGTCCGTAGGACTTGTACATTACTGGTTTTCAAACAGAGTTGTCGGTGCGTGGAACGATCTTCCGAGTAGGATAATTGAGGCTAGGTCCCTGGGTAGCTTTTAAAAGAGATTGGACACATATATGAATGGGAGGGGGTAGGTTTGATTGGTGTCGTGGGTACGGGAGTAAGTACTTGGGTAGCTTTGGAAAAGGGTGGTTTTAGTCGAGACCTTCTCTCTCAACAATGGTGGTTTTGAAGAATTGAGACACTTATGCAACACATGGGAATCTTTATTGAAGAAACGTTTCGCCACACAGTGGCTTCATCAGTCCAATACAAAGTCGAAATGGATAAGGAGAGTAGAAGTTTGAGGTAATCAGTCCCTCAACCTGGAATCGATGTGTTCAGTCCATCACTCTTGTAGGAAATGCAGCATAGGGCCAGAGAGGTGGCTTATATATTGCAGTGAGATGAGTTGAAGCAGGAGGCGGGATCACAGTGGGACCTGCCACTAGTGTAAGTAGGTCGTCGTCCAAAGGTTGGGCAAGAGTTGAAGTCTTTGTACCAAGATCCCATGATGTTGCAGTGTCTGACAGATGTGATGAATGGTTTTGAAAACCGACAAGTTAAAGAATTGAGACACTTATGCAACACATGGGAATTTTTATTGAAGAAACGTTTCGCCACACAGTGGCTTCATCAGTCCAATTCAAAGTCGAAATGGGTAAGGAGAGTAGAAGTTTCTTCAATAAAGATTCCCATGTGTTGCATAAGTGTCTCAATTCTTCAACTTGTCGGTTTTCAAAACCGTTCATCACAGTGGTGGTTTTGATAAGGACCTGCCTTGTATGGGCCAGTAGGCCTTCTACAGTGTTCCTCCATTCTTATGTTCTTAATGGGAAGCAATCGGGTTTGATTCATGAAAGGGGATTATATATTCAATTCCTTGAAACAAGAGCACTTCATCACCGCCTTCCCGGAAGGCTGACCCTGTGAGTGATCGAGAAAAAACCGCTCATCCAGTCATGGTTTTACCACTACTTGTATCTGAAGAGATAATAAAAAATCTGAGACTAAAATAAAGTTTGGAAGTAACTTTACAAAAGCCAATTCTCGATCGAAAGACCAATGTCAGAAATGTATGCGCGTTATCTTACAAGTAACGGAAAGAACCGGTTTTGACCAGAGTCTGACAAAACTTCAGACAACCAGTTGTTCTTCCCAGCGTGTGTCACCACTTGATATAGCTGGTGGTTGTTTTTCGCGGTGTGTCAACATTTGACACAACTGGTAGTGGTTCTTCCCGGCGTGTGTCAACACCTCAGACAGATGACACACCCGTCCATCTTGAGTCTTCACGCATCACGCTAAAATTAGCCCAGTGAAGCCTCTCTCCCTGGGACCAAATTTTGAACGTCTTCCATAAAAATTTTTGAAAGTTAGCAAATATCATCACTTGATGAATAATATTACTGATTCACATGAAAGGAAACGAGAGTTTATGGGCTTCGTCTCTCAAAATATTTATCATTGCTCATTGCCTTGTCTTGTATATAACCTTCCCTTAACACATCCTCCTTTCCATTGTACGTTATTCCCTTCCACATAGACCACCCCTCTAAATAGGTACCCACGAATGAAAATCCATTAAATTCCAGAGTCTAGTTATACATATTCATAATTTTCTAATATATTCTGTGCCTCTCATGCAATCATGGGGTACCTTTTCATTTAATATAAAATGCTGAGATTCTGGGAAATTTTGCCTTTAATATTTAATATTTAATATTTAATATTTAATATTTGGTTAAAAATGATAAGAGTATAACATCAGTTGTGTTATTTATATGTAAATAATTCCCACTTTTTTCCCTTTATATCAAGTAGGTCGGCTGTCACCCCTGTATTTCGCACTTATAAAATTGAAACAGAAAATCACATACATGAACAATATACTGTGTTAACAGTTTAGAGTCGCAAATACACGAGTGCAGAAAAAAAAAATTACAGTAAGGAATTGCTAAACCTTTAAAGGTCATATAGTTGCTGAGAAATGGCATTTAACCAGGTTTAATTCGAAAAGGGAAGGATAGCTTCGATTTCTTGGGTCAAGAGCCCTGGATCAACATCAAGGCACCTAGGGGAAGGGGTTACCTTGATACTGGATAAAACCTTTCAGGCAGCACTCGTAAATGTATCCCCCTTTAGTGCAGCTTGTCTGTTACTGTTTGTTGAACTCTCCTGTCGTAAAGTTGAACACGTGTACCGATTATTCGCTTTTTGAAGGCATCAGTTTATTTTCAATATGAAGTTGTTTTTTAACACCGGCTGTTTCATCAAGGTTTGGTGGTACTTTCACCATCACTCCATCACTATCTTGCCAGAGGGACGCCAATACAGTTCAAAGCTGCAAATATCCCTCCGTCCTTCAGAGTGCAGGCACTGTTTTTCCCCATCTCCAGGACTCAAATCCGCCAAACCCGGTTTCCCTGAATCCCTTCATAATGATACTTTGTCAACACTCCAACAGCACGTCAAGTCATAAAAAACAGCTTGTCTCCACTCAGTCCTAACACACACACGCTTGCTGGATGTTTAAGCCCTCGCACACAAAACCTCTTTTACCCCTCCAATCTTTCCTAGGACGACCCCTACCCTGTCTTCCTTCCACCTGAGCAACCCTCTTCAGCTTTCTGGATAATACTTTTGGTAATTCCGCATCTCCTAATCTCCAAGCTACGAATTCATACCACAAAATTACCCTCAGACACAAAATTTCCATTTTTCCCAGTCTACTACTTGCTGCAACATTCACAACCCGTGTTTCACACCCATATAAGAGCGTTGGTACCATAAATTTATGTAAAAAAAAATATTAGGAAGAGAAAAAGAGGAGCCATAACCACTTGTGAGGTGTGTTAGTTACCATAAGACACTTGGTCTGTTGTTTGTATATATATATTAATTATATATATATATATAATATATATATATATATATAATTATATATAATATATATAAAAATTTATATTATATTAGGTAGTAGGTTGGTAGACAGCAACCACCCAGGGAGGTACTACCGTTCTGCCAAGTGAGTGTAAAACGAAAGCCTGTAATTGTTTTACATGATGGTAGGATTGCTGGTGTCTTTTGTCTGTCTCATAAATATGCAAGATTACAGGTACGTCTTGCTACTTCTGCTTACATTAGTCACACTGAACATACATGTACACGTTTATTTATACACACTCATCTGAGTTTTCTTTGATTTTATCTTAGTTCTTGTTCTAATTACTTTTCCTTTTATATCCATGGGGAAGTGGAATAAGAATCTTTCCTCCGTAAGCCATGCGTGTTGTAGAAGTCAACTAAAATGCCGGGAACAATGGGCTAGTAACCCCTTTCCTGTAATAATTACTAAAAAGAATAAGAAGAAAATTGTCAAAGTGGGAAGTCTGAATGTGCGTGGATGTTGTGCGAATGATAAGAGATGATTGTGGATGTTATGAATGAGAAGAAGCTGGATATCCTGGCTTTAAGTGAAACAAAGATGAAGGGGGTGGGTGAGTTTTAGTGGAGAGGAATAAATGGGATTTGGTCAGGGGTTTCTAATAGAGTTAGAGCTAAAGAAGGAGTAGCAATAATGTTGAAGGATAAGCTATGGCAGGAAAAGAGGGACTATAAATGTATTAATTCAAGGATTATGTGGAGTAAAATAAAGGTTGGATGTGAGAAGTGGGTTATAGTAAGCGTCTACGCACCTGGGGAAGAGAGAAGTATAGAGGAGAGAGTGAGATTTTGGGAAATGTTGAATAATTGCGTGGGGAGTTTTGAACCAAGTGTGAGAGTACTTGTGGTTGGGGATTTTAATGCTAAAGCGGGAAAAAATGTAGGTAAATTTGGGGTGCCAGGGGTAAATGAAAATGGGGAGCCTTTAATTGAGCTATGTGTAGAAAGAGGTTTGGTAATAAGTAATACATATTTTATGAAAAGGAGGGTAAATAAATATACAAGGTATGATGTAGCATGTAATGAAAGTAGTTTGTTAGATTATGTATTGGTGGATAAAAGGTTGATGGGTAGGCTCCCGGATGTACACGTTTATAGAGGGGCAACTGATATATCGGATCATTATCTAGTTGTAGCTACAGTTAGAGTAAGAGGTAGATGGGATAAGAGGAAAATGGCAACAAGTAAGAGGGAGGTGAAAGTGTATAAACTAAGGAAGGAGGAAGTTCGGGTGAAATATGAGCAACTGTTGGCAGAAAGGTGAGCTGGTGCACGTATTAGAATGCAGTATTAGAATGTGGGGCAGAAGTTTGTGGTTATAGGAGGGTGGGTGCAGGAGGAAAGAGGAGTGATTGGTGGAATGATGAAGTAAAGGGTGTGATAAAAGAGAAAAAGGTAGCTTATGAGAGGTATTTACAAAGCAGTAGTGTTATAAGAAGAGTAGAGTATATGGAGAGTAAAAGAAAGGTGAAGAGAGTGGTGAGAGAGTGCAAAAGGAGAGCGGATGATAGAGTGGGAGAGGTACTGTCAAGGAATTTTAATGAAAATAAGAAAAAAATTTGCAGTGAGTTAAACAAGTTTAGAAAGCCCAGGGAACATATGGATTTATCAGTTAAAAACAGAGTAGGGGAGTTAGTAGATGGGGAGATGGAGGTTTTTGGTAGATGGCGAGAATGTTTTGAGGAACTTTTAAATGTCGACGAAGAAAGGGAGGCGGTAATTTCATGCACTAGCCAGGGAGGTATATCATCTTTTAGGAGTGAAGAAGAGCAGGATGTGAGTGAGGGGGAGGTGCGTGAGGCATTACGTAGAATGAAAGGGGGTAAAGCAGCTGGAGCTGACGGGATCATGACAGAAATGTTAAAAGCAGGGGGTGACATAGTGTTGGAGTGGTTGGTATTTTTGTTTAATAAATGTATGAAAGAAGGGAAGGTACCTAGGGATTGGCGGAGAGCGTGTATAGTCCCTTTATATAAAGGGAAGGGGGACAAAAGAGATTGTAAAAAATATAGAGGAATAAGTTTACTGAGTATACCAGGAAAAGTGTATGGTAGGGTTATTATTGAAAGAATTAGAGGTAAGACAGAATGTAGAATTGCGGATGAGCAAGGTTTTAGAGTGGGTAGGGGATGTGTAGATCAAGTGTTTACATTGAAGCATATATGTGAACAGTATTTAGATAAAGGTAGGGAAGTTTTTATTGTATTTATGGATTTCGAAAAGGCATATGATAGAGTGAATAGGGGAGCAATGTGGCAGATGTTGCAAGTATATGGAATAAGTGGTAAGTTACTAAATGCTGTAAAGAGTTTTTATGAGGATAGTGAGGCTCAGATTAGGGTGTGTAGAAGAGAGGGAGACTACTTCCCGGTAAAATTAGGTCTTAAACAGGGATGTGTAATGTCACCATGGTTGTTTAA
>NC_069437.1:29166428-29181428 GCF_026875155.1 Cherax quadricarinatus
TGTCGTAGAAGACGACCCTGAGCTGACCAATCCTATCTCAGGGAAAATAAATGCATAATCTGACAGGTAACTAAGAAAATGGTGCACATAGCACCATCCAAAATGAAGCAATTACCACTGTTCCTGCCTTCCTAGGTACCAATTCCCCCACTCCCACCACGCCTCTCAATTCAGGCTCCCTCTGCCCACTCACCGTCCATCCCTTCCTCCATCAGGTTATCAGGTTCCATACTCCTCCCCGCTCTCCATCACTCTAATGAATGAGTAAAGAGGAATAATAATTAAGTACTTATCAATGCTTCCATAAAATGTCTGGAATAAATAGGTTAATGTGTAAATAATAAAATAATAATGACATATTTTAAAAAAATACCATTAAACTCACAAATGTCAGGAAGGGGAGGGGGGGGTCAGTAATTAATGGTACGTGTTTAACTCTCAAAAGCTATCGCCATTAATATAAATGAATGGTTGGTTAATTAATAGGATTAGCTATACTGCTACATCCCTAAGCACCAAAGCTTTTTTCCCTAAACTTACCGTAATCCTTTTTAGTCAGTAGGGCTCTGCGTCCCACCGCTTCACATAAGAAATACGAAGCCTCACTCGGTGACAGCAAGTACATCTATCTTCATGCTGGTCCCAGACGATCTGAACTTCGGCCATTGACAAACAATCCCTTATACTTTCTGAATCAGTTGATAGCCTATCATTCCAAATTTTACCTAAAATTCCAAATAAACATTGAAGAGTATAAATAAAGCCTCACAAACTCTTTGCAACATGGGTCCACTGCTAGTGCAAATCACGATTATTCGTAACTTTATAGCAAAAGTAAATAAATTCGAATAAAAAAATTGGAATGTCCATTTGAACTATTTTTCTTCTTGTCCTAACACAATTTTTATACGTATACTTATATGCAATTTAACGAAACATTCTTGTGATCATTCATATTCTCAGAACAGAGAAGGAAATAAGCAGTAGTGTCTTATATACAGGAGGGATAAACCTCACACATGACCCTGGTGTTATAAAGATACATTGTAGTACATGGGAAAGACATAAAAGAGGACTTGGAATTTTACATCCAGGCTGTCTACTGAGATCTATCTACTTCTACCTAGATTAAAGACTATCATGAATTATCCAGGTGTGTTATTCAAGGATAGGAACGCATAAGGCTCTTTCTCCATCCATACCGCTAGCATAAAACGAGGATTGAGAATAAATCAGGCCATATTGAAAAATTGGCTAGGAAATTTACAGGAGAGATGAGACTGGATGGAAGACGTGAGCTATATATAACTACCTATACTAATTTAATATGGTACTGTTCCTGTCTTAAACTACTCACTTTACTCTTGCAAAGCTGTGTATACCAGTGGTTCAGGATGGTGGATAGCCCCACACTTTTGAATTCGAGATGGGCGTTAGGCTCTGTGATTTAATTTGTCATGACCTTAAGATTTTTTTTTTATTGTGAAAGCTTCTTGTATACAAAGTCTTGGGCTGTGACTTTCAGAGTTAACATCTGATTATTAATTATTAACGTATTTAAACCATTGAATTGTATGTACTGATTTTCTCATTTTTTAGCCAGTAAATAGGATGATTAAAATGTCTTATGTCAATAAACGTTGGGATGCAGATATGAATCACAACAGTAGACACAAGAACCACACAAACTAATGAGGCAGCAACAGACGCAGGACCACAGACACTAAAAAACGCAGGGACACAATAGACGCGCTGCCAGATAAACGAATGACGCACTAACAGATGCAAGGCCTCTTAGATGAAAGATATAGCAGCGCAACAAACGCATGTCCACAGAAACAAAGGACTCGGCAACACAAAAGGAGACAGAAACTAACGACGCAACACAAATGCAGGATCACAGAAACAAACGATGGGGTAAAACAGACGCAGGGCCACACTAACGAAAGACGCAGCAGCAGACCGACGCATGAACGAGAGAGGGAGAAGCTCATTGATTCCTGAAGACCAGGAGAATCCATGCACACTCGAAAGCAGAGGTATAATACTGTTATCATAATTGCAAATTCCATATTACCTTGACATAATTACGAGGCGAGAATGGTGATGCTTCAGTAATTATCGTGGCAGGAGACAAGTTTGTTGCAGCCTGTGCGAATGTGAGGCGGGGTGCGTATGCAGATATGTGCGTATTGCCACGTGTCTTCATTAATTAGTATTTGGGTTAAAATCCCTATCCTTAATAATAATAATAAATAATAATAAATAATAATAATAATAATAATATTCTCAAAAAGCGATAAACCCAACATAAAGTCCAAAAAATTATTCTTCTGCACATTCCTTCAAAATCGAAAGTTATATATTGACTGATCCTACTGCTTCATTTTTGTGTTTTATATCAAATTTCCATCCACCTACTGGGAAGGGGGAAGGGGATTCAACTCCAGTTTATATTAAGTTATTTTGTAAATAATGCTTTCGTATCTTATATGCATTTACACATAAATACAAATTATATATTATACAAATTATGTATGTCGTGCCGAATAGGTAAAACTTGCGATTTTGGCTTAAATAGAAACGCTCTTCTTGCCGAATAAGGCAAGCGAAAATTTGAGTATGCAATAATTTCGCAAAAATCATTCTGAACCTAACGAAAAAAAATATATTCATTGTGTTTGTTTATTAAATTATTGTAAACTTGTCTAAAATATATTTGGTTGGATTAGGCTAGATTAAATTGCATTTGTTATAATAAAGTTGGGTAACTTTTCTAAGGTGCTTTTGGTACAAAATTATTAGTTTTTACATTAACATAAATGAAAAAAATAATTAAACTTATAAGATAAAATTTTAGAAAGGGCTTAATTTTAAATGAGTTCTTGCCAATTGGCCAATTTTACCTATTCGGCACGACATATTTATGCAAAACATCCATTGTGAAAATATAGTAAACTTCAAAGCACTTTTGTGATTTCTCACATTATAAAGGAAATGTAAAAGTAATAGAACAGTAGAAGGCTTGTAAGGCTGAGATTTCACCTCACATGTGACAGTATGGTATAACATCCGTCCCAGCATGATGTGGAAGGGAGTGTCGAGAAGCTGTCACGCATAGCTTAAATTCTTCCCAAATTTTATTGATTATAGTTCAATGCTTTGTGACCCTGGTGGGTTTAACGCTTAGTTTTGATTGTAATAATTATAAATACATCTAATTTGTATAACCCTAAACTATTATTCATATTTTAAAATCAATACTATTCTTTATGAAGCCAGATTCAATTATGTCTCTCAGCCATAGATCTGCTTGATACAACTTTCTCGGCCTCTTGAAAATCAGTTGGGTGTTTAAAAACTCTTACATGAATAAACAAAGCATTAGACTCTGGTTCACTTCTGAAATAAAGGGATAGCATTTTAGAATCGCGCAGCGACCAAAATACAGTCTCCTTTATTCCAGTGTTCTGTTGTAGACTTGTCACTCGGGGGCAAGATTCATTATGTTATCTAAACCAAATACTAAAATACTCTTACATATATCCCGTTACAACGGAGGGGGAGTATTACGTGTGCCATGGCTCGTTTGACAGCTCACTCAGCTCACGGACTGTCTGTGGTTCGATCCCCGGCTAGGGTGGAAACGTTGGGCATGTTTCCTTACATCCGCTGTCCCTGTTCACCTAGCAGTAAGTAGGTACCTGGGTGTTAGTCTACTCTTGTGGGTCATATCCTGGGGGATGATAGTATACTCTAGATAGTGCTGGGCTTTGAAATGAGCTGAGGTAGGATAACAGTTCTTAGCCTGTAAAATTAATGTGTAAAAAAAAGCAAGAGAAGGAGAAGCAGTGAGGCAGAATTATTAGGGAAGGACTGGAGGGTAGGACTGGGTGGATGCTGGTCTGGAGGGGAAGGGAAGACACGCTTTGTTGTATCAGTTAGTTTCGTAAGAGATGAAGCAATGCTAAATATCCCTTGGTTCAGGTTTTATGGTGTGTTGCTAAGGATTTTGTTCGGGTTATTAACCCGCAGGGGTTAATAACCCAGTATAATCTTCTAAAACCATGTCCTGAGACTGCCTGGCTTATTTTCATTGGGTTCTTTAATCCACACTCCCCCAGGATGCGATGCACACCAGCTAGCTAAAACCCGGGTACCTACTTGCTGTTGGGTGAACAGCAAGAAGGAAGACAAGCCCGGCTTAAGGATATAAGCGCAACGTTTCCACTCGCCCGGGAATCGCTCCCCGGTCTCTTGGTGTGTGAGCTGAGGCCGCTGTTGCTTTACCTTCTTGACTGTGAAGATGGATCTGAGGACTGAGCCTTGGAAGGTATCCTATTGGTACGTAAATCCCAGGTACAGGCTTTGAATATATATTCCATACCAAGCTACTGGACATACACGGAAACTTTATGTAGCTCTTATAAAAATATTTTGAATAGTGCGATTTTTTGCCAGTCCAGTTGAAAAAGTGCATTCAAAACCTAATAGCAA
This sequence comes from Cherax quadricarinatus, assembly GCF_026875155.1. Classification (NCBI taxonomy): domain Eukaryota; kingdom Metazoa; phylum Arthropoda; class Malacostraca; order Decapoda; family Parastacidae; genus Cherax; species Cherax quadricarinatus. The sequence goes on from NC_069437.1 coordinate 29,170,926, forward strand.
GTGCTATTCAATTTTACATAAACTTTTTCAATAGCATTTACCAAAAAATGGCATAATATAGATGATGTTTATAAGAGAGCTTACTGTGGTACACAACCTTTAAAAATTGCGTTGATGGTACAGAGATGTTTGATGTAAAATGTAAAAGGTTCGAGGGACACATTACCTACTTTTCTTCGTAAATTTGGGACTCTTTAATTCCAGCATTTTCTTTAAAGAATTGAAATAAATATCTGATGCAGGATCTATCATGTTAAGGTCCATGTTGATTGTTCTTATGTTATTTCATTCATATATATAATATTACCCTCCCGGATAATGGTCTAAATTACTTCACCTAACACGTGCATCATACCCGTATGGTGATAATTCATTTCGTGTCTCCTTAGATATTCGTGATATATTCGTTAGTATGAGGTTGTGTTGGTACTTGGCCTCGTCTAGTTGAGTGCGCTCTTGTTTGTTATCGTGAGTGTCGACTCTTCTCCAGCCGAGTGCTCAGCGAAATGCTCCACATGCTAGTGGCTTTCTTTGTGCTTAACAATATTTGATTACATATAAAAACTACATTTTGTATACTGCAGAAATAAATAGTTTATTTGTTTATCTTGCGCTCCTTTAGTAGGTGCCTCGTTTATTGGATTCCTGCCCTTATCAACCTCACCTTCACTATTGGTTGACTCCCCTCCACTCTCCCTCGACCTCCTCCCCTCACCTATCAACTACCTTAGTCTTTCACCCCATCAGTCGTCTCTTTTTCCTACCTTAGTTCACCACTCTCATTACTTCCCTCTTCTCCCCCCAATATATATACATATTATATATATTATATATATATATATATATATATATATATAATATATATATTTATATATATATTATATATTATTTATTTATTTATATGAAGTACATACTGTGAATGAGTGTCTCTCTTTTTTTTATATCAGTTTGCTTGTGCGTGTTTGTGTACAGCTGGCCACACCAACCCAGGAGAATCATTAGGGATTATGCTGTGATAAAGGATACTCGACCTCAGTAATTAAATTGGGGTTGTGTGTCGTGGAACGTGTGATGGCGCTGGTCCACAGGACAATCCGTTATTACCACCAGCTTACCTACCACGGCCAGGATCCTATTCCCATATCCTCTTGCACCGTTTGCGGCTTTGTCAGACAGTTTGCAGGTCTTGTGCCTAGCGTTGCTTAAGATATTAATTTACCAAGCAAAGTGTTGTTTTGCTGTGTCAGCTCAATTCAAAACTGTCCTATGGAAAATCACCCCCGGATGTGACTTTAAAACATTCCAATAACACATAGAGACCTATTTCCAGCTAGGTGAACAGGAATAATGGGTGTAAGAAGAATTACCAACACACTGCGCCCAACCCAAAAATTTAATCCAGTGTTTTGCTGGTGTAAGCCTAACATTTTGATAAGCTGTAGACAAATTTTAATACATCCAGTATGATCTAATTGTACAAAATCACGTTTTGTGATATATATGACTTCAGAACCTGTATGTTTTCCATCTCTCTGAACACATAAGGTAAGCTAGAGGGATCTTGAGAACAAGATCAGGGAGTTAGTCTCTCAGCCTACGGGCTGAACACCTCCTTTCCAAGCTCAGGGTCTGATCATCTCAGTGTTATTCATCTGTATTTGACAGATGAAATCTGCTGGGGCAGGTGAAACGTTTCAGCAATAAAAATAGCTGTTGCATATTGTATGTCTTATTCAACGTAACATAATGGTAAATAAGGTTCTAGTGTTAATGAACATACTGTCTAGATGTGATGAATGGTTTTGAAAACTAACAAGTTGAAGAATTGAGGCACATATGCAACATATGGGAATCTATTTTGAAGAAACGTTTCGCCACACAGTGGCTTCATCAGTCCAGTACAAAGCAGGAAGGTATATGGAGATGAGGAGTTTGAGGTAATCAGTCCCTCAGCCTGGAATCGTTGTATTCAGTCCATCACTCTTGTAGGAAGTACAGCACAGGGCCAGAGAGGTGGTTTATATACTGCAGTCAGGTGAGTCGAAGCAGGAGGAGGCGGGATCACAGTGGGACCATCCATTAGTGTAAGTTTTCAACTTTCAGTTGTGACCCCTTGTTGCTATGTCCCATTTCTGAAACATTTTGTCCCTATCCATCTTGTTAATTCCTCTCACCATTTTAAATGTCATTATCACGTCTTCCCTATCCCAGTGTCCTCAATTGTCGACAGGTTGATTTCCTTTAACCTCTTCTCGTAGGACATACCCCTTAGCTCCGGGGCTAATCTTGTTGAAAACCTTTGCACTTTCTCTAATTTCTTGACGTGCTTAACCAGGTGTGGGTTGGATACTGGTACTGCATACTCCAATATGAGTCTGACATACACGGTGCACATTGTCTTGAATGACACCTTACTCAGGTGTCGAAACGATATTTTTAGGTTTGCGAGGCACCCATATGTTGCAGCAGTTATTTAGTTGATATGCGCTTCAGGAGATATGCTCGGTATGATACTCACCCCAAGATCCTTTCCTTTGAATGAGGTTTGCATCCTTTGGCTCCCTGGTACTTAATGGGCTAAACTCCAGGAGCTAGTTGTTGGACCAGGCTTGCAGCCTGTCCAGATCCCTTTCTAGTCCTACCTGATTCTCATCCGTTTGAATTTTCCTCATTAACTTCTTTTTGTCTGCAAAAAGGGACACCTCTGAATCTCTCCCTTCCGTTATGTCTTATGTGTACGTACGTATGTGTAAGCGTGTGTGCTAGCGTACGAGAGTGAGTGTATGTTAGTTACCATTTTGTCCTAGGCATATGTCGATTAGACACTAGGCATGTTGTATATGCGTGCGCGCGCGTGCGTGTGTGTGCGTGTGCGTGTGTGTGTGTGTGTGTGTGTGTGTGTGTGTGTGTGTGTGTGTGTGTGTGTGTGTGTGTGTGTGTGTGTGTGTGTACTCACCTAGTTGAGGTTGCGGGGGTCGAGTCCGAGCTCCTGGCCCCGCCTCTTCACTGATCGCTACTAGGTCACTCTCCCTGAACCGTGAGCTTTATCATACCTCTGTTTAAAGCTGTGTATGGATCCTGCCTCCACTACATCGCTTCCCAAACTATTCCACTTACTGACTACTCTGTGGCTGAAGAAATACTTCCTAACATCCCTGTGATTCATCTGTGTCTTCAACTTCCAACTGTGTCCCCTTGTTACTGTGTCCAATCTCTGGAACATCCTGTCTTTGTCCACCTTGTCAATTCCTCTCAGTATTTTGTATGTCGTTATCATGTCCCCCCTATCTCTCCTGTCCTCCAGTGTCGTCAGGTTGATTACCCTTAACCTCTCCTCGTAGGACATACCTCTTAGCTCTGGGACTAGTCTTGTTGCAAACCTTTGCACTTTCTCTAGTTTCTTTACGTGCTTGGCTAGGTGGGGGTTCCAAACTGGTGCCGCATACTCCAATATGGGCCTAACGTACACGGTGTACAGGGTCCTGAACGATTCCTTATTAAGATGTCGGAATGCTGTTCTGAGGTTTGCTAGGTGCCCATATGCTGCAGCAGTTATTTGGTTGATGTGCGCTTCAGGAGATGTGCCTGGTGTTATACTCACCCCAAGATCTTTTTCCTTGAGTGAGGTTTGTAGTCTCTGGCCCCCTAGACTGTACTCCGTTTTCGGTCTTCTTTGCCCTTCCCCAATCTTCATGACTTTGCACTTGGTGGGATTGAACTCCAGGAGCCAATTGCTGGACCAGGTCTGCAGCCTGTCCAGATCCCTTTGTAGTTCTGCCTGGTCTTCGATCGAGTGAATTCTTCTCATCAACTTCACGTCATCTGCAAACAGGGACACCTCAGAGTCTGTTCCTTCCGTCATGTCGTTCACAAATACCAGAAACAGCACTGGTCCTAGGACTGACCCCTGCGGGACCCCGCTGATCACAGGTGCCCACTCTGACACCTCGCCACGTACCATGACTCGCTGCTGTCTTCCTGACAAGTATTCCCTGATCCATTGTAGTGCCTTCCCTGTTATCCCTGCTTGGTCCTCCAGTTTTTGCACTAATCTCTTGTGTGGAACTGTGTCAAACGCCTTCTTGCAGTGTATGTGTGTACTCACCTATTTGTGGTTGCAGAGGTCGAGTTATAGCTCCTGGGCTTGTGTTTGTGTTCTCACCTATATGTGGTTGCAGGAGTTGAGTCTCAGCTCCTGTCCCGCCTTTTTCACTGTCACTACTAGGTTCACTCTCTTCTGTTTTGAAGCTATGTATAGATCCTGCCTTTACCACTTCACTCTCCACGATGTTTTACTATCTGATTATTCTAAGGCTGAAGGTTAGGTAAGGTTCGTCAGAAAACAGGACAAGTGTTTCCTGACGCGGATCTTAGTCAGATGATGACCCGCCTTTGGAGCTTTGGTCATCTGACTGAGACCTTCCGCTGGGTTACCGGTCCACCCCTTTAAAAATAATGGTCATTTATAACCAATTATAGTAATACTTCTAAGGCTGAAGAAATGCTTCCTAGCATGCCTGTGACTCGTCTGAGTTTTCAACCTCCAGCTGTGCCTTCGTATTCATGTTTCCCATCTCTCAAGCAATCTGTCACTATTCACTCTATCAATTCCTCGTAGTATTTTCTAATTTTTTATTATGTCACCCCTAATCCTTCTGTCTTCCACTGTCATTATGCTGAGTTCCCTTAACTTCCTCTTATAGGACAGACCTCTTAGTTCCTGGACTAGTCACCTTGCAGACCTCTGCAATTTCTCCAGTTTCTTGACATGCTTGACTAGATATGGGGTTCCATACTAGTGCTGCATACTCCAATATGGACTTGATGTAGACGGTATAGTGTCCTGAATGACTTCTTACTTAGAAGTTGTAACAAGCAAATCAGTGGTTGAAGGAAATATAATGGAATCAAGCTTTATAAAAAGAATAGCACTAATTAGAGAAGCTACGTTGACAAATTTCCCTTAGCTCATTTCGCTCTAAAATTTTAACCTGAAATTTGACCTGGCATAATGAAAAAGGTAACTGACAACCCATTGCCTGTGCAGTTAAATCATATCTCTGCTATACAGACCTGTTGCTTGTTCTTTGAAAATATGAGAAATCACGATGTTTTGGTTGCTTGGTGGCCGAGTGGATAAAGGCTTCCAGAAATTTATCCAGTGTCCCGGGAGGCTGGGTAAATGTTACGGGTTCGATGCCCGGTCTGTCGCAGTAGTGTATTCATATATATATATATATATATATATATATATATATATATATAATATATATATATATATATAAGTATATATATATATATATATGTATATATATACATATATATATATATATATATATATATATATTATATATATATATATATATATATATATATATATATATATATATATATATATATACGTACGTACATATATGCTGATATTGGGATTACTTTTTAACATGGATGCAAAGAGAACCTTCCTACATTGCTCTCGCTGTAACTTTCATGACTGACTGTGCGACAGTGTGTAAAAGACAAGGAAAGGCGTTATTCTCACCGTGCAGGACTCGCTTAACCAGAGAAGAGAGGATAAAAATTTTGCGACTGACACTATTCCCCTCCCTCCCTCCTCTTTCGCATAAGTTTTTCTCCCTAATGTACAAACTTTGCTCGTTTTTGGTCCTTTGTGCTACCTTCAGTGTGTCCTGTAGCTCAGTGGTCTGAGCTTTCTGCTCAGAACCGACGAGAGGTCTTGCTGTGAATTTTATCCCTTTTCACATAGTAGTAAATAGGTACCTGAAGGTTAGTCGACTGTATAGGTTTAGTGTTAATTTATATATATATATATATATATATATATAATATATATATATATTATATATATATATATTATATATATATATATATATATATATATATATATATATATATATAATATACTTATGCATATACTACATACATACAGGAGTTGTGACTCGACCCCTGCGACCACAACTAGGTTAGTACATACTTTATTTTTGGGTATGTTTACCTGGAGTTTACCTGGAGAGAGTTCCGGGGGTCAACGCCCCCGCGGCCCGGTCTGTGACCAGGCCTCCTTAGGTCAGTGTCCCAGGATACGACCCACACCAGTCGACTAACACCCAGGTACCCATTTTACTGATGGGGAACATAGACAACAGGTTGAAAGAAACACGTCCAATGTTTCTACTCTGGCTGGGAATCGAACCCAGGCCCTCACCGTGTGAAGCGAGAGCGTTAACCTTGTTTTATTTTACAAGCTCTTAGTTTGTTTAATAAAATGTAAAGTTGCAAAAATGCAACACACAGGGTAAAATTCTGTCTGAAGGATAGAATATTACTATTACATGTAGTAGGATAAACTGCTGTCTTGAGAATATACTGCTGCTGCTGACAGCAGGATAAACTTCTGCTTTCAGAATAGCCGGGTTTCTTTAGGATAAACTACTGCGTATAGGATGAACCGCGTCCTATAGGATAACCTTGCTTAAGGATAAACTGCTACCTTTAGGATAAACCTGCTGCCTCCCTCCGTGTAGCGACCGTTAGGCTGCCTCGGGCTTGTACACAACCTTCAAAAGCGCAACGTTCGGGGGTGGGGGAGCGGGGAGTGTCCTTGTCGCCCGGGATTGCTGAAGGTTCCGCTTTGAAACAAGAGCAAAGCCAATAAAGGGGCGCCTGGCTTTTACCTTGGCCAACGGAGGTATTGACCCGGCGACGTTGTGCTTATGTCCCGCTGCACAAATATTGGCGCCAGGGCGAGCAGAACCGTCCAGGACACATCCCTGGGCACAGTACGCCTAAGTAATGGTGCTCTGTGACTTCAGGGGTTGTATGGTTATCAGATCTTGTGTGGTGGTTCTGGGGTGGCTGGGGTGGTCGTGGGTGTGGTGGAGAAGCTTACGAAACATTGTCAGAAAGGAACTAACAAATGAGGTTGAAGAAAGTAAAACAGTACAGATAGGAACTAGTAGATCCATTATCCATCATAATCAAATGTGTCACATTAAACATAGCTTTGTAGGCTTAGGCTAGGCTATAAGTATCTCTGGTCTTGCTGTTTGTAGGAAACGTCAATGACAAAATTTCAAAGTGTGTATGGACAGAGACAGGACCATACCCTGGACCATTATATCTGAATGTTCAAACATCAAACTTTTCACAGGCACCTCTATGCAGACCTTTCAGGATATGTCACAACACCTCATTGTCAATCATAAGATATCAGAAATCTTGAGGTTGTATCCACATTGTGCATCGACTAGTCACTAGATGAGTGAACTTTTTTTAAGTGGTGTTGTACACTGTATTGTGTACAACTATATGAAGTAATTGTAAAATATAAAACGACTAATATTTTTTCTAGTTATATGACAATGTTCGGTGGAGTCTGACAAAGACCCTTTGTGACCCCTATAATCCTGTTTTTTTTTTTTTTTTTTTTGCGCTGCTGCTCACGGAATAAGCATGGGGTGCTCAGTAACCCAGCCGCTCAGGCGGCACAGCAAACTTGGGTAGCCATGGTTGTGATGTTTCTGGAATGGTCGTTAGTGTTATGGGTCAGATGTTCACCAAGTTGTACTCACCGAGTATTGCAGAAATTGCGACTCGGCTCCTGGCCCCTCCTTTTGTCTTCAAAAAAAATGGCTGGCATGTACTACTACATGGCCTCTTGAGCCTTGTCATACCTACTCTTGAAACTGTTTATGAAGTTTGCCTCCACCATCTCATCCCTTGCTTGTCATCCTGAGACTGAAGAGATATTTTCTAACTCTGTGGCTCATCGTTGTTCTTAGCTTCAACCTATGCCCTCTTGTCACTGTGCCACGGATTTGAAACAGTTTGTCCTTGTTTCCTCTATCGAATCCTTTGAGCCTCTTCTCTTAACTTCTGGGACCAATCTAGTTTCTGGCGTGGTCTCTGATATGGTAGTTCTGTTATGGTTCTGCGAGGGATGTGGGTGTGGCAGTAATATTGGAAAAGTGCTGATTTGTGTGTGTGTGTGTGTGTGTGTGTGTTTGTACGCTAACCGAGTTGTTTGATGGAGTCAGGATTCAGTTATTGATCCCGCTTCCAATACTGATTTGATCGTCATTTCTTATTTCTGGCCTCTTGTGCCTTATCTTACCAAACATTCAAACTGTCTTATTGTCTGCTGTGGTAGGTACCAAGGTTCTGTGGTATTTGTTTAGTATTTGAAATCGCTGTCAGGTGTAAGTGAAGAGATTGGGAACCCATTCTTTACGACAGTAGTGTTGTCTAGTTGGACGATAGAGACATTAGCCGATGCTGCTATTGTAGATATTGTCAGATGGATTGAAAGGCTGGTTCAAAAGCAGTATGACACCTACGTCAACGTTCAATGCTGATCACATCACGAGAAACGACCACCTTCAGTTAGCCTCCAGTGAGAGAGAATCAAGCGGACTGCTTCATCTATTCTCTCAGAAGGATAATTGCTCCTTCATCATGAAACCCAGGTATGTCCACTTGCTGTACTATGGGTGAACAAACTGAAAACAGTATTAAAAATCACCTTGACGGTTGTTTGAAAGACCTTGTCCCTGCACAAGATATTGTTCCCATCCTGGTAAGTTACTCAAAAGTCTTTTCCCTTTATTAGACACTGCTCTCATCTCTGGTGCAGAAGTCATTATCTTTGATGGTGCTACTATCGTCAACACACTATGACCTAACCCTGCCAAGACATTCGATGAGTATGCAACGAAAGTTTCTCCCGGGCGTTGTATCAGCCAGAGAGAGTAATCCGGGTGGACGCTGCGCGGGATGAATATCTCCCAGACTTTAAGAACAGCTTCTCGTATAATAGGAAAGTAGCTCGGAGACGCTTGGAGTCGTCCAGTTTAGTTACTGGAACGGGTGACAGCATGGTGAAGTTCTTATTCATGGAAACAAGTGCAGTAGCCAAGACCACCAACAAAAAGGTTATCAGAACATAGTACACAACACTCTGGAGTGCTACGAACTTACAACGAGATAGGCAAGTCTTGCTCTATGCAGTTATGAGAAGGTGGCTACACGAATCATGGTTCACGTACAAGATATTGTGAATCATACTTCCGTGCAAGATGATGCGAATCATGCTTAAGTGCAAGATTCGAATCATGCTTCACGTGCAAGACGTGAATCATGCTTCCTGTGCAAGATGATGCGAATCATGCTTCAGTGCATGATGCTGTCAATCGTACTTCACTTGCATGATGCTGTGAGTCGTGCTTCACGTACAAAATACTGTGAATAATTCTTCTAAAGCAAGATGTAAATCATGCGCCACATGCAAGATGCTGTAAATCATGTGTCACGTGCATTATGCTGTAAAACTTTCCCCACGTTGAAAATGCAAATCATGCTCCACGTGCAAGATATAAGTCATCACCTACGTGCAAGATGTAAATCATGCTCCACTCCATTCCTTCCTTGACGAACTCTTAAAATCACTGTGGATTCCCTTAATATTTTGTGCATACACCATAAAAATAGCGATGACAATGAACTTTAAATTTGGACAGTTTCAAAAAATCTTTTTTTTTTTAGTTCCATTCACAATAATTATTATCTTGTATTTTTACAGCATCACATAACACAATATTTAAGCAAATTTGAACTGGATTGGGGAGAACATCTCAGTAGAAAGGATGATATTGCTTTCTTTCATCCAGCTGCTTAATGTGAGGATGTGCTACAGACAAAGCACATCTCGTATCCAGGTCCACGTCTAATTGGATCCTATTTACACTTTTTATCTGTAAAAGGGTAGAAAAACCTGACTCATCTAAGTATCTTGTTAAAAATGGCTAAAGAATTTGTAATGGAATCTTCCTGACTATCGGATACGGCTAATGCATTGAAGACCAGAATATATTCAGTATATGTCCTTGATATAGATCTTTAGCGTTAGAATCGGTTTTGAGGTCAAGGAAATAGTGTAGAATATCCGGGGAATTGTCGCAACATTGAATAACAGAGAAAAGATTTCTGGCTGTTTTTATTTCTTTCTCTTCATATTCTCCAAGTATATTTTGAGCTCACTTCCCTAAGATATCAGGTATTGATTGATGTCAGCTTTGAGAGCTAGATCAAATATTTAATCTTCAATATCATGGGGAACTGCTGAGTCTCAAACATAATAACATTTCCTGAAGTGGCTTTTCTTTGCCAGTTCTCTAGCTTATCAAGAAATGTAGCAATATATCATTGAAGTCACGAGATCGTCCTTACTTGCATTAACAGGTATAATTTAAAGGCAGATCGACGTTCCAACACTCAATTCAGAGTATTATCGTTTTCAAAGCCTGCGTACTTTAGAGTAAAAGAGGAGAGCTTCATGTCCTTACAGGTTTACTTGAAAAGGCGAGAGTTCTGAGTTCCTGGGTTCACGAAATTGTCACATTTGGCCACTGCTTCCAAGCTATTGAAAAACGGATTGGGAAGGGGTTTTGATGCCAGTGCAAAGCAAGGGAGGAAAATTTTTGACACGCT
>NC_069437.1:29188928-29226428 GCF_026875155.1 Cherax quadricarinatus
ACTTCAGGCCCATACTGGAGTATGGCAGCACCAGTTTTTGGAATCCAGCAAACCTATGTCAATCCACTTCAAGAAAATTTAGAGAAAGCGTGCAAACAGAGTGTTTGCAACAAAAGACAAGTCCAGAGCTACGGGGAATAGCGTCTCCTAATGCGAAGAGAAAAGGGTTTATATAGATGGAGGGAAAATGCGCCTGACTGACCCCTGAGGGACAGGAATGTTCGAGGGGAGACATGATAACGATAATATAAATATTAGCGCGCGACTAAAACAAGGTGATACAAAGACGGGATGTTCCAGAGAAGGGACACAGAACACAAGAGGTCACAACATAGAAGAAGAGAATTGATAGACTCAGAATGAAGAAAAAGGATGTTTAGGAAAGTAATTTCTTCAGGTCAATAGAGTATTTGCAGGACCGTGGAATCGCCTAGAAAGTGACGTAGTTGGAAGGCGGGAACATACCTATATTAAGGCGATTGGTATGATAAAGCCTCATGGGGGGCAGGGGAGAGGAGATGACCTAGTACGACAATCAGCGAAGAGACGGGCCAGTACACTATGAATCGAACCCCGTGCAACCACAAATAGTGAGTACAAATAGGTGAGTGCACACAACACACACACAGTATATATATATATACTGAGGTAGTCTAAGTAGAGGTAGGCGCGTAGGGCTACCACTCACAATCTACCGCTTCGTGCAAGTGAAACTCGTAGATATCTACTCCAAAAATTATCTACAGATCAGGCAAGAACGAGATATTAGACAACGTCTTCTCTGATTCCGTTCGTTCCTGACTATTTATTTACTCTATTCGCGAGTCAGAGATAACTGTACTAGCTCCACTTCATGCTTAACCATCTAGCATGAGAAACTAGAAGATTTAAAATGATAATTACCCAAACTTATTCTTTCCTTAATTGCAGAATAGCAAATTTAGGAAAAATCAGTGTAGTTGCTACCTCTGCCGATTATCTACACGAGTTTCCGGTCTTATTTATATCTAGAAAAAGAAGGTTCCTACTATACTTTCTCTCCCTTGTAGAGGTAATATTAATTGCTTTTCTGTTATTACTTTGTCCTGTCATTTACCAGAAAATAACACTTTAAAAACAGTTGGTGTATGTAAAACATTCACGGCCAGGACGGCCCCTTATATCCCCTTCCTCCCCTCCCCAGATAATTGGGTTTTTATCTTAGTTCTAATTATCGAAAGATCATACACAGTATTACAAAACATATTAATCACTTTCTCACTGACCAGAGAAGACGAAGACCTCAACGTAGCCGCCCAGAGCATGCAACAATTGCTTTAAATACACAGTTGTTTAATATGGAGATAAATTTAGCAAGTAAGTCCGTCATGCGAACCCTTTCGCTCTCTACATGCGAATAAACCTGTGCTGCGAGTATCTTTACTAGCAAAGATCGTGTTTGTCAATCCAAGCGACTTTCATTGCCTCAGCATCTTTGTCAATTCAGCCAACTTTTTGACTCTTTGTCATATCCACAGCTGGATGACTCGTATTGATGCGTTAAGCTAGTTATTTCGTCGCGCAAGGACCTTGAGTACAACGACACCCTTAAACCAGTTAGCTTCTAATGATGACTTCAGAAGCGAGAAAGAATGAGACTAAAGCCTTATGCAAGCCATTAACTGCTAAAAAAAAAAAAAATCTTGAATAAATATACCGTCCCTGTTTAAAAACATATTATCAATATTCCTTCTTTACAAAATGGAATGCTGCGACATGCCGCTAAAATTACTCACAACATAGTGAACTAATCATTAAATAGATTGCTATGCTACACAAAGGATTCCAATAGGTGAACATTCACCATACCATGAAGACGCGGTCAGTGAGCGAAACAATTGCCAGAATAGTTAAAACCGCATCGTGGATCAACACACGATAAGGGCATTTGCCATGGATTAATCGTATTTATATCACCGTCCAACAGATAAACAAGACAACGCGCAGCAGTTCATACAAAGCAATTAGAGCTCAAAGGTAAAAAGCCCATTTAAGTGATCATCACCATTTAATCGCCGCACACGCTATTAGACACTGTAACGAACAAGTAACGAAGGCCATTTATACAGGGAACCCAGCAGCCTATAGCCTTTGGAAAAGGATGAACCTAACACATTTGATCCTTGACTAGACGCTGGAGCACCACCACCCCTGCCAGTAACAACGGCCTGACATGGAAAGCAAATTCAATTCTACGACCATCAACACAAAAATCATGTGATTGTTTCGTCTTTGAAACTAAAACCTGGCAACGGAAAGCGAGTCTGGCCACAAATTGATGAATGAATTCTCACTGTCCGAAAGCAGGCAAGTGAGTTGTATATAAATGTGATAACCCAAAGTAGTGCACAGAATCTTACAAGAGAACACAGTTACTTACAAACTGTCTAATTTTACACTTGGTGCTGGCTGACTAAGCTTGCTCTCTACACTTGGTGCTTGCGCTGACTAAGCTTGCTCTCTACAACTATGGTGCTGTGCTGATTAAGCTTTCTCGTCCACACCTTGAGCTGTGCAGCGAATATGCGTGTCTCAAATCCTGACTGCACAGCAAAGTTTTTTGTAATCGGCGCGATTCAGGCTTATAAGTAACGTCATTTTGCCCAGGAAAACAAAGTGAAAATTTTTCGCAGGCACTAATCTCTCGAAAATCCCTCTTACCATAACGAAAAAAAATATACATAATGATGATCTTTAAAATAGTAAATAAATTGAAGGTGACCTAACTAAGTCTAGTAGGGAATAAGCCACAATGTACATATAATATAATAAAAGTTGAGAGGAGCTGATATAATTTTAGACTAGCGGAATGATTCTGTCTAGTGCGGGTCAGATTTTCTTGAAAGATTAAAATTCTGGCCGTCTTCTCAATTAATAATTTATTATATTCTAATAATTTCTTTCCTGCACGAGGTTGGTTAAGCTGCTATTGGCAGGTAAGCAATGACTGCAACTACTCACATTTGCTGTTTAATATTCAAGTAAGAATTTTTTCCTCTTGTTGTTACATAAAAATTCTCAACATTGTTAATAGCATGGTGTTAGAGAGATGTATCAGATGCCATACAGTTGGTGTTATTGTAATGTTATATTAAACCATGTTGTATTGAATAACAAGTAAGTGCAGGATTTCTTTTTCCTTTTAGTTTATTTTTATAAACTATCTCTTAATTCTCCTAGAGATTTTTTTCCAAATTGTTATACATTTCCATTTTTTCTAGCACGAATCTCACTAGCCCATGGTGTACATGGTCTCTGAGACACAACCCCATTTTTTTCCTGTAATGGGACTGTGACAATTGTTGCATTACAGATAAGGCTGAAATGCAGAGTGAATGTGTAATGTCTAGCCTTATTTTCTCATTTGTAGTAAACCTAACGTGGCTCTTTGCTCTTTTCTAGCTAGCTTTCTTGTAATATGATCCAGTGTCCTTTCATACTTGTGGATCTTCTTACTAAGCATCGTGCGCCCGACGGGGTTAGCGCTTTCGTCTGATTAAAGAACAGAACAAATGTGAACGGCATCAATCTTGAGTGGCTGATGTATCGTATGAAATCGGATAGAACTTTTCATGGGTAAGGTGTGTATGGGCCTCAATTTATGTGAAAATTTGTGCATAACTTGAAATTACATCTCTGCCAACTTGAAACCATGTAGTGCAGATGGTGTTTTCCTCAAGGAATACAATCTCTTGATGTTAGAATGTGTACGTTAATCATATGTCAGTGAGATTTATTAATAATATCTCTTCTGATAAGAAATAAGTCAGAGTGTTTATTTTGATATTATATGGGTTATTCCATGTTGTATAAACTTTTAAGTAAATGTTTTTTTCTAAATCTACCCTTAAGAGCCACAGTAAAAATGTATCCTATGTAAACTAAGGTTCCAGCGTAGGCTCCGGTGATTTTTTAAAATCACTGCAATTTTCATGAGATTTTCTGAGTGTCCTCAATCTGATTGCTATCAAACCCTTCATGTCTAGATTACTGTTCATGAGAGCAAACATCTGAGCATGCTTCAACTTAATGTTTTGTGTTTTTTAAGAGATATTGATTTCTTTTCCCCTAAAGATCTGAATTAGCCTGTGCGTGTCGCGTAATTTTACCATTTTTATTGAAGGAACTTTAGACATCAGTTGCTGTATAATGATTAGGTGAATGCCTCTTCAGATTTCCTCAATCTTTCACTGCTGAATTAAACTGCTTATATCATCTTATACGCGACTCTGTAAAACTGTATTTCCAGTCTACGTGCTTTGAGACACAGGGACTGGGGTTAGAGAATACCGTTCTCGAATCGACGCAGTGAACCAAAATGCTTTTAGATATTATTATTATTACTGTAGGTATTATTATTATCATTATATTATTATTAGAGAATGTAGTGTACTTTCTAGCTCTCCGGGGCGAACTTACGTTCGTAAGTATGAAACTACGTTACATATCAATGAAACAAGAGAACTTAATATTTCCTATTAATATTGTATAGCAAAAACTACCATTAAAGAAAGGCAACTGTGAAGCAGATCCTTGAGTACAACGCGCTTGAAGCAGTATAAGCGTGAAATTTTAAACTACAAAGAATGAGAAAATAACCACCAAGAGAAACACTTGTATATATTTTAATGAGTATCTCGTGATGTGCGTATACACTGTACTGTCGATGTAATATTACACTTAGGACACTAAGTAATGAGACCAGATTGCCGGATTTAATGACCTTTTGTTTGCCAATAGTTTTTAAAATTTATTAAACCAAAAGAGAAAAAGTGTTAAAAAAAACCAGCAATACCAGCGAGAGATAACAATCATAGTCGGAAATATTGAGCGAAATAAAATGGATAACTCGATATTTTTTATTTGTCGAGCAAAAACAGGTGTGTAAATCTAATCTGGATTAAATCATCACATACTAGCAAGTTTAACCTCGACCTAGAAACGCTTAACCACGATAACGGCACCAATATTAAAAGTTTATCATTCTCACGTTATCATCTTCAATAGAGTTTATACCTACTACTTAAAAAAGTCTTTGTGTTTTAAAACCCTTACAGGAGGTGCCTTGATGCCTGGCGTGAACGGCTCTTGATGATAAATTAGACAACGTGGTGAGCTCGACCACTTGGGTATCTTGTTTTTGAGAAAAACTTTCGCCACACAGTGGCTGAGGACTGATTTACCTCAAACTCCTTCGACTTGCAACAAAGTTCTCCTATAGTATTGGACTGATAAGCGCCACTGCTAGGCGAAAGGGCGTTTTCGATAGTAATGATACTCCAAGAGTAGCACATGTGTCTTAATTTATAAACTGTCGTAATTTTCTGAACCACTTTCTCTACACTTACGTACAAGGTGCTCTTGATCCACGAACCTTTAGATAACACACCTTCTTCTTCGCCCCTTACCTCGGAGTTACCTCCATTCACCAAAAGTTGGTGACCCCTTCGGGATGAACACTTTAGTGAAACAATAATAGTTGATTTTAACATATAATCACTCCCCTTTTTCACAGAATTTCCATTTTTTTTTTTCTTTTGTTTCTCTGAGTTGCCTTAGAGTATATCGGCACTGTTTCTCCATAAATAACACAGCACTAATTCCTGGAAGACAGGACCGTAGAAAGAAGTAATCATGGTAACACTGAGAGTCCCATTTCTTCTCCTGAGAACCAGAGTAGTATCAGAACGCAATCTTTCCACTGTTGGTACCAGCACTATGATATAAATCCCTCAGTTGCCTTGTGCTACCACCATAATATAACGATCAAGTGCCAGTGTGCTACCACCCATAATGAAATAACGATCACAGTGCCGTGCTACCACCATGATTATAAACCAAGTGCCATTGCTACGACCATACCATGATTAACAATCCAAGTGCCAGTGCTACCACCATGATAAACCAAGTGCCAGTGCTTAAACCACCATGAGATAACCAAGTGACAGTGCTGACCACTATGATATAACCAAATGCCAGGTGCTACCAACCATGATATAACCATAAAGTTACCAGAGCCACCGCCATAGATATAAAACAAGTACCAGTGCTACCACCAAGATATAAACCAAGTGTGCAGTGCTACACCATAAAACCAATGTCAATGCTAGCACCGCGTGATATAACCATCATGTGTCAGTGCTAGCAAACATGAATATCACCATCAGTGCCATCTTCCAACCACCAGTTTATAACGCAAGTGCCAGTGCCACCACCATGATATAACCATTAAATGCCACTTACCACCACCATGAATAAAACTTTCGAGGTACGACCAGTATGAGTTGCCACCATGATATAACTTTCAGGTGCCAGTATTGCCACCGATGATTATAACTTCCAGGTGCCTGTATGCCACCATGATATAAACTTTTTAGGGCCCACAACCACCACCATGATATAACCCATCCACAATGGGGACTCTTCACCAACGTGTTTTACCACAGAGGTCATGTTGGGGCCCTTTGTTGTCTTCACAATATACGTAAACGACATAGATGACGCAATAAATAACGACATAAAGTTAAAACTAGCTAATGAACACTAAAAAACCGTCGATAAGTTCTGATGAGGACACTACAGCGCTACAAGATCTGGAGTAGGTTTAGACGCTGTTTGTCGGAGAAGTGGCTGATGCGCATTAATTAGACAATGCAAAGTACTAAGCCTTGGAAAAGAGATATAACCAATTCAGCAGGCTGTTAACGTAACAATGTGAAGATCTCAATTATTCTGAATGCGAAAAAAAACGAGCTCTGTTAGCAGTAATTGAAGCCAAACAACAGTGACACTAAAAGCTCATATCAAGAAGTGTTAATAAGTTATACTTTAAAATTTCTATATATACTTTATTTAAGGCCTTGTTTTGATTATGCTTCGCAGTTCTGATCACTGTATTCCAGAATGTATATAAATGCTCTGAAAAACATACAGAGAAGGTGACAAAGTTAATTCTGTGTATCAGAAATTTTTCCTGCTAGGATAGACTGATGACACTGAATCTGCACTCTCTAGAATGGCGTAGAATTAGGGGGATACGATTCATGTGTATAAATGTAAGACAGTAATAAATAACGGGGATATAAATAACATGCTAAAAACGTCTAACCAAGACAGGACTCGCAGTAATGGGTTCAAGTTGGAAAAATTTAGATTTATAAAGGATATAGGAAAGTATTGGTTTGGTAATAGAGTTGTAAATAAGTGAAACAAACTCCCAGGTAGTGTCATTGAAGCGAAAACTTTGGATTGGTTTAAAAATAGATTGGACAAGTACGTGAGTGGGTATGAGTTGGACGTGCCTAGTGTGGACCAGTAGTCCTGCTGCAGCGCTATCCTTCTCAGGTTCTTCATAATGTGCTAGAGATAATACACCAACTTATATAATTGTATTTGTACAGACACTCACGGTTATGTAATGAAAGCTGGAGCTAACACCAAAGCTTGGTACCTGCGACTGTACCCGGCACCAAATCTTGTATATGTGGTGCTAAAAACTGATACTCGCTTACAAGCTCTGATTGATTGTACCCTACACCACGATATAATGCTTTGAATGCCAATACTTTTACCATTTAAATCTTGAAAACTTCCAAGTACAGTCGCACCTTATCTAAGCATGAGTACCCGTACAGGCACCCATTATATAAGCTTGATTACCAGTACTGCAGCATTATATAAGCATGATTACCAGTAACTGTCACCATTAAATAACTTGGAGAACCAGTACTGGCACCATTAAAATATAAGCTTGAGTACAGAACAGGCACCTATTATATAAGCTATAGTAACAATTACTGGCACCATTATATAAGCTTGAGTACCAGTACTGGCACCATTATATAAGCTTGAGTACCAGTACTGGCACCATTATATAAGCTTGAGTACCAGTACTGGCACCATTATATAAGCTTGAGTACCAGTACTGGCACCATTATATAGCTTGAGTACCAAGTACTGGCAACCGATTTAAATAGCTTGCGTACAAGTACTATGGACAACAATATAAAACTTGAGTGCCAGACCATGGCAACATTATAACGATGAGTACCAGTACTGGCACCATTAAAAAAGCATGAGTACCAGTACTGGCACCATTATATAAGCTTGAGTACCAGTACTGGCACCATTATATAAGCTTGAGTACCAGTACAGGCACCATTATATAAGCTTGAGTACCAGTACTGGCACCATTATATAAGCTTGAGTACCAGTACTGCAACATGATATAAATGCTTGAGTACCAGTAACTGGCACCATTATATAAGTCTTGTGTGTACAAGTACTGTCACCAATTAAAAAGCTTTAGTACCATACTGCACCATTATCAACTTTATAACCAGTACTACCGCACCAATTATAAAAGCTGAGTAACCATACTTGGCACCATTACTATAAGCTTAGAGTACCATACAGGCACCATTATAATAAGCTTGAGTACCAGTACTGGCAACATTATATAACCTTAGTACCAGTACTGGCACCATTATATAAGCTTGAGTACCAGTACTGGCACCATTATATAAGCTTGAGTACCAGTACTGGCACCATTATATAAGCTTGAGTACCAGTACTGGCACCATTATATAAGCTTGAGTACCAGTACTGGCACCATAATATAAGCTTGAGTGCCAGAACTTGGCACCAGAAGATGAAGCTGAGTAGTACCAGTACTGGCAACAATTATATAAGCTTAGTACCAGTCTGGCACCATATATAAGCTGGCAGTACCAGTACTGGCCACCAATATAAAATTCTTGAGTATCAGTACTCGGCACCATTATATAAGCTTGAGTACCAGTACTGGCACCATTATATAAGCTTGAGTACCAGTACTGGCAACATTATATAAGCTTTGAGTACCAGTACTGGCACCATTATATAATCAGAGTAACCAGTAACTGCACCATTATAAAAGCGTCTGAGTACCAGTACAGGTCAACCATTAAAAAAAGCTAAGTACCATACTGGCATCCATTATATAAGCTTGAGTCCAGTACACTGGCACCATTTCTCTAAGTTGTATTATCATACGGGCACAATTATAATAAAGCATGAGACCAGTACTGGCACCATATATAAGCTTGAAGTACCATTACTGGCACCATTATCTAAGCCAGAGTGCCAGAACTAGGGGCACCATTATATAGGAGCTTGAGTACCATATGGCCCATTAATATAAGCTTTGAGTACCAGTACTGATCACCAATATATAAGCTTGAGAGTACCTCGTAACTGGCACCGCTAGATAAAAGCATGAGTACCAGTTACTGGCACCAATATAAAAGGCTTTGAGTACCAGTACTGGCACCATTATATAAGCTTTGAGTGCAGTACTGGCACCATTATATACAGCTTGGAGTACCAGTGACGGCACCATTATAAACTTTAGTACTCAGTACTAGACACCATACTATAAGCTAGAGTGCCAGTACTGGCACCATTATATAAGCTTGAGTACCCGTAATGGCCACCATTATATAAGCTTGAGCGTACCAGTAACCTTGCATCCCTTCAATAAGCTTGAGTACCAGTACTGGCACCATTTATATAAGCTTGAGTACCAGTACTGGCACACATATATAAGCTTGATTGCCAGTACTGGCCATCCATTAAAATAAGCTTGAGGTAACCAGAACGGACACCCATTAAAAAGCTTGGATACCAGTACTGGCACCATTATAAAAGCTTGAGTTGCAGTACTGGCATCCATTATATAAGCTTGAGTACCGAGACTAGGCACCATTAAATAAAAGGACTAGCTTTGAGTGCAGTACAGGCAAACCATTATATAAGCTTGATACCTGACTGTCCCCATTTTAAAGTCTGAGTACAAACTCATGGCACCATTATATAAGCTAGAGTACAGTACTAGGCACCATTATATAACTTGAGTACCATGTAACAGGCACCATGTATATAAGCTTTGAGTAACCAGTACTGGCAACCATTTAAACGTCTTTGAGTACCATACTCTGTCAAACACATTATAAGCCCCTTGATACCATAACTGGCAACCATATATAAGCTAGGTACCAGTACGGAGTCACCATTATATAAGCTTGAGTCCCAGTACAGGCACCATTATATAAGCTTGAGTACCATAGTAATGGCACCCTAATATAAGCTGAGTAACCAGAACTGGCACCAAATATAACTTTGAGTACCAGTACTGGCACCATTATATAAGCTTGAGTACCAGTACTGGCACCATTATATAAGCTTGAGTACCAGTACTGGCACCATTATATAAGCTTGAGTACCAGTACTGGCACCATTATATAAGCTTGAGTACCAGTACTGGCAACATTATATAAGCTTGAGTACCAGTAACTGGCACTACATTTAAATTAAGCTTGATACCGAGCTACTGGCACACCATTTATATAAGCTTGAGTACGCAGTACTGGCAACATTATATAAGCTGATTACCGGGCAGTACTTGGCACCATTATAAAAGCTTGAGAACCAGTACGGCACAATTAATATATGCTTGAGTAGTACCAGATACTGGCACCAAATATAAGCTTGATACCAGTACAGTGGTCACCATTATATAAGCTTGAGTACCAGCACTGGCAACAATATATAAGCTGAGGTACCGAGTACTGCACTCATTAAATAAGCTTGAGTACCAGTACTAGGCACCATTACAAATAAGCTTGAGTACCAGTACTGGCACCATTAAGATAAAGCTTAGTATCCAGTACAATGCACCATTAGATAAAGCTTGAATACCCGAACTGGCACCATTATATAAGCTTGAGTGCCAGTACTGGCACCATTATATAAGCTTGAGTACCAGTACTGGCACCATTATATAAGCTTGAGTGCCAGTACTGGCACCATTATATAAGCTTGAGTACCAGTACTGGCACCATTATATAAGCTTGAGTACCAGTACTGGCACCATTATATAAGCTTGAGTACCAGTACTGGCACCATTATAAAACTTAGTACTCAGTACCTTGGTCACCAATAATATAAGCTTGAGTACCAGTACTGGCACCATTATAATAGCTGAGTGCCAGTACTGGACACCATTATATAAGCTTGAGTACCGAGTACTGGCCAAACCATAAATAAGCTTGATACCATACGACACCATTATATAAGCTTGAGTGCCAGTACTGGCACCATTATATAAGCTTGAGTACCAGTACTGGCACCATTATATAAGCTTGAGTACCAGTACTGTGCATCCACCCCATAATATAAGCTTGAGTACCAGTCTAGCTTGGGAACCATATATAAGCTTATCTACTCTCACTCACACATCATACTCATCTCACACTTATAAAGAAGCTAGAGTGCCAGAACTGGCACCATTATATAAGCTTGAGTAACAGTACGGCACCATTATATAAAGCGTGAATACCAGTACTGGCACCATTATAATAAGGCTTGCGTCCAGTACCTGCCACCATTATATAAGCTTGAGTACCAGTACTGGCACCATTATATAAGCTTGAGTGCCAGTACAGGCACCATTATATAAGCTTGAGTACCAGTACTGGCACCATTATAAAACTTGGACTACCAGTCACTGGCACCATTATATAAGCTTGATTAGCCAGTACTGGCACATAATATAAGCTTGAGTAACATTACTTGAGGCACCATTATATAAGCATGGTACCAGTAACACGGCTCCATTATATACGCTTTGAGTCCATTACTGGCACCATTATATATAAGCTTGATTACCAGTACTTGGCACCATTAAAAAGCTTGAGTACCCAGTACACTAGGCACCCATTATATAATCGTTGAGTACCATACTTGGCACCATTATATAAGCTTGAGTACCAGTACTGGCACCATTATATAAGCTTGAGTACCAGTACTGGCACCATTATATAAGCTTGAGTACCAGTACTGGCACCATTATATAAGCTTGATACCAGTACCGCACCATTATATAAGCTGTGAGCTACCAGTACTGGCACCATTATATAACTTGATACCAGTACTGCACCAATTCATATAAGCTTGAGTACACATACTGGCAACATTATATAAGCTTGAGTACCAGTAACTCGCATCCAATATATAAGCCTTGTAGTACCATACGCACCATTAATATAAGCTTGAGTACCAGTACTGGGTCACCAATTATAATAAGCTTGAGTACCAGTACTGGCACCATTATATAACCTTAGTACCCGTACAGGCACCGATATAAATTAGCGTGATATACCCGTACTGCGCAACATTAAACTAAGCTTGAGTACCATTACAGCACCATTAATAAGCTTGAGTACCAGAACTGGCACCATTATAATAAGCATGATTACCAGTACTGGCAACCATTACATAAGCTTGAGTACCCAGTACAAGGCAACCCATTATTATAAGCTTGAGTACCAAGTACTGGCACCATATATAAGCTTGAGTTGGCCAGGAACTGCACCATTATATAAGCTTGAGTACCATTCTGGCACCATTATATAAGCTTTGATTAGCAGTACTGGCACCATTATATAAAGCCTAGAGTACCAGTACTGGCACCATTATAATTAAGCTTGAGTACCAGTACTGCACCCTTATATAAGCTTGATGACACAGTACTGGCACCATAAATAAGCATGAGTGCCAGTACTGCAACCATAAATATAAACTTGAGTGCCAGTAACCTGGCACCATCATATAAGCATGAGATACCCATACTGGCACCAATAAATAAGCTTGAGTGCCAGTACTGGGCAACAGTATATAAGCTTGAGTGCCAGTACTGGCAACCAATTATATAAAGCTTTGAGTGCCAGTGACTGTCACCATTATATAAGCTTGAGACTCAGTCCTGGCAACCATAAAAATAAGCTTGAGTACCAGTACTGGCAACCTATTATATAACTGAGTCTGCCAGTACAGCACCAATATGACATCAGACTTGAGTGCCAGTAATCTGCCACCATTATATAACTTGAGTGGCCAGTACTGGCACCTTATATAAGCTTTGAGTGCGCAGTACTGCACCATTAATATAAGCCTTGAGTACCAGTACTGGCACCATTATATAAGCTTGAGTACCAGTACTGGCACCATTATATAAGCTTGAGTGCCAGTACTGGCACCATTTATAATCAGCTTGCGTACCATTACTGGCACCTTATATATAGCTTGAGTACCAGTACGGGAGCAACATTAAATAAAGCTTGAGTCTACCAGTACTGCACCATTATATAAGCTTCGAATAACCGAGGTACTTAGGCAACCATTATATAAGCAAGAGTACCAGTAAAAAAACAAAGGACACCATTATAATAACTTTCTATTACCCAGTACTTGCACCATTCAGTAAGCTTGAGTGCAGTACAGGCACCATTAAATAAGCTTGAGATACCAGTACTGTCATCATTAAATAAGAGCTTGTGAGTACCAGATACAGGCACCCATTTATATAAGCTTGAGTGCCATACTGGCACCTTCTATAAAGCTGAAGTACCAGTACTGCACCGCTATATAACTGATGCAAGTAACTGGCACCTCATTATATAAGCCTTGAGATACGACAGTACAGGCACCATTAAATAAGCTTGAGTGCCAGTACTGGCACCATTATAAAGCTTGACAGTGCCATACTGCCACCCCTTATATAAGGCTTGAGTGCCAGTACTGGCAACATTATAAAACTTGATTTCCAGTACTTGGCACCATTATATAACTTGAGTACCAAAACTGTCTCCATATATAAGCTGAGTGAGCCAAGGTTACCTGAGTCACCATTATATAAGCTGGAGTAGCCATACTGGCACCCATTATATAAGCTTGAGTACCAGTACTGGCATCCATTATTTAAGTCTTGAGTACAGTACTGGCACCATTACTACTGCGTTGATACCAGTACTGCAACATTATCTAAGCTTGACGTACCAGTACTGGCACCATTATCATAAGCCTTGAGTACCATACTGGCACCAATAAAAAAGCTTGAGTACCAAACTGGCACCCATTATATAAGCTTGATTACCATCACTGGCAACAATCTATAAGCTTGAGTACCAGTACAGCACCCATTCATAAGCTCATTGAGACCAGTAACTGGCACATTAATAATGCTTGAGTACCAGTACTGGAACCAATAATAAGCTTGAGTACCAGAACAGGCGACGTACATACCATTTATATAATCATGATACCAGTACTGCAACACAATATATGAGGCTGGCGTAGAGTGCCATACGTGGCACCATTATCAAGGCTGCAGTAACCAGTTATGCACCATTATATAAGATTGAGTGCCAGTACTAGCACCTTATATAAAGCTTGAGTACCAGTGACTGCACATTAATATAAGCTTGAGTACCAGTACTGCACAATATAGAAGACTAGTGCCAGTACTGGCACTCATTATAAAACTTGAGTGGCCAGTACAGGCACCATTATATAAGCTTGAGTGCCAGTACTGGCACCATTATATAAGCTTGAGTACCAGTACTGGCACCATTATATAAGCTTAGTGCCAGTGACTGGCACACAATATATAAGCTTGAGTGCCAGTACTGGCACCATTATATAAGCTTGAGTGCCAGTACTGGCACCATTATATAAGCTTGAGTACCAGTACTGGCACCATTATATAAGCTTGAGTACCAGTACTGGCACCATTATATAAGCTTGAGTGGCCCAGTAACTGGCCCAACCATTATAATAAGCCTTGCGTACAAGTTACTGGCACCATTATATAAGCTTGAGTGCCAGTACTGGCACCATTATATAAGCTTGAGTGCCAGTACTGGCACCATTATATAAGCTTGAGTACCAGTACTGGCACCATTATATAAGCTTGAGTACCAGTACTGTGGGACAAACCATTATATTAAGCTAATTAATCAATAACTTGATTTCCAAGTCACGGTCACAGACAACCGACGAGTCAGTGATAACCTCCCCCCCTAAACCACACAACACACACAAACACACTACACACACACACCACACAACACACACACGACACACACACACACACACACACACACACACACAACATACACCCACATACACACACACACACACACACACACACACCACCACACACACACACACACACGATACACACACACACCAGCACACTACACCACACACACACATACACACACACTACACACACACACACACACTCACACACACACACAACACAAAACACACACCCACAACACACACACACACACACACACACACGCACACACACATACACCCATACACACACACACCACACCCACACACACACACACACACACACACACAATCATCACACACACACCACACACACACACATCCCACCCACACAACACATACACACACATACACACACACACACACAACCACACACACACACACACTACTACACATCACACCCGCCCACTACCCGACCACACACACTTAACACACACATGAGGGCACTAAACTACAGGACCTATCACTAACAGAGTATAGTATGCAAGGTCATGGAGAGCATCAGGAGGAGAGTGTTGGAGCACCTGGAAAGAAAAAAGTGTATAATTGGACAACCAGCACGGTTTATCAGGGAGGAAAATCCTGTGTCAACATACCTACTGGAGTTTTATGACAAGGTGACAGAAGTAAGACAAGAGACAGAAGGGTAGATCGACTTGCATTTTATTGGACTGCAAGAAGCGGACGTTCGAACACAACCCTCACAAGATGCTAAACTAGCAAAGCTAGAGGAATCAGGCACACTATAAAACAGTTGAAAGGACAACTGCACGTTGATCAGAGAATACCTGGACAATGAGCAACAACGAGTTCATGGTACTTGACGAGGTGTCAAGAGTGGCGAGCCTGTGACAACGGGTTCCACAGGGTACTAGTCCTAGGAACTGTGCTGTTACACACAGTATATCTGAATTACATAACAGAAGGGATAAGACTCAGACGTGTCCTTGCTTGAGCAGATGGTTAAGTTAATGAGAAGCGAATCAAATTGGATGTAGGACCAGGCAGGCATCAACGAAGACGACCTTGATAGGCTACAAAGCCCTGTCCGGAGCAACGTGAGCTCCTATGAGTTTAACCGCAGCCAAATGTCAAAGTTATGAAGATTGGGAATGGGCAACGAAGACCGCAGACATAAACAATAATAGAGTTTCTAGATGCCAAAGACTGCGTAACACTCACTCAATGGAAACAAGATTGAGGGTGAGTACAATCACTACGAAACCGAGATATCTCCTGAGGCGCACATCAATCAGAAACTGCTAGCAGCATACGGGCGCCTAGGCAAAAAGACCTACGATAGCGTTTATTTCGCGATACACAGTAAGGATTCATCAAGATCTCAGTATACCCATTTAACTTCAGGCCCATACTGGAGTATGGCAGCACCAGTTTTTGGAATCCAGCAAACCTATGTCAATCCACTTCAAGAAAATTTAGAGAAAGCGTGCAAACAGAGTGTTTGCAACAAAAGACAAGTCCAGAGCTACGGGGAATAGCGTCTCCTAATGCGAAGAGAAAAGGGTTTATATAGATGGAGGGAAAATGCGCCTGACTGACCCCTGAGGGACAGGAATGTTCGAGGGGAGACATGATAACGATAATATAAATATTAGCGCGCGACTAAAACAAGGTGATACAAAGACGGGATGTTCCAGAGAAGGGACACAGAACACAAGAGGTCACAACATAGAAGAAGAGAATTGATAGACTCAGAATGAAGAAAAAGGATGTTTAGGAAAGTAATTTCTTCAGGTCAATAGAGTATTTGCAGGACCGTGGAATCGCCTAGAAAGTGACGTAGTTGGAAGGCGGGAACATACCTATATTAAGGCGATTGGTATGATAAAGCCTCATGGGGGGCAGGGGAGAGGAGATGACCTAGTACGACAATCAGCGAAGAGACGGGCCAGTACACTATGAATCGAACCCCGTGCAACCACAAATAGTGAGTACAAATAGGTGAGTGCACACAACACACACACAGTATATATATATATACTGAGGTAGTCTAAGTAGAGGTAGGCGCGTAGGGCTACCACTCACAATCTACCGCTTCGTGCAAGTGAAACTCGTAGATATCTACTCCAAAAATTATCTACAGATCAGGCAAGAACGAGATATTAGACAACGTCTTCTCTGATTCCGTTCGTTCCTGACTATTTATTTACTCTATTCGCGAGTCAGAGATAACTGTACTAGCTCCACTTCATGCTTAACCATCTAGCATGAGAAACTAGAAGATTTAAAATGATAATTACCCAAACTTATTCTTTCCTTAATTGCAGAATAGCAAATTTAGGAAAAATCAGTGTAGTTGCTACCTCTGCCGATTATCTACACGAGTTTCCGGTCTTATTTATATCTAGAAAAAGAAGGTTCCTACTATACTTTCTCTCCCTTGTAGAGGTAATATTAATTGCTTTTCTGTTATTACTTTGTCCTGTCATTTACCAGAAAATAACACTTTAAAAACAGTTGGTGTATGTAAAACATTCACGGCCAGGACGGCCCCTTATATCCCCTTCCTCCCCTCCCCAGATAATTGGGTTTTTATCTTAGTTCTAATTATCGAAAGATCATACACAGTATTACAAAACATATTAATCACTTTCTCACTGACCAGAGAAGACGAAGACCTCAACGTAGCCGCCCAGAGCATGCAACAATTGCTTTAAATACACAGTTGTTTAATATGGAGATAAATTTAGCAAGTAAGTCCGTCATGCGAACCCTTTCGCTCTCTACATGCGAATAAACCTGTGCTGCGAGTATCTTTACTAGCAAAGATCGTGTTTGTCAATCCAAGCGACTTTCATTGCCTCAGCATCTTTGTCAATTCAGCCAACTTTTTGACTCTTTGTCATATCCACAGCTGGATGACTCGTATTGATGCGTTAAGCTAGTTATTTCGTCGCGCAAGGACCTTGAGTACAACGACACCCTTAAACCAGTTAGCTTCTAATGATGACTTCAGAAGCGAGAAAGAATGAGACTAAAGCCTTATGCAAGCCATTAACTGCTAAAAAAAAAAAAAATCTTGAATAAATATACCGTCCCTGTTTAAAAACATATTATCAATATTCCTTCTTTACAAAATGGAATGCTGCGACATGCCGCTAAAATTACTCACAACATAGTGAACTAATCATTAAATAGATTGCTATGCTACACAAAGGATTCCAATAGGTGAACATTCACCATACCATGAAGACGCGGTCAGTGAGCGAAACAATTGCCAGAATAGTTAAAACCGCATCGTGGATCAACACACGATAAGGGCATTTGCCATGGATTAATCGTATTTATATCACCGTCCAACAGATAAACAAGACAACGCGCAGCAGTTCATACAAAGCAATTAGAGCTCAAAGGTAAAAAGCCCATTTAAGTGATCATCACCATTTAATCGCCGCACACGCTATTAGACACTGTAACGAACAAGTAACGAAGGCCATTTATACAGGGAACCCAGCAGCCTATAGCCTTTGGAAAAGGATGAACCTAACACATTTGATCCTTGACTAGACGCTGGAGCACCACCACCCCTGCCAGTAACAACGGCCTGACATGGAAAGCAAATTCAATTCTACGACCATCAACACAAAAATCATGTGATTGTTTCGTCTTTGAAACTAAAACCTGGCAACGGAAAGCGAGTCTGGCCACAAATTGATGAATGAATTCTCACTGTCCGAAAGCAGGCAAGTGAGTTGTATATAAATGTGATAACCCAAAGTAGTGCACAGAATCTTACAAGAGAACACAGTTACTTACAAACTGTCTAATTTTACACTTGGTGCTGGCTGACTAAGCTTGCTCTCTACACTTGGTGCTTGCGCTGACTAAGCTTGCTCTCTACAACTATGGTGCTGTGCTGATTAAGCTTTCTCGTCCACACCTTGAGCTGTGCAGCGAATATGCGTGTCTCAAATCCTGACTGCACAGCAAAGTTTTTTGTAATCGGCGCGATTCAGGCTTATAAGTAACGTCATTTTGCCCAGGAAAACAAAGTGAAAATTTTTCGCAGGCACTAATCTCTCGAAAATCCCTCTTACCATAACGAAAAAAAATATACATAATGATGATCTTTAAAATAGTAAATAAATTGAAGGTGACCTAACTAAGTCTAGTAGGGAATAAGCCACAATGTACATATAATATAATAAAAGTTGAGAGGAGCTGATATAATTTTAGACTAGCGGAATGATTCTGTCTAGTGCGGGTCAGATTTTCTTGAAAGATTAAAATTCTGGCCGTCTTCTCAATTAATAATTTATTATATTCTAATAATTTCTTTCCTGCACGAGGTTGGTTAAGCTGCTATTGGCAGGTAAGCAATGACTGCAACTACTCACATTTGCTGTTTAATATTCAAGTAAGAATTTTTTCCTCTTGTTGTTACATAAAAATTCTCAACATTGTTAATAGCATGGTGTTAGAGAGATGTATCAGATGCCATACAGTTGGTGTTATTGTAATGTTATATTAAACCATGTTGTATTGAATAACAAGTAAGTGCAGGATTTCTTTTTCCTTTTAGTTTATTTTTATAAACTATCTCTTAATTCTCCTAGAGATTTTTTTCCAAATTGTTATACATTTCCATTTTTTCTAGCACGAATCTCACTAGCCCATGGTGTACATGGTCTCTGAGACACAACCCCATTTTTTTCCTGTAATGGGACTGTGACAATTGTTGCATTACAGATAAGGCTGAAATGCAGAGTGAATGTGTAATGTCTAGCCTTATTTTCTCATTTGTAGTAAACCTAACGTGGCTCTTTGCTCTTTTCTAGCTAGCTTTCTTGTAATATGATCCAGTGTCCTTTCATACTTGTGGATCTTCTTACTAAGCATCGTGCGCCCGACGGGGTTAGCGCTTTCGTCTGATTAAAGAACAGAACAAATGTGAACGGCATCAATCTTGAGTGGCTGATGTATCGTATGAAATCGGATAGAACTTTTCATGGGTAAGGTGTGTATGGGCCTCAATTTATGTGAAAATTTGTGCATAACTTGAAATTACATCTCTGCCAACTTGAAACCATGTAGTGCAGATGGTGTTTTCCTCAAGGAATACAATCTCTTGATGTTAGAATGTGTACGTTAATCATATGTCAGTGAGATTTATTAATAATATCTCTTCTGATAAGAAATAAGTCAGAGTGTTTATTTTGATATTATATGGGTTATTCCATGTTGTATAAACTTTTAAGTAAATGTTTTTTTCTAAATCTACCCTTAAGAGCCACAGTAAAAATGTATCCTATGTAAACTAAGGTTCCAGCGTAGGCTCCGGTGATTTTTTAAAATCACTGCAATTTTCATGAGATTTTCTGAGTGTCCTCAATCTGATTGCTATCAAACCCTTCATGTCTAGATTACTGTTCATGAGAGCAAACATCTGAGCATGCTTCAACTTAATGTTTTGTGTTTTTTAAGAGATATTGATTTCTTTTCCCCTAAAGATCTGAATTAGCCTGTGCGTGTCGCGTAATTTTACCATTTTTATTGAAGGAACTTTAGACATCAGTTGCTGTATAATGATTAGGTGAATGCCTCTTCAGATTTCCTCAATCTTTCACTGCTGAATTAAACTGCTTATATCATCTTATACGCGACTCTGTAAAACTGTATTTCCAGTCTACGTGCTTTGAGACACAGGGACTGGGGTTAGAGAATACCGTTCTCGAATCGACGCAGTGAACCAAAATGCTTTTAGATATTATTATTATTACTGTAGGTATTATTATTATCATTATATTATTATTAGAGAATGTAGTGTACTTTCTAGCTCTCCGGGGCGAACTTACGTTCGTAAGTATGAAACTACGTTACATATCAATGAAACAAGAGAACTTAATATTTCCTATTAATATTGTATAGCAAAAACTACCATTAAAGAAAGGCAACTGTGAAGCAGATCCTTGAGTACAACGCGCTTGAAGCAGTATAAGCGTGAAATTTTAAACTACAAAGAATGAGAAAATAACCACCAAGAGAAACACTTGTATATATTTTAATGAGTATCTCGTGATGTGCGTATACACTGTACTGTCGATGTAATATTACACTTAGGACACTAAGTAATGAGACCAGATTGCCGGATTTAATGACCTTTTGTTTGCCAATAGTTTTTAAAATTTATTAAACCAAAAGAGAAAAAGTGTTAAAAAAAACCAGCAATACCAGCGAGAGATAACAATCATAGTCGGAAATATTGAGCGAAATAAAATGGATAACTCGATATTTTTTATTTGTCGAGCAAAAACAGGTGTGTAAATCTAATCTGGATTAAATCATCACATACTAGCAAGTTTAACCTCGACCTAGAAACGCTTAACCACGATAACGGCACCAATATTAAAAGTTTATCATTCTCACGTTATCATCTTCAATAGAGTTTATACCTACTACTTAAAAAAGTCTTTGTGTTTTAAAACCCTTACAGGAGGTGCCTTGATGCCTGGCGTGAACGGCTCTTGATGATAAATTAGACAACGTGGTGAGCTCGACCACTTGGGTATCTTGTTTTTGAGAAAAACTTTCGCCACACAGTGGCTGAGGACTGATTTACCTCAAACTCCTTCGACTTGCAACAAAGTTCTCCTATAGTATTGGACTGATAAGCGCCACTGCTAGGCGAAAGGGCGTTTTCGATAGTAATGATACTCCAAGAGTAGCACATGTGTCTTAATTTATAAACTGTCGTAATTTTCTGAACCACTTTCTCTACACTTACGTACAAGGTGCTCTTGATCCACGAACCTTTAGATAACACACCTTCTTCTTCGCCCCTTACCTCGGAGTTACCTCCATTCACCAAAAGTTGGTGACCCCTTCGGGATGAACACTTTAGTGAAACAATAATAGTTGATTTTAACATATAATCACTCCCCTTTTTCACAGAATTTCCATTTTTTTTTTTCTTTTGTTTCTCTGAGTTGCCTTAGAGTATATCGGCACTGTTTCTCCATAAATAACACAGCACTAATTCCTGGAAGACAGGACCGTAGAAAGAAGTAATCATGGTAACACTGAGAGTCCCATTTCTTCTCCTGAGAACCAGAGTAGTATCAGAACGCAATCTTTCCACTGTTGGTACCAGCACTATGATATAAATCCCTCAGTTGCCTTGTGCTACCACCATAATATAACGATCAAGTGCCAGTGTGCTACCACCCATAATGAAATAACGATCACAGTGCCGTGCTACCACCATGATTATAAACCAAGTGCCATTGCTACGACCATACCATGATTAACAATCCAAGTGCCAGTGCTACCACCATGATAAACCAAGTGCCAGTGCTTAAACCACCATGAGATAACCAAGTGACAGTGCTGACCACTATGATATAACCAAATGCCAGGTGCTACCAACCATGATATAACCATAAAGTTACCAGAGCCACCGCCATAGATATAAAACAAGTACCAGTGCTACCACCAAGATATAAACCAAGTGTGCAGTGCTACACCATAAAACCAATGTCAATGCTAGCACCGCGTGATATAACCATCATGTGTCAGTGCTAGCAAACATGAATATCACCATCAGTGCCATCTTCCAACCACCAGTTTATAACGCAAGTGCCAGTGCCACCACCATGATATAACCATTAAATGCCACTTACCACCACCATGAATAAAACTTTCGAGGTACGACCAGTATGAGTTGCCACCATGATATAACTTTCAGGTGCCAGTATTGCCACCGATGATTATAACTTCCAGGTGCCTGTATGCCACCATGATATAAACTTTTTAGGGCCCACAACCACCACCATGATATAACCCATCCACAATGGGGACTCTTCACCAACGTGTTTTACCACAGAGGTCATGTTGGGGCCCTTTGTTGTCTTCACAATATACGTAAACGACATAGATGACGCAATAAATAACGACATAAAGTTAAAACTAGCTAATGAACACTAAAAAACCGTCGATAAGTTCTGATGAGGACACTACAGCGCTACAAGATCTGGAGTAGGTTTAGACGCTGTTTGTCGGAGAAGTGGCTGATGCGCATTAATTAGACAATGCAAAGTACTAAGCCTTGGAAAAGAGATATAACCAATTCAGCAGGCTGTTAACGTAACAATGTGAAGATCTCAATTATTCTGAATGCGAAAAAAAACGAGCTCTGTTAGCAGTAATTGAAGCCAAACAACAGTGACACTAAAAGCTCATATCAAGAAGTGTTAATAAGTTATACTTTAAAATTTCTATATATACTTTATTTAAGGCCTTGTTTTGATTATGCTTCTCGCAGTTCTGATCACTGTATTCCCAGAAATGTAATATAAATGCTCTGAAAAACCATACTGAGAAGGTGACAAAGTTAATTCTGTGTACAGAAAATTTTTCCTGCTAGGATAGACCTGATGACACTGAATCTGCACTGCTCTAAATGGCGAAGATTATGGGGATACGATTCATTGTATAAATGTAAGACCAGTAATAAATAACGGGGATATAAATAACATGCTAACAACGTCTACCTGACATGGACTCGCAGTAATGGTTTCAAGTTGGAAAAAATTAGATTTTATAAAGTATATAGGTCGCCCCTCGTTGGAGAAGAGCATTGTTCCTTTGTCTGAAACAATATGAAGTTGAAGTGACAGAATCGGGCCTTATATAGTCCCGGGAGGTGAGACGTAGGTTGATTTGGGAGGGCAGGTCCTTCTCAAACCAGCCGTTCTCACTAGTAGAGGTTGTCGAAGTAGATGGTCTGTACCAAGATACCCTTGTGTTGCAGTGTCTGACAGAATGAACATTAAAATGGTATAAAATACCGACAGATTGTTAGGTAAGACACATATGCAACAGTTAGGTATCTTTATTTTGAAACGTTTCGCCTACACAGTAGGCTTCTTCAGTCGAGTACAGAAAAGTTGATAGAAGCAGAAGATACTTGAAGACGATGTAATCAGTCCATCACCCTTAAAGTTTTGAGGTGGTCAGTCCCTCAGTCTGGAGAAGAGCATTGTTCCGTTGTCTGAAACAATATGAAGTTGAAGTGACAGAATCGGGCCTTATATAGTCCCAGGAGGTGAGACGTAGGTTGATTTGGGAGGGCAGGTCCTTCTCAAACCCAGCCGTTCTCACTAGTAGAGGTTGTCGAAGTAGATGGTCTGTACCAAGATACCCTTGTGTTGCAGTGTCTGACAGAATGAACACAAGGGTATCTTGGTACAGACCATCTACTTCGACAACCTCTACTAGTGAGAACGGCTGGGTTTGAGAAGGACCTGCCCTCCCAAATCAACCTACGTCTCACCTCCTGGCACTATATAAGGCCCGATTCTGTCACTTCAACTTCATATTGTTTCAGACAGGGAACAATGCTCTTCTCCAGACTGAGGGACTGACCACCTCAAAACTTTAAGGGTGATGGACTGATTACATCGTCTTCAAGTATCTTCTGCTTCTATCAACTTTTCTGTACTCGACTGAAGAAGCTACTGTGTAGGCGAAACGTTTCAAAATAAAGATACCTAACTGTTGCATATGTGTCTTACCTAACAATCTGTCGGTATTTTATACCATTTTAATGTTCATTCTGTCAGACACTGCAACACAAGGGTATCTTGGTACAGACCATCTACTTCGACAACCTCTACTAGTGAGAACGGCTGGGTTTGAGAAGGACCTGCCCTCCCAAATCAACCTACGTCTCACCTCCTGGGACTATATAAGGCCCGATTCTGTCACTTCAACTTCATATTGTTTCAGACAACGGAACAATGCTCTTCTCCAGACTGAGGGACTGACCACCTCAAAACTTTAAGGGTGATGGACTGATTACATCGTCTTCAAGTATCTTCTGCTTCTATCAACTTTTCTGTACTCGACTGAAGAAGCCTACTGTGTAGGCGAAACGTTTCAAAATAAAGATACCTAACTGTTGCATATGTGTCTTACCTAACAATCTGTCGGTATTTTATACCATTTTAATGTTCAGAACTTGCGATCTTGGCTTAAATAGCAAACGCTCATCTTGCCATGTAGGACAAGTGAAAATTTGTGTATGCAATAATTTCGCCAAAATCATTCTAAACCTAACGAGAAAAATATGTTTCACTGTGTTTCTTTAGTATTAAATTATTGTAAACAAATATAAAATATATTTAGTTGGGTTAGGCTAATATAAATTGTTCTTGTTTATAATAAGGTTAGGTAAGTTTTCTAAGATTCTTTTGGTGCAAAATTAAAAATTTTTACATTAACATTAATGAAAAAAATATATCTTTAAACGTATAAAAGAAAATTTCAGAAAGGACTTAATTTTAAATGAGTTCTTGCTAATTGCCCAGTTTTACATATTCGGCACGACATACATATATATATATTATATATATATATATATATATATATATATATATATATATATATATATATATTATATATTTATATATATATATATATATATATATATGTGTGTGTGTGCGTGTGTGTGTGTGTGTGTGTGTGTGTGTGTACTCACCTATTTGTGGTTGCAGGGGTCAAGTCATAGCTCCTGGCCCCGCCTCTTCACTGATTGCTACTAGGTCCTCTCTCTCCCTGCTCCATGAGCTTTATCATACCTCGCCTTTAAAACTATGTATGGTTCCCGCCTCCACTACTTCACTTTCTAGGCTATTCCACGGCTTGACTACTCTATGACTGAAGAAATACTTCCTAACATCCCTTTGATTCATCTGAGTCTTCAACTTCCAATTGTGACCTCTTGTGTCTGTGTCCCATCTCTGGAACATCCCGTCTTTGTTCATCTTGTCTATTCCGCGCAGTATTTTATATGTCGTTATCATGTCTCCCTGACCCTCCTGGCCTCCAGTGTCGTCAGGCCGATTTCCCTCAACCTTTCTTCGTAGGACAATCCCCGTAGCTCTGGGACTACTCTTGTTGCAAACCTTTGCACTTTCTCTAATTTCTTGACGTGCTTGACTAGGTGTGGATTCCAAAACTGGTGCTGCATACTCCAGTATGGGCCTGACGTAAATGGTATACAGAGTCTTGAACGAATCCTTACTGAGGTATCGGAACGCTATCCGTAGGTTTGCCAGGCGCCCGTATGCTGCAGCAGTTATCTGATTGATGTGCGCCTCAGGAGATATGTTCTGTGTTATACTCACCCCCAGATCTTTTTCCTTGAGTGAGGTTTGCATCTAAACTATATTGTGTCTGCGGTCTTCTTTGCCCTTCCCAATCTTCATGACTTTGCATTTGGCTGGGTTAAACTCAAGGGCCAGTTGCTAGGTAAAATTGGTCGTTAGCAAGAACTCGTTTAAAAGTAAGTCCTTTCTAAAATTTCATCTTATAAACACAAATTTTCGCTTGCTTTATTCAGCAAGAGAGCGTTGCTATTTAAGACAAAATCGCAAGTTTTTCCTATTGGCACCACACACACACACATACACATAATATATATATATATATATATATATATATATATATATATATATATATATATATATATATATATATATACATACATACATACATACATACATACATATTGTAACCACAAACAAGTGGTATTTAATCAGTAACAAACTGGGCTAGTCGGGATATCGTAGGGGTTCTTGCATGGAGATATAGGGTTGAAGGGTAGACACCTGGTTGGATGGAACGATTATTGTCGACTAGGGTAATGGGGAGGGGCCCAGCCTTGCCGTGTTCTACCTGGATTCTAACGCCGCTAAGGAGGAGGCAGGGGTCGAACGTACACATGCGCTCCCGTGAGTCATACAGTCACGGGCCCAAGGGGTCTTCTATAAAAACATGGATGATACATGAATGATCCCAGTACTGGCCCATTATATAAGTTTGAGTACCATTGGCCCATTATATAACTTGATCCCAATGGCCCCTTATAAAAGCTTGATACGTAGGGCCCATTATAAAAGCTTGATCCCATATGGCCCCATTATTAAGTGAGTCCCAGTACGGACCATTAAAAAGTTTGAGTGCCTTTTTGGGCACCTTTTAAATAAGCTTGAGTCCCATATGGCCCCCTTATAAAGCTTAGTCCCCAGTACGGGACTTTTTTTAAAAGTTTGAGTGCCTACGGGCACCATTATAAAAGCTTGAGTCCCAGTATGGCCCCATTAAAGCTTGAGTGCCGTCTGGCCCCATTAAATAAGCTTGAGTACCAGTCGGGCCCCCCTTAATAAGTTTGGGTACCAGACGGCCCATTATATAACTTGGTGCCAGTACTGGCACCATTATATAAGCTTGATGCCAGTACTGGCACCCATTATATAACTTGGTGCCGTACGGGCACCATTAATAAGTTTAGTGCCAGTCTGGCCCATTATTTAACTTGGTTCCAGACTGTCCCCATTATATAATTGAGTACCAGTACTGGCACCATTATATAAGTTTGAGTCCATACTGGCCCCTTATATAAGTTTGATCCAGTACGGCCCCAATTAATTTGAGTACATTTTGGCAACATTATATAAGCTTGAGTCCCAGTACTGGCACCATTATATAAGTTGGTACCAGTACTGGCCCCTTTTTAAAAAGCTTGAGTACCGTACTGGCACCATTATAAAGTTTTGAGTACCAGTACTGGCACCATTATATAAGTTTGGGAATGCCATACTGGCCCCTTTTTTAAAGCTTGAGTCCCATACGGAACATTTTAAAGTTTGGTACCAGTACTGGCCCCTTATAAAAGTTGAGTGCCAGTACTGGCACCTTTATATAAGCTTGAGTACCAGTAGGGCCCCTTATATAAGCTTGAGTCCCCAGTACTGGCACCATTTATAAGCTTGAGTCCATCTGGCACCATTATAAAGCTTGATTTGCCAGTAAAATGGCACCCTTTATATAAGTTTGGGGCCCATTTCTGGCCCCTTTTATATAAGCTTGAGTGCCAGTATGGAACTTTATATAGCTTGAGTGCCAGTACGGGCCCCTTTAATAACTTGAGTACCAGAAGGCACCATTATATAAGCTTGATGCCATACTGGCACCATTTTTAAAAGCTTGGTGCCAGTACTGGCCCCATTATAAAAGCTTGGTACCATATGGCCCCATTATAAATTTTTGGTACCAGTATGGCACCATTTATAAGTTGAGTCCCAGTACGGGCACCTTATAAAGCTTGAGTCCCAGTATGGCACCTTATTAACTTGATCCCCATACTGGCCCTTTTTTAAAGTTTGGTACCATACTGGCACCATTATTAAGTTTGAGTCCCAGTACTGGCAACTTTATATAAGTTTGGTACCAGTACGGGCACCTTTATAAGTTTGACCCCATACGGGCCCCATTATATGTTGAGTACGTACGGGGCAAAATTATATAAGCTTGGTCCCATCGGGGCACCTTTATATAAGCTTGAGTACCAGTATGGCACCTTATAAAAGTTTGAGTACCAGTACTGGAAACATTTATAAGCTTGAGTCCCAGTATGGCCCATTAAAAAAGCATTGGTACCAGTACGGGCCCATTATTTAAGCTGAGTCCTTTTACTGGCACCATTAAAAGCTTGAGACCAGTCAGGCCTTATTTAAAGCTGAGTACCTTTAGGGCCCATTATTTAACTTGGGGCCTTATTTTGGGCACCTTATTAGGCTTGGTACCAGTCGGGGCCCTTTAAATAAGATTGAGTGCCAGTACGGGCACCTTATAAAAGCTTAGTCCAGTACTGGCACCATTATAAAGCTTGAGTACCAAAACGGCACCTTATAAAAGCTTGGTGCCAGTACTGGCACCTTTATTAAGCGGTGCCATACTGGCCATTATAAAAGTTGGTCCCATACTGGCACCATTATATAAGCTTGGTACCGTACTGGCACCATTATATATTTTGAGTGCAGTACTGGCACCTTATATAAGCTTGGTGCCAGTCTGGCACCATTTTAAAACTTGAGTCCCAGTACTGGCCCTTTAAATTAAGTTGAGTACCATAGGCACCATTATATAAGCTTGATTACGTACTGGCCATTATAAAAGCTTGAGTGCATAACTGGCACCATTATATAAGTTGAGTGCCAGTATGGCACCATTAAAAAACTTGGTCCCGTACGGGCACCATTAATAAGCTTGATGCCGTACTGGCACATTAAAAGCTAGTCCCCATTTCTGGCACCATTATATAACTTGGTCCAGAAAGGCCCATTATTTTTTGAGTGCATATGGACCCATTTATAAGCTTGAGTACCGTCTGGAAAAACCTTTATATAAGCTTGGCCCGTATGGCAAACATTATATAAGTTTGGTACCATATGGCACCTTTATAAGTTGATACCAGTCGGGGCACCTTTAAGCTTGAGTACCGTATGGCCCATTAATAAGTTGAGTACCAGTACGGCCCATTATATAAGCTTAGTCCCGACTGGCCCCATTTTTAAAATTTGGTACCATACTGGAACATTATTAAGCTGATACCAGTACTGGCCCCATTAAAAAGTTTGAGTGCCATACTGGCACATTTATAAGCTTGAGTATCAGTACGGACCTTATAAACTTAGTGCCAGTACTGGACCTTTATATAAGCTTGATACCATACGGGCCCATTTTAAAGCTTGGGGCCCTACGGCACCATTATATAAGCTTGGTGCCGTACGGGCACCATTATAAATTTGAGTCCAGACTGGCAAACATTATATAAGTTTGAGTCCAGTACTGGCCCCATTATAAAAGTTGAGTCCCAGTACGGGCACCATTATAAGCTTGGTCCCGTACGGGACCTTTAAAAAGCTGAGTCCCAGTACTGGCCCCATTATAAAGCTTGAGTCCAGTACTGGACCTTATAAAGCTTGAGCCCGAGGCACCATTATATGCTTGAGTCCCAGTACTGGCCCCATTATATAGTTTGGTTCCGTACTGGCCCCATTATTAAGTTTTGATGCAGTTGGCCCATTATATAACTTGGTACCAGTTGGCACAATTTATAAGCTTGAGTCCCGTCGGGCACCATTATTAAGTTGAGTCCCGTACGGGGCCCATTATATAAGTTTGGTACCATACTGGAAACATTATAAAACTTGAGTGCGTACTGGCACCTTAATTTAAGCTTGGTACCAGTATGGCCCCTTTATAAAAGCTTGATGCCAGTACTGGCCCCTTTTTATAAAAGTTTAGTCCCCAGTAATGGCACCATTATAAAAGCTTGGTGCCATTGGAACATTAAAAAGTTGGTGCCAGTACTGGCACCATTATAAAAGTTAGTACGATGGCACATTATATAAGCTTGATTTCCGTACGGGCACCATTATAAAGCTGAGGCCAGTACGCCCAAAACATTTTATAAACTTTGGACATTCAATTTGTTTTGTGTCAACAGTTTCCCTTTGACGAATATTGTTTTTTTTTTGTTTTAAGTCTGTCATTCTAACCCGTTTTCTCGCCCATTCATTTTATTTTTTCGTCGTCGCTTTTCAAATCGAATTTTCTCCTTTTTCCTTCTTCCATTCTGTTTTTATTTTATATTACCAATTTTATTTCTGTCAACATTTCCTTTGGTATTATTCTTTAAATGCGTTTTGGATTTTTTCACTTCATTTTTTGCGGTGCGTGCCACTTTGACAATTCCACTTTAAAAATTTCCCGGCACAAATTGAGCTTCCTGCCCACCCCCAGGTTCTCATTCTTCAGTCAGGCCTCCATCCCCCCCACCAGCAGTCAAAAAATCATCAGAAAAAACCGTACTGAAACATTCTTAAATTTTTTGGAATCTGTCAAGTTTTTGTAAAAAATGCAAAATTGTGAGCCTCGTTTTGAGGGTATTAGTTACGGCCTGACCAGATTGTTAAAAAACAATACCACCCCTTTTCAGGAAAGGGGTGCTCTGATTTCTTTTCACTACAACAATATATATATATTTATAATATTTTAATATATAATATATATATTATATATTATATATATATATATATATAATTGTCGTGCCGAAAAGGCAGAACTTGCGATCTTGGGTTAAACAGCAACCCACTTGCTTTTAAAAAACAAGGAAAATTTGTGTATGCAATATTTCGCCAAAATATCTGAACCTAAAAGAAAAAAAAATTTTTTCTTGTGTTTGTTTTAGTACTAAATTTTTGTAAACGTATTTAAAATATATTTGTTGGTTTGGTAAAAAAATTGTCTTGTTAAAATAAGGTTAGGGAAGTTTTTTAAGTTCTTTTGGTTGCAAAATTTTAAATTTTTTTATATTAATATTAATGAAAAAAATAATCTTTAAACGAAAAAAGAAAAATTTCGAAAGGGGCTTAATTTTTTAAAGAGTTCTTGCTAAAGACCAGTTTTTCTATCGGCACGACATAAAATATATATATATTAAAATAAATATATTTAAATATAATTTTTATATATATTATTTTTTATATATATGGGTAATCTAGGGCCCGAAACCAAACCTGCTCCCCCCCAAAAACTCAAACAATCGCACTGGGGTGGTCCATGGGAAAATATAGCCCCAACGATGCTTTTAGAGTGTGTCAGGGAAGGTTTAAACCGCCCGCTGGCATGAGAGCCCCTCCCTGTGGGGCTTTTTGTTGGGTGTTCCCAACTCCCGCCCCGGGACACGCCTCGACCCACAGACCATCCCTATCGGGGTTTCCCTTCGACTTGCCGCCCCCATTTTCGTCGAACAAAGGTGTATTTGTGGCAGTGAAGCAGCAGACCGATTCGGGTACCATGGTCTTGTGTGCCGTAAATCCGAGGGAAAGATTGCAAGACATGAGGAGGTTAATAACATTATCAAGAGGAGCCTCACAACAGCTGGATGCCCAGCAGTAAGGGAGCCACCCCAACTATGCAGATCTGATGGCAGCCAGAAGCGTCCAGATGGTATCACCCTTCAAGCCTGGACAGATGGGAAGCAGGTGGTGTGGGACTATACATGTGCATCTACCTTGGCTGATACCTATCTCCAATACACCAGGGAGGAAGGAGGGGCAGCTGCCAGCTTTAGGGAGTCCCAAAAGTCTAGAAAATATGGAGAACTTGCCCATCATTATATGTTTGTTCCCATAGGCTCAGAGACCCTTGGCTCATGGGAAAGAGTGCATCTAATTTCCTTAAGGAGCTGGGAAAAAGACTCATCAGGGTAACTAGGGATCCCAGGGCAGCTAGTTTTCTGTTCCAGCGGCTCAGCGCGGCTGTTCAAAGAGGTAATGCATGCTGCATTTTGGGTACACGCCCCAGCTCTGAGGAGCTGGATGAGATTTTCGCCTTATAATCGGTGATACACACGTAACAACATGTATATATATATGTATATATATATATATATATATATATATATATATATATATATATATATATATATATATATATATATATTATATATATATATATATATATATATATATATATATGCCACCTTTATATATATATATATATATATATATATATATATATATATATATATATATATATATATATATTATATATATATATATATATATATATATAAAATGTCGTGCCGAATCAGTAAAACTTGCGATTTTAGCTTAAATAGCAACGCACTTCTTGCCGAATATGGCAGGCGAAAATTTTAGCATGAAATAATTTCGCAAAAAAAAAAACAATCATTCTGAATCTAAAGAAAAAAAATATATTTCATTGTGTTTGTTTATTATTAAATTATTGTAAACTTATATAAAATATATTTAGTTTGGATTAGGTTAAATTAAATTGCGCTTGTTATAATAAGGTTAGGTAAGTTTCCCAAGGTTCTTTTGGTGCAAAATCATTAATTTTTATGTTAACATAAATGAAAAAAATATATCTTTAAATATACAAGAGAAAATTTTAGAAAGGACTTAATTTTAAATGAATTCTTGCTAATTGACCAACATTTTTCATAATGTAGATAAATGGTTCAGAGAACCGACAAGTCCAATTTTCTTAAGGGTTTTAATAAACATTTTACAGTCTTTCCAGTTTAAACTGTTGGGAGGTACTGCATAAACCTTCATATAACAAAAATACTGTTAACTGAGCAATGTTCTCGTGTGATAAAGTCTTCCCAGACAAGAGGAGCTTCTCTCTGAAAAATAAGTCTATAGTATGTTAAAATAATTTTGTCCCTTTAGAGTAACAATTAAGCCTTAATACTCGAGACTTCGTTTATTTAAGTTTATACTTTTCTGTAATGTTAAGTAGCCAGAAACCACCCGCCAGCTGAGAGTCAACTTCCATGAGAACGTAATTAGATCAGTACAAATATCGCAATAAGTAAACCACTGTTTAGTGTCATACGTCAACTGTGTCAACGGGTCAGATCTGGCTTTTGCTGCTATGTCATTCCCATATTGCCGTTGGGCCTCCCTTCTTACCTGTGCATATTCATTTCTGGCTCTACGACTGCTCGCCTTATTCTCCTGGGTCCTTTGCCTTCTATACTTCTTCCATTCTCTAGCACACTTGGTTTTGGTCTTTCTGCACCTTTGTGTGAACCATGGGCTCACCCTGGCTTTTTCGTTATTCCTGTTACCCTTGGGTACAAACCTCTCCACAGCTTCCTTGCATATTGTTGTTACATATTCCATCA
The DNA here is from genome assembly GCF_026875155.1 of Cherax quadricarinatus. Lineage (NCBI taxonomy): Eukaryota > Metazoa > Arthropoda > Malacostraca > Decapoda > Parastacidae > Cherax > Cherax quadricarinatus. The sequence goes on from NC_069437.1 coordinate 29,222,452, forward strand.
TCTCGTTTACTGACTTCCCTGCCCGTTCAGGAAGTTCCTCATTCCCGCGTAGACCCCCTTCTTGTAGTTTGGCTTCATTCGTCCGGCTCTTCCTGCTTCCCCCTCCACTTGTAACTCTACTGTGTATTCGAATCTTAAAACCACATGATCGCTGGCCCCAAGGGGTCTTTCATATGTGTGTGTGTGTGTGTGTGTGTGTGTGTGTGTGTGTGTGTGTGTGTGTGTGTGTGTGTGTGTGTGTTTGTGTGTGTGTGAGGATGGATTAGCTTAATCCACCACGACACTTACGTGATCTTGATTAAACCAGCCAAGAGGTCGCTTTCTAGTGCATCAGGATCCTTATCGGGTATGAATATGATAGTTGAAGACCTGAGTCTAAAATCATTCACGAGAGATATCACCTAGGATAGAAACGAGATTTCATTTCTCGTCTTCCCTTCACGTAAAGTGTCTTGATGCTGGTAACGGGCTCTTGATCAAAGGAATTGGAGCTTATTTTGATCAAGGCTGACTACTGCCTCTCTCCTAGTAGCAGCATTGCTTCCCCATGAATAATAATAATAATAATAATAATAATAATAATAATAATAATAATAATAATGTACTTTCCCCATGTTTGTTTGAGCAATTCTCAAATGAAATTCTCTTCATCCTGCCAAAGTTAATTGTATTTTTCATACACTATTTCACTGGCTGTCAACCATTCACCGTTCGGCCTCCCTCCTCTGGTATATTACCCCTCCCAGATTTTTTACTCTCAGTTCTCGTTAGCGGAATCCCCTCCTGTACGTGCTTTTTCTTCTGCCTATAACCTGCTGGGTTGTTGTGCGTGCTGCATGCGTGCGTAACTACTCGCTCTGCAAATAACAGCTTTATAGGTCGTAATTTGCAAGCCAATTTCAGCTTGTGTTTTTGGATTCAGTAACGTACCAGTAACTAGTACCACTGGTGTTGTGTTGTTCCACAAGTACCACTGGTGTTGTGTTGTACCACCAGTACAACTGGTGTTGTATTGTACCACTAGTACCACTGGTGTGTTGTGCCACTAATACCACTGGTGTTGTGTTGTACCACCAGTACTACTGGTGTTGTGTTGCTCCACTAGTACCACTGGTGTTGTTCCACTAGTACCACTGGTGTTGTGTTACACTAGTACCACTGGTGTTGTACCACTAGTACCACTGGTGTGTTCCACTAGTACCACTGGTGTTGTTCCACTAGTCCCACTGGTGTTATGTTGTTCCACTAGTACAACTGGCGCTGTGTTGTTCCAGTAGAATCACTAGTGTTGTGTTCTACCACTAGTACCACTGGCGCTGTGTTGTGCCACTAGTACCACTGGTGCTGTGTTGTGCCACTAGTACCACTGGTGCTGTGTTGTGCCACTAGTACCACTGGCGCTGTGTTGTGCCACTAGTACCACTGGTGCTGTGTTGTGCCACTAGTACCCCTTTTGCTGTGTTGTGCCACTAGTACCACTGGTGCTGTGCTGCACCACATAGACAGAGATGTCTTCCTTTGCTGACGATACTAGAATTTGCATGGATTGTCATCCATTACAAACACTGTATATCTTAGCGGTTATACAGCAGGTCATTCAGCGGCCGCATAAAATAATATGAAGTTCGGTGACCATAAATTTAAGTTACTCCATTATGGAAAATTTGGGAAAATGAAAATTAAACAAATTCTAACCTCATAGTAAACGAAAAGTTAATGTGAAGGACTTAGGAGCGATAATGTCAGAGAATCTCACTTTCAAATATCATAACAATGTAATTATTATAATTGCAAAGAAAGTGGTAGAATGAATAAATCGAACCTTAAAAACAAGGACACCAAGTCAATGATGATCCTCTTTAAGTCACTTGTTCTCTCTAGGCTGAGATTCTGCTGTTCACTAATATCACTTTTTAAGGCAAGCAAAATTGCAGATCTGGAAATTATACAGAAAACCTTCACTGCGTGTATAAGTACAGTCAAGTACAGCATGAAGTTCCTTGACCTGTAATCCTTGGAATACAGGGAAGAAAGATACATCATAATTTTCACTTGGAAAATCCTAGAAGGACTTGTCCCAAATCTGCACAAAAAAAATCACTCCCTATGGAGGCAAAAGACTATGCAAGCAGTGCAACCTAACCCCCTTGCCCTATGAAAATCAGGAGTACAGTGAGTACACTAAGATATAGCACAATAAGTAGCAGGGATCCCTAGACTGTTCAACAGCCTCCAGTGTTCATAAAGGAAGATTGCCAGTAAACCCCTGGCTTTCATCAAGAGGGAACTGGAGATATGCCTAAAGTCAGTACCTGACCCGCTGTGATTATTTCGTTGGATTGCGTGCGGCCAGTAGTAACAGCCTGGTTGATCAGACCTGATCCACCGGGAGGCCTGGTCATAGACAGTTCCGCAGATGTGTTGGTCCTCGGAACACCCTCCAGGTAGACCCGAGGTACAAAGGTACCACGGGTTCTGTTGTATCACAAGTATTGTGATATTCCACTAGTAACAGCACCTCTGGTGCTGTTATTCCACTATTACTGCATCGTACCACTAATACTACGCCTTCCTCTTTGTATTGGACTGATGAAGCCACTGTGTGGCGAAACGTTTCCTGAATAAAGATTCCCATATGCTGCATAAGTGTCTCAATCTTCAACTTGTCGGTTTTTCAAACCATTCATCACTACTGGTACTGTGTTGTGCCACTAGTACTACTGGTGTTACATTGTACCAATAATACTAATGGTGCTCTCTTTGCCTCTTTCATATTTAGTAATTGGCATTAAATATTAAATGCATAGGATTTGTATATATATATATATATATATATATATATATATATATATATATATATATATATATATATATATATATATATATATAATGCAATAAGATCACAGTAAACAGGTGATTTTAAAATATGCAAAACAACCACTGTGAAAGAGTAGTGAAATTCCAAGCGCTTTCGTGACTACTCACATTGTCAAGGAACTATGAAAGTAATACATCAAAGGAAGGCAATTAAAGGGCTTAGACCACACCTCACAGTCAACCCTCACAACAAAGAAACACCTGACGCGCGACAATACCGGACTTATAAGAAAAGAGGAACACTGCAGTAGGTCCGCTGGTCCAACTATACAGGTCCTCACGACATCCCACTAACAAAATATTCTACCCAAGAAATAAGGTTTATTATTTGTCCAATGTATTATTAAACTCTAACCAAATTTTATTAATTATAAATTAGTCTAATTTATATAAACCTAAGGAAATATTCATATTATTTTCAAAACTGATTTTTATGAAACAAGATTCAAGAAATATAATTGAATCTTGTTTAATAAAAAGCCGTTTTGAAAATAATATGAATATTTCCTTAGGTTTATATAAATTAGACTCATTTATAATTAATAAAATTTGGTTAGAGTTTAATAATACATTGGACAAATAATAAACCTTATTTCTTGGGTAGAATATTTTGTTAGTGGGATGTCGTGAGGACCTGTCTAGTTGGACCAGCGGACCTACTGCAGTGTTCCTCTTTTCTTATGAGTCCGGTATTGTCGCGCGTCAGGTGTTTCTTTGTTGTGAGGGTTGACTGTGAGGTGTAGTCTAAGCCCTTTAATTGCCTTCCTTTGATGTATTACTTTCATAGTTCCTTGACAATATGAGAAGTCACGAAAACGCTTGGAATTTCACTACTCTTTCACAGTGGTTATTTTGCATATATATGTATATATATATGCAATAAGATCACAGTAAACAGGTGATTTCAGAATATGCAAAACAACCACTGTGAACGAATAGAGAAATTCCAAGCGATTTCGTGACTACTCACATTATCAAGGAACAAAAAATCTATTGTTCCTTGATAATGTGAGTAGTCACGAAAGCGCTTGGAATTTCTCTATTCTTTCACAGTGGTTGTTTTGCATATATATATATATATATATATATATAATATATAT
>NC_069437.1:29231428-29337532 GCF_026875155.1 Cherax quadricarinatus
TGCGTTCTTTAAACGCTTTAGCTACTGTCTCTGCAGTCTTATCTGTAATAGGAACTAACTCACAATATCTGGTGAAATGGTCTACCATAACACACAGATGTTTGTTGCCTTGGAGGGAACATTTAAAATTGGTTAATAAGTCAAGGGCAACTCTTTCCCACGGTTCGCTAGTGGTTGGGTACACTTGGATTGGATTAGGCCCATTGACATTCCCTTTATGTTGCATACAGACACTACATTTCTTAACATACTCGGAAATGTCAGTTGCCATACGTGGCCAAAAGTATTTCATTCTGGCTTGTTTCACAGAACGATCCATACCAGGGTGTGCAACACCTGGTGCATCGTGAACTAGCTGTAGAGCTACGTTAACTAGTGACTGTGGAATTATTAACTGGTAAACTCTCCTGCTTGGAGTACCCAACTCGGCTGTTCGATACAGTAATTCCTGGCTCATTGCAAAGTCACTAATGGGTGCTGGTGGCTTCACAGTCAGAATAAGATCTTCCTGGAGCAGGAATCGAATCACACCAGACCACATGGGATCTGTTCTTTGGGCATTCTTTACATCCTCGACAGTAAATGCAGGATCTGCAGTAACTACACTAACGTGTCGCGATAAAGCATCTGCGACTACATTTGACTTGCCAGGTAAATGTTCAAAAGTGGTATTGAACTCTTGGATAGTCAAGGTCCATCTGGCTAAATTTCAGTAGGCTGTTTGTTCTGGAATAAAGGTATCAGTGGTGCATGGGCTCGGCTAGCAAATGCAACTGCGTTGTACTTGCCATCAGTCTTCTGAGCTAGTACGGCACCTATGTCAATTGAACTAGCATCAGTTGTTAGATAGAAGGGCTTAGAAAAATCTGGGAATTTCAAAATTGGAGCAGATGTTAGCTTTTCTTTTAGAGTTTGGAATGCTCTTTCTTGACGGAAGGTCCAAACGAAAGGAGCATCTTTCTTAAGCAATTCAGTTAGCGGAGCTGCTATTGAAGAAAAATTTGCAATGAAAGATCTGTAGAAACCTGCTAGACCCACAAAGGATCTTACTGCATCAGCAGTTTTGGGAGTTGGAAAATTTAGTACTGCCGTTACTTTACTTTGGTCAGTCGTAACCCCTCTAGGAGTGACTACGTGACCCAGAAACTTAATTTCTGATCTGAAAAATTGACATTTCGACAGTTTGATCTTTAAATTGGCTTCTTCAAGCTTACCAAGTACTATATCAAGTCTTTTCAGATGTGTATCCACATCTTCGGACATGACGATTACGTCGTCTAAGTACAGTTGCGACAGCAACTTGGGAATGAGGCATTCTGTACACAGGTATATAGATAGGTCTTGTACCAGGTTCAAGTGGAATACAATGGGACAGTAAGTTCGTTATACCCATCTTCTCACCTGGTAAGGCAATGGCGTTACGACGTTTGTTCAACAAAGTCAACAAACGCTTGACTTCGTTTGGGAAGTCAGTTGGAGCTAAGTCTTTCTCCTCAAGTGGTGGGCTTAACAGGGCTAAGACCGGGGGTGGTGAGACACACGTGGTCGTGGGCCTATGGGATGAGCGGCGTAAGCCTCACTGAAGACAACCACACTGCCTCGAAGATAATTCTAAGCTGGCTGGCTTAAAATACACCCACGAAATACCACAACACCACAGGGATGAAAAAGAGCACTCAGAATTGCTTGGAGCTTGAATCACAAGCGAAGAAGACTACTCACGTGGCTTGCTTGAGTACTGGGGTAAGACACCTGGGTTAGTTGCTAGCTGGCTTATCTTAACCCTTCACACAGAATAGCTTGATAACTTCTCACGATGAGCACAGCAGGGGTGGAAAGCTGGCTTGGCAGGCAAAAGAACTGGATGGAGTAAGCTAGGCTGGACTGGACTCCCTCACCACAGACACACACACACACACACACACACACACACACACACACACACACACACACACACACACACACGCGCGCGCGCGCGCGCATGCACTTACAACAGGCCTAGTGTCTAATCGACATGTGCCTAGGACCAAATGGTAACTGTCTTATTTTGCAAACTCGGGTCAACCCCTCGGGAGTGATGCAAATACGCAGAGAAATACTAACACAAAGAGACTGACCAGAGAATAATGTAGTGGCTGGTAGGAGCTTGGGCGGGAGGAACTGGCTGGGGTAGCTGGCTGGCGTTAACCTTCTCGGCAGGCCTACTCACAAGATGTCGGCAGGGCCAGTGAAAATTTATCTCCAGAAATCGCTGTAATCGTCAGGATTACAGGCCCTCCGTTGCCACCATTTATCGTAGGGGTTCTTGCATGGAGATATGGAGGGTTGAAGGTAGACACACTGGTTGGATGGTAACGATATATTGTCAGACTGTGGTAATGGGAGATGGAGCCCAGCCTTGCCTTGTTCTAGCCTGGATGTCTAACGCCGACTGAGGAGGAGGCAGAGGTACGAACGCACACATGCGCATCCCGTGACGTCATACAGTCACAGGCCTAAGGGGTCTTCTATATAAACACATGGATTATACTATGATATGCTATACAACACAGGGATCAGCAACTATGCTGACAGGGAGATCGAACCCGTATTGCTTTTGCCCGCCTCGTGGGAAGAGAGCGAAAATTCACGACGCTCTAAACCACTGGACTATACAATCCTACGAGGCGGGCTAAAACAACACGCGTTCGATCCCCCGGCTAGCCGCAGTTTGTTATTGATTAAATACCACTTGTTCGTGGTTACAATAATGTATGTACTATTTGTGGAGGCTAGTTCACCAAATGGGGAATAGAATGAAATTAGCTCTGAGGCATCCACACCATCGTATGTCCTCGCAACATGAAGCAAGCCTAGTTCGCTAGGCTCATGTTGTTTGTAGGATTGTATGATCCCGTGGTTTAGAGTCTTGTAAATTTTCGCTCTCTTCCCACGAAGCAGGCTAAAAGAACATGGGTTCGATCCCCCGGCTAGCCGCAGTTTGTTGTGTGTGTGTGTGTGTGTGTTTGTTTCTACAAATCTCCTGAAATTTAGTGTTATTAACAAAAAAAAAAGTGAATTATAGGACATGCTAGTGAGAAAGTTACTCAGAATTTAGAGTTCAGTTCAGAGTTTTACATAATTTGCAGGGCTAATTATTTTTTCATATAAATTAATGTTTCACGTAAAAAGCTGAAAATAAATGAATAGTTGAGTTAGGTGCAGTGTGAACCAGGAGTAACAAAGAGTAGTGGATGGAATATATATTGATATTTTGAGGTCAACATAAACAGTTCAGATGGCATATTCTGTAGAACTTCTTTGCTTATATTTATGCAACACTACACAAGCATTAGCATTAGAGGTGGTGATAATAATTATTATTATTATTATTTATAAAGAAGGTTACCTCAGATTAAATCTGATCATTTTACTGCAGGCTTCGCGCTTCCTCACGATGGTGATAATAAACTTCTAGGAATTAAAGTATAGAAATGGAATCTGGTAACAATTCTTGCATATAAACCACCATGGAACATATAGGGAGATAGTAAATTGCCTTGAAAACCTTACACCAAATATTATTCTCCTTGGAGATTTCAATTTGCCACATGTTAAATGGAAGGTGGTCGTATCCGACGTTGTATCTGGAAGCACAAAAGCCAAGTAGTCACATAAAAAGTTTTTGGGGCTCTCTGAAAAGTTAACTTTGAACCGACAGATAACTACCAGGAACGAAAACATATTAGACCTGATATTCACGACCCGTGAAGAACTAATCAGGAACATAATAATATCAATTACAGTATTCTCAGAACACAGTTTCATTGAATTACAATAGAAACTTGAGTAGATATCTCAAGAAATAACCAACGTGAAGGTTTTTAGCAAGTTTAACTTCAAGAATCAGAAAATTGATTGAGAGCAGACATATACAAAGTCATCATACATATTCTGGGAAACTATTCTGAACAGTCTAAACCCACACGAGTGCATGGAAAGTTCAATATTGAAACTTGAAGAATCTGTATAAAATATGTTCTACTGAGAAAGTCTAAAATCATATCATTCATTGAAAAAATGGAAAGGTATGTTAAGAAGGACAAGCGTTACAGTGTTTCTAAAAACGAGAATGTCATAACGAAGATAACCTACAACGAGATAAACTAAAACATTATTTCCAAATGGAACAAACGCATAAGGAGCAGAAAGCTGTTCAAGTAATAGTAAAAAAAAAATAATATTTCTACACATATGCAAAATCTAAATAAAATAAAAACTTCTAGAATTAGAAGACTACTAACAGGAGGTTCATACACCTACGACGAAAAAAAGAAATGAGCGAAATCTTGAAAACGTATAAATCATTGTTCCTCTAAACAGCAGGAGAGTGGATGATTCCAAAAGTTTTTTCATTACCTCTGCCCACCCGACAAATCATATATCTGACATAATCACTGATTCTTTAGATTTCGAGAGGGAATAGAAAATGTCCACACAGAACTGTTTATAAAGGAGTGCAAACTACTATTATGAAGAGCACTCAGCATACTTCTGAGGAAGAAATCTCAGACATAGCTCTCCTGCACAAAGGAGACCGTGGAGGCCTAGCAAAGAAACTATAGACCTGTGCACTAACATCACACATAAAAATCGTTCAGAGGGTGTCGAGGAGCCAAATTATAAATTTTATGGAAAAGCAAGACCTGCTGAAGTCAGCACGAGTTTAGAGAAAGATCATTCTTGTCACAACTGCTGGATCATTTGACAAAATTACGAAGACTTTGGAAGAATTCAAAATGGAGACGTAGTCTTCGCTAAGGCATTTGACAATTGTGATCATCGAGTGACTGCATATGAAGTAAGGATAATAGGTTATAAAAGAAAAAACAGGCAAATGGATTTTCAATTTTCTAATGAATAAACACAGTAGTAAATAAAGTAAAATCTAACCTTAACAAAGCTTGGTCTTAGTGCATTTACCTTTTCTCATCATCAGAGCATAGATAAAAAATTCTTTGTGGATGATAAAAAAAAAAAATAGCTTGACAGTCATTCCCATAGAAGACACCGAAAAATTGCAAGACATTGAACTTTCCAGTAGGCGGTAGAAAAATATAATGTTCAATATAGTGTCCAATTGCTCAGATAGGGAAAGAATGAGGAATTGAAAGAAAGAACTGTATACAAAACATAGGGTCACTCCATAGAATGAAAAGAACACTTAAAAGACCTGGATATAATAATGTCACCTGACTTATCTTTTGAGAAGCACAATAGGACAAATGCTGCGAAAGTCAGGAAAATGATTGAGTAGTAAGTGCTTTTTAGTAAAGAGAAATAATGCAAATGGTGACAAGATTCAAATTATTTGTGCTTTGCCATTTAGAGTACTGCTGATTGTTGACAGCTTCATTCATATCAGTAGAGATATCCGAGCTGAAAAAAATACCGCGAGCTTTTACTGCCTCTCGTAGAGCCAGTAAAGCTTTTTAAATACCAAGAACGCCTCTTGGAATTGAAAATATTCTCTCTGGAGAGAAGGCAAGAGAGATATGCGATAATATATACATGGAAGATACTGAAGGGCCTGGTCTCAAATCTGCACACTAACATAATGTTCAGGAGTGACAGATATGGGAGGAAGTGTAAGATAGAGCCAGTGATAAGCAAGGGAGCCATGGGCACAATAACACAGCACCTTGTTAACAACTGAGAGCTTCGTCTACTGTACTAAACCTGCTACCATTATATATCAGATGTATAGCTGGCACAAGTGTGGATGTATTCAAGATGAAAATGGATCACTAAATCCGCGGTGTGTAAGATTAACCAGACTGTGATGGATATATGGGCCAGGGTCCGCCAACAACAACAGCTCCTGTTGGCGAACCCCATCCCTCGCTCCCTTCCTACCAGTCGCTCCCTTCCCACCCCTCGCTCCCTTCTCATCAGTCGCTCCCTTCCCTTTCCCGATTCCCCACCCCTCGCTCCATTCCCACCTTTCGCTCCATTCCCCCCTCCCTCCCCACCCCACGCTCCCTACCCTCCCCTCACTCTCCACCCCTCGCTCCCTTCCCTCCCCTTTCTCCCTTCCCACTCCTCCCTCCCTTTAACACCTGGAATATCACCATGTCATTGACTGGTAAATGTCACAGATCAAAACAGATATATACAGACTACAATCTTCCTAAATATTTTCGAAGCAGCTTTGAAATAGTTTAAAAATTACTTTGTAGATTAATAATTAATGCAGAAGCGATGTTTTCTCCACGATGCTGCATGATGCATGTTCCTGACGCGATGCTGCATGATGCATGTTCCTGACGCGATGCTGCATGATGCATGTTCCTGACGCGATGCTGCATGATGCATGTTCCTGACGCAATGCTGCATGATGCATGTTCCTGACGCGATGCTGCATGATGCATGTTCCTGACGCGATGCTGCATGATGCATGTTCCTGACGCGATGCTGCATGATGCATGTTCATGACGCGATGCTGCATGATGCATGTTCCTGACGCGATGCTGCATGATGCATGTTCCTGACTTGATGATGCATGATACATGTTCCTGACGTGATGCTGCATGATGCATGTTCCTGACGCAATGCTGCATGATGCATGTTCCTGACGTGATGATGCATAATACATGTTCCTGACGCGATGCTGCATGATGCATGTTCCTGACGCGATGCTGCATGATGCATATTCCTGGCGTGATGATGCATGATACATGTTCCTGACGTGATGCTGCATGATGCATGTTCCTGACGCGATGCTGCGTGATACATGTTCCTGACGTGATGATGCATGATACATGTTCCTGACGTGATGCTGCATGATGCATGTTCCTGACGCGATGCTGCATGATACATGTTTCTGACGTGATGATGCATGATACATGTTCCTGACGCGATGCTGCATGATGCATGTTCCTGACGCGATGCTGCATGGTGCATGTTCCTGACGCGATGCTGCATGGTGCATGTTCCTGACGCGATGCTGCATGATGCATGTTCCTGACGCGATGCTGCGTGACATATGTTCCTGATGCGATGCTGCACGATGCACGTTGCTGACGTGATGCTGCATGATACATGTTGCTGACGTGGTGCTTTATGATGCATGTTGCTGACGTGATGCTACATGATACATGTTCCTGACGTGATTCTGCATGATACATGTTGCTGACGTGATGCTGCATAATACATGTTGCTGATGTGATACTGCATGATGCATGTTGCTGACGTGATGTTGCACGATGCATGTTGCTGACGTGTTGTTGCACGATGCAGGTTTCTGACGTGATGCTGCACGATGCATGTTGCTGACGTGATGCAGCATGATGCATGTTGTTGACGTGATGCAGCATGATGCATGTTGTTGACGTGAGGCAGCATGATGCATGTTACTGAGGTGATGCTGCATGATGCATGTTACTGAGGTGATGCTGCATGATGCATGTTGCTGACGTGATGCTGCATATTACATGTTGCTTACGTGGTGCTGCACAATGCATGTTGTTGCCGTGATGCTGCACAATGCATGTTGCTGACGTGATGCTGCACAATGCATGTTGCTGACGTGATGCTACACGATGCATGTTGCTGACGTGATGCTACACGATGCATGTTGCTGACGTGATGCTACACGATGCATGTTGTTGCCGTGATGCTGCACAATGCATGTTGCTGACGTGATGCTACACGATGCATGTTGCTGACGTTCAGATATAATTGTTTTCTCCTCTTTTCATATTCGGGTAATTAGCCATCAATTTCGGAAACGCCAAACTGTATCATGTTTTAATGGATTGTGTTCGAATATGTAAACTAGTTTAGCCGGTTACAAACTATTTTGGACGTTCAGGATATTTTCATTAATCTAACCTGCTAAAACCCATTGAATCTCTTAAAAGGCAAACAGTTCTCCAAAATTTCTTCGGTCATAAATAACTCTTGTCAAATTTGTGCACTTCTTTCTGCTTATACATGTGAGTCTTCCAAAATCTTTAGTTTTTAATATTGTTGTGAAGAAACATTTTCTTTTCAGTAAAATGTAACATTGTAAAACACACACACCACACACACACACACACACAACACACACACACACACACACACACACACACACACACACACACACCACACACACACACACACACAATATATATATATATATATATATATATATATATATATATATATATATAATATATATATACGCAATATTTGTGAACGAGCTATAAAAGATGCAAAATAACCAAAAGGGGGAGAAAATACGATGAACTCGCCCATCATTATATATTTGTTTCCATAGACTCAGAGAGGTTTGAGCAATGGGAAAAGAACGTACCTAAGTTCCTTAAGGAGTTAGGCAAAGACTCATCAGGGCAACTAGGGATCCCAGGGTGGCTAGTTTTCTATTCCAACGAATCAGTGTCATAGTTCAGAGGGGCAGCACTTGCTGTATCCTTTTTTGGACGCCCCAGCTCTGAGGAACTGTAGGAGATTTTTACATCGTAATTTTTGACAAATCCGTAGCTATATGTATTTGTAATGTATCTCTCAAACTTCATGTATTGTATATGCCAGCTTTGTATCATCAGTGTATCTTTTGAGCCTTGTGTAATAAAATATACCTTATGGTAAAACAAAAAGATGGGATGGTAGGGGAAGTAAAATATTCAAATGGCTTCAGGAAGAAATAAAAAAAAAATAATTGAAGCGTTTTTATACACTTCTTCAAGGCTGTGGGTCCCAGAATTTATACCAGAGGGAGAGTGGACATTTAGAGAGGATGGAACAAAATAGGATAACTTCGAGGGCATATAATTCTGTAGTGGAGAGAAAGCGGGCTAGGGATTGTCCTAAGAAAGGTTGGAGGGAGGGGGTAAAGGAGGTTTTGTGTGGGAGGGGCTTAGACTTCCATCAAGCATGTATGAACGTCTTAGATAGGAGTTACTGGAGGCAAGAGGTTTTTATGACTTGGCATGCTATTGGAGTGTGAGCAAGGACTCGGGTAACCCGGTTAGCTGGACTTGAGTCCTGTAGGTGGAAAGTACAGTGCTTGCACTCTGAAGAAGGGGTGGGGATATTTGCAATTGTGAACTGTAGTACCGGCGCCCCTCTGGCAACAGAGTGGTGGCGTGAGTGATGGTGAAAGTGTTTCTTCATTTTTGGGTCACCCTACCTCGGTAGAAGACAACCGGTGTATATATATATATATATATATATATATATATATTATATATATTTATATATATATATATATATTATATATATCCACTGAAAAAGTTGCTAAATTCCAAGAGATTTCATGACTTCTCACACTATCAAGGAACTATATACGTAGTTCCTTGATAATGTGAGAAGTCACGAAAGCGATTGGAATTTCGCTACTTTTTCACAGTGATGGTTTTGCATATTGTGGTATCACCTGTTTACTGTGATCTTATTGCATGCATATATATATATATATATATATATATATATTATATATATATATATATATATATATATATATATATATATATATATATATATATTTATTTATTAACAAGTCGGCCGTCTCCCACCGAGGCAGGGTGACCCAAAAATAAAGAAAATCCCCAAAAACAAATTACTTTCATCATCATTCAACACTTTCACCCCACTCACACGCAATCACTGTTTTTGCAGAGGTGCTCAGAACACAACAGTTTAGAAGCATATACGTATAAAGATACACAACATATCCCTCCAAACTGCTAATATCCTGAACCCCTCCTTTAGAGTGCAGGCATTGTACTTCCCATTTCCAGGGCTCAAGTCCGGCTATATAAAAATAACCGGTTTCCCTGAATCCCTTCACTAAATATTACCCTGCTCACACTCCAACAGATCGTCAGGTCCCAAATACCATTCGTCTCCATTCACTCCTATCGAACACGCTCATGCACGCCTGCTGGAAGTCCAAGCCCCTCGCCCACAAAACCTCCCTTACCCCTTCCTTCCAACCTTTTCGAGGACGACCCCTACCCCGCCTTCCTTCTCCTACAGATTTAAATGCTCTCCATGTCATTCTACTTTGATCCATTCTCTCTAAATGACCAAACCACCTCAATAACCCCTCTTCAGCCCTCTGACTAATACGTTTATTAACTCCACACCTTCTCCTAATTTCCACACTCCGAATTTTCTGCATAATATTTACACCACACATTGCCCTTAGACAGGACATCTCCACTGCATCCAGCCGCCTCCTCGCTGCTGCATTCACAACCCAGCTTCACACCCATATAAGAGTGTTGGTACTACTATACTTTCATACATTCCCTTTTTTGCCCCCATAGATAACGTTTTTTGTCTCCACATATACCTCAACGGACCACTCACCTTTTTTCCCTCATCAATTCTATGATTAACCTCATCCTTTATAAATCCATCTGCCGACACGTCAACTCCCAAGTATCTGAAAACATTCACTTCTTCCATACTCCTCCTCTCCAATTTGATATCCATATTTTCTTTATGTAAATCATTTGATACCCTCATCACCTTACTCTTTTCTATGTTCACTTTCAACTTTCTACCTTTACACACACTCCCAAACTAATCCACTAACCTTTGCATTTTTTCTTTAGAATCTCCGATAAGCACAGTATCATCAGCAAAAAGCAACTGTGCCAATTCCCATTTTGTATTTGATTCCCCATAATTTAATCCCACCCCTCTCTCGAACACCCTAGCATTTACTTCTTTTACAACCCCATCTATAAATATATTAAGCAACCATGGTGACATTACACATCCCTGTCTAAGACCTAATTTTACCGGGAAGTATTCTCCCTCTCTTCTACACACCCTAACCTGAGCCTCACTATCCTCATAAAAACTCTTTACAGTACTTAGTAACTTACCACTTATTCCATATACTTGCAACATCTGCCACATTGCTCCCCTATCCACTCTATCATATGCCTTTTCTAAATCCATAAATGCAATAAAAACTTCCCTACCTTTATCTAAATACTGTTCACATATATGCTTCAATGTAAACACTTGATCTACACATCCCCTACCCACTCTGAAACCTCCTTGCTCATCCGCAATCCGACATTCTGTCTTACCACTAATTCTTTCAATTATAACCCTACCGTACACTTTTCCTGGTAAACTCGGTAAACTTATTCCTCTCTGATTTTTACAACATCTTTTGTCCCCCTTCCATTTAAATAAAGGGACTATACATGCTCTCCGCGAATCCTTAGATACCTTTCCCTCTTTCATACATTTATTAAAAAAAAAATACCAACCATTCCAACACTATATCCCTCCCTGCTTTTAACATTTCTGTCATGATCCCGTCAGTTCCAGCTGCTTTACCCCCGTTCATTCTACGTAATGCCTCACGTACCTCCCCCACACTCACATCCTGTTCTTCTTCACTCCTAAAAGATGGTATACCTCCCTGGCCAGTGCATGAAATTACCGCTTCCCTTTCTTCGTCGACATTTAAAAGTTCCTCAAAATATTCTCGCCATCTACCCAATACCTCCATCTTCCCATCTGCTAACTCCCCTACTCTGTTTTTAACTGATAAATCCATATGTTCCCTAGGCTTTCTTAACTTGTTTAACTCACTCCAAAATTTTTTCTTATTTTCATTAAAATTCCTTGACAGTACCTCTCCCACTATCATCCGCTCTCCTTTTGCACTCTCTCACCACTCTCTTCACCTTTCTTTTACTCTCCATATACTCTACTCTTCTTATAACACTTCTGCTTTGTAAAAACCTTCTTCTTCTTATGACCAGAGCTTTGGTAAGATGGGTAAAGATAGAAATATTGGAAAAGGGTGGGAGGGGGGAGAGAGGTAGGATATAAAAGGTAAGTGGCCCAACCACTTTGGTGTAATTTAGAAGGTGTATGTGAAATAATAAGATATTCTTAAAGGGGTATAATTCTAACCCATCAGTCACATAGATATAACAGATATATAAGTACATGACTCTGAATTGGTAGTAAATATACAAGTTGCAATTGCCTTTTTTTTGCGATTGCACAACGGATATTTAAGCGACAATGAAGGCATAATTTCCTGGCCAGTTTATAAAGACTTTCTTGACAATGGCTCCTTACAGGTGGTGTCCCGCATAATAAATTTAGCATAATTTTTACAGTAGAATGTTATATAAGATGTCTCCCTAATTGGGGGCGATGATTTTCTCAGTAAACATAGAAGGGTTCTGGTGTTACCCAATCATCTTCATCTTCAGGGAGGTTGCTTAATATCATTGGTCGATGGTAATCATCTTTATGGATAAAACGACGGACCCTCTGTGGGAGAGTCATTCTTTGAGTCCTGTGAGGAGTATTGATGATATAATCCGTGGTATTTTCAACTTCTAGAGGATGTTCTCTATCTGGCATGTAGAGTTCTTGCATTGCATAGAGTTGTTTCTTTTTCAGGGTGTCAAGGCGTACATTTAAGGCAGTAATATCTTGTTGTACGTGTAAATCTGCCATTTTAACTCTGTCTCTCCTCCTGGTACCCGTAATGAAGCGAAGAGCTCTATTCTGGACCCGTTGCAACCTTAGCATGTTGGTCTTTGTTGTTAATGTCATTGGGACACATGGATATTCTAATACTGCATTTTTAAAACTATTCCAACCCTCTTGAACCCCCCCCCCACTACTCGTACTTGCACCAGCCCACCTTTCTGCCAATAGTTGCTTATATCTCACCCGAACTTCCTCCTCCCTTAGTTTATACACTTTCACCTCCCTCTTGCTTGTTGTTGTCATTTTCCTCTTTTCCTATCTACCTCTTACTCGAACTGTAGCTACAACTAAATAATGATCCGATATATCAGTTTCCCCTCTATATATAATATATAATGAATTCAAATTTAAAATTTACAGAAAACCTACAAATAACTGTTCCTATGTCCACTATTATTCTTCCCATCAAGATAGAGTTAAACTATCTGTTTTCTCATCAATGTTTTTGAGAGCTTTACGAATTTGTAGTCCAGAGTTCATAGATGAGGGAATATCCAAAATTTATGAAATATGTAATGATTTGAAATACCCAAGAAATGTAATTGATAAATCTTTTAAAGTTGCTAGAAATACTTTTTACAATCCAAAAAGGGACAACCTGCCTTATTCAACTAAAAATATGTTGGTTCTCCCTTACCATGAAAACATGGTTGATATGCCCTCTCTTCTTAAGACTTTTAATATTAAAGTTGTATTAAAAAATCTTGATACAGTAAAAAAAACTTTTGATAAAGAATTCCCCCAAAATGCTGATGGATGTGTCTATAAGATTCCTTTTAAAATTTGCGATTAAGTTTATTACGGTCTAACTGGTAAAAATCTCGAACTAAGATTAAAACAACATAAATATAGCATTAGAACTGGACAAGATCCCAATGCTCTATTTATTCATGTAAGAGATTTTAACCATCCAATTGATTTTCAAAAAGTTGAGAAAGTAGTATCAAGCAAGTCCATGGTCGACAGGAATATAATTGAATATTGTTTCATAAAAAGCAGTTTTGACAATAATATGAATATTTCCTTTGGTTTATATAAATTAGATCCATTTATAATTAAAAGAATATGGGAAGAATTTAATAATACATTGGACAAATAATAAATTTTTAAATTTCTTATTTCTTGGGTAGAATAGTTTGTTGGTGGGTTGTGTGAAGGACCTGTCTAGTTCGGCCGGCGGGCCTGCTGTCTCACGTTAGATACTTCTTTGTTGTGGGATCTGATAGTGAGGTGTGGGTTACCCCTTTATATACCTTCCTTTGATGCTTTACTTTCATTGTTCCTTGATAATGTGAGTAGTCACGAAAGCGCTTGGAATTTCTCTATTCTTTCACAGTGGTTGTTTTGCATATTCTGAAATCACCTGTTTACTGTGATCTTATTGTATATAATATATATAAAATATATAATATATATTAAAATATATATATATAATATAATATATATATATATATTAATTATATATATATATATATATTATATATATATATATTATATATATATATATATATATGTGTGTGTGTGTGTGTGTGTGTGTATAATGTACTTACCTAAGGAATGAGAGAAAACATATATACATAGTTCCTTTATACAAGAGAAAAAGCGACAAAGAAAAAATGCAAGAATTAGAGGAGTAAGCTTGTTCAGTATACCTGGCACAGTGTGCGGTGGAAAACTAGGGTAAGACAGGAAGAGTTGCAGAACAAGGAGGATTTAGGAATGGTTGGAGATGAGTGGATTAAGTGTTTACATTAAATCAATCGAGTCAGCAATACAGAGATGAAGGTAAGGAGCTGTTTGTTGCTTTAATGAATTTTGAAAGGCATGTGATAAGGTGACAAGTGTTCCGAATGTTTGGAATAGGTAAGTTATTAACATCACAGATAACATTTGTAAATATAGGCCAGTTTAGATTAGGGCATGTAGGAAAGAGGTGAATTATGTCCCAGTAAAATTAGGCCTTAGGCCTCAGTTATAAAATATGAATGCAAGTGCTGCGAAGAGGATTGTATTTTCTGTTATTGCCACACTCAGTATGAATTAGGAATATGTTCTGCTGTTACTGTCACAGGTAGTATGAATTATTATCAACATTCATTAATTAACGCTGAAGGAACACTTGTACTGCCCAGTGTCCGCTTGGTCAGAAAAAAAGATTTGAAGGATCAAGGTGGAGGCGCCGTCGTACATGGAAACCAGTTTAACGACAGTGATGAATAGCAACCTACTATATACATAGACATACAGGAGTCAGTTTAAGGGTTAAAACTAATATTTGTATGTCAAATAACAAGCCCATTTCTGGGAGATTTGTGAACAGGATTACTTTAAAGGACATTCTTTTATTTAAAACAATTTCGTGGTATCAATGCACAGCAGCTAGCATAACCTAGTCCATACACTTAATCTACTTGAGCAAAATCCTTGCAAGCCAACGATTTTGGGAGCATTTATATACGACAACAATTTTCGAAGCATTAGAACATGGCAACCATTGTCGAAAATAAGGGCACACAGGATTTTCGGACATGCTTACACTTTAGTAACATCCAGAGTGAGACTAGAGTAAGAGTGGGTGGCAGGCTGGCATCCCTGTCCTTGATTACTGAGTTCATTATTAACGAGTTGGTCGATATTGATTCCATTCTTATGGAATTTATGGCTCACAAAGATCCTGACAAGACTGATGCATTGCAGCACACCTTGCAGCACATCATATACCACACTATACACCACATCATATACCACACCCTGCACCACATCCTACAAGACACCCTGCACTACACCCTGGAAGACATCCCGCGCAATACTTGTACGGTAACACACCCTGCACCATACAGTACCACACCCTGCACCACACACTACCACTCTCTGCACCACACAGTACCACTCGCTGCACCACACAGTACCACATCCTGCACCACACAGTACCACATCCTGCATCACACAGTACTCACCCTGCATCACACAGTACCACATCCTGCATCACACAGTACCACATCCTGCATCACACAGTACCACATCCTGAAACACACAGTACCACATCGTGCATCACACATATCACACCAAAAACCACAGTACCACACCCTGCATCACACAGTACCACATCCTGCTTTACACATTTCCACATCCTGAAACACACATTACCACTTCTTGCATCCCCGTACCCATCCTGATTACACAGTCCACACCTTTTGCAACACATTACACCGACCACCACCCTGCACACACAGTCCCAACACCTTGCAACACCCGTACCACACCTTGCAACACACAGTACAACACCTTGCAACACACAGTACCACACCTTGCAACACACAGTACCACACCTTGCAACACACCGTGCCACACCTTGCAACACACAGTACCACACCTTGCAACACACAGTACCACACTTTGCAACACAGTACCACACCTTGCAACACACCGTGCCACACCTTGCAACACACAGTACCACACCTTGCAACACACAGTACCACACCTTGCAACACACCGTGCCACACCTTGCAACACACAGTACCACACCTTGCAACACACAGTACGACACTCTTCATTACGCAGTACCACACCCTTCACCACATACACCCCAGTACAGCACCTTGCAACAAAGTACCACACCTTGCAACACACAGTACCACACCTTGCAACACAGTTCCACACGCTATAGCACTACCAGTAATGCACGTAAGTGTTTATGACGTGTGTGCTCATATACTTCACGGGGAAGAAGTGCCTCGCTGTACACGTTCGTTGCCTCGTGCCTCGGCTTGGTACCGTTAGCGGCATTACATGTAGCACAGTGTCTGGTATTATGACCAGCCTCGCATATTACGTATCGGGTGGCGAGGACCATGCTCCACGGAGCTATCAACAGGTAGGGAAGTGTTTTTTGAAAATGGTGTAAAATGCCGACAACTTGAAGATTAAGACACACGTGCAACAGTTGGGTATCTTTATTGATGAAACGTTTCGCCTACATAGTAAACTTCGTATCGTTCCAGACCATGTAGCTGAGCTCTTCTCCAGGCTGAGGGAGTGACCACCTCAAATACTTTTTCTCCATGGTTGATGGACCGATTACATCGTGTGTATTTCATTTCTACTGCTCCCTTTGTGTTTGACCGAAGAAAAGGTGTGTGACGAAGCCTACTGTGTAGACGAAACGTTTCATCAATGAAGATACCAAACTTTTGCACATGTGTCTTAATCTTCATCAGGTATAATAATAATAATAATAATAATAATAATAATAATAATAATAATAATAATAATAATAATAATAATAATATAATTATTTCTACAAGTACATGGACAAGGCCTAGCTGACATCAGTGACATACTACTATATAGAATGCCCTTTGTTATGCAGAGCATTTCGGGCAGATTAGGTCTGTTGTGTCCCAGGATGCGACCCACGCGACCCACACCAGTCGACTAACACCCAGGGAAACATAGAAAACCGTGAAAGGAAACACCCCAGTTTTTCACCCCGCCGTTGAACGAGAGCTTTAGCCACTGCCACGGGCCACCGGAGGTTTTTTTAGTTCCCCCCTCTGACACCCCCTTTACCTATAAAGACAAACACATGTAGCAATCAACATTTATTTGAACACTTTTAGCTCTAAAAGTGATAATTTTTAAACTGAGTATCGAAATTTTTTAAATGTTTGAAAATTTAAAGACATGTGAAAAACTTGGTATCTTTACAAAAAATTTCGCTAAAATTTCTTCACATCCTATACAAAGAAGAATGGGACGACAGGCGTTTGGGGTAATCACCTCTCTCGAGTAATCAATTTTGAAAAAAACAGAATATGCCAAAGTAGCTTATATTCTGTAGACAATGAAGGGAAGCAGTCGTGGGCGATTTTGGATTGCTATAGGTACATATCAACAAAAAGGGGCAGATTATAAACATTTATCAGGTTTGTATACGCTTTTTGAAAGGAACAAAGGCTGTTTTCACTGTAACCACTCTCGCTTTACAGCAGTACCTGGAACCTAGCGTGCGTTAAGGGGGCCTTCCTTAACCTTAAAGGGGCGGGCTTTAAAAGACGAGGTAGGAAAAAAAACTCTTACCCTTTTGGATTTTAAATTTTTGTGTAAAAAAAAAAAGTTTTCATTATCGAATGCGTCCAAAAGCCTGCTAACATTTTTACAAAATCATATAAATGCTTAATATAGTGGGAAAAAAAAGATAAAAAGTAAAAATATACACAGACATCAATCCACCTTAAAATAGGGCTGGTCTTCCTTCCTTTTCACAATGTTTTTCAAAAACGACGGAACATATAACAGAGCTCATTGAAAGCCAAAGAAAAGTAAACACCCAAAGTGGAAGCTGATATGCAGGCCCTCCCGTAGTTTGGTTTGGGAAAATGAGGTCTTTGTAATATAGCTCAAAATTTATTGGGAAAGATTCCAGACCTTAGGGGGTTTTTTGTACTTTGAGTTTCCCCAAAGGGGGAGTTTTGTGTTTTTGTTATGTCTGTGTGTTCTGTTGCAGCTGTCAAGGAAAAATTTTAGAGGAATGGTTTATTTTAAAAATTTCTATTATATATATATATATATATATAATTTTTAATATAAATATAAATATTATATATTTATATATATATATATATATATAAATTTATATAAAATATTATATTTATAAATATATATTAATAAAATATTATATATATAAAAATTATTTATATATAATTATATAATAATTTAATAAAAATATATATATATATATTATATATATTATATATATATAAATATATTAATATAATATATATATAAATTTTATATATATATATAAAATAAATATATAAATTTTATATATAATTATATATAAAAAATATATTATATATATTTTATTATATATAATATATATTTTTATATATTATATTTAAAATTTTAAAATTTTATTATTAATATATATATATAATAAATATATATATATATATTTTATAATAATAATATATATATTTTATAAAATTTTTAAAATATATAAATAATATAATTATATATATTATTAATAATATATATATATTATATATATTTATATTTAATAGGACAGTGATACGATGCATATTTTGCAATTAATATTCAACCTTGAAAAGTGGGGGGGGGGGTTTTGTCTGGACAAGGGAAGCCTCATAGCAGCTTTTTTTTGGTTTATTAGTGGGTTTAAGGTGATTTGTTTTAGTAGATCCCAAGCACAAAAAATAGATGGGTAAGGGTAGATTAAGAGGGGATATGAAATGCTTTTTGGGCCAAAATTGGGCCAAACTGTCACACGAAATTTTTTTTTTGGATGCTAATATACAGTATATATATATAATATATATTATAATTTTTATTAATAAAAATAATAATATTATATATATATATATATATATGAAATATATGAGTGGAGGGGGGGAAGTAGAGAACAAGAAGGGTATAGTAAATTGTAGAAGGGTGGGGGTGGCAAAAACTAAATTTGAAGTAATAATGTTGGAGAATCTCAATTTCATAGATCACAGCAGTATCTCCATCACATCTCCTAGGAAAATGATAGAATGGATAATGAGAACGTTCAAAACTAGGGATGCAAAGCCGGTAATGATTCTCTTCAAATTACTTGTTTTATTTAGGCTGGGGTACTTCTGTACACTAACTGCCCCTTTCAAGGCAGGCAAAATTGTAGACCTGGAGAATGTACAAAGAACTCTCACTGTACGTATAAGTGCAATAAAGCACTTTAGTTACTGGGAATGGTTGCAATCCCTTGACCTGTACTTCTTGGAACACAGGCAAGAAAGATACATTACCTGAAAAATCTTAGAGTTGTTCCAAATCTGTACGCAGAAATCACTTCCTTCGAAAAGACTCGGTAGGTGGTGCAACATCACACAGTGAAAAGCAGGGGCACCATGACTACACTAAGATACAGCACAATGACTGTCAGGGGTCCAAGACTGTTCAACTGCCTCCCAGCATACATAAAGGGACTTACCAAAAGACCCCTGACTGTCTTCAAGAAGGATCTGGACAGGCACCCAAAGTCAGTACCTGACCATCCGGGCTGTGGTTCGTACATCGGTTTGTGTGCGGACGGCAGTAACAGTCTGGTTGATCAGGCCCTGAACCAAGACGAGGCCTGGTCATGGACTGGGCCACGGGAACCTTGACCCCTGAAACACCCTCCGGATATCCAGGCATACCAACCGATATTTTTAAAATATTCATTAATATTACACATATGCTTAAATTTTAAGGGAACTCATATACACTCGCACACACATACACTGAAACAGGACGTACGCTTTATGTTCTTATTTTGACTATTCTGATGTTCTTATTTTGGGAATAGGTCAGATAAATACGTGGGGAGGAATGGGTGGTTTTGATAAGGACCTGCCCTGTATGGGCCAGTAGGCCTCCTGCAGTGCTCATTCTTATGTTTTCCATAATTGTATGCTGCAGCAGAGAGTACTATTGTCATCACTGCTAACTGTAGGCAAATGATAAGTCTCTTCAGTCACTCTCCTCTAGCCTGTAGTAAACTAGAGCTTCTTCCTAAACAAAGTGAACTATCAGATCACAAGCTCATTCAGAATGTATCTACCACCTGGAAAACACTTAATGAGAGATTGCATCTGTGAACAAAAACAACCCATTGCAATGTATTGCTTAGACAAAACATATCTTCCATCATCTGATGGAAATAAGTGGAATCTTATTAACAAGTTATTTTCTTTGTTGAAAATATTTCTCAAACAAGAAAGAAATTATCAGGTCTCGCAAATACTTGCTCAAGAAACATTTCATCAACAAAGTTTTGAGTGATCCAAGATTCTTAGGCTTTGGTAACACACTATCAGCTCTCAAGGTGTCATTGCAGCGGATGAGTTATGTGAAAAAAAAATGAAAATATTAAGAATAAGCTAAGTGAAGCTCAGGAGAGAATTCAACACGTCAAGAGCTCAAGAGAGTGCAACTGGTTTGCACTCATTTTGTTGTTAGCAGCAAGGTATTGAGTTAGACACATGTGCATCAATTAGGTATTTTTATTCCTGAAACGTTTCGCCTACACATTAGGCTTGTTCAGACCTGAAGGATACCTGAAGTATGTTTTCGAGGGTCAGCGCCTCCCCGACACGGTCCCAGACCAAGCCTTCCAATTTCCCTTGCCTTGAAGGAGACCGTTGATAAACAGTAGTATTCCATCCTGGAGGAAGCAAGTGACTTGAAGAGTGTTATCACTGACTCAGCATTCCTTATCTTGAAAGTATAAATTATCCAGCCTATCATTTTCCTTGCGGTAACAATAATGACAATGTCGTATCTTGAATGTGAGATCTTACATCGTCACTCCAAGTCTTTCACATGAACTTTCGCTTTGCTGAATCCTTCGAGTTTGTCCTGGCTTCCGTTAATGTCTTTATTTCCTCCATTATTCTATATCAGAGCACCTAAGGCTTATCCTTACTGATCATTATATTGTCTTAGGCCCTCTTGAAGATTTGTTGTGTCTTCGAATACAGAAGTAACTAAATAAGGAGACAGCAGAAGCGGTGGAGAGATAAAGATGATGTATCAGCCCATGAGCTTTGAAGTAGTTTTAAGGTTAGGTTAGTCCCTCAGCCAAGAGAAGTGTTCTGCTTCCAAGTCTGACAGATAAAGCATTGAGTAGTAGTAGTAGTAAACAGATCATAATCCCACATTAGTGAAGTAAATAACTCGGTACCCCAAGGCACGGTCCTGACACCTCCACTGTTCCTTATCTTCATAGTAGACATAGATAAAAGCATTTGCCACAGTTTTGTATCATCATTTGCGGACGATATCAAAATAAGCTCAAATATCACCTTAGTATCTAGGAAGACAGAAAAATTGCAAGAAGAAATAAGAAAAGTTTTCCAGTAGGCATTGGAGAATAATATGACTTTCACTGGTGATAGTTCCAGCTGTGTGGATATGGAAAGAATGAAGAAATCGAAAGGAAAACTGTATACATAATCCAAGAGGATCATCAAATAGAACGAAAAGAAAATGTGAAAGGCCAGGAGTAATTATGTCAGCAGATTTTTTTTCAAAGAAGACAGTAAAGCAAATGTCGCTACAGCGAGGAAGATGACGGGGTGAATGATGAGAACTTTCAGAACGAGAGAATAGTGCCAATGGTGACGTTGTTCAAGGCGCTTGTATTGTTGAAAGCCTCGTTCAAAGAAGGGAAGGTAACAGACCTGGAACAGGTACAGAGATTATTTACTGTCGGAAAAGAGCCAATAAAGTATTTAAATTACTGGAATCGCCTCATAGTCATAAAATATGTACTCGCTGGCGGGGAAGAAAGATATATAATGATATATATCTGGAAGGTACTAGAGGGCCTAGTCCGAAATCTGCACCACACAGCTATAACAGCATACTGGAGTGAGAAATATGGGAGAAAATGTACAATAAACCTAGTGAAAAGCTGGGACGCCATGGGCACAATAAGAGAACATTGTATCAACATCCATTGTCGCAGACTATTTAACATAATACTTAAAGATATCAGAAACACTGCCGGACCACGTGTAGGTGCCTTTAAGAGGAAACTGGACAAGTACATGTATCAAGTGCCTGATAAACCTGGCTGTAATGGATATGTAGGCCAGCGGGCCGCCAACAGCAAGAACCTGGTTGACCAGGCAAGCACCAGTCAGGCCTAGCCCCGGTCTGAGCTCCTGGAATAGAAAAATCTTGAAACTTATCAAAGGTATATCAAAGGGATCCTTTTTCAAATCGCAAATAAAAGCAGCCAAAAAATAAATATGTTGGTATTCGTGACACTATAAACATGAAACAGCAGACAGATATATGGCAGTGACGTTATTGCCTAAAGAAGGAAATTCACTAAAGTGACGGAAAATATATGATAGTTCTTCCATCTCTGGCAAACCTAGCCAGTAAATATACGAGTTAACCCTCCTGTTCAACAGAGTGGAAGATTATTCATCACTGGAGGAACATTTACTCTCCTCATAGGAACAGATTAACTTCGGAAAATGGGGAGATGATGTTTGAGAATTTAAATTTGAGAGATTTTTAATTTATTTTATAGTATTTATTAGTTATTTTTCAATGTGATGAATTTAAATAATGTATATGTCTTCATATGTTTCATTGCGTTTCCTCGAAGTTTAAAAACTTTAATCGGTACAAGGGTACAATAATTAAGGTTGTTTCATTTCTGAACTATACTTTCAGATTTTCAGTTTCCATTTATTACAGTAATGTACTTTTTCAGTTTTCAAAAAAAAAAAAAATAAAGATTTACATAAACAATATAAGTGTTGGATGTTTTAATTTCATATTTAATATAACCGGAAAATATTCAGACTTTTGTTTTCGTAATTGATTTCTGATTATATCTTCATCAAATTACTAAGTGTGTAGATAGATTCAGATTTTTTATGTTTTCCTTTTCAATATGTAAGCTTTCCGGGGTGCCTATGATTAATAGTGAGTAATGTTATTGGCATTACAGAGAAATTATGTTACTTAATATTTAACCTCCCTGCTTTATTTAATACCTATTGAGCATGAGGGTCACCTCTCTCTCTCATAATACATATATATTATATATATATAATATATATAATATATATATATGTCGTGTCGAATAGGTAAATTGGTCAGTTAGCAAGAACTCATTTAAAATTAAGTCCTTTCTATAATTTTCTGTTATACGTCTAAAGATACATTTCTTTCAATAATGTCAGTGTAAAAATTAATAATTTTTTTTACCAAAAGAACCTTAGAAAACTTACCTAACCTTATTTTAACAAGCGCAATTTAATTTAGCCTAATCCAACTAAATATATTTTAAATAAGTTTGCAATAATTTAATAATAAAGAAACACAATGAAACATATTTTATTCGTTAGGTTCAGAATTATTTTTGCGAAATTATAGCATACACAAATTTTCGCTTGTCTTATATAGCAAGACGAGCGTTGCTATTTAAGCCAAAATCGCAAGTTTTATCAATTCGGCATAACATATATATATATATATATATATATATATATATATATATATATATATATATATTATATATATATATATATATATATATATATATATATAAATAATAATAATTTTAAAATTGAAACAAATAATTGAAAAAATATCGATATCGGCCAAAAATTGTGTATCGGTATCGGTATTGGCAAAAGTTTTGGTATCGACTGTGCTTCTGGCAACCCGCTTTACCTGTGTTGGCTTGGCTGATTTGTACCTATTTTCGTTCCAGCACATTATTTTGTGTACGTTCTCACGCCAGGTGGCGTGTGATGTACCCTGCTGTAGTGCCACGCAGTACCATACACATGCCAGGTAACGATTCTGCTACACTTGGTGTGCCAAATTCCTACTAGCAGCTGGCTTAATCTGCTTAGTATACAACCAGCTGATTATCATGTCCAGCACCTGATTGCATTAGTCATACTTTCGTGCCCCTACGTAGTTATTGAACAAAGAAGCTAGCCTGTTATCTTCAGGTTCCTGGAACAGCACCCCCTCGAGTCCCCTTTGAGTGTGGTTGCTCTTGAGGGTCAGTGATATATAACCTGCCCTCAGAGAGCCCTCACAGGAGTAACTGCCAGCAATTCTCTCAATGTTTTTCTTCATTCTCATTTCATACCAAAATTAACAATGATTAGTGTTCACTCGTCTAATATATATTTCCGTAACAGGAATTCCTCGAATGCCAAAGTAGAGGTTACGTTGTGAATCACACGCTGTATTGAATCACATGGGCAACCTGGATTATGCTACACAAGCGTATTAATGCACCAGACACGCCACAGTTATCAACGTAATAACCTGTATGTAGTGTGAGTTTATACTGTCTAAACGATTCTGGTGAGCGGACTTCCACTCATTGCTGAAAACATGTATACCAAACCTCTCCCTCTCCCTCCCTCCCTCCTTCTCTCCCTTTCTCCCTCTCCCTCTCCCTCTCTCCCTTTCTCCCTCTCCCTGTCGCTCGCTCGCTTGCTTGCTATGTCGTGTGCGGGCAGTGTTTGCATACCGATATTTCATACCCAATGTTTGAACTGTGTTCCAAGTTCTAGGATTAATGTAGTTGTGACAATGGGAGTGTACAGCACCCAGCTACCACAAGGTGATCAATATGCTATTCGTCACTTGGTTCAACAGTGTAGGTCGCAAAGGTCACAGCGTTGGTGGTGCTCTGCAGGGGTCAGGTCCGTCCGTAATTGTTACTCTCCCACTCGCTGATTGCTCTTTTTTGTTACCCCTCTCAAACTCCTCCCTCTTCCTTCCTATATTCTCTCTCTCATGTTGTCCGTTTTGTGTATTCACCGCTCCGTCCAAGTGAGCGCTGAAATATAATAAGGTATAAGTAAGAGCTGTGCATGAATAATACATGGAGTAATAACACGTCACGTGGAATACTGTGTCAGAGACCAAGAAGCAACACTCAGTAATTTCTAACACTACTCATAATGCCATTAATAACCCAGTAGAAAATGAATTTTTTTTTTTGCCTGCGACAGGGACTTAAATAATTACTACAAGATCGATGAAATATTAAGTAGCGGTCACCGTGAAAACTTGGAATTCTATATGCAGGGCATTTTTATGATTAGCATCGTAACTACAAATTTTTACATGGCAGCAAATATCAGCAGCATCGAGAGATGGTAGCAAGTGTAACCGCATCAAACTTCTGATAGCTATCATCAAGAGCATCGAAATGTTAGTAGTGGTAAGTAGATCAAAGGTTATATAGGATCAAACTATGTATGATAATAGACATGAGGGGTGAGTCAGTGTCATGCAAATATATCAGAGTCCACTAGAGTAACCCATGTTGATGTTTGACTGTGAAGGAGTGCTGTGTACTACCGTGTAATTACCAGCCAAAAAAAAAAAAGTATCCCTCACAGCGCATATATTTACTTTGTAATTTGAAATTGGCTTTGGCAACGAGAGTAAATTATGAAAGACATTTTAATTCTGGTCACAAAACTTTAAAAAAAAAATTCTTTAGAGCCGAATTACAAAAAACGTAAAAGTGAAGGGATTAAACCATTTGTTACAACCCAACAATATTTTTTATACCTATCAATAAATTGAGAGCTACAGCCGAGGCACCATTTGGCAACGTTTTGTGCCAGTAAGTGATTCCAGTGCACAATAAACCCTTTAAAGATGGTACTATGCAAGAACTAATTTTTTAGAGAATGATAATCTTTCTTTGACAGACTGCACAAAGGAAAACATTAATAATATTAATTGCAGACATGATACTCATTTACCAAGACGTATATACTGACAAGAACACTTGAATCACTTATGGAAGAAACTGTTCTTATTTAAAGGGATAAATATATGATCAACGGACACCAGTGACATATTTCAATTATGATCTATTATAGTAATTAAATATCTATAGCGTGAAGGAAAACTAAAGAAATTAATTCAGTTTAATGAAAAAAATGTAGGACAGAACATTTACTTTGCTGTCAAGCTGTTCAAAAATGAAGAACATCTACTATGTTTCAAACTTGTATCATTGACCAGTGTTCTGATTGAATCTATCAACAGTTTTGCAGCCCTGTAGAGGAAGGATCAAAGTTTTTTTTTTTGTAGCCTTTTGCTTATGGGACCAAAGTCTCAGGAACAGGGGGGGGGGGGCATTGAGACGGAATGATAAGGAGGTTTATGCAGAACTGAACAGAAACTTCAGTGATGTCATCACAGGAGACGCTAAAATGGAGATACAGTTAGATAAGATATGATGTCCAATGAAAACTTTGAATCTCAGTGGTAAATTTTACCAATAAGTATGTGAATAAGACAGTATGCAGTTTATGGCATTTATTAAGAGGACGTTTCGTCCACCAGGGACTTTATCAGTCCGTCTCTTCTCAATAAATACCATAAACTGCATATAGTGTGAACTTTAGAAGCGTAGTCTTTAAATATAGGTTTGCTTTGCACATAGTGTCTAACAATATTTGTCGGCAAGACTTGCCTCTCAAAGGATGGGTAGAAAGAGACGGGTAACAAACAGAAGCTATGCGACCACACAGTTAATTAAGATTTAAAGGTTCATGGAAATTAGGACACGGAGTGACAGTTGGAGAACTGCAATTGTGATCTTAATAGACGAAAAGGGAAATAATTAACCGTGTACAGTTGACCGATTTCGCTGATAAGCATGATAAGTTTATAGACGACATAAGAAAGAGAAGAGTAGAGCATTTGTAGATGGATGGTTCAGAGAACCGACATGTTGATAAATTAGACACATGTGCAACTCTTGGGTATCTTTATTGAGGAAACGTTTCGCCACACAGTGGCTTCATCAGTCCATACGTAGGAGAAACTTGAACAGGAGGAGAATGAGGTAATCAGTCCCTCAACCTTGAGTCGATGTGTTCAGTCCATCAATCTTGAGTAGAATACGGCATATGAGCGGAGAAGAAGCTTATAAACCGTATGGCAGGAGAAGTGTAGCAGTCATAGGTGGTGTTACATTTGTTCAGTGTGGAAGTAGGTCGTGCCCAAGAATTAGGCAAGCGAAGAATTCCTAAGTATTAAGATCCCAAGAAGTTGCAGTGTCTGACAGGTTTGTAGATAGATGGTTCAGAGAACCGACATGTTGATAAATTAGACACATGTGCAACTCTTGGGTATCTTTATTGAGGAAACGTTTCGCCACACAGTGGCTTCATCAGTCCATACGTAGGAGAAACTTATGACTGCTACACCTCTCCTGCCATACGGTTTATAAGCTGCTTCTCCGCTCATATGCCGTATTCTACTCAAGATTGATGGACTGAACACATCGACTCAAGGTTGAGGGACTGATTACCTCATTCTCCTCCTGTTCTTCAAGTTTCTCCTACGTATGGACTGATGAAGCCACTGTGTGGCGAAACGTTTCCTCAATAAAGATACCCAAGAGTTGCACATGTGTCTAATTTATCAGTAGAGCATTTACTAAGCAGCAGACAGGAGATAACCAGTACGAGTTCAAAGTTTTGAAAAGTCAGTCTTTCGAATTTCTTAGTCCCGTTACAGGGTAACATAAAAGAAGAAAAGACAGGAATAGGTATAATACATGTTCCTAAAATGTGAAAGGATCATTTAGACAGTACCATATAGGAAGTTGATAAACCAAAACAACAGGATGAAGTACAAGTAGATATAGGAATACCTGTTTGCACTTAGTAAGAGTGGGCAACGATAGGTAGAGTTTCCAGAGGATCATGCTGTGTTTATGATAAACGTAAATGACATTGTAGGGAAAACTTAATGAAACTTATGAGCAAAATAACAGAGAACAGCGAGAAGCTCTAATAAAATTTTAACAAGCTGCTTGCCTAATCAAATAAATGATTAATAAAATTCAGTCCTAGAAGTGCAAATCACCAAGATTTAGGGAAGGATACGAAGATAAAATAAATAATAGTCTGAGAAGAGAGACATTACAAATAACGTTAAAGAAGAAATATATGGAAGCATCACACCAAACATATCGCTGGAAGCTCACATTAATCCAAGATCTTCAACTGCATATACAAATCTAGCTGACCTACGAACTGCTTCCGGAATCTTGACAGAGAATCATTTAAAGCATTGAGCACAAAATATAGGTCTGTCCCGGAATATCAGGAGCCAGAACCTTATTAAGTAAACTCGAGAACATTTTAAGGTGCGTGACGAGATTAGCACTGTAGTTGAATGTCGTAAGAAACTCGGTCTAACATCCCATGACGAAAGGATTACCAAGAGACAGATTATCACTAAAGAAGATAATCACGAACATAATGGATGGATCCAGGCTGTTTGAGATAAGAAAAGAGAGAAAGAACCAGGTACTACAGAAGAGAATGAGAAGTAGGGACTTCGAAAATATTTGATGTCTCTGGGTTCTAAATACAAAATAATGTTAGCGGAAGAAGTCGAAGAGGCAAACACCCTACGCAGTTTCAAGAGTACATAAATGTGAAAAGACTTTGGAGGCAGGAATTGGTAAAACCTGGAGCAGTGAACCAACTCCTGCAAACACAGCAAGGTGAGTACTAGCAGTTGGCTCAGCTTGGATACCTCCCCTACGCTGGCTAGAGTGCTAACAATCACACAACAGGGGAGACCATTTCCCGAGGCACTTGTCGGAGGGTGCACCCGAGCATGGCCGTACACACACATACTGGGGGAAGTTCAGTTGGAAAAAAAATAGCCCCATAGATGGCGCGAGACAGTTGATAGCACCCCCTTCCCCGTTTGACTGTCTGCCATTCTGTCTGTCTGTCTGTCTCTCTCTCTCTCTCTCAGTCATACATAGATTAAAAACAATCTGTAATGTATAAATTTGTTGTATTTTTTAGTTTTACGATTTATTCTGGGAGTTTGATTTATAAAACCCATGGTTGATGTGAAATGGTTTTGTTAAGATATATAATATGCATTGCCAATATTTTCAGTACTTTTAGTCTTCCTATATAATACATATTTCTGAATTCTGCATCCAGGTTTTATAAACACTGCATCAGCGAGATGTCAGTCGCTGAAACACTTGTCAGCATGGCACAAGAGTTTCTCACCACAACATTTAAATGATTCTCTGGGAAAAAAAGTGTTACTGATAATACCCTTTATTTGCTGTAATTTGTAACTGATACAGACAGATGTGTAAAAATAAGGCAGGTGCAACTTATGGATAACCTGATAAAGTTCTTCATAGAGTGAAACATTGTCCCAATCATAACTTGTTCTGCAACGTATGTCTGGCCTTCACCACTGTCGTCAGGACGTATTACGAACACAGGTGTTGACTATTTGGCCTGCCCAACTTGCTGTAACACAATAACCAGCAAAAAAAGGCAGCATGGCTTTATTTCCTTCAACAAAGCAAGCGGGCATTTACAGTATATGTAGCTAAACCCTAAACACCTGGTTCGCTGGTCAGGAGCATCCCTATATGTGTGTGTGACGTATGCCGAATAAATTTAACATACTCTTAGAATGCCACAGTACGTCATTTGAATTCAGCTGTAGTCTTTATTGGACTAATTTAAACGTCCACCATTTAGTCTCCTTTTCAGGCATACCTTAACATGAATCATGATGCCTTTAGCAAGTTACACCTGTTATTATACTTATTCCTTTTATTTTGTCATTTCAGCATTTCCGTTTTATACTTACCTAAATCTTTGGTTTTCAATGTACGTACTCCAGTTGGTCAGTAAATGGTTATCAATAGTTTTATAATCATTTGAAGGCGCTCAATCTATAAGAATCGTAAAGCGCCTTAAGAATGAGTGGCAATATGGTGTGAACTGAAGATTCAGTTTTTAGATTTTGCCACCGAAGTTGCTAATTTATTGTGCGCCCCATATCCATCCTGTGGACGGTAGCGCAAGAGCATATGGATACACAAAAGGCCTAGGAACTAGGCCCCAAAAGGATTACAGGTGTACATTTGGATTTATATCTACAGTTCACTTGTCTGTTACAAGCAAATTTAGAAAATTTGCTTAGTATATCTGGTATCTTATTTTCATTAATAAGATATCTTGACATGTCACATAGGTTATTATACTGTTTATCTTTATATTCCTCAATAAGTGGACAGTTAAGCACATAGTGTTCAAGACAGTGACCATATGCCTGACCTCATAATTTGCATTTAGTTTGATCATCATCTGTGTGTCTCCCAAACTACCAGAAGTAATTGTAACCAAGCCACTACAACATCAGTCTGTTCACATTGCAAGTTGCTCCATTCACATACTTATCTACGTTCGTGTTATCATAGTGGGTTATAAATCTACTCAGACTTCTAATTGCTTATCTCCTAATGTTATTCTAATTACTTCTCTCTTAATATTATTCCTAATGCTAGACACAGATATACCAATGTTATATTCTACATTCTCCTTCAATGAGCATGTTGTTGGAGTCATTATATGAGTCAAGAACCTTCAATGATGACATAGAATCAGTAATGATGATAAGAGTCAAGCTCAGTGCATAAGTTAGCTTTAGCGCCATTAGGATCGCAAACAATTCAGTTTGCAATGTAGACGCCCAGTTGTTAATAATTTTGCCTAGCTCAACAAATTTATTATCGTTCTTAACTAGGGAGGTGGCAACAAGAGCAGATGCAGCCCTGCCAGAAGACTCCTCTTTAGATCCATCAGTGTATAACATTTGTGATAACTTATTACTACCAACTTGGCAAAAAATTTCTTCTTGAGCGTTTGCTTTAACAAGTGACTTAAAGAAGGGATTACTAGCAATGAGCTGCTTGGGAGGGGCTTGCAGGTATGTGATATTAAATGGACACATCTTCCATGGAGGGATGAAATGCTCTTGTTGTCTACAGTGATGCAGGTTATAAAACTAATATAACTGCATGTTTTCAAAATCCATTTGGATCTGTGTGTATTTCTAGACAGCAAGATTCATAGTGAGAGTGTATGATTCATTTCTTAACATTCTGATACCGAGTACAGTGGTAATCTCAATAATCCTATCACTGATACTAGAAATACCAAGCTCCTTCCTCATATTAAGAACCTTTGTAGATTTGGGACAGCCAAAAATAATTCTGAGAGCTTCATTTTGCATTAACTCCAAGGGTCGGAGAGAACTTTCTCTTGTTAATATCAGCATGGGAACAGCATAATTAATTAAGGAACTGACATAGGCTATGTACATCATTCTCACGATTCTCACATTAGCACCATAGTTGAGGTTGTAATCAGCAACAGCTTTGAGAGCATTTAGCTTATCTTTGTATTTCTTATTTAGTTGTGGTATGGCGGATTTATTAAAGGGTACATCTACACTAAGGTATCTGTAAGATTTAACGTAGCTAATGTTTTCACCCTGCAAATAGATGAGTGGAAGATGTCGTTTGCTTGTTAATATCTTTGTTTTAGAGGAAGATATTATGAGGCCTAATCGATTACAAATTGATTGCTCTATGGATCATGATGTCATCAGCATAGCTTATAGCTATATGTTTAGGTGAGGCAGGTAGAGCAAATAGGAGAGCATTAATCAGAACATTAAATAGCATGGCTGAGACCTCCTCCCTGCGGTGTACCTAGGGACATTTCTTTAGACTCGTCTCTAAATCCTTGGTAGAGGACAGAGTATACTCTATTTGACAGGTATCCTATTATCCAGCAGAGTAAGCTACCACCAATATTCATTTTGGCTAGTTCATGTAGTATAACGGTTCTGTTTGCAATATCAAATGCAGATTTCAAATCAAGAAATGTGGTAAAACTAGTAGAGGTGTGTGCAGTGAGAAAGGTGGAAATACAATTCTGCACATTTTTACCTTTCATGAACCCATAGAGATGAGGGGAAAGTTGGTGTTTGATTCTGCAGTACAGTCTGTTAAGCATCATTCTTTCAAAAGTTTTACAAAGACAACTAGTCAAGTAGATCGGTCTAAATGTATCAGGCTGTTGGGGTTTAGGGATAGATACAATGAGACTATTGGCCCAGGAAGTAGGAAGAACACCCTCAATGTAACTGAGATTATACAGTGCTAACAAAGGGTTCTGAGGATATCATAGAGCACTTCGGGCAAATTAGGTCAGTTTTGTCTCAGGATGCGACCCACACCAGTCGACTAACACCAAGGTACCCATTTTACACTGATGGGTGAACATGGACAGCAGGTGTCTTATGGAAGCATGTTCTAATGTTTTCCAGCCGTACCGAAGATTCGAACTCCGGACCTTAGTGTGTGAGCTGAGTGCGCTGGCGATCGAGCTACAGGACACAGGTGGTACCTGCAGCTGGACAAACTTGAATTTTGCCAGAGTTGTAATCATTATGAGAGAATTGTAATCATTTTGACATAGTTGTCATCATTATGAGGGAGTTTTAATCATTTTGGCAGAGTTGTCACCATTATGCCAGAATTTTCATCACTATGCCAGGGTTGTTATATTGCCAGAGTTATTATATTGCCAGAGTTGTAATCATATTGCCAGAGTTATTATATTGCCAGAGTTGTAATCATATTGCCAGAGTTATCGTCATATTATCAGGAATATCATCATTTTACCTGGGTTCCTATCATTTTACCAAGGTTGTCATCATTATGCCTGGGTTGTTATCACTTTGCTAGAATTGTCATCGTTTTGCCAGGGGTGTCATCATTTTACCTGGGTTATCATTTTGCCAATTAGCATCGTTTTGCCAGAATCACCATCATATTGCCAGAATTGTCATTATATTGTCAGAGTTGTCATCATGTTACCAAGGATATCAGCATTTTACTTGGGTTGCTATTATTTTGCCATGGTCATCATTATGCCTGGAATGTCATCATTTTGCCAGGGTTGTCAGAATGATCCTGTAACCCGGGTTCATTTTTCAAGTCAGAATTTTTATTAAGGTTGATTTAAAATAATAACGAGATGTTTCAAAATTAAATATCTCAGATCTCATGATATAAGATGGTGGCTTATAATTTTCAGGGTGACACGCTAAACCCGTAAGGGATCATGCAACTCTCGGGGACTGGGAGTAGTCGGGTTTGATCCTAGAAAGGGGAGGGTGGTTCAGTTTGCTGGCATCCAGAGTCCTTCAGCAGCTTGAATGCATCACTGTTGAAGTTGCTGGTGATTTCTCAAGGTGATCTTCTGTAACTTTACAACAAGCAGTGAATTTCACCTCAACATTTTAGCGCAGTTTGCCCCGGGTTGAGTGCTAGATTTACACAAGGCTTTCTACTCGTTTCCCGGACATGTTCTTCTCTTTCAGCTGCTCCGATGCATGAAATACTTTCATCCAATTTGTGTGGGGCACTTGTCTGTCTCTGCCCAATTAACTCTGCTGAACAATTACACCGGACTTGTGTGAGGTAAGCTGCCTTACTGAGGTCGCGTCTCCAACGCTGATCTTTTCAAACAATTCTCTCTTGCACCAAGATGATTTTTTTTTCTTGCATAATCACTGTTAGAATTTTATGCAGACAAGGTGAAGATACAACACCAAAACACAGTCCAGTGATGCTCCTGTGTGGGTGTGTGTGTGTGTGTGTGTGTGTGTGTGTGTGTGTAAAATATACTATTAATATTTATTAGCAATTGATTGACATCATCTATTGGAATAATGAAGTGGTGGGAAGCCCCTTATCACCCGATAATACTGTTCCAACACTGAACACTTTACAATGTAAGTATATCCAAATAAAATTTCATGGAAATTATACTATGGATAGTGAAAACCAAATATCAAGAATAATAGTGAGAGTATGGCGGAATGCAAACCTACTGGCACCACCGCTGCTGTCACTTCGGTGAATGTCACAAGTATATAACACTTTGATGTTGGTCTCCCCACTAAAAAATAAATTTTCCATGATTTGTTTCTCTTTTCTGAAGCAGCAGTTTTTTCAGTAAAAGTTATCACCCTCCATTTTCTTATTCTCACCCCTTCACCCCCTTTTCTCTCTCTCTCTCTCTCTCTCTCTCTCTCTCTCTCTCTCTCTCTCTCTCTTTCGGGCGCGGGCGCACGCGCGCTATCGTACTCGCGGTCTCGCACTTTCTTATTTCTTTCCTTTAAACAACCATGAAAAGCAATATATCCGGCCGCAACTTTTCCAATCTGCCTCAGAAGACTGGAGCGAGCAGTTGAGAAAAGGTGTACAAGTTTCTTGTAAGTTATGCCGCTCTTCCATAATACATTTTGTAATATCACAAGCAGGACGTGAATAACAGTACCATTACTACACTGCTAACACTCGACCTTTAACTTTTGACCTTTATCGTTACTGCAACACTTCAAACCTGACAGTATTACGGGCAAATATGATCACAATTTCCAACATAGAACTATTTTACAAAGTATTCAACGTAATCAGGAATAAACTTGAACTATCTTAGAGGTGGTTTGCCTATTGCTCATTGTCTAAATTTTAATGCAGGAGTGAGGACAATTCCCCCTCATTAAATCCCAATTAACGCTGAAATTGCAGTCATCACAAATCACTGGCAACGTCCATGTTTCATGCAACGTCGAGTTAATTATCTACCACCACTGATTCTTTTTTATTTTCGGAGTATCTGAATATGGTTGTGGACAAATGCTTGTAGGTTATTATTGAGTTAATCCTCCCGTCCCACGTTAGGACACGGACGAAGTCAGTCTTATACCACCCGTCTTCACATCGTGAATAAAGAGCATCTCGTTTCCAAATCTTTAATACGACTGCAGTGTCTCTGTCTAGCTAGCAGAAGTTACTCTAACTTATTGTCCGATAAATATATATTTGCCTCCCTTCATCCTGGGTTACCCACAGGGCTCACCTCAGCCATGTCATTAGTTCCTAAGACTACAAATATGGATGCTATATACGTCCTCGGACACCTAAGAGTTAAGAGATGGGGCCAGTAGCTATGAATCGACCCCTGCAATTACAATTAGGCGAGTGCATAGGTTCAATGACTAAGTAATATCTATTAAATTTTAATTCTCATTACAAATTCAACTTTATTTCCCTGCCTGAAAACCCGCAGACTAACCACATGTAGGTTATATATGACCCAAGTAGATTTTATTATAATATTAAGAATCATACCTATTCCACATATCCAGTGAAATTAATCCAATGCGAACTCAACAAAAATATTCACCTGAAGATAATAATACTTGACAAGAGCCCGTCAATAATCTAACTAAAATGTTTAATATTTAGAGATTTCCCGCATAAATGTTGCCCAGAATCCATAAAAAAATGCGCCAGTGACGTTAGAGCTGTGACAGGGCGTTAAGAGTGACCACCACTATATAAATAACATTATGTTTTTATTCTAAAACCCTCCAAAACTGCCGAACATCAAATCGTTAAACTTTTCCACGGCTTTTATTGTTTCTCTGCACTGTTTCACCGCAGCATTTCGACAGCGGATTGTTGTGTGTGTGTGTGTGTATTTGTTTGCGCGCGCGCGCGTGTGTGTTAGTTACCATTTGGTCCTAGGCACATGTCGATTAGCACTAGGCCTGTTGTATGTGCATGCCTGTGTGTGTGTGGTGTTTTGTTGTGTTGGTTGTTGTGTGTTGTGTGTGTGTTGCGTGTGTGTATATTTGTACTCACCTATTTGTGGTTGCAGGGGTCGATTCACAGCTCCTGGCCCCGCCTCTTCGCTGATTGCTACTAGGTCCTCTCTCTCCCTTCCCCATGAGCTCTATCATACCTCGCCTTAAAACTATGTATGGTTCCCGCCTCCACTACTTCACTTTCTAGGCTATTCCACGGCCTGACTACTCTATGACTAAAGAAATACTTCCTAACATCCCTTTGATTCATCTGAGTCTTCAACTTCCAATTGTGACCTCTTGTGTGTGTGTGTGTGTGTGTGTGTGTGTGTGTGTGTGTGTGTGTGTGTGTGTGTGTGTGTGTGTGTGTGTGTTTGTGTGTGTGTGTGTGTGTCAAAGGCATTTGTCTATAGTGCTTGTGTGTAGGGGCGAACATATTTGGGTAGGGAAATATGTTGGAAGGTATGTATAAGTATGGGGGGGGGTTGGAGAGTGAAATTGCTTATTAGGGTTTGCCAGTATTGTGTTGCAGGCTTTGGACGTCTCTCTTTCTCTTAATTTATGTGATATATCTTTGTCGTTTGTTCTTCTATAGTTGTAACTTGAGTGCCTGTACCATTTCGAGCCCCAGTTGCTCTTCTCAGTAAAAATTATAAACGTTTACTCTGATGTCTGTGACTCGCATGGGTGTTCTGTTTCTGCATCCATATTGTCCTGGTCTTTTGCATAGGAGGAAATCTGTCCTTTGTCATCTTGTATATGTCCCAGAGCATGATCGTATCTCTTCATTCTTACGAAGTCGTGAGATCCAGATCTTGCAATCTTCGTCGCTTATTTTACCCAGCTGCGTCACGAGCCTAGTGGCGAACCCCTCTTTATTATTTCAAGTAACTTTTGTATGTTTTACTAGGCTTAGACTCAACGCCGCTGGTACATATTCAAGGACTGCCTTACCTGTATTGAAACTGCATATTTTTTTATGGTTTTGTTGTCACAGGACGAACTGTGCTCTATTAGTTTTTCAAATAATTTCTTAAATATTCCTAGAGCTGATAACATTTGCCACCTCACGGATAGCATTCCGGCAATCTACAGCTTTTTACCTCTTGTAGTCGTATTGATGGTTCTAAAAAATCAACTGTATAATTTTTTGTTTTATTTTTATTTTATGTATTTTTTTTGTCAGCCACTGTGAATATTTTCATTGTTTTCAGTTCTTTATAATTAATTTTTTAACCCTTAGAGCCATTTTGTACTATTTCTCAATTATTTTTTATTTTATCTGAAAAAAATGTGCAGATACCAAATCACTGCTGCATATTCCAATTTTGGTTTGGTGTATATCGTAATTTTTTTTATCATCACCAATCATATACGTGAAAGTTATTTTGAAGTTTGTCAGTAAAATATACGAGTTTTTACAATTGTATTTATTTGATGCTCTGATGACATACTGTTGTTTATAATTACTTTTTGGCCTTTCTCTGCATAAAATACTTCTGCATAAGGTAATTCTATCACTCTATCCTGTATGTGACCTGTTTTTTCTTTCATAAATTTACATTAAATTCTATCTTCCATTTGACACTCTAAATTTCAAGTTATTTACGTTTGCTTGTAGGGACCTGCTATATTCTTTATTAGTGCTTTTGCACAAGATTTCTGCGTCTTCCACAAACCTGTTTAAATAGTTTTTTTTATTTCTTCTTGCAAAACATTTATTTAAATTAAAAACATTATTGTGGTAACCAGTGATCCTTGAAGGACTCCACTAATAACATTTCCCTGAGAACATTCTTCCTCCTACCATTGTCCTCATTTTTATCTGAGATAACAGAAAGTATTTTATGTTTTGCAGCTTCTGTACCAGCCTTCTTTGGGAGAGCTCTTGTCGAAAACATATTTTTAATCACCCAAGTAAAAGGAATTTATCTATCCTTCTCTTGTGTGTGTTATTTCTGTAAATCGATCATAAAAGCTTAATAAGTTTGATATGTAATATTTTTCTAATATGATGTCAAAATTTAATACTTACCTTATTTATTTTTTACCCCCTCTACTCACTTTTTTCCCCGTCTGTGTACTTTTCTTTATTTTGTTTCAGACTCTTTTTCACAACATATTAAATTACACTGTTTAAGATATTCATAAGGGTTTATAATGATTCCCCACTTTTTTAATAGGGTGTAAAACGTAGCTTGGGAAAGCTAGCGGATGCTTACCCAGTTAACAGTCATCAAACTGTCTTACGAATTTACTTTTTTCACTAAGGTATGTGAGGATGTAGATCATGGTAATGAATATGATATTGTGTGTGTGCAAGAATGGGGAATTGGGGAATTGGGGAATCCGGCCTACCAGTGACTATGCCCTCGTCTGCTACACCTGACGTTACTATATAAGCGCCAGGCTCCTTGCTTCTACTTCAGAATCTCCACGACTATGGTGCTCTTCGCACCTACTCCAAGGTTGAGAGACTTATTACCTCATCTTCTGTACATAGTTCTACTGTCTTCAAGTTATGTCCTAGAATTTGTATTGATAAAGCCACTGGATGGCGAAACGTCTACAATAAAGATACCCAAATGTTGCACCTGTGTTTTAATTTCATGATATTGTGTATATGGACATCGGTAAGGCTTTCGATAGAGTTCCACGTCAGAGGTTATTGAGGAAGCTTAAGGCACACGGAATAGGAGAATTTTTTTTTCCTGGGTAGAGGCATGGTTGACAAATAGGCAGCAGAGAGTTTGCATAAATGGGGAGAACTCAGAATGGGGGCACGTCACAAGCGGTGTTCCACAGGGGTCAGTGTTGGGCTCCTTGTTGTTCACAATTTACATAAACGACATAGATGGGGGAATAAATAGAGACATAAGCAAATTTGCTGATGACACCAAAATAGGCCGTTCAGTTCATTTTAATGAGCACATTAGAGCACTCCAGGATGATTTGAATAGACTGATGCAGTGGTCGGAGAAGTAGCAGATGCAGTTTAATATAGACAAATGCAAAGTTCTGAATGTTGGTTAGGCCTCATTTAGATTATGCTGCACAGTTTTGGTCACCATATTACAGAATGGATATAAATACACTGGGAAACGTACAAGAATGGTATACAATACAACTTGTCAGACACTGCAACATCATGGAATCTTGATTCTGAGGACATGTACATAACCTTCACGACTACGACAACTACTACTACAACTACCCCATCTCTTTGGGTAGGACCTACTTCCACTGGGGAATCCCGCCTGCCAGTGACTATGCCCTCGTCTGCTACCCATCCCATTTCCACCTGACGTTAGTATATAAGCGTCAGGCGCCTTGCTTCTGCTTCAGAATCTCCACAACTACGGTGCTCTTCGCACCTACTCCTAGGTTGAGGGACTGATTACCTCATCTTCTGTACATAGTTCTGTCTTCAAGTTATGTCCTGGAATTTGTATTGATAAAGCCACTGGATGGCGAAACGTCTACAATAAAGATACCCAGATGTTGCACATGTGTCTTAATTTCAAAGTAGGATGACAAAGTTGTTCCCATGTATCAAA
Source organism: Cherax quadricarinatus (assembly GCF_026875155.1). Classification (NCBI taxonomy): domain Eukaryota; kingdom Metazoa; phylum Arthropoda; class Malacostraca; order Decapoda; family Parastacidae; genus Cherax; species Cherax quadricarinatus. The sequence continues at coordinate 29,270,587 of NC_069437.1, forward strand.
AATCTTCCCTATGAGGATAGACTGAAGGCCCTGAATCTGCACTCTCTATGAAGACGTAGAATTAGGGGGATATGATTGATGTGTATAAATGGAAAACGGGAATAAAGGGGATGTAAATAGCGTACTAAAAATAGGACTCGCAGCAGTGGTTTCAAGTTGGAAAAATTCAGATTCAGGAAGGATATAGGAAACCACTGGTTTGGTAATAGAGTTGTGGATGACTGAAACAAATTCCCGAGTACCGTCATAGAAGCTAAATCGTTGTGTAGTTTTTAAAATAGGTTAAATAAATACATGAGTGGGTGTGGATGGGTGTGAGCTGGACCTGACTAGCTTGTGCTAGTGGATCTGATGCCGTGCCCCTTCCTTAAGTGGATGTGACCTGACTTAGTGGGTCATTGGTCTAAGCCGGAGGGAGACATGGACTTGCCTCGCATAGGCCAATAGGTCTGTTGCAGTGTTCCTTCTTATGTTCTTATGACTCTTGTCAGGATACACTAGTATTTCCTGAGAAATAAACCGCAGAGTGCTTATCATCAACAATGATCGCTATTATACATTTGTTCGTTAGCTTCTCTTCTCGTAATAAAGTGCTAAAGATTTCTCAGAGTGAATAACTTAATTGTTCTTCACATTCTATTAAAATTTAGAAAGTTACTATATCTTGTCTAGACCTGTAGTTTTGTTTAATATATTAATATTTGCAAGTTGTTATTGGTTGATTCGTCAGGAAAAATGGTGTCTTCACTAATGGAAGGGAAACGACAAGAAGCAAATACTTGCATTGCTGTGCTGGAGACTGCCTAGTGTCAGTTATGCGAATGTTTGGTAGACGTTGGCACTGGCGCAGCATGTTTACCGGTCAGACTTAGTGATCTGAATGACCTAGAGCATCAAATTAATTAGCATTCGACATGGAGAAAATATTTTTGTTTTTTTCAAATATTGTGGTATGTAGATCAAAATACTATCATCTCTTTTCTGTCGCCTCTTTTGAGTTAATTTTACATAATACTCACTATATTCGACCATCACTTGCAGTGAATAAAACCTAAGAGATGTAGCTGGTATTTTTCTGAGGATATTTGCAGGGTTCATCGCCCCCGTGGACATATACTAACTCTTGACTTTCGCTTTGTTTTCCTGACCACTTATATTTTCCACTTATTTACCACAGTGATCACACTCTAGAAATATTTGTTTGAACTAGACGTTACATCGGCTTCCCATCAACCTTCTAAATGGTATTTTTACGTGTTCATTGAGTCTCTGCTGAACCTCTCTGATAAGCTTCTTGCGTTCTCACTAAATTTTCTCACCGACATCAGCCTTCCGCCGCATTAAGAGATTACATGCTTAAGCTTCTTTCTCACGTTCCTCAGCTCTTCTCGCGTCATCACTCCACAATTTAGCAATATATATTCACTGCCTTCATTTTTTTTTTAAATTAAATGGAAGAAATGAAATTAAAGGTTAAGTATTAAAAGTGTTGAGTGCATTCCGTCTCAAGAGAGGTAGGTGCCGTAATGCCAGTGAGAAGTTCTTGATCTAAGGAACTGGATCGAACTTCCAGGCACTATACAACCCGAATGAGTTTAGCGTGTTTCCTCAGATTAAGATAAATAGATGCGAGAGCAAAACCAGGCGAGCTGTTTACCTTGCTCACAAGAAGTTTTATTTGTGTTGATAGGCTAAGCTTAAGTTAGCTATATTTCATTATTTTTATATTTTACTCGGTGTAAATTTTTAATAGTGTTACTTGATTATAAGTCTAGTTGTGTTTCTTATACGATGATGTATTGTCCTCAGTTGACTTTTTCATTACATTGTTGGTCAATTGAGTTAGTGTTTGAAGTTAGCCTTGAAAAATTAGTGCTAGTCATTATTTTGTTGTATTTGTGTACTTGTATTTTAGATTTCTTTTTAAATGCAGTTGTATGAAATAAGTTTCGTTTTTGTTTTTAAAATCTGTATGTTTTTTTTCTTTGAGAGATTCTTTATTGGCGTCTTAGTTCGTGTAATCTGTGTAATATTACAGGTAATGGTAAATATTAGATGTTTGTATTATGGCGTGTATTGATATATTTTTAGTATTAGTATATTTTTGTTCGACAGTGTGCCAGGAAATATACTTTTCGTAGACTAATTCAGAGGGTGAAGGAGGAGTTTAAGATGGTTTGGGTATGTAGGAAGGATGGAACAGAAAAGATGGACAAGAGTTCGTAAATTCGGGGTGGAAGGGAGGAGCCTCAGGGGTCGTCTCAGGAAGGGTTGGAAAGAGGGGACGAAGGAGTTTTTAGGTGATTAAGGGCTTGAGCATCCAACAGGAGTGTGTGAGAGTGTTAGAGCAGAGTGTAGACTAGTGGTTTCTAATATTTGATAGTGTTGTTAGAGTGTAAGCAAAAGTAATAGTTATGAAGGAATTCGGGGAAACAAGTTAAATGGACTTGAGTCCAGTGTCTGCACTCTGAAGGGTGGGGTGGGTATGTTGCAGTTCAGAGGGTAATTTGAATTGCGCTGTCCACACACAACAAGGCACGACAGCTATTCGATGCATGATAAGTAATGCGATTCCTTTTATGAGTTAAGCCACATTGGTGGAAGACGTCCGATGCGCTAAAGAAATGATGTATTCGTAAACTATTGCTTCACTTTCTGTAAGTCTTGGTATATAGTTACTTTAACCTTTACCCATGTTTTTTTTTTTGTCTACAGTGTCCTCATAAACTTATTCATTTGTTACTTCCTTCAAGGTGAAGGATTCGATTCAAGAAATTGAAGCTTCCCTACTCTTCCTTGAATCGTATCGAATTACCCTCCATTTTACAGGCGCTGGTGGCTTGTGCGTTGATTCAATTCAGGAAACTATTGCTAATGCTGACACTACTGAAGGTATGTTGACTGTCCTAGCCTTGCTGCAAGTAAATTAATGTGCCTAGTGTCTCAAGGTCCACCAGATTTTACAGGCAACCACTGAGGTTACTACAAAGACCCTTTAACCTGTTTGGAATAGCGAAATGACAGGTGTAATGAAAAATGGGAAGAGAACGTGGTGTAAATGAATGTGACGTGTGTGTATGTTAGTGCTGGAATACACGCCTGTGCTCTCTCGTGAGAGTCAGTGGGTGAGTCTAAGATGCACTTTATATGAGTTGAACATGCAGGTTTTTTACAGATGGCTGTTTGATGTTACTTCAGTGGTTGTATTAAGCACGGATTATTATAGTCTTACAGTGGAGGATAAATTATGATGCTTTAATTTAGGATAACCCAACAAAACTGTTCTTTTATCTTTCCTGTGCTACTCATGCTAATACTGTATTCACTTCGAACTCTAGTTTGTCTGGGTTTCACTTCAGTGTGTTTGAAGACGTAGTTGGCTTGTTATGTTTCAAGCTTGTCGACTGCGCATGATCGCCAGTACACCACCAGTCAAGGATATTTTAATTAATAAACTTGAGTTTAAAATAAACTCGGGATAAACACTTCTCTGTGTATATACCATGTGACTGTGTCTAAGTTATTTGGCTGGTTTATTGATATTCAAGTCTGTCTACTTTACTAAGGGCTTGTATGCCACCTGTACATCTCTCACTTTGTACTTTATATGTGGATTATAAGTTAGTAAACTTAATTCGTATTATTATACAGAGAGTCGTTTTAATTTTCTATAATACGTACATTAAGCCGTTATGATAGTCTTGCAGCAGTAATAAAGGGAACCGAGATGTACGTATAACTCCGGTCAAGGAATAACTTTAAACTTGTAATATGGGATTAAAACGGAGCGTTTATCTCGTAAGTCAGTGATAGAGATCACAACCGGCGGTTATGGTTCCAGTCATGGGCGGAGGCGAAACGTATGAAGACGTCTCGTAATACCTGATGTCCCCCCGTTACCAAGCAGTAGAGTATACCTGGAGAGGGTTCCGGGGGTCAACGCCCCCGCGGCCCGGTCTGTGACCAGGCCTCTTGGTGGATCAGGGCCTGATCAACCAGGCTGTTACTGTTGGCCGCACGCAACCCGACATACGAGGGAGAACATTTTGTACAGATTATTAACACAAAAGGCTAGTAACCCAGTCAAGTCATGTCATCCGAGGGCGCTTATTTCCACTCCTCTCCCCAGGCTGCGACCCATTAGTCCCCTGACACTCACACAATTACTGCTAGGTTAACTAGGGAAGCAGGTGTAAGGAAACATGTCCAGTATTTTTGCTTATACAGTGATCGAACCCTGGTCTCACTTTGTGAGCTGAGGCCGCTACCAGTTGAGCTTCGAGCTCAGTAAGTAGAAACCTGGGAGTTAGATGAGTGTTATGGGACGATTCCTGCGGACGAACGTAAACGAAAGAACCCAAAAGGAAATAAGACATTTATTGGCCTTATGGGTTATCCTGTCATACTGACTCTCCAGGACCCTTTATCGTGCAAGGGGTCCGAAAATTTGAAATTCGAACTGAACTCCCTATGGTGGATAGAGTAACTCAATACAAGGTCACTGATCCCATATAAATTGATTTCTGATGGTTAGTTTTCGAGCAATTGCTAATCTCCGAAGACCGAAAATATTCGGCTGGGCCCGACAAAGGGATTAAAAAATTTTATGTTGCAAACTTGCAATTGTTAATAAAACACACCAAAACAATTTTTTAAATTTAATATACAAACAGACAATATAAAAAACATAAATGGAACTTGAATCAAAACATTTTTTAATTGTTACAAAAATATAAAAAGGAAGCAAATCTCAACAATGACAAATTGCAAAGGGATGCAACTTTCAATCCCTATATTCCTGAGATTCATTTGGATGACCAATTATTCTATATTGCTAATTGATGGTATGGTAGTCGCTGAAGCAATTTCTATCACTCTTTATCCAGATTTACTTTGCATACAGAACACTGGAATGAGGATGTGACCAATTTCTTCGAGTGGCTGCAATAGTTGCAATCGTAATACCTTACTTTTTCTTCACTAATTTCTGTTTTTTGGCTGGCCTTTCTTCCTCCTCATCATCACTTGACACCTGTGCATCCGGTGGCAAGTATTCATCACCACTATCCAGCAATTCTGGTTCATGTACCTCTGCTTCTGAATCACTCTCTTCAGAAACGCAGACATACCTCGACCTGCTGGTGGACTGCTCCCCATAAAACAACTTCTCATTGATCTGGAAGGACAATAGAAACCTCCTGTATAGATTCAGACCACTACAGAGTTCATATATGCAATTGAAATTTTTTTATAAATATTTATTTGACTAAAATTGGACATTCCCGGAAACTCGGGCAAGACCAAAATAATTCGGTATAAAATGCTTGCACTTTTTTCAACTGCATGCTACACTCATATTATGCTTCACACGGACTTTAGGTATATATCAAAATATGCCTAAACTATTCATGTAAGCACTAAACACAACAATCAGTACTTACCGACATTGTAGAATGTATAATCCAAGAGTAGATTAGTAAGGGTGGAGGGAAAAATGCGTGTGTGGGCGGAGCCAAGCCACCAGTGTTTATATTTTGATCTCTCAACCAATGGGAAGGCGGCAGAAGCGAACTGTACTTAGCTGAAGAGACTCAGGGAAGGCTTGTGATTGGTTGGAACTAAAGAACGGGAAGCTGGCCGCGCGGGGCACGGAGTATGACACGCCCCCAAAACACGTAATTAATACCGAATTTTTTTGGCCGCGCTCGATAAAGGGTTAACAGTCCAAATAAAGACCTTTTCATAGACACAATGATAGTAGAGAATCCTTTTAATTAACAGTACTTCGTTTCACCCATGATAATAGAGAATCCTTTTAATTAATAGTACTTTGTTTCACCCAAGGCAATTATGAAGCTTCTCCCATGGCTGGGCGAAATGTTGTATTAAAAGATTGTCTGCTGCCAATGTCTTTTTTTTCATTTGTCGGCTTCTGTCATTGCCTGCTTCTCCATTGACAGAGCAGTTTCTCTTTCACTCCGAAGGATTGCTGAACTTTCAGTTTAGTTATCCTTAACCACTACACTTTATTTTATCCCGTTTTCTATAATTAACGCCCTACTCCGTTTTTTATAACAGATTCCCAGTAAATAGTAATTGTATCTTTATAAATCCTCACTTGTGTGTTTTGAATATGGATTACTTTTTGCATTTAAGTTTTATATATTATGTAATATATATATGCCCACGAGAAAAAGTTATTATTATGACTATTACGATTCAAACTAAATTATCATTGTATCAAGATTTTTACCGAATTACAGAAAATATCTACCTGGATGAGGACTAACGAACTTACTCGAAACACCACTGATCGACACCATGCCTAACCCTTCTAGGGTAGGGTAGGTGCCTGAGCCCGAGCCTTTAGCTCATAAGACTGTCATTCCCATTAGCCCCCTTGGGGCGGGGATGGCAGACCAGAGAGGCCTAGCTTGTGGCTAGGCCTGGGGACAGTTGGTCCCAAAGATGAGGAGGTATTTGTGCCTCCTCCCATGGGAGACTTAGGTCTCAGACACTCCCTAAAGAGGGAGCCAAGGCCGGGCCACCACTTGGACAAGGCCCGGGCCGGGAGAATACCGGCTAATCTTTAACTAACTAACTAACTAAGAAACACCACTCATCGACACCATGCCTAACCCTTCTAGGGTAGGGTAGGTGCCTGAGCTCGAGCCTTTAGCTCATAAGACTGTCATTCCCATTTGCCCCTTGTGGCGGGGATGGCAGACCAGAGAGGCCTAGCTTGTGGCTTGGCCTGGGGACAGTTGGTCCCAAAGATGAGGAGGTACTTGTGCCTCCTCCCATGGGAGACTTAGGTCTCAGACACTCCCTAAAGAGGGAGCCAAGGCCGGGCCACCACTTGGAAAAGGCCCGGGCCGGGAGAATACCGGCTAATATTTAATAATAATAATAATAAGAAACACCACTCATCGACACCATGCCTAACCCTTCTAGGGTAGGGTAGGTGCCTGAGCCCGAGCCTTTAGCTCATAAGACTGTCATTCCCATTAGCCCTCTTGGGGCGGGGATGGCAGACCAGAGAGGCCTAGCTTGTGGCTAGGCCTGGGGACAGTTGGTCCCAAAGATGAGGAGGTACTTGTGCCTCCTCCCATGGGAGACTTAGGTCTCAGACACTCCCTAAAGAGGGAGCCAAGGCCGGGCCACCACTTGGAAAAGGCCCGGGCCGGGAGAATACCGGCTAATCTTTAATAATAATAATAATAATAATAATAATGACACCTACTTCATTCAGTTTGGTAACAGAGCTACAGATGTCCCTCTTAACATAATGATAAACGGATCACCTGGAGAGAGTTCCGGGGGGCAACGCCCCCGCGGCCCGGTCTGTGACCAGGCCTCCTGGTGGATCAGAGCCTGATCAACCAGGCTGTTGCTGCTGGCTGCACGCAAACCAACGTACGAGCCACAGCCCGGCTGATCCGGAACTGACTTCCTATCACAAAACTCACAGAGGGAAAATTCCTAGGAATCCACCTTGATAATAGACTCAAATTTCAAACACATATACAACAAATTTCCAAAAAAAAAATCCAAGACCGTAGGCATACTATCGAAGATACAGTACTATGTTCCACAGTCAGCCCTCCTGGCCCTATATCACTCACTTATTTACCCCTATCTCACCCATGGAATTTGTGCATGGGGCTCAACAACAATAAACCATCTCAGACCATTAATTACCCAACAAAAGGCTGCAGTCAGAATGATAACAAATTCCCACTACAGGCAGCACACTCCACCAATATTCAAAACTCTAAACCTACTCACCATACAAAACATCCATACTTATTACTGCACCTACTATATTCATAGAACACTTAACTCTGTTATAAACCCTCCCCTCAAACGTCTCCTTATCAACCTCAACAGAAGACATGACCATAACACAAGGCACAGACCATCTCACGCTATGCAAAAACTCAATGCACATAAAAGGCCCTAAAATCTGGAATTCATTACCTGTGAATATAAAAGAAACACTGTCTGATTATAAATTCAAGTCTCTTCTCAAAAATCACTTACTCACCCACAACTAAATAAATACTGAATAATTGTACCTCATAAATTGTATCTCGTAAATGTTTCTCATTATTGTATCTCATAAATGTCTAACCTGTGACCCAATCAAACTTTATTTTTTAATTACATTACCTAACAGAATACTCCATTCTACTGAATGCTCAGCAACACAGTAAATGACCATATGACCTGTCTTTGTAATATTCATTTATGCTAAATTGTTATATGTTTACAATAATGTTTTTACCACTGAATATATCATTGCTTAGTTAATCTTAAGTTAATTTTAAGCCTGCCCATAATGCTCTGCATACAAAGGGCTTTGGCATGTTGCACTGTAATAACTGCATTCCTTTGTACATCACTGTATCATGTTCAAATTAATAAATAAATAAAAATAAAAATAAATAAATAAATCCTCTGATTTGTAAATTACTCTTTACCATTGTAACTTGCAGCGTCATGGGAACGTTGTAGTTAGTTAGTTACCATTTTGTCCTAGGCACATGTCGATTTACACTTTAGTTGCTAGAGATGAAATGTGCCTTAAACTACCACCCACAGCATAATTATGGTGTGTATATCAAATCAGTCATAATTACATAATATATAAAGGATTTACATTGCTACATCTTAATCCAAAATGTTATATATTTGAAGTATATACATACAGAAAGGTGTGCAGTATATCTGAGGTGTATATCTGAGAGCCGAAATTAAACTTTAGTCTAGGGATTAAAGTATTCATATTAGTGTCAAGGTAACTTTTAGCCTGGATGATCTACGTGCAGTCGACAGGGTTTACACCTAGCGAACTAGCTGTGATAAATTATATACACGTTGTCTTAACAAGAAGCATCGCGTTTATTGTTACTCCTTCCCTAACATGGGTGACGGAGCAGCACAAGTCTTTAGTCCGACAACGTTTCACTCAAGATGAACCTGATTAAAATTTCTCCGAAAAGCAAGTTATCCTAATAAGGATCTGCTCTAAGTATTTTTGTATTATTAGATATCCCTTGAATTTGTTTCCTCCAACTTTACGATTTTATTTCACTCATAACTCGAGACTGTCTCATCCAATCCGTTTCAAATTTACAACACTTGTGTACGGTAACGAGGAGCAAATTCTGGGAACTGGCTCGTTCTCTTGCTCTGTAATAAAAAATTTTTAATCCATTCCAAGCATCCTCGATTGACTCGAATAACTTCCAAAACCGTCAGTGACGTGCCTTTCAACGCTCAAAATCAGGTGCAAAAAAAAAAAAAAAAAAAAAAAGAACGACGACGGCAGAGTGAAATTCATATGTTGGTGCAGATTTGACCATTTTATATATAAAATATTGTGAAATTTTTATTCTCATTCAAACACGTTAAATAATCTTCAGTTTACCTCTTTTGAATTACTTAGGTATTTAACGGTTGATGCATCTCAAGGCCAGGATAGCACCTATTAATTAAATTTTGTTTGCGTGCAAGAAAATTTATTGATATAGCAAAATAGTGAAAAAAAAACTTGAAATCGATTAAATCCGTGCCATAACTGGAGTATGTGATGTTTCCTAGACACACGACTCACACTGCCACTGCAAAACGTAAGTCTCAGTTTGCCAATTCTGTTAAATAGTTGTATTTATTTTGTTTATCCAGTAGCTAAAGAATACTTCTTCTGATTGTCTTCGAAAGATTATTGGCGATTCTTTCTGTAATATGAACAGCAACACACAAGCTTAGTCCTAGTAGGTGGAAATTAGAAATTTTCTGAAACAGTTAAAGAACTTGGAATCGTTGGAATCAGATCAAGTACTGGAGACGCCTTTTTGATCTGCTTTAGCCTTTTATCAGTGGTGGAGTTTATTAAAACACTTTGTCACTCTGAGCTGTGTAAATTTCAATTTGCCATTTTTATTAAGCAAATTGATTCCTATTTAAAAATTAGCGAATGCCTCTTCTGATCAGCTTCAAATCCCAAATGCTGGTGTATCTTAACAAAATTGCTAATTTTATCAAACTTAAGTTTTTTAAAATCTCAAAATCATATTAAAAAAATTCTTACAGGACTATGGAGAAATTTATATAGAATAAAAATGACAAAAATAAACTGGATGAAAATGAAGGAATGAGGATTTATGGCGTTTTTAAATTTAACGAGGGGGAGACTTTTCTGTTTTTCGGAACATTTTCAGTTGTTGTTTCACGAATTTTTGTTTATTACTCGAGAACGCCTTATCCGTTCGGCTTCCAGTTTGTGTAATGTATGTTGGACAAGATTCATGCGACTACTCACATGCGTGGATGCCCTGTGCGGTGTTACATAGGCCATTCCCAGGTTTTTGTTTGCGTGTGATAGGTGGAGACAGGCTCCTCCTTAAAAATTTTAACACTGGTGTATCACAGAAGATGGCTGGTACATTTATTGGAGTGTGTAGATGGTATATTGCTACGTTTAATGTTGAAATAATATTGTATTCAAAACAACACTGGGAGAGTTGAATGACAGCCCTAGGCCTTTCGTGTTACAATCAACACATCATCAGGAATTTGCAAATGTTGCAAACACGATCACAGGTGCTTCCTGTGATCGTATTTATTTGAACCTCCTCTTTTCTGCAACATTTCAAAATCCTGATGATGGGTTGATAGCATCACAAAAGGCCTAGAGCTATCATTCAACTCCTCCCGTGGTTGTTTTGCATCTTGTATCGCTTGTTCACGATTTTTGCATAATAGTATAGTATTATTTTACTCTGTTGCATTCTTTTAGCCATGATGCTGGTTATGGGCTCTTGATCCAAGGAACTAGACTTATATTCCCCTTCCTTGGATCAGTTTTAAATGTTCTCTTTCCACACACGTTAAAAGACCCCTACAGGTTTAGCGCATTCCCGAGATTAAATCATTAGGGGCAGCGTAAACACCCAGGGGTCATACAATTCCCATGTATGAGTTTAGGCTGTGTAGGCACAAATTTTGTTGGATTCTATGCAATAATTGCAAAATGGATCTTTTGAGCAGCTTTAAACTTTAAGTACTGATGTGTTTTCCTAAAAGGCAATGATCTCTTGATGTTAGATTGTTTAGGTTACCGTGTGCCAGTTTTATCGGTCAAATTGGCTTTTGTGGAGTAATCGAACAATGTTTTTCTATTTAAATAAGTCACAGTGTTTGACCTTGTTTGGGAATCCTAGATTATATCACCTTATTGTTGTTCTGTGGACCTGTAACATCTGTATATTCTCAAAACTATTGTTAAACATTTATGTTATGCACACTAAGTTTACATAAAAAATTATGCTTTCTTAAAAGGTGGTCAGTTTAATTTGGAGGAAAATTTAGATTGACTTTGGCAAGTGCAGGTTGCAATTTGCTTTTTTTTTTTTTTTTGAAAGAAATTGTTAAAATTAAAATACTGCTTTTTGTGCGATAATTTCTGTGTGTCGCATCTGATTAGCTTCAGCAACGTCTGAGCGGCTGCAGGCTCAATGTGTTTGTTTATTTTAGGATATTGATCACCTTAGTCTCTCTATAAGATGTGAATTAGATTTGGTGTGTATTTTCTAATTTATCAATTTTACTGAAGAAATTTGGATATTAGTTTCCATATGACGACTTACAAATACCTCTTCTGCTTTACATCAAAACTCCAAAGCTAATATTAACTGCATTTTCAGCTTATGCCGCACTCTGTATTATTCCATTCGTGTGCATTAAGAAACAGGGGACTGGGGTTGGGGAGTACGGGGATACCTGAATTTATCGGTACTCTGCCTTCTTCTCCAACTTGTAGAAACACCATTAGGAAACTATTTTCCTGATCAGATCTGTCTTAAAAAGTTTCAGTATAAGGATATTTAGCTATATGGAACTGAAGTTTATTTGGTTACTAAACTGAAGCACTTGAGATTTTTTATATATACTGACTGATGAGCACAGGCGTGCACACACACACACACACACACACACACCACACACACACACACCAACACACACACACACACACACACACACACATACACACACACACAACATCATACACACACACACACACACAACACACACACACACACACACACACACACACACACACAACACACACACACACACACACACACATACACACACACACACACACATACACACACACACACACACACACACACACACACACATACACACACACACACACACACACACACACACACACACACACACACACACACACACACACACACACACACACATACACACATACACACACACCACACATACACACCACACACACACACACACACACACACACACACACACACACACACACACACAACACACACACACACACACACACACACATACACACACACACACACACACACACACACACACACACACACACACACACACACACACACACACACTGTATGTGTGTTTGCCTCTGCCAGGACATGAATGCGTGTGTGCGTTGCTGTAATTATTAAGCTGAGATTAAGGGGGTGGAACCCTGGTTCAAACGGCCGCCTTTCAATTAAATAAGATGGTTTATTTCTGCCTTAGCTGCTTTTGAACCCCCTGTTCTAAAATATCTAGTAGCTCAGTGGTAGTCTACTCATCTTTCAACCGAAGGACCCGGATTCAATCGTGTGAGAAGCGGCACATACATGAAGTCTCATAACTGCAGTTTCTTTTACCCCTAGCAGTAAATATATTCCTAGGAGCTAGCAGACTTGTGCGTTGCACCCTAGGGAGGACCTAAGGATCCTTGATTTAATAACCCATCGAAGTTTAGAGTTAAGTCTTTGTATTCAAGTCTCATTTTCTACCTCATTCCTCTTGTTAACTGTCTATTATACCACTGTGTGTGTGTGTGTGTGTGTGCACGTACATACAGTACGACAGTAATTGTTTCATGCCTAGTGTACCTGGTCATCATAAGAGCACCATATCATCATGTGAATGTTCCTAGCCATCACAAGACTTGTCCCTTCATTCCTTCATAACGGCTCGTATGCCTTACTCCAGCAGGATATCATCCCCAGCAGACATATATCATAAAGCAGTTACAAAATCTGCTGCTATATAGCCCAACACTGTAGCGCAGATTAGCCAGACAAATTCTCTCGATAAAAAAAGGCTTTTAAAATGTTAAAAATATTACGGATGACCATATATAATTTGTTTTGAACTCTCGCCCCGCCGAGGAATTCCGGAACCGAGCACCAAAAAAATAGACAGTTTGGTTGTTAGCAGTTTTAGAGCTCGGCATTCATATGTTTGCTCTCTGCATTAAATGTGTTTTTTTTTTTTTGGGGGGGGGGAGAGTTGCATGGATTTGGAGAATGATAGAATTATGTTTGTATTCATCATTTATCAAAGCTGTGGAAAGGTCGCTCAGTATGCAAATATTCTCATTTTCCAATGTTCATGTTCTTACGTTTTGCATAGCGTCTGTTTCTGAACACTTTTTGGCGTACAGAAAATATATTTTATTTTAAGATAAAAACGCATTCTAACCACAAGTAAATTAAAAAATAAAAACTGGCACAATGCCTCGGTGAACCCAAGCAACGTTAAAAACACGATCGTTACACGTGGTGAGTGTCGTCAACGCCTCCAGATAGACTGGGCGTTCTCGCACCTGTTATACTTCGTACATGTCTGCTCGATATAAGACTACAACAAATATTTCTTATTCTAAGTTATGTTAACGTAAATTAACCTACATTTATGTATAGTTACCCACCAATAAAGAAATAAAGGGGTGACATACCTCTGGTAGCGAGGGATATATCATAATTCCTTACAGAGTTGGTATCCCCACACTGGTGTTAGGGACATACAAGCAGTAATTGCAGATGTCTTAGTTTTCAGTTACTGCTTGTGTCCGTTAATCGTCGACAATTTGTCGGTATTCCCATACCGCTTTTCATAACAATCATTCATGCTGTTTATTTTAGAGAACTAGACAACAGGATGAAACACACAGTGTTAAATGTTACTAGTGTATAATGTCTTCACCATTTTACTCCCATCATACAAGCTTGTCATGCGAATTAGTGAAGGGTAGCTACCATTTCTTGGACCAGGATCCCTTATCAGCATTAGGGCAACTTCCTTGATGGGATGGTATTATAAGCACCATGAGCTACAAGCTATAGTATAACTATGTCGAGGTATGTAACGTTGTACGATGGTTTTTGTCTGTAGTGTTATATTTTGTAATCACGACTCTCGTCTTTCACTGCAAATGCGAGTTATGTTGCTCGTAGTTTTATGTCTTTAGTGTTAAGCTGCAGTGCTTATTTCATGGCTTAATGTTACTTTACAAAGCGTTTCTTCTAGTTATATATATATATATATATATATATATATAAATATTATATATATATATATATATATATATTATATATATATATAAACAGAAAGGGGGACGGGAGCTCTAACCATGGTCCGCAAAGCTGCCGGGCTTCTAATAGGAACGTTTCGCAGAAAGAACTGCTGTGTCCTGTCTGAGTCAGTGGCTCCTGTCTGTAACCCAGTTGCACTTACTCTGTTTTAGTAATGAAGTAAAATACAAAAAACAAAGTAATAAAAAACCAAGCGAAGAGTAGACTTCGAAATATATTGTGAGGTTACCGTCTAGAAATCAGTTAAATCTACACTAGTGTTCATATTAATTGGGACAGTGAAGAAATAACTGCTACACCACCTGTGCGGTGCCCTTGTCATAGAGCTGCTCCCGCCATAGGACTGTAAACGGTAGTCCACTTGACACGAAGACGGCTCACCGCGCCCGTGCCACAGGGCTGCCCCTGCTATAGGGATGTAAGCAGTACTCCACTTAACCTGCAGAACACTCACTGTGCCTTTGTCATAGGGCCGCCCCCACCAGAAGGCTTTAAACGGTACTCCACTTGACAGGGCTGTAAACGATGCAGTGGCAGTGGCTTCTTCGGGAGCCACTGCCGGGTCACCACATGAAGACGACCCGGGCCAGGACCCGTCTTGGCAAACCTACATGAACATGAAATCTTGTGTTAGTGGGACTTTGTAAATGGTCCAAGTCGGACCGAAACGTCGTCGTAAAATTCTCTCTCCTATGTGTGGGTTATTTGTGTAGTGTTGAAAGTTGTTGTTGTTTTGCAAACAGAATTACAGAATGGAGGAAATTGCAAACTGGAAATCAATTTTCAAATGTAGAAATTTGACTAGATGTAATGGAGAGATACACTGTGGTTATTGTCTGTTTATTCAGCAACTACATCAGAATGATGTTAACAGAAGAGTTACTCATGGTAAAATAACGGTAGTGATAGTAACAGAAATAGCTATAATAATTGTGGAAGTCTTAGCAGCGGCCTCCAGCATCCTATTGTCTGCTCCGAGATGCTCACATACACGTGTTGTTGATCATCACCTGCACCATAGCATCTACAAGTACACGTACGGGTATTTTAATCGGGGCAAAGCGCTAAACCTCTACGGGTCATGTGCACCTGTGGTGCCGGCTTGGTACAAGGAAGGGGAAGAAAAATCAAGCTCCTTGGAGGAGAGAATTAGTGGCAGATAGAAGTAGAACCGCTGGTATAAACAGTTCCGTGAGTCTAGCTGGGTGATATGAATAGTTGCAGTTAGAGGTAGTTTGTAGCCCATGTTTTCATCCACTTGGGTTTTTCCTGTTAAGTTCATACCATTTTCTCTAATGTGGTATTATTTGGATTTTTCGCTGTTATGCACCAGTAGCCGCATGGAGTGAAGGGCAAAGAGGGAGTCTTCTGTATTAATATTCTTGCCTCAGATATGGAAGTAGACAGAAGTAGACAGTTCTCAGCAGATAGCCTCGGTGAGGACCCTGTTGTCTTTCTCATGTTCTCACACATGTGACTATAGGAATTGAAAGATACGTGGTCATTTTATTCTCTCACACATGCAGGAACACGCACGCATGCACGCATAACCGTGCATGTACGTACGCATGCAAGCGCGCACGCGCACACAAAAATAAAGCGTCATGCGATTCTCGCTTACCATGAGGCAGGCCAGTACAATATGGGTTCGAATCCTTGGCTAGCGCAGTGTTGTTATTGATCAATACCACTCGTTCGTGGTTACAGTAATATATATATATATTATATATATATATATATATATATATATATATATATATATATATATATATATATATATATATATATATTATATATATATATATATATATATATATATATATTCATATTCATATTCCCATAGTTCATTTTCTTCCGTAGTGAGAATAGCCTGATTATTTCTGTCATCCTGCCCTCGTAGTCTTCCTTTCCAAGGTTATTGGACGACACTGGCGTTTGTGCTGTTTTTTTTTCTTTCTTTCATTTTATTTTCCACCACTTGTTACTTTTTTGCTCGATATTTTTACAATCCTTTGTTACCTCCACTGCCCTCTCCGTTTTTTTTATATTCCGGTATGTTCCTGCTCCTCCGGCTACTCTGCGCTACACACACTTTCCTTCTGTTGATACTATATTTGTTTTTAGTTTTATATTGTTTTGATATGTCATGATTAGAGTGTTTTCATATGCTTGTATGGGTTCACTCTTCCCCACTTTCTTACCTTAACTTCAGATCCGTCTGAGAAATGTTGTCCACAGTTCTCTTATACCCCGTGTGTGTGTTCGTGTATTTATACACAAATATACCATATAGATCTAACATTATAACGTATCTTATTTAACATAATACTGTGCTCTCATATCCCAATAACTGCGATGACATGCCTTCAACATTCCACCCCCATAAGGGAGTATAATCCTTCGTGTTATGGCGGCTCACTCCTTTTAATATACACTTCCTTTAATCTAACATTAAACGATATATATTCCACACATAACTACAGTAACTCTCATATCACAATACACTGCGATGAGACACTGCCTACAACATTACTTCAGTAAAGGGGAGAAAATTCCTTCGTGTCATTGTGTCGGCTCACTGCCTTACTCTCTTGTTTATTGCTCATATCACTCACTCTTTCACGAGGGGAGGGTCATGTTGTGCAATGACAAGGGACAGGCAAGTGTCTCGTAACTGCATAGTACTAACAAGGGTCAAAGAAGTGTCTCGTCAGTGCCCGACAGTGCCATATTTGGTGTTTGCGAGCGCTGAAGAATTTAATACTTCCAGGAGTTCAGGTCGAGCTGTATGATGCCGTACTGTCTGAACATTTCTCTTCTTTAAATAGGTTTTATTTGTATAGAGACTAGAGTGATTGATAGATAGATAGATACAGAGATAGATAGATAGATAGATAGAGAGAGAGAGAGAGAGAGAGAGAGAGAGAGAGAACGAGAGAGAAAGAGTGAGAGAGATATATATGAGATCATAAATTCCTAAGATGACTCGAGTCTGGAACATGTTCGTACAGCATAATGACATCAACGATCGCTTCAAATTCATCCTGTTCTCTATTTGTATGTCTCATAATTAAAAGGTTTTCAAACGTGTAAAAAAAATCAAGAGTACGAAGCAACGAACTTAACGCCACAACCTTCTATAGAACGCAGTCCATTGTTGAAAATAAACGTTAGTATGTGCTGGTCTTAAAATTTAATGAAATTTCCCGCAACCGTCATGCTTCCTGAAACTTTTTAATGTGAAAACAATTCGTATAAGCACAAACACTAAAGCAAACAATTTGTCTTGAATTTTATACATATGTTGGACAAATGCACGTGTCTGGGATTTTGGAGTCATATTCGTGGAGTGGGCCAGTAAGCCTGGTACAGTGTTGCTCCATTCTTATAATTTTTTGAGTTGATGACCTGAAATATATACACTATTTTTTTCTTTCTTTTTGGTTTGATATTATTTAGTATATTTAGAGTTTGAGTTATTTGCAATTTACTGCTTCACGGGAAATAGTTTTACTATTATTTAATATTGAAACTGTGGACAATAGGTCTAATATAGTGTAATTTTAGGTATCATATCACTTTGCAAGGTGTTGCTTCACTGAATGAGGTAGCGCCTCACTTGGTGAGTTATCACCTTCTCTGAGTGTGTTATCTTCTCTGAGTGAGGTATCACCTTCCCCAAGTGAGGTATCACCTTGTAGATGAATGGTTCAGAGAACCGACACGTTGATAAATTAGACACATGTGCAACTCTTGGGTATCTTTATTGAGGAAACGTTTCGCCACACAGTGGCTTTATCAGTCCATACAAAGGAGAATCGAGAAGAATGAGGTAATCAGTCCCTCAACCTTGAGTCGATGTGGTCAGTCCATCAATCTTGAATAGAATACAGCATATGTTCCGAGAAGTAGTTTATATACCGTAGGCAGGAGAGGTGCAGCAGACGTAGGCGGTGTCACATTTGTTCAATGTGGAAGTAGGTCGTGCCCAAGGGTTAGGCAAGCGAAGAATTCCCAAGTATTAAGATCCCAAGAAGTTGCAGTGTGTGACAGGATTGTAGATGAATGGAATCTTGAATAGAATACAGCACATATGCTGTATTCTATTCGCGATTGATGGACTGACCACATCGACTCAAGGTTGAGGGACTGATTACCTCATTCTTCTCCTGTTCTTCACGATTTTCCTTTGTATGGACTGATGAAGCCACTGTGTGGCGAAACATTTCCTCAATAAAGATACCCAAGAGTTGCACATGTGTCTAATTTATAGAGGTGTCACCTTCTCTGAGTGAGGTATCACCTTCTCTAAGTGAGGTATCACCTTCTCTGAGTGAGGTATCACCTTCTCTGAGTGAGGTATCACCTTCTCTAAGTGAGGTATCACCTTCTCTAAGTGAGGTATCACCTTCTCTAAGTGAGGTATCACCTTCTCTAAGTGAGGTATCACCTTCTCTGAGTGAGGTATCACCTTCTCTAAGTGAGGTATCACCTTCTCTGAGTGAGGTATCACCTTCTCTGAGTGAGGTATCACCTTCTCTAAGTGAGGTATCACCTTCTCTAAGTGAGGTATCACCTTCTCTAAGTGAGGTATCACCTCATTGTTTAACATATAAAAGGTGCTTATCGTGCCTTTCCTTTCTTTTCCTCTGAAGATCTGTGTGTAAGCACTAAAAAGCGTGTATATATATAAATATATATATATATATATATATATTATATATATATATATATATATATATATATATATTATATATATATATATATATATGTCGTGCCGAATATGTAAAACTGGTCAATTAGCAAGAACTCATTTAAAATTAAGTCCTTTCTGAATTTTTTTCTTATACGTTTAAAGATATATTTTTTTCATTAATGTTAATGTAAAATTTTTTAATTTTGCACCAAAAGAATCTTAGAAACCTTACCTAACCTTATTATAACAAGAGCAATTTATTTTAGCCTAACCCAACTTAATATATTTTAAATACGTTTACAATAATTTAGTACTAAACAAACACAATCAAATATATTTTTTTCGTTAGGTTCAGAATGATTTTGGCGAAGTTACTGCATACACAAATTTTCGCTTGTCCTATATGGCAAGATGAGCGTTGCTATTTAAGCCAAGATCGCAAGTTCTGCCTATTCGGCAACACACACCACACACACACACACACACACACACACACACACACACACACACACACACACACACACACACACACACACACACACATATATATATATATATATATATATATATATATATATATATAATATATATATATATATATATATATATATTTATATATTAGGGCTCCTGCTGCTGTAGCAACAGGTTCGATGTGTTGCTCTTTCAGGGATGATGTTCTGCTTACCACTGTAGTAACACGTGGTTATTTGAGTTACTGTCAACTTCCTGTTAACTGGAACCAATCTGGCCATGCTCCTTAGATGCTTAAAAATCCCATCTTGCACTGACAATCATTCCACGGTCAAAGTTACTTAGATCGATTCTGATGTTCGGTCTGAGCAAAAACTGAATCTCTTGCTCATGACTGCATGTTTTTAGGCATTGAGGTGCTGCCACGTGATTGGCTGATTGGATATTTGATGTAACGAGCAGGTATACCTGATAAACTGACCACTGAGGTATGCCGTGTGTATAGGATACAGCGTTTTCTGCCAGGTTCCATAGTTACTCTCTCTACCTTTTATAGCGGTAGTGGTGACGACTGTTGAATGAGGGCGTCAGGGTGAGTGGTGTGTGTGATAGGTGCAATAGCAGTGCTTGATTAACGAGAGGGTAGTGGGAGGGAGTGTGGTCAGTTTCCAACACAATGGTCCTGTGCTTGCTCCGCCACAAGCATGTTACACTACACTACAGCTAATCCTAAAGTCACACTTGTTCTTGTTGATATTGGCCTCGTTCACATAATCATCACCGTAACGTGTGATAAAATATTAATTCTAATCTGAAATTAATAATTTACTCCATTTCCCGAGTGCACAATTGACCAGCATTATCCTCTGTTTCATCCCTAAGTTAGTTGACATTCGGGAAGTCGTTCTTTGATGGAAACACATCAGAGTTCAGCTTAGGTAACGGCACTGTGAAATGGGAGTATCTAGAAGTAGTAGACATAACCTTTCTCTAGAATATGTCAGCGAGTTTAACATCTTTAGAAAAAATGTAATATGGTCATTAGTCAGTTTCCTGTCCTCATTCAGTATGTTGGTAAATTTTAGTTAGAATGTATCTTAAGTTATTATATTTGTGTATAACTTGGTGCCGGAGTATGTCCATAAATGTATGAGGGTCCGCACAAGAGGACCTTCAACTTCAAAAGAATTTTATAGGTCATAGCAAATTCTGAGACCAGATTCTTGTAAAAACTTTTTAATACCAGTTAGCAGTTATATATTTAACTCATTGTTAAATTTACTTTGTTTGTTACTTGCAATTCTTGAAGTGTGACACCTGTATATTTAATAATAGATACTGCTAATATTTCTGAATCCACCATTGAAATAAAGACTCTTTCTGGGACCATATAAATGGGATTTATTAAACCAGCATTTCATATAATAAGATACGGGATAAATTGAAGTTAATTGCGAGACACGAAAAATTTAGTACATAAAACGCATGAGAATTATGAAAGAGTAGAGGAGTTTTGAGTCCAGTTGTGCATGTATACACAGTACTTAAGCTTTCTCATTCTACAACTCAATCGCTACAATAACGTATTAAGGTACAAGAGAGGTAGGCCTTGGTTATTTGCATCTCTTAAGTGCAAGGTGCTGTGACTGTATATAATGTACATAATGACAAACACACAAGTTGCTCGTGTTCGTGACTATGCGGGGATGTGTATTTACTGTAAGTTTTGTGAACCTTCTTGTAGTAACAACACCTAATAAAATCCAAATACGTCAATTAGAGGTCTCATTCATCCAATTCCTGAAACTAATAATGTCTTCAAAACTATGCATTTATTACCCAATATTCCGGAATATTTTGCTCTGTTTCGGATCCGAGAACATGCAGTCGGAGTTTTCGCATAACTTTCTGGTCAGTTACCAAGAAC
The DNA here is from genome assembly GCF_026875155.1 of Cherax quadricarinatus. NCBI lineage: Eukaryota > Metazoa > Arthropoda > Malacostraca > Decapoda > Parastacidae > Cherax > Cherax quadricarinatus. The sequence continues at coordinate 29,292,122 of NC_069437.1, forward strand.
TCATATAAAATTAACTCTTTTCTAAAAAAATTCTCTTATACGTTTAAAGATATATTTTTTAATTTATGTTAATGTAAAAATTAATAATTTTGTAGCAAAAAGAACCTTAGAAAACTTACCTAACCTTATTATAACGGCCCAAGAGTGTTCAATTGCCTCCTAGCATACATAAGGGGGATTACCAATAGACTCCTGGCTGTCTTCAAGAAGGCACTGGACAGGCACCTAAAGTCAGTACCTGACCAACCGGGCTGTGGTTCGTACGTCAGCTTGCGTGCGGCCAGTCGTAACAGCCTGGTTGATCAGACCCTGATCCACCATGAGGCCTGGTCTTAGACCGGGCCGCGGGGGCGTTGACCCCCGAACCCTCTCCAGGTAAACTCCAGGTAAAACAAGTGCAATTTAATTTAGCCTAATCCAACTAAATATATATATATATATATATATATATATATATATATATATATATATATATATATATATTATATATATATATATATATAAATATATAAATTTATATATCTATTTTCATTCAAAATTCTTTAGTAGACTTCATGTCGAAGTTAACATCAGTCTTATGAGGTCAGAAAATCATTTAAATATTTTACCATATTAGCGGTAATTAGATGGTGAAAAGTTTGAGATGACATCCAATGGAAGCTCCTTTGACAGTTTATTCATTATTCATTTTCATCATAAGGTTACACACGAAAGTTGCACATTTTTATACATCGCAAAGAACTGTAATCACGGTGATGCTCTCATCTTAATGTATGACTGGATACTTCTTGTTAATTTATATATTTTGTTTATTATTAAGGTCGTTTGATCGTTCTCCAGTATTCCCTTCACTATGTTATATATATGTCGTGCCGAATAGGTAAAACTGGTCAGTTAGCAAGAACTCATTTAAAATTAAGTCCTTTCTAAAATTTTATCTTATGCGTTTAAAGATATATTTTTCATTTACGTTAATGGAAAAGTTAGTAATTTTGTACCAAAAGAACCTTAGAAAACTTACCTAACCTTATTATAATAAGTGCAATTTAATTTAGTCTAATCCAACTAAATATATTTTAGACAAGTTTACAGTAATTTAATAATTAAGAAACAATGAAATATATTTTTTTCGTTAGGTTCAGAATGATTCTTGCGACATTATTACATTCACAAATTTTCGCTTGCCTTATTCGCAGGTTTTACCTATTCGGCACGACATTATACATACATATATATTATTGTAACCACGAACAAGTGGTATTGATTAATAACAACACTGCGACTAGCCAAGGACTCGAACCTATGTTTTGGCTCGCTCCATGGTGAGCGAAAACCACATGACGCTCTAACCCACAGGACCACCAATGTGGTTTTCACTCACCATGAAAAGGCCAAAACAACATGGGTTCGAGCCTTTGGCTAGTCGCAGTGTTGTTATTAATATATATTTTTTTTTATCACACTGGCCGATTCCCACCAAGGCAGGGTGGCCCGAAAAGAATATATATATATATATATATATATATATATATATATATATATATATATATATATATATATATATATATATTTATTTATTTATTAACACTGCGACTAGCCAATGACTCGAACCCATGCTGCTTTGGCCTGCCTCCTGGTGGGCGAAAACTCATGACGCCTTAATCCACTGGACCAAACAGTCCTCAAGAGTAGCGCATCCAGCGGAACTGGATGTTGTACTCGCTACCCAAGGACATGCGATAGTGTGGATGACTCTAGGCTAATTTCATTCTAGTTCCTGTTTGGTGTACTAGTACAACGAGCTGGTCGCAGTCGCAGTGTTGTTATTGATCAATACCACTCGTTCGTGGGCACAATAATATATATATGTATATATATATATATATATTAGGAATTCGCAAGAACAGGCGAAATATTCACAAACACTGATGTCTGGCTGAAGGAGACTCGAACCTACGAACCTTGGAACAAGGTACGCAGTGCTTTACCAACCTAGCTACACTGGTCCAATTCCGTGGTGTCTAGCGTGAGCTAAACGTTGATCCAAGGCAGCCAGCTTTCAAGCAGGAGACTTACAGCTTTTCATCTCATATATATGCAAAACAACCACTGTGAAAGAATAGTGAAATTCCAAGCGCTTTCGTGACTTCTCACATTATCAAGGATTCATTTATAATTAATAAAATTTGGGAAGACTTTAATGATACATTAAACAAGTAATAAATCTAAATTCTCGGGAAGAGTGTTTGGTGTGTTTCACAGAGTCGGGTGTCGTCACGCTTGTGTGAGGTGTTGCTTTGTTGTGAGATGTGATGGTGAGGTGTAGTCTTGACCCTTTATATGCCGTCCTAAGATGTATTGTTTTTATAGTTCCTTGATAATGTGAGAAGTAACGAAAGCTCTTGGAATTTCACTATTCTTTCATTTCACAGTGTTTGTGTTGCATATTCTGATATCACCTGTTTACTGTGATCTTATTGTGTGTGTGAAGGAGGGGTGTTAATGTTGCAGTTTAAAAACTGTAGTGTAAAGCACCCTTCTGGCAAGACAGTGATGGAGTGAATGATGGTGAATTTTTTTCTTTTTCTGGCCACCCTGCCTTGGTGGGAATCGGCCAGTGTGTTAATATAATAATAAATAATATATATATATATATATATATATATATATATATATATATATAATATATATATATATATATATATATACATATATACAGTGGACCCCCACCTTACGATATTAATCCGTTCCAGAGAGCTCATCGTGAGCCGAAATTATCGTACGGCGAATTAATTTTCTCCATAACAAATGATGGAAATCAAATTAATCCGTGCAAGACACTCAAAAGTCTGAAAAAAAAAATTACCACATGAAATATTAATTTTAATACACACAAACTTAAGAAGACATGCACAATTAATACTCTACTAAGAATAGAATACATGACACCTTTATTGAAGATCTGGTGATGATTGATGGGATGGGAGGAGGGGAGAGCGTGGAAGTTGTTATTGTTTAGAAAGGGAATCCCCTTCCATTAGAACTTGAGGTATCAACTCCTTTTCCGGGGTTACTTCCCTTCTTCTTTTAATGCCACTAGGACCAGCTTGAGAGTCACTGGACCTCTGTCGCACAACAAATCTGTCCATAGAGCTCTGTACCTCCCGTTGATTTAAGATTTGCCTAAAATGGGCCACAACATTGTCATTGTACTAGTCACCAGCACGGCTTGCAATAGCTGTGTTAGGGTGCTTTTCATCCATAAAGGTTTGCAGTTCAACCCACTTTGCACACATTTCCTTAATCTTTGAAGTAGGCACAATGGATTCCACAACTGGCATAAGCAAGACACACACACATGAATAGGTAACATACACCACACACACACACACACACACACACACACACACACACACACACACACACACACACACACACACACACACACACAGAAAGACAGGTAGCACACACACATAGACAGGCAACACTCACACACATGGACAGGTAACACATACTCGCACACACATAGACAGGCAACACACACACACATGAACAGGTAACACACACACACATGGACAGGTCACACACGCACATGAATAGGTACCACATACACATGGACAGGTAACACACACACACACACACACACACACACACACACACACACACACACACACACACACACACACACACACACACACACACACACACACATACACACATACACACACACACACACACACACACACACACACACACACACACACACACACACACATACACACACAGGCAACACTCACACACACACACACACACACACATGCCTAAGGCATGGAAGACAGCAAATGTAGTCCCAATCTTTAAAAAAGGAGACAGACATGAAGCATTAAACTACAGACTAGTGTCACTGACATGTATAGTATGCAAAATCATGGGGAAGATTATCAGGAGAAGAGTGGTGGAACACCTAGAAAGGAATGATCTCATCAACAGCAGCCAACATGGTTTCAGGGACGGGAAATCCTGTGTCACAAACCTACTGGAGTTCTATGACATGGTGACAGCAGTAAGACAAGAGAGAGAGGGGTGGGTGGATTGCATATTCTTGGACTGCAAGAAGGCGTTTGACACAGTTCCACACAAGAGATTGGTGCAAAAACTGGAGGACCAAGCAGGGATAACAGGGAAGGCACTACAATGGATCAGGGAATACTTGTCAGGAAGACAGCAACGAGTCATGGTACGTGGCGAGGTGTCAGAGTGGGCACCTGTGACCAGCGGGGTCCCACAGGGGTCAGTCCTAGGACCAGTGCTGTTTCTGGTATTTGTGAACGACATGACGGAAGGAATAGACTCTGGGGTGTCCCTGTTTGCAGATGACGTGAAGTTGATGAGAATTCACTCGATCGAAGACCAGGCAGAACTACAAAGGAATCTGGACAGGCTGCAGACCTGGTCCAGCAATTGGCTCCTGGAGTTCAATCCCACCAAGTCCAAAGTCATGAAGATTGGGGAAGGGCAAAGAAGACCGCAGACGGAGTACAGTCTAGGGGGTCAGAGACTACAAACCTCACTCAAGGAAAAAGATCTTGGGGTGAGTATAACACCAGGCACATCTCGTGAAGCGCACATCAACCAAATAACTGCTGCAGCATATGGGCGCCGGGCAAACCTCAGAACAGCATTCCGACATCTTAATAAGGAATAGTTCAGGACCCTGTACACTGTGTACGTTAGGCCCATATTGGAGTATGCGGCACCAGTTTGGAACCCACACCTAGCCAAGCACGTAAAGAAACTAGAGAAAGTGCAAAGGTTTGCAACAAGACTAGTCCCAGAGCTAAGAGGTATGTCCTACGAGGAGAGGTTAAGGGAAATCAACCTGACGACACTGGAGGACAGGAGAGATAGGGGGGACATGATAACGACATACAAAATACTGAGAGGAATTGACAAGGTGGACAAAGACAGGATGTTCCAGAGATGGGACACAGCAACAAGGGGACACAGTTGGAAGTTGAAGACACAGATGAATCACAGGGATGTTAGGAAGTATTTCTTCAGCCACAGAGTAGTCAGTAAGTGGAATAGTTTGGGAAGTGATGTAGTGGAGGCAGGATCCATACATAGCTTTAAGCAGAGGTATGATAAAGCTCACGGTTCAGGGAGAGTGACCTAGTAGCGACCAGTGAAGAGGCGGGGCCAGGAGCTCGGACTCGACCCCCGCAACCTCAACTAGGTGAGTACAACTAGGTGAGTACACACACGAAACACAACCGCACACACTTTTTATTCGTGAAGAGAGGGGCGCGCACATTATAGACTGGGCACAGAAATTCTCAGTAAGGAGAACAATAGGACCCGTGAACGATGTTAAGCCGCCGCCTACATTCAAATCAACAATACCATGGAATAGTCAACGAGCATTCAGTATCGCAAGACCACATTTCAAACTTATTTTATAGAATAAAATACAACGACCAATACTGGTGACATCTACATTTACACACCTCGCCACCTTCTTTCTATATTTGCATGTTACTCGCAGTCTTTTTAGATGTTACATAAGAACATTATAGTAATCCAGACTGGTGTACGTAATTTTTCCACCCTTATGTAGCACTGAATTGGTGTTGGAATTTTTTTAATTTTGTAATTTACCTTAGTAAATACAGGTATAGTTTTTACATGTTGTATATAGTGTTGGTGAATTGAATGTAGAAGTCAGTTCAGTAATATTTTATATTATTAAGAATTTAGCATCGAAAGCACAAGAAAGGAAGAGCAGTGTAGTTGTCTAACTACTCGAGGTGTTAGGACACAAGTGCAACTAATGTGACATTTTATTGTGGCAACGTTTCGCTCTCCAGGAGCTTCGTCAAGCCGTTACAAACAGTACATGGACACAGAGGGTATATATAAGCTCAGAGTGAGGTGCAATACTAGAGGTAGTAGTAGTAGTAGTGACATAAGTTGTAGTAGTAGTAGTAATACATTATGGTAGAGCAATTAACTCGTACATGAGTAAAAGGATATAAAAGCTATTATTTGGGTAGCATAAAATAGGTTAGACAAATATAGACTGGATAGAGGCAGCCTGTTTCAGTGTTCTCTCTCTGTAATGTGCTTTGTGTAGTATTAACAGGAGAGACTATGTGATGGCAGGGTTTACTGTTTTCAGGAGGATTTTTGCTAAGACTTCAGAGATGGTGAAGCTGCCTTTGTTTTGTTTAATTGTATTCGAAACAGCGATTAGTGCTGACTCGAGGCACTTGCGTCTGGGGAAATTAGTTTCTTTGATCACTAATTGGGCGTCCCTGAATTTCATGAGATGCTTGGTGGAATTTCGGTGTTGTACACAGGCGTTGTTCAAGTTATCGTTCCTACATGCGTAAACGTGTTCATTGAGGCGGGTGTCGAGGTTTCTTGCTGTTTCACCTTCATAAATCTTGTCACAGCCTCCACAGGGTATAGTGTAAACCCCTGCATTGACTGGTTCGTGGTGCTTTGATTTTGTCCTGGTCAGATCCTTCATTGAAGTGCTGGAAGCGTTAGCTTTTGAAAGTACTTTAGGAACGTTCAGTGCAACCTGGCTGTTGGGAAGAATTATAACTTTGTTAGGAGTGTTGTTGGTGCGTGGAGAATTAATGATCTGAAGAGCTCTTTTCTTGCAGTCTCTGATGAAAAAGGAAGGAAAATGTAACTCAGTGAAGGTTTGGTGAATGTATGTACATTCCTCGTCAAGAAACTCGGGACTACAAATTCGGTATGCTCTTAGGAAAAACCCGATGATGATGCCTCTTATGGTCTTAGTATCTTGACTGGAATAGAAGTGTGTGAGATCATTTTTATTGGTAGGTTTCCGATAAACTTGAAATCTTAGGTTGTTGTCTACTTTGTGAATGAGGGCGTCAAGGAAAGGTAGCTTGTCATTGGACTCTTCTTCTAGTGTAAACTGGATCGCCGGTTCAACTGCGTTGAGCCTTGCCTGAAGATTTCGTAAATCAAGACGTTTGGGAGTTATTACGAGGACGTCGTCCAATGACAAGCTACCTTTCCTCGACGTCCTCATTCACAAAGTAGACAACAACCTAAGATTTCAAGTTTATCGGAAACCCACCAATAAAAATGATCTCACACACTTCTATTCCAGTCAAGATACCAAGACCAAAAGAGGCATCATCATCGGGTTTTTCCTAAGAGCGTACCGAATTTGTAGTCCTGAGTTTCTTGACGAGGAATGTACATACATCCACCAAACCTTCACTGAGTTTCATTTTTCTCTTCAAATCATTAATTTTCCACGCACCAACAACACTCCTAACAAAGTTATAATTCTTCACAACAGCCAGGTTGCACTGAACGTTTCTAAAGTACTTTCACAAGCTAACACCAGAGTCGTCATCGCTTCCAGCACTTCAATAAAGGATCTGACCAGAACAAAATCAAAGCACCACGAACCAGTCAATGCAGGGGTTTATACTATACCCTGTGGAGGCTGCGACAAGATTTATGTAGGTGAAACAGCAAGAAACCTCGACACCCGCCTCAATGAACACGTTTACGCATGTAGGAACGATAACTTGAACAACGCCTGTGTACAACACCGAAATTCCACCAATCATCTCATGAAATTCAGGGACGCCCAATTAGTAATCAAAGAAACTAATTTCCGCAGACGCAAGTGCCTCGAGTCAGCACTAATCGCTGTTTCGAACACAATTAAACAAAACAAAGGCAGCTTCACCATCTCTGAAGTCTTAGCAAAAATCCTCCTGAAAACAGTAAACCCTGCCATCACATAGTCTCTCCTGTTAATACTACACAAAGCACATTACAGAGAGTGAACACTGAAATAGGCCTTCTCTATCCAGTCTATATTTGTCTAACCTATTTTATGTTACCCAAATAATAGCTTTTATGTCCTTTTATTCATGTACGAGTTAATTGCTCTACCATAATGTATTACTGCTACTACTACGACTTATGTCACTACTACTACTACTACTACCTCTAGTATTGCACCTCACTCTGAGCCTATATATACCCTCTGTGTCCATGTACGTCACACTGTCCCAAGATGAGCTTCTCCAACAGTCAAGATAAAACCATCCAGTGGTACGATCAATGACTCCACCAAGCTTGCCCTTGCTGTGGTAATCAGGGGTCTACAGGTCAAGATTAATACCATCCTCTCACTCCACGAAGCCTTCATTATTGTCTGTGAAGACGATGTTGAAGCTGAAAAACTACTGACCTCCTCCGCTTTGTCCACTCTATGAGACCGTGGCTTCAGAGTCATGTCCTCTCCTGCCTTACGGGCTAAGAGGACTGTCTTCTTGAAGAGACTTGACAAACTGATTACCATACAACCTGTTGAAGACCTAAAGACCTCCATAGAAGAACAAAATCCCTGGGCAACAGTTGAAAGCATCACCAAGATTCCTACTGCCTCCTCCATGTTGGAAATTACTTTTACTGATGTGACAATGGCTGCCCAAGCTATGGCTGAAGGCCTGGCCATATACTATTACTTCATTAACTCCAGTCATATTGAAGCTGAGCGGTACCATTACTCATTGCTGGAGTTGCTACTCTTACCTACACTCTACAAAAGACTGCCCCACAAAAGACAAAAAGTTCTGCTCTACCTGCGGGTCTGAAAGCCACGATTCCAAGACTTGTACTTCTACTGCCCCACTTAAGTGTCTCAACTGCAAAAACAATCACCATACTCTCGCTGCAAAATGCCCCACTCGTCGTGAAATTCTGAGAAAAAGCCAAGAAGCAGAACAGAAGAAGACACCTTCCAAGTCACCTACTTATGCTGCCATCACCAAACTCCAGGCCGACACAACAAAACTTTTAAAAGCTACCCAACCCTCCACCACTACTCTATCAGCTTATGAACCTACGAAAATTCATTACTGTATGCTATATGCACACATGCATAATATGGCGTTTCCAGGCTCCTTCAACACTGTTATTAACGAGCTCTTCCGATTGAACAACATGCCAAACTTTACTTTCCCAGACTCTCCACCATCTGCCGACATCATCAAGCTCACCAAAGAATTAGGCAACATCACAACACCTGAAATCTCATCTCCAAGAAACAACCAATCAGCGACTTCCAACATCACCTCCGCTGTGGACCAATCATCTGAGTCTTCCGCCTCTTCTGTTGCTACTAACGAACCACCTGCTTCATCTCCAATTCAACCACCAAAAGCCAAGAAAGCTAAGACACTTCCTCCTGAAAATCCACCTCAAGATACTCGAAGACCTGAAGAAATGGAAGAGGAAACAATATTTAGACCAACTAAACCCCTCACCTTCTATACATATAACCCTCACACCCCGTCGCTATATGCACCTCAGGTCATCTATTCCATGCACCATGGTAGTATCAAGTACACTGTTGCTCCTGGATGCAATCCCAGCACTGAAACTGCCCTAATTGCAGACTTAGAAAAAGACTGCAAAAGCCTGCTCAAACTTAGCTTATTATCAAAACCCGCTTTCAAAAGACTTCAAAATGGCTCTACGACAGGAACGAAAAACTAACAAAACGCAGATATGAAGAGTGTTGTCCACCAATCAACGCTGATCCTCTCTCCTCTCTCCTCTCTGCATACTTAACCAATCATATTGAAGCATGCCTCCCTCTCCATCCCGCTTCCCGCCGATCTCCAGCAACCAATCGCCGACCAGATCTACAGATCAACCACCATGATGCAGCCTGCACAGCTTGCCCACGTCGTCCACATTCTCAGCCAAGTCCTGTTCTCTCCAGCTCTATCCCACGATCGTCTCAGCTGCTAGGTTAAGCCCTGGCTCTATTTCTACAAATAGGAACACTCCTCTCCTTCGCTATTCTTCGTCTGTCCCGTCTTCCCCGCTCATCCCATTGGGATCTTACCTGAACTTGTTCGTTCGTTCGTTCATGTACTGTTTGTAACGGCTTGACAAAGCTCCTGGAGAGCGAAACGTTGCCACAATAAAATGTCACATTAGTTGCACTTGTGTCCTTTTACTTTACATATTGTCGGTAATTCTACCAACATTATTACTTACTCAAGGTGTTGGCCAAGTATATGTTCCATTACCCCTGGACGTCATGTGATCGGCCAGGGGTGAGTGACGAGTAAAAAAGTCAGTTGGTTACATTACGTTAGGTTAGATAAGGTTCGCCAGGAAACAGGACAAATGTTTCCTGACGCGGGTCTTAGTCAGATGATGACCCGCCTTTGGAGCTTTGGTTATCTGACCGAGGCCTTCCGGTGGCTTACCGGTCCACCCCTTTAAAAATTATGGCCATTTATAACCATGTAACATTAGTCACATTACGTGTTTCACCTTCCTCTGTGAGTAGTGTCTTCGCTGACTGCTGTTTAACTGGTGCCAAGGTGGTTCCGAAGTTCAAAATGGATTTCTTTGTCCACAGTGTTCCAGTTGATAGGTTTGTAGTGTTAATAACCTCGTTGTTGAAACACCTAAAGCAAGAACGATGAAGAAGTTGGCCACATACAATCATAGGGGTTAGAGGTCTCTGTCCCACTAACACCGGTTAACTCACATATCTGTTCTGCCTCACTTCATTTGTTGCAGGTGTGTTAGCTCCTGTTCACACTTTGGCTTTGGACACGATTTTGAGTGGAGGTATCACAACCTTTAGTCCCTGAGCAGGAATTGTGTGCGCTCCTGACATACTGATCTATCTCTACAAGAAAGTCTCTTGAGTGGGAGTCTGTGTACACTTCCTAAAAGTAGCGTGTTTCCACAAGCTAATCCCTAAACAGGAAACACTACATAAAGGCTAGTCCCTGAGCAGGAGACACTAGATAAAAGCTAGTTCCTGAACAGAAGACACTAGATAAAAGCTAGTCCCTTAGCAGGAAACACTAAATAAAAGCCAGTCCCTTATCAGGTGACACTAGATAAAAGCTAGTTCCTGAACAGGAGACACTAGATAAAAGCTCGACCTGACATTGTCTTCTGTACCTTCTCCACTCTGTTCTTAATACATAACTCCTTGGCTTATTATACCTGTACTGTTTTAGATTTTCTTTAACTGAGTTAAGGTCTTTAGACGGAGTCAGCACTGTATAACCCTTGTAGGTTTAGCACTTAGTTATGATTATGATTTGGACGGAGTACACTTGACTTCATGATTTTTTCAAACCATAAACCGTCTGCCCTATCATGATAGAAGATGGGCTCTTAATCCGACAGGGTAGGTGCTCTGTTTACAGTGAAACATGGTCTGTAAATAAACGTTTCCTTTGCACATGGTGCCTTTTCAATCATACTTGCTGACAGATCTTGGCTCTCAAATGACTGCTTGCTTAAAGGGGCTGAACTTCATGGGTTGAGTGAGGGGAGTTTGTCTGCATGCTTGAATTTTTATTGGTTCTTGTTTCGTTGTTTTCTGTCTTCTAAAACGTTTTTTTCTCGTGTTGGAAACACAATGGTTCACTCTGTCCCAAAGAAGAATGACCTCTCTAATCTTTCTGTCTCTGTTGCTCTCACATCTTTTATTTCAGAAGTTTCTTAATGTATCTTTAAAGAAAATTTTTTTAAGCACCTTGACCGCTGGAAGCGTCTTATTGTCCACACCTATGTAAAGTGAACATCTCTTCAAGATTACTTGGACTCTTTAGTTAAAGATCAGAATATTTCCAATGCCCTTGATACTGTGGCGCAAATCTTTACTCTCTAAACAGGTATATTTTTTCTCTGGTAAATTTATCTTCGTTGCTTTCAGTTTTTGTATGTGTTTGTGTATTAATGATACACATCCAACGCTACCTGCTCTAGCGAATTAAATCTGCACTCTTTATACTTTATTCATGCCTTTAATCCTGCCGCGCTCGCTGAATCTCACACTTTACAGTCTGTATTATTAGTTCTGATCTTAATTTGTTTTTTTCGAAAAAGTACAAAATATTCTTCCAATTTAAAAGGTATTTTACTCAAGCTTAGTTACTTCAACTCTATTAAAATCTTATTCGCACTGATCATAAGTCCTATTCTCATATCTTTGAATGCTTTCCTTCTATTGTTATTCTTTATACAATTTAGTGTAAAGTATTAATCACATTAGTTGATCTGCCCTCGCATGTTATGTTGACTCGTTAGCTTCCTGCTGCATGCAGTTTCATGTGTCTCTCTCACTTTTCCATTATTGGTACTTCTCTTATTCTTAAAATTTTGCAAGTTGTGTACCTCACTTCATATATGGTTATATAATACACAGTTCAGTCTCTGATACTTTAAGTTGGTAAGCTTAAATTATAATGCTAGGTTACCTTAATTTTCTACTGTGCAGCCATTTTATGGAATAAATTACTATCTTGTGTCTCCTGTGACGCCTTTGATCTACAGTCCTTCAATAATTATGTACGGAGATAGCTTTTGAGTATCAAGAGACTCTTTAGTATTTTTGCTACTTTCCAAGCAGTAATGACTGGCTAACTTTTTTCCTCGTTGTTAGGTTGGCCTAAGACTGAAAGGATTGTGTGGCTTTCTTCCATCAACGTAAAGATTAACGTATTTCGCTAAAGTTGCTCTCTCCATGTTCCTTAATTCTCATGATGTTTTTAATTGGGGCAGCGCTTGATGAGGGAAATCAACTCATCCAGAACATTCATCACATTCGCCTCCTGAAGGTGATACTCCTTATCCTACATAAAGCGTCACACAGCCACTTGTCCTCCCTCATCACCACGGATCCCCGACGCTCAACCACTATACTAAAGCTAAAGCCAATGTTTTCCTAGAAGCCATTGTAAATTCTAAATTTTATATTTTAGGTATTGATTTTGCTGTCTCACACATGCTATTGAGCCAGACGCTGTTAGTGTGTCCATTCATTCATACCTAAGTGGCGAACTCTGACATAATTCTTGAGAGAAAATTCTTCTTTACCTCTTTTGAGCTAAATTCGGAAATATGGCTGTATAAGAATATATGTTAATGGTTCCAGGATCATCACCTCTGCGGCCCGGTCTTAGATCAGGCCCTCTGAATTGGAAAGAACATATTATGGAAATAAAAACTCTTAAGAAGCATATACAAAATATAAGATTGCTGTGCATACTGAATGTAATTGGAAATTTGTAAGATCTACTATAAAGTTTACATTTTCATGAGACAAAAATAAACACGAGGAATTCTGGCAGGTTGCGAAATGTTTGACACGCTCAGACTAACACTTTCTTAATTTAGTAAATTATTATTAATTTATGAAGAAAATGACTAATAAAAATAATTACTGAAACTGGTAATGAAGCACTCTGCATGCAACATTGTACAGACTGTGTAAGCAAGAATGTACACCCCCCACACTATGCATGCAATAGAGTATAGCAACCCAGGCTGTGTATGCAGCAGTATATACACTCAGGCTTTGCATGCGATAATGTACACCCCAGACAATTATTTAAATTAGTGTAACTTCAAATTACTTATAATTGGCCTACCTACAATAAAAATGACTGATGTTCCTTCTGTGTTGTGCAGACTTTTGCCTGTCACTGGTTGAAGTAAGTATACAGATGCAAGGTTGGTTGTAACTACTGGTAATAACTCGGAGTAACACTGCATGTTCATCTATGTCATCGATGGCAGTTACTCTTTATGAAGCTTATATAGGTGCATGTGTCTGCTGGTAATACATCTACATATACTACAAGTTAGCATCTGTCACTCTTGGTATTTACTCAGTAAAGCGCAGTAAATGTGAAAACACAGAACACAGTCATGTGGTAGAGTTTTATACAGGGTGGCCACAAAATCATTCCCTGATTTCAAACAGGTATAACATGTAACTTTATTGTAATAATCTTTCACAGTTAGTAGCTTCAGATGCAGGATTTCATTCAGTTTCATGTGTATAGGATAGCATTAAAGGCACTCAGTGTGCGCCCCTCTGGTTGCTCGGCAAAGATCGATGCGATAGTCCAGTTCGGTCCAGACGCTCTGCAGCATATCTGGTGTTATCATGCGAACTGCTTCAGTGATCGAAATTTTCAGCTCCTCCAGGGTTGCAGGTAGTGATGGTACGTAAACTGTGCTCTTCACGTACCCCCAGAGAAAGAAGTCACAAACAGTTAGGTTCGGTGACCTCGCAGGCCACTTGCAGAGGTCACCAGACCTAAGTGTTTGCGATGTCTTGTTTTGGGGGTACGTGCAGAGCACAGTTTACGTATCATCACTACCTACAACCCTGGAGGAGCTGAAAATTTCGATCACTGAAGCAGTTCGCATGATAACACCAGATATGCTGCAGAGCGTCTGGACCGAACTGGACTATCGCATCGATGTTTGCCGAGCAACCAGAGGGGCGAACATTGAGTGCCTTTAATGCCACCATATACCACATGAAACTGAATGAAATCCTGCATCTGAAGCTAATAACTGTGAAAGATTTTTACAATAAAGTTACATGTTATACCTGTTTGAAATCAGGGAGTGTTTTTGTGCCCACAAAATAAAGGATTAAGCAACAAGGTCGTATATATTTTTTTTGGTAGTAATGATATTTTTTCTACAGAGGGGAGTTTACCAAGGGAGGTTCCTTGACGCCAGTGAGGGGCACTTGATTCAAGGAATTGGACTTTACTTCCAAGCCCTTAAATCAAACCTGGTTTCCAACCATTTCCCCAGACGGTGTAGACTAAAATAATAATAATAATAATAATAATAATAATAATGTAATAATAAGAAGAGGAATATAGGTAGAATCGTTGTCATCATTAACATATCATTACGTCTAAATGTTAGAAGTTTCTTACAGTAATTGGTTGGGTAATGAGGTTTAAAGCCTATAGACTACATTAGGATCATTAAGGCTGCACGTAACTCTTTTTATCTCCAAATAAGAATACCTTAGTCTTTAAAATCAGAATTAGAATAAACTTTCACCATATATACACTGAGTGAATTACACCTTTTGGTGTATAGTTGTATATTCTTTGTCACAGGGGTAAGAACGTTCAAAATTTTGCGTGTTAACATTATCACGCGAGTTTGCTTTTCTTTTTCATAATAGTTTTTGTTAGCATTTATTTATTTATTTATTCATTCAGTCATTTATTTATTTTTATTAATTTTATTATCTCAGAATTTCGTTAACATAAATGTCTTCCAGATTGACTGTACCTGTTCACTCGTAACAAATTCCTGTTGCAAGTTTTCTTTTTTTTATTTTTCATAACTATTCATTTGCCATTAGGCATCATCATCAGATAATACATAAAGAAGAAACGAGAAATCGAAGAAGAAATAAGTTTGTAGGGCATACATTATCCCTGTGAATCGTGATATGTATTGGAGAAGACCAGATATATTTCCCTCAGTCCTCCTAATGCAATTGATCTCTGACTAGTGTGGCTGGAGAATAGGTACTGTGATACCGACATTATATAGATAAAGACACTTATACACAGTTTAAGGCATTTATTGGAGGGATATTAACGTTTCTTTAGGGATGAAGAAGCCAGTCTTCGCTAAACGTTTCCTCAGTTTCTTCAACTGTGCATAAGTGTATTTATCTGCATACTGTCTAGTTTGTTTAGAAACTTAATATGTAAGATACAAAACATAGCCACCTCTGTTGCTAAACATGGAGGAAACTTAATGCTTTGAAAACCTTCCCAAGTCAATATTTCTGTCTGTTGAAACCGTTTTTGCATCTTACCGGTTCAAAAAGGTTCGTGTTTTTAATCATATATCTATAAATGCTTTTGAATTATTAGTTTTCGAGTAAAGAAGGAAAATTATTGTTTTTAGATATCTGAAACCAATGTAGATTACCAAATGCGCACCTTCCAATTGCCAAATCGATGGGTTGACCCGAGAAAAACTTGTATTTCAGGGCTATACTGCGTAGCGGGTCCCGCTATATTAAAGCCTTTTGCAGAGGATGTGTAAATTCTAACTCAAAGACGGTGCGGTGCGTACGTACGTAAGTAGCTTCAGTTTTTGCATCAAGAGCCTTTCATCGGCATCAAGGTATCCTCTATGAAGGAACTAATTGAGAATCGAAAGTGCTCTTTAGCATCTCCTTTATGAACACATCGACTTTTAACAACATAGTGAACTGTGTATGTATTCATAGTTGTATGAAAGCTATGAGCTACACTCATCTTGCTGTGCCTGCGATGGTTGAAGTCCAGGTCGTGGACTCCTACCACAGGAGAGCTCAGTAGTGAAACAAAAGCTGTGTCTGAGTTGTTCCTGCGAGGGCTCAGTTCTGGCTTGTGAACCCCGTGCTTTGACCATTGATTATCTGACCTAGATACTCTTGACCCCCTAGTGTTGAATCCATGTCTTGAGTTAAGTCTTGATTATGTTCCTCTCGTGTCACAAACTTTGTTCCTCTCTGCAGTGTTGATATTTCTTGAGTATCATACTTATTGTGATCATGTGTACTCTTGGATGTCGATAATAATGAGGAACACTAGTCAGGGGTAATGGAGAAACTAACTTGGAGACATTAATGAGACAGAAAAGGAAGAGGGGAGCTATATGTTTCGCCCTCTGAGTTTTTCAGTAGAAAAGATGAAGAGGACCTCAGGACGTCAGTTAAACGTTGAAATATGCAGCTCCATCTTCATTCTTTGTTTTATTTATGTCTCCTAGTAGGCTTCTCTTTTCTCATTTCAACTCCTTTTCTTCGTGGCTCTAACGACGTGAATTTGTCTCGCTCTTTGTGTAGAATTTGCGGTCTTGGCTCATAATGCAACGATTGATGTTCCAGACAGGCAGTGTGTATGCGCATTGTTGCATAAATTGTAAAAATTAATATGAGCACTTTGCAATTAATATTTCTAATTTGTTGAATATTTTTAACAAAATTTAACTTGACCTAAAATAAGAACCGTAATGTAGAATTGAACGAAATTAAATTGTTAATTTTAGCGAGGATATGTTAGGTTGATAATTGAGAATTGGTGCAAAAGTGAAGGTTTGCATACTGTTAATTTTAAAATATATCAATACATAAGAGAAAAATATTGAAGAAAACTATTTTTAGGGCAGTTGGGCTTGTTTGATCGATTATGTCTATAAAACATGTATGGACAAACAGCAGCTCGCAAGAAGATTTCCATAATATTTACTTATCTTCTCTGCCTTCTCCCTCTCCCTCTCTCTCTCTCTCTCTCTCTCTCTCTCTCTCTCTCTCTCTCTCTCATACAATGTTTGTCTGTGATAACTTATACGTACTCACTGCCAGGAAACCCTTGCTCTAAATCTACGGCCAGTTGAGTTTTCATGGGTATTTATTCCCTGTTGTGTGTCAGGTCATTCTTAACAAGATACATTTTTCGGACGCTTTCATTTGACGTTTTCGGGAGCTCACAATTCATAGCTTTTTTGTGATTATGTTTCCCGCTGGTTAGCTATGATGCAACACGCGCCATGCTAATCATTTGTATTCCTGAATAATGTCATGTCACCCCGCCTCGTATATAGTCCAGAATATATTGCATAGGGAAATCTGATATGATATGATATGATATGTGAATTTTGTGTACGCAGAGAGGTTATTACCACATGTGGTGTACTGTGCTCCAGTCATTACTGTATATGTTACAGCATATTCAACGATTAACTCACACACACACACACACACACACACACACACACACACACACACACACACACACACACACACACACACACACACACACACACACATTTTATATATATATATATATATATATATATATATATATATATATAATTATTGTAACCACAAATGAGTGGTATTAATGAACAACAACACAGCGAGTAGCCGAAGATTCGAACCCATTTTGTTTTGACCCACCTCATGATGGGCGAAAATCACACATGACGCTCTAACCCACGGGACCACACCATCCACGTGGTGCTGTGGGTTAGAGCGTCATGTGTGATTTTCGCTCTCTATGGGATGGGCCAAAACGACATGAGTTCGAATCCTCGGCTAGTCGCAGTGTTGTTGTTGATATATGTATATGTATATATATATATATATATTTTTTTTTTGTTATTATACACACTGGCCGATTCCCACCAAGGCAGGGTGGCCCGAAAAAGAAAAACTTTCACCATCATTCACTCCATCACTGTCTTGCCAGAAGGGTGCTTTACACTACAGTTTTTAAACTGCAACATTAACACCCCTCCTATATATATATATAATATATATATATAATATATATATATATATATATATATATATATATATATATATATATATATATATATGTGTGTGTGTGTGTGTGTGTGTGTGTGTGTGTGTGTGTTAGTTACCATTTGGTCCTAGGCACATGTCGATTAGACACTAGTCCTGTTGTATGTGCATGCCTGTGTGTGTATGTCTGTCCGTGTGTGTGTGTGTGTGTGTACTCACCTAGTTGAGGTTGCGGGGGTCGAGTCCGAGCTCCTGGCCCCGCCTCTTCACTGATCGCTACTAGGTCACTCTCCCTGAGCCGTGAGCTTTATCATACCTCTGCTTAAAGCTATGTATGGATCCTGCCTCCACTACATCACTTCCCAAACTATTCCACTTACTAACTACTCTGTGGCTGAAGAAATACTTCCTAACATCCCTGTGATTCATCTGTGTCTTCAGCTTCCAACTGTGTCCCCTTGTTACTGTGTCCAATCTCTGGAACATCCTGTCTTTGTCCACCTTGTCAATTCCTCTCAGTATTTTGTATGTCGTTATCATGTCCCCCCTATCTCTCCTGTCCTCCAGTGTCGTCAGGTTGATATCCCTTAACCTCTCCTCGTAGGACATACCTCTTAGCTCTGGAACTAGTCTTGTTGCAAACCTTTGCACTTTCTCTAGTTTCTTTACGTGCTTGGCTAGGTGTGGGTTCCAAACTGGTGCCGCATACTCCAATATGGGCCTAACGTACACGGTGTACAGGGTCCTGGATGATTCCTTATTAAGATGTCGGAATGCTGTTCTGAGGTTTGCTAGGCGCCCATATGCTGCAGCAGTTATTTGGTTGATGTGCGCTTCAGGAGATGTGCCTGGTGTTATACTCACCCCAAGATCTTTTTCCTTGAGTGAGGTTTGTAGTCTCTGGCCCCCTAGACTGTACTCCGTCTGCGGTCTTCTTTGCCCTTCCCCAATCTTCATGACTTTGCACTTGGTGGGATTGAACTCCAGGAGCCAATTGCTGGACCAGGTCTGCAGCCTGTCCCGATCCCTTTGTAGTTCTGCCTGGTCTTCGATCGAGTGAATTCTTCTCATCAACTTCACGTCATCTGCAAACAGGGACACCTCAGAGTCTATTCCTTCCGTCATGTCGTTCACAAATACCAGAAACAGCACTGGTCCTAGGACTGACCCCTGTGGGACCCCGCTGGTCACAGGTGCCCACTCTGACACCTCGCCACGTACCATGACTCGCTGCTGTCTTCCTGTCAAGTATTCCCTGATCCATTGTAGTGCCTTCCCTGTTATCCCTGCTTGGTCCTCCAGTTTTTGCACTAATCTCTTGTGTGGAACTGTGTCAAACGCCTTCTTGCAGTCCAAGAAAATGCAATCCACCCACCCCTCTCTCTCTTGTCTTACTGCTGTCACCATGTCATAGAACTCCAGTAGGTTTGTGACACAGGATTTCCCGTCCCTGAAACCATGTTGGCTGCTGTTGATGAGATCATTCCTTTCTAGGTGTTCCACCACTCTTCTCCTGATAATCTTCTCCATGATTTTGCATACTATACATGTCAGTGACACTGGTCTGTAGTTTAATGCTTCATGTCTGTCTCCTTTTTTAAAGATTGGGACTACATTTGCTGTCTTCCATGCCTCAGGCAATCTCCCTGTTTCGATAGATGTATTGAATATTATTGTTAGGGGTACACATAGCGCCTCTGCTCCCTCTCTCAATACCCATGGGGAGATGTTATCTGGCCCCATTGCCTTTGAGGTATCTAGCTCACTCAGAAGCCTCTTCACTTCTTCCTCGGTTGTGTGCACTGTGTCCAGCACATGGTGGTGTGCCCCACCTCTCCGTCTTTCTGGAGCCCCTTCTGTCTCCTCTGTGAACACTTCTTTGAATCTCTTGTTGAGTTCCTCACATACTTCACGGTCATTTCTTGTTGTCTCTCCTCTTCCTTCCTTAGCCTGATTACCTGGTCCTTGACTGTTGTTTTCCTCCTGATGTGGCTGTACAACAGTTTCGGGTCAGATTTGGCTTTCGCTGCTATGTCATTTTCATATTGTCTTTGGGCCTCCCTTCTTATCTGTGCATATTCGTTTCTGGCTCTACGACTGCTCTCCTTATTCTCCTGGGTCCTTTGCCTTCTATATTTCTTCCATTCCCTAGCACACTTGGTTTTTGCCTCCCTGCACCTTTGGGTAAACCATGGGCTCATCCTAGCTTTTTCATTATTACTGTTACCCTTGGGTACAAACCTCTCCTCAGCCTCCTTGCATTTTGTTGCTACATATTCCATCATCTCATTAACTGGCTTCCCTGCCAGTTCTCTGTCCCACTGAACCCCGTTCAGGAAGTTCCTCATTCCTATGTAGTCCCCTTTCTTGTAGTTTGGCTTCATTCGTCCTGGCCTTCCTGCTTCTCCCTCCACTTGTAGCTCTACTGTGTATTCGAAGCTTAAAAACACATGGTCACTGGCCCCAAGGGGTCTTTCGTATGTGATGTCCTCGATATCTGCACTACTCAAGGTGAATACTAAGTCCAGCCTTGCTGGTTCATCCTCTCCTCTCTCTCTTGTAGTGTCCCTTACGTGTTGGCACATGAAGTTTTCCAGTACCACCTCCATCATCTTAGTCCTCCATGTATCTTGGCCCCTATGTGGGTCCAAGTTCTCCCAATCGATCTCCTTGTGGTTAAAGTCACCCATGATCAGGAGCTTTGCCCTGCATGCATGAGCTCTTCTGGCCACTCTAGCCAGTGTGTCAACCATCGCTCTATTGCTCTCGTCGTACATTTGCCTTGGCCTCCTGCTGTTCTGCGGTGGGTTATACATCACTGCTATTACCACCTTGGGACCTCCAGAGTGAAGCGTTCCCGCTATGTAATCACTTTCTTCTCCGCTGTCTCCTCTCTCCAGCTCATCAAAATTCCAGCGATTTTTGATCAGCAATGCCACTCCTCCACCCCCCGTGTTCCCTCTGTCTTTCCTCAGGATTTGGTATCCCGTTGGAAAGATGGCATCTGTTATCATACCTGTAAGCTTGGTTTCTGTGAGAGCTATGATGTCCAGTGATGCTTCTTTGACTCTTTCATGCCACTCCTCCCACTTATTTGTTATCCCATGTGTGTGTGTGTACTCACCTATTTGTACTCACCTATTTGTGGTTGCAGGGGTCGAGTCCTAGCTCCTGGCCCCGCCTCTTCACCGGTTGCTACTAGGCCCTCTCTCTCCCCGCTCCATGAGCTTTATCAAACCTCGTCTTAAAACTGTGTATGGCTCCTGCCTCCACTACGTCATTTTCTAGGCTATTCCACTGCCTTACAACTCTATGGCTGAAGAAATACTTCCTACTATCTCTGACTCATTTGTGTCTTCAACTTCCAATTGTGGCCTCTTGTTTCTGTGTCCCCTCCCTGGAACATCCTGTCTTTGTCCACCTTGTCTATTCCACGCAGTATTTTATATGTCGTTATCATGTCTCCCCTGACCCTCCTGTCCTCCAGTGTGGTCAGGCCGATTTCCCTTAATCTTTCTTCATAGGACATTCCCCTTAGCTCTGGAACTAACCTTGTCGCAAACCTTTGTACTTTCTCTAGTTTCTTGACGTGCTTTATCAAGTGCGGGTTCCAAACAGGTGCTGCATACTCCAGTATGGGCCTGACATACACGGTGTACAGTGTCTTGAATGATTCCTTACTAAGGTATCGGAATGCTGTTCTCAGGTTTGCCAGGCGCCCATATGCTGCAGCAGTTATCTGATTGATGTGTGCTTCCGGAGACATGCTCGGTGTTATACTCACCCCAAGATCTTTCTCCTTGAGTGAGGTTTGCAGTCTTTGGCCACCTAGCCTATACTCTGTCTGTGGTCTTCTGTGCCCCTCCCCCATCTTCATGACTTTGCATTTGGCAGGATTAAATTCGAGAAGCCATTTGCTGGACCAGGTGTCCAGTCTGTCCAGGTCTCTTTGAAGTCCTGCCTGGTCCTCATCAGATTTAATTCTCCTCATTAACTTCACATCATCTGCAAACAGGGACACTTCTGAGTCTAACCCTTCCGTCATGTCGTTCACATATACCAAAAATAGCACTGGTCCTAGGACCGACCCCTGTGGACCCCGCTCGTCACAGGTGCCCACTGTGATACATCATTACGTACCATGACTCGTTGTTGCCTCCCTGTCAGGTATTCTCTGATCCATTGCAGTGCCCTTCCTGTTATATGCGCCTGATGCTCTAGCTTCTGCACTAATCTCTTGTGAGGAACTGTGTCAAAGGCCTTCTTGCAGTCCAAGAAGATGCAATCAACCCACCCCTCTCTCTCTTGTCTTACTTCTGTTATTTTATCATAAAACTCCAGAAGGTTTGTGACACAGGATTTGCCTTCCGTGAATCCGTGCTGGTTGGCATTTATACTCCTGTTCCGTTCCAGGTGCTCCACCACTCTCCTCCTGATAATCTTCTCCATAATTTTGCATACTATACACGTCAATGACACAGGTCTATAGTTTAGTGCCTCTTTTCTGTCTCCTTTTTTAAAAATGGGAACTACATTTGCCGTCTTCCATACCTCAGGTAGTTGCCCAGTTTCCAGGGATGTGTTGAAGATTTTGGTAAGTGGCACGCACAACATATCTGCTCCCTCTCTAAGGACCCACGGGGAGATGTCTGGTCCCATTGCCTTTGAGGTATCGATGTCCCTTAGCAGTTTCTTCACCTCCTCCTCATCTGTATGTATGTCGTCCAACACTTGTTGGTGTATTCCTTGCTGGTGTCCCCATCTGGTCTGTCCCCCCAGAGTCCTTCCTGTCTCTACTGTAAATACTTCCTTAAATCTCGTGTTGAGCTCCTCACATACCTCTTGATCGTTTCTTGTGAGTTCTCCACCTTCTTTCCTCAGCCTTATCACCTGTGTGTGTGTGTGTGTGTGTGTGTGTGTGTGTGTGTGTGTGTGTGTGTGTGTGTGTGTGTGTGTGTGTGTGTGTGTGTTGTGTGTGTGTGTGTGTGTGTGTGTGTGTGTGTGTGTGTGTGTGTGTGTGTGTGTGTGTGTGTGTGTGTGTGTGCGCGCGTGTTTGTGTTGGAGAACTCGTGTGAAGATTCCTTGCTGTTTCCCCTAACATAGAATTTGCTGCACAGGATATCTAGTCAACAACTGCTTCTATCCTAAATTGGCAGGCGGTAGGTCGCCTGCTTAATTCAAGAATGTTTTTTATATTGATGACAGCTATGCTTCTGAACAATTCATTTGTAGTCTTTTTGTGTCTGTCCTGAGGTTCTGGGAAATGCGCTGTCTTATACAGTATCTATCTCTCAGATGAAGTATTCAGGGAATTTGAGTTTCATAAAAATATAGGTCGTGGTTTTGTACTCACTGTCAGGGAACTCAGAGCTACAAATTCTGTATATATTCTTCCTTGTCAGGATTCCATCGACCTTACTGAACTGTGTTTTAAATTCAACTATTTTACCTTCAGTTACATATTTTTCTGACAGAAATTTAGTGTGGTGATGGATCACCCATTTAATACCGTACTTGCAAAGTTGTACATGGAGTCATTCGAGGAAGAACTTTTGAAAGAGAATATATACATTTAACTGTAACTTGGATGTGATATGTAGATGATATTCTCATTATCACATCTAGCCGTTTCAACCTGAACTACTTCTGCGAGTAACTTAACAAGTTGGAACCCTTCAGTTTCAACTTGTTAAGTTGTTAAGTTCCTTCATCCACTGAATGATTCTCAAACTCAGCAACATTCTTAAAAAATGACTTCGTCCACCAACTTAAAAAATGCAAGAGGAGTTTTAAAGGACTCCTTACATTAAATACAAACTCACTAAACATGGAGTGCTTATTGACCTCTTTCTCAAGGCATACAGAATTTATAACTAAGCTCTTCGACAATGAACGCAACATCATCGCTAACATCTTCATTACACTGAAATTCCTCACTTACTTCACTGCTGTCTGTAGACAAAAGGCTCTGTTCCCAGGATGGAAACAGGAAAGTAAAAACGGAATATTCTACAAACTGTAAATGTTGTTAATATCCCTCAGGCCTTCAGAATAGCTATACCAATGTAGCTGTCATCACTTCAGGAGCCATTTACGAATTAACAAAGTCAGCTACCTTCCTCCTAAACACACACACACACACACACCAAAGAAGGCATTTACAAGATCCCCTGCAGTGGATGCAACAAACTGTATGCTGGGAAAACCATTCAGAATCTTCAAACTGTTATTTTCAAACATAACTATGCAAACCATACAGCACAAGTAATGTATGTGTTATTATAGGGAGAAAAACACACACATCATATACTGGTTATACACAGAAGTTATCAGTAAGGAAAGCAACAGGATCTACCAATGATGTTTAGTAACCGAATAGTATATTCAAACCAACCATATTGCCAAAACAGAATCAAAGAGCACTCAGCATCGCAAGACCCCTTGCCAACTTATTTTGCAAAGGTAAACACAAGGTGACAACTAGACTCACACCTAATCACCACAGATGTTATGTGATCTATCACCTTTCTCCTGACCCTCTTTATGTATATATAATGTCGCCAAGTATCTTGTACAGAGTTGTAACAGACCGATTTAGAGTAAAACACAATCTATAATTAAAATTTTCTCTGCACTTAGTGTATTTGTACAACAAAGCCAGTGGTCGCTTGTGCCGTGGTCCGCTATAAGACCACCGGCTACGGCTGTGCCACCTTCGTTTGTCTTCTGACAATATCTTGCTGTGCTCCCGCAGGCAACTGAATCGGTATCTTATGACAATTAAACTAATAAAGAGAAACTGCACACGAAGAGGCACGTCTGGTTAACATGCATTCTTTGTGTTTAATGTAAGTAAAGCTTTGCGAATCAACGTCGTTTTCCATGAGAAAAGCTAGGTATAGAATTTATTAGGAAAAAAATAAATAAAATGTCAGCAACTCTGGAATAGTCCCAGCTGGCTCTTGACCTTGACGATCAGGTCCGATGTGATCTTGACGACCAGACCCGGTATGGTCTTGGCGACTAGGTCCGATGTGATCTTAAACAACAGGTCCGCTGTGGTCTTGACGTAGACTTACGTCTTAATGATGCATCGTCTTTTCGTCAATATTCAGGAAAAATCAGCAGCATTTTGATAAATATTTGCCATCGTTCTCTAAGTACATGGAATATATAACTATAACCTCACTGTGTCATTTAAAATTCAATCATGTACTCCATTTCTCTAGTTTTAAACGGGACTAACTCTTCTCTAACCTTTCCTCTATATACTTAAAAAAAATCTTTCGGATTAACTTTTCAGTCCTTGGCAACTTTAATTTCATAATCTTGTTTAGCTTTTATCCCTTTTTAACGTCGTTCTTAATGTGAATAAATTAATTAACGAGATATAATTATAATCATATCTCAGTCCCAAGACTGAGGGACTGATTACCACATCTTGTGTGTATAGTTCTACTGTCTTCCCATTATGGCCTTGAATTTGTGTTGATAAAGACACTGGATAGCGAAACATCTATAATAAGGATACCCAGATGTGGCACAGGTGTCTTATTCATCTTGTCGGTATTGCATACCATACATGAACAATAGTTTTGATCTCCACCTGATTTTGATTTTACTAAGTGACTGATAACAGCTTAAATTTATCGTAATAGCTTAATCCCATAAGTCAGCGGTGCTCACTACTGACACCAGTTCAACAACCTTTCCCCAGCAAAAATATTAACATAGGAACCGATAACGAAGATGAATAGAAATTTCCAAAGAAAAAAAAAAAAAAAAAGATTACACAAAGTGCAGTAAACAGTTGACTGAAATACATTTATGTTTTCACCCAGAACTTAAATGGAAAATATTACTTGATTGGAATAAATGTTTATAAACATCGTCAATCCCTTCATTACTTACCCGATGAATAATAAACGTGACGTCATAAAAAAATAACGTCCCATGTTTAAAACAGCAAAAAAATGAGATTGTGAAACAGATGGACTAAGTTGTGAATTCCAATGTTGGCTGTATGAACGGTTGTATTGGCTGTATGAACGGTTGTATTGGCTGTATGAACGGTTGTATTGGCTGTATGAACGGTTGTATTGCCTGTATGAACGGTTGTATTGGCTGTATGAACGGTTGTATTGGCTGTATGAACGGTTGTATTGGCTGTATGAACGGTTGTATTAGCTGTATGAACGGTTGTATTGGCTGTATGAACGGTTGTATTAGCTGTATGAACGGTTGTATTGGCTGTATGAACGGTTGTATTGGCTGTATGAACGGTTGTATTGGCTGTATGAACGGTTGCATTGGCTGTATGAACGGTTGTATTGGCTGTATGAACGGTTGTATTGGCTGTATGAACGGTTGTATTGGCTGTATGAACGGTTGTACTGGCTGTATGAACGGTTGTATTAGCTGTATGAACGGTTGTATTGGCTGTATGAACGGTTGTATTAGCTGTATGAACGGTTGTATTGGCTGTATGAACGGTTGTATTGGCTGTATGAACGGTTGTATTAGCTGTATGAACGGTTGTATTAGCTGTATGAACGGTTGTATTGGCTGTATGAACGGTTGTATTAGCTGTATGAACGGTTGTATTAGCTGTATGAACGGTTGT
The DNA here is from genome assembly GCF_026875155.1 of Cherax quadricarinatus. Lineage (NCBI taxonomy): Eukaryota > Metazoa > Arthropoda > Malacostraca > Decapoda > Parastacidae > Cherax > Cherax quadricarinatus. Next base: position 29,318,926 of record NC_069437.1, read on the forward strand.
ATTGGCTGTATGAACGGTTGTATTGGCTGTATGAACGGTTGTACTGGCTGTATGAACGGTTGTATTAGCTGTATGAACGGTTGTATTGGCTGTATGAACGGTTGTATTGGCTGTATGAACGGTTGTATTGGCTGTATGAACGGTTGCATTGGCTGTATGAACGGTTGTATTGGCTGTATGAACGGTTGTATTGGCTGTATGAACGGTTGTATTGGCTGTATGAACGGTTGTACTGGCTGTATGAACGGTTGTATTAGCTGTATGAACGGTTGTATTGGCTGTATAAACGGTTGTATTAGCTGTATGAACGGTTGTATTGGCTGTATGAACGGTTGTATTAGCTGTATGAACGGTCGTATTGGCTGTATGAACGGTTGTATTGGCTGTATGAACGGTTGTGTTGGCTGTGTGAATGGTTGTACTGGCTGTATGAACGGTTGTGTTGGCTGTATGAACGGTTGTGTTGGCTGTGTGAACGGTTGTGTTGGCTGTATGAACGGTTGTACTGGCTGTATGAACGGTTGTGTTGGCTGTGTGAACGGTTGTGTTGGCTGTGTGAACGGTTGTACTGGCTGTATGAACGGTTGTGTTGGCTGTGTGAACGGTTGTATTGGCTGTATGAACGGTTGTGTTGGCTGTATGAACGGTTGTACTGGCTGTATGAACGGTTGTGTTGGCTGTATGAACGGTTGTACTGGCTGTATGAACTGTTGTGTTGGCTGTATGAACGGTTGTATTGGCTGTATGAACGGTTGTGTTGGCTGTATGAACGGTTGTACTGGCTGTATGAACGGTTGTGTTGGCTGTGTGAACGGTTGTACTGGCTGTGTGAACGGTTGTACTGGCTGTATGAACGGTTGTGTTGGCTGTGTGAATGGTTGTACTGGCTGTGTGAATGGTTGTACTGGCTGTGTGAACGGTTGTGTTGGCTGTGTGAATGGTTGTATTGGCTGTATGAACGGTTGTGTTGGCTGTATGAACGGTTGTACTGGCTGTATGAACGGTTGTGTTGGCTGTGTGAATGGTTGTACTGGCTGTGTGAACGGTTGTGTTGGCTGTGTGAATGGTTGTATTGGCTGTATGAACGGTTGTGTTGGCTGTATGAACGGTTGTACTGGCTGTATGAACGGTTGTGTTGGCTGTGTGAATGGTTGTATTGGCTGTATGAACGGTTGTGTTGGCTGTATGAACGGTTGTACTGGCTGTATGAACGGTTGTGTTGGCTGTGTGAATGGTTGTATTGGCTGTATGAACGGTTGTGTTGGCTGTATGAACGGTTGTACTGGCTGTATGAACGGTTGTGTTGGCTGTGTGAACGGTTGTACTGGCTGTGTGAACGGTTGTACTGGCTGTATGAACGGTTGTGTTGGCTGTATGAACGGTTGTACTGGCTGTATGAACGGTTGTGTTGGCTGTATGAACGGTTGTACTGGCTGTATGAACGGTTGTGTTGGCTGTGTGAACGGTTGTACTGGCTGTGTGAACGGTTGTGTTGGCTGTGTGAACGGTTGTGTTGGCTGTGTGAACGGTTGTACTGGCTGTGTGAACGGTTGTGTTGGCTGTGTGAACGGTTGTACTGGCTGTGTGAACGGTTGTACTGGCTGTATGAACGGTTGTGTTGGCTGTGTGAATGATTGTACTGGCTGTATGAACGGTTGTACTGGCTGTATGAACGGTTGTGTTGGCTGTGTGAATGATTGTACTGGCTGTATGAACGGTTGTACTGGCTGTATGAACGGTTGTGTTGGCTGTGTGAACGGTTGTACTGGCTGTATGAACGGTTGTGTTGGCTGTGTGAACGGTTGTACTGGCTGTATGAACGGTTGTGTTGGCTGTGTGAATGGTTGTACTGGCTGTGTGAACGGTTGTACTGGCTGTATGAACGGTTGTGTTGGCTGTGTGAATGGTTGTACTGGCTGTGTGAATGATTGTACTGGCTGTATGAACGGTTGTACTGGCTGTATGAACGGTTGTGTTGGCTGTGTGAACGGTTGTACTGGCTGTGTGAACGGTTGTACTGGCTGTATGAACGGTTGTGTTGGCTGTATGAACGGTTGTGTTGGCTGTGTGAACGGTTGTGTTGGCTGTATGAACGGTTGTGTTGGCTGTGTGAACGGTTGTGTTGGCTGTATGAACGGTTGTGTTGGCTGTGTGAACGGTTGTGTTGGCTGTATGAACGGTTGTGTTGGCTGTATGAACGGTTGTGTTGGCTGTGTGAACGGTTGTACTGGCTGTATGAACGGTTGTGTTGGCTGTGTGAATGGTTGTACTGGCTGTGTGAACGGTTGTACTGGCTGTATGAACGGTTGTGTTGGCTGTGTGAACGGTTGTGTTGGCTGTATGAACGGTTGTGTTGGCTGTATGAACGGTTGTGTTGGCTGTGTGAACGGTTGTACTGGCTGTATGAACGGTTGTGTTGGCTGTGTGAATGGTTGTACTGGCTGTGTGAACGGTTGTACTGGCTGTATGAACGGTTGTGTTGGCTGTGTGAACGGTTGTACTGGCTGTGTGAACGGTTGTACTGGCTGTATGAACGGTTGTGTTGGCTGTGTGAACGGTTGTACTGGCTGTGTGAACGGTTGTACTGGCTGTATGAACGGTTGTGTTGGCTGTGTGAACGGTTGTACTGGCTGTGTGAACGGTTGTACTGGCTGTATGAACGGTTGTACTGGCTGTGTGAATGATTGTACTGGCTGTATGAACGGTTGTGTTGGCTGTGTGAACGGTTGTACTGGCTGTGTGAACGGTTGTACTGGCTGTGTGAATGATTGTACTGGCTGTATGGACGGTTGTACTGGCTGTGTGAACGGTTGTACTGGTATGAACGAGTGTACTGGCTGTGTGAACGGTTGTACTGGCTGTGTGAACGGTTGTGTTGACTGTGTGAACGGTTGTGTTGGCTGTGTGAACGGTTGTACTGGCTGTGTGAACGGTTGTGTTGACTGTGTGAACGGTTGTGTTGACTGTGTGAACGGTTGTGTTGGCTGTGTGAGCGGTTGTACTGGCTGTGTGAACGGTTGTACTGGCTGTGTGAACGGTAGTGTTAGCTGTGTGAAAAGTTGTATCGGTTGTATGAACGGCTGTGTTGACTGAACAGCTGTGTCAGTTATGTGAACAGTTGTGTCAGTTATGTGAACAGTTGTGTCAGTTGTATGAACGGCTGTGTTGATTGAACAGTTGTGTCGGTTGTGTGAACTATGAAATATTGAACTTCAGTTAAATGATTCATACGGGATTTATGAGAGACAGAAGCTAAAAGCAATTAATGAAATTGGAAGAAATCCAAAAATATTTCTTCTGCATATACCAAAAACAAAAGCAATACCCACATCCAATATCGGGCCCTTGCTCAAAAAAGATGAGACATACACAGACGACAGCAAAGACATGGGCGAGATATTGAAGGCTCAGTCTGAGTTTAGCGAGCCATTAATCAAAATAAAGATCGACAATCCGAATGAATTTTTCATGAACGAGACCCGAAACTTTATCAACGTATGCCAAATTTCTGAGATAACCCTAACTCCACTGGACTTTGAAAAAGCCATTGACAACATGCCCATCCACTCTGCCCCAGGCCCAGACTCATAGAATTCCGTGTGTGTGTGTGTGTGTGTGTGTGTGTGTGTGTGTGTGTGTGTGTGTGTGTGTGTGTATAATAATTCTTGTACATCAATCTGAATGATGACGTAGTGACCTAAGTAAACTTCGTGAAGGATGATGTAAAATTAATCTACTTGTGGCATAACTTGCACTTATGACGGTTTCTGCAAACACTGGAGAGGGGAAAGGGAGATGGAAGAAGAGATAAGAATTGGAAGGGGGAAGTGTAAATAAAGGTGATGAATGGAAGACGAAATAGATGAGAGGGAGACTACGGGTATGGGGGGACACGCTGCAGTGAAGAATGTGGGAGGTGGTGAGGGAGAGGCAAAAAGAGAAGAGAATATGACAAGAGAAAGAAAGAGAAAAACGTTTAAAAGTAAGAAAGGAGTATATCTTCACATGCTTAACAAGACGCCATACGTTGTCTACTTGTTTGCAGTTATGTTATGTAAGATTCGTCTGGAAACAGGACAAGTGTTTCCTGACGAGGGTCTTAGTCATACGATGACCCGCCACTGAAGCTTTTGATCACCTGATCGGTCCACCCCTTTGATCACCAATTTGTTATTAATACCAATGTGACCTTGTGGTCTGAGGTTATGCCACTGTGAACTTGTATTCTGAGGTTATGCAAGTGTGACCTTATAGTCTGAGGTCATGCAAGTGTGACCTTGTAGTCTGAGGTCACACCAGTGTGACCTTGTAGTCTGAGGTCACACCAGTGTGACCTTGTAGTCTGAGGTCATACTATTGCAACCTTGTGATTAGGTCATGCCAGTGTGACTTTGTGGTCTGAGGTTTTGCCAGTATGACCTTGTGGTCTGAAGTTATGCCAGTGTGACCTTGTGGTCTGAGGTTATGCCATTGTGACCTTGTGATCTGAGGTCATGCCAGTTTGACCCTTGGGTGTGGTCATGTTAGTGTGACTGTGTGGTCATGTCAGTGACATTGTGGTCATGCCAGTGTTATGTTGTTTTTCTCGTTATTGTTTTGAATTGTTACCATACATGCTGGTCGAATTTCTGTCAGAATTTTCTCGTATCAGAACAAATTGCGAACATTTGGGTCATTTCAGGTAGTTGGACTTTTATTACTCTCTGCCATACGCGGCTCTTCAACCTAACAAATAAAATTAATTCTACGATTCCTTTTGGTATTTTTTATTATTTTTTTTACTTGAATTTAAGCATACTTGGTGTAGACTTTATGACAAGAGTAAAATGCTTTCAGTCTCATCAGGACGAGTTTTTTTTTTTTTTTTTTTTTTTTTTTTTTTTTTTTTTTTTTTACACACACAGGGTTTGACAAAGTTAAGGATCCCTAGCTTTATTGACAAGCTATTTACAGGTTAAGGATTACTAACTTTATTGGCAAGCTAAGAGCTGTTACCTACATCAGCTCATTTGAAAGTATTTTTATTGTTATGAGACATACAAGTAGGGAACAGGATGAAGTTGGAGCCATCTGTGGGCCAGCATTTTCATTTGATCAACTGACTTTATCTCGTTGACATCATTATGCTGTACGAATGTGTTCCATACTCGAGTCATCCTGGGTATATATGATCTCAGAAGGAGTGATGTTCTGGAGAAGGGTACAGCCAGAGTGAAGTTGCTGCTTTCTGCCCATCTTGTGGCATAAAAGCTTGTTTCACGCTGTCCTCGAAGTGGATCCAAGTGTGGTACTTTGACAATATTGCCCTTGTACATAACAGTAAGGCCACCCACATCCCTCCTGTGTTGAAGGCTCTGCTGAAATGACAGATCTATCCAGGATGGGTCCAGGCGAGAGATGAGACGTCTTGCTCTGTTCTCTACTCTGTCAAGCAGTCGCAGATGAGAGGGGGGGGGGCAGGCAAACCAAGAAAGTGGAGCATACTCAAGGTGTGAGCGTACTTGTGCCTCGTACAGAATCTTGCAACCCCTACTGTCAAGCAGATAGTTGTGGGTTCTAGTCGCTGATGAGCGGGTCAGCCTTGGTAGGTGGTGGAGAGAGGAATTTCATATTCCATAATTGGTGATTCGTAAACGGAGGAAGTTTATTAGCGACGTTTTACCTGTACTGACGTGTCCCCACGACGGGCGATACGTCGTTGAATGAATGACTTTCTTTGAGTCACCAGCTGATCAGTCAGTCATTTCAAGAAGACAGTAACATACAAACAGGTACGCTCGCACATACATACAGTAAATTGTATAAATGGAAATAGACCATTTAATTCATGAAGCTTATTTTAATCTTCATCATTTTGTCCAAATTGAAAACAAAATTAAATTAAAGCTAGCAAGAGGTATTATCAGTTTGAGTTATACAGAAGCAAATCACAGTAATCATTCATGAAAGATACCAGTTATGTACAGGTTTTGACAAGTACACAGGTTGTGAGGGCGGGAGGTGCTCTCTGAAATTATCAGCTGAGGAGTAGATAATGGCTTCTACTGTCCTTCCAAGTTCATGTTGTAATTGCTTTAAAAGTGAAGTGGTAGATGAATATGATTCATGTGAAACATTTGAGTATTTTTAATGATGTAGCAGTGTAAACACGTCATACCCGGACTAGGAATGGTCTTGCTATTTACTCCTGCACAGCTAATTAGTAATATACCACTTTAGTGGCTACTTAAATAAATTCTTGGTCTGAGCAATCAGTTAACCGCTTACCCAGGGGAGGAGTAACTCCCTCTCCACTTGGTAAGCCACTTAGATTACCAATTTCTGCAGAGAAACGTGAGAGACTCCTCTTCGCCTCTTGGTATATAACTCAGTAATATACCTTACGAGGTTTAACTGAACCACAGTGTAAGAAATACTTCTTAGAGGATAATGCTAAAGTCCATATGAAAGGAATAAACTTAGTTTATTAATGCTATAATGTGGGGTTAAATAATTACTTGATCAGTTATTATTTTAACACTCAAACAAAATTATATTTATGAATTCATAGAAGAACAGGAAAAACTGAAATAGTGGGCGAATGATGCTACTTAATATTTAAAGTCTACAGTCTTTTAATCTCCACTTAGACTCTACTACCAGTTTCTTAAAGCATTTGTACCGTTGACTTACACCAACCAGCCAGGAGACGACCTCTGTCAGTGGCTCCAGCACTTGCTTATTTTCTTCTTCCAGTAAGCAGAACACATGGTCTAAAAGAGGCCAATGACCTTCCCGTACCCAAAACAGATGAATTTAAGTGATTTCGCAACAGTTGGTGTTGATCTTGCTTACAACACCACTTTCACACAATGAAAAAGGTTTCAAGTCAGCAGATCCATTCTTAACTGAAGAGGCATGCATCCCAAGTGCACATTGAACATACTCTACGCAAAGAGGCATTCATTACATTCCCTTTTCTCCCCCTTAAATAAAAGAACTAGGGGGGATCTATTATTATCGTAAACTATCGTTTGTTCAGTCCTTAACTCTACAAATTCCTTAAACATTCAATATATTAATATTTACAGTCCTCCTATTTTTTTTACTAAGAACAGTATCTCAGTATACACACATTATTTCCATGATATTTAAAAAACATTCACATTACGTCTCACTCATCACCTCTGATACCAAACCCTTTTTAATTCCCAGATAAGGACACTATTACAATCATTAGGCGTTATATTCAAGCTAATGGTTCGAACTAAATCGAGCCAATGATTGCTCCACAGAGCAAAACAACCTCCCCAGGGTCCCTAGGAAGCACTCTACCCAGTTCATTCCACGGCCAACTTCATAAGTACTCTATAAGTTTTTGCAATGGTCTCCGACCCTGTCTGGCTCAGTATATCAAGGATTGAGAGTGCCTTTCAGAATAGTGAGACTAGGCCTCACAAGGGGGGGAGGTCCTTGGCGCGGTGAAGAGGCTCTTGGTTTGATGAATTATAACTTTTGGTCTCCTTTCTCAGACAGAACCTAATTACCAGTCAATCCCCCCTTTCCTCCCCTCTCCCATCCCTCCCTTTTCCCCATTCCGTTTGTAGCCTCTGGGGTCCTCCCCTTTGGCATTATGGTTTCTAGGTAGGGGGAAGTGTGCCAGGGTTTATTCCGCTCAGTGGGGTTCCTCAGGAGTGTAGTTTGCCGTGGAATCTGGATCATTTGGAGGCGCCCTTCTCCCTTCCCAGATTTCCGGGAGGTGGGGTGAGGTGTCCTGCAGATGATGGGTGTATCTCCAGATGCTGCCTGTCGATTCTGGGAAGTGGCAACCGAAGGATGTATGCTTTGTGGTGGGTATCCGACCACTCTCTCTTTTGTCCACCAAGGTGGCTGGGTAGATGACGTGAGGTTGCTATCCTGGAGAGCTGGTTTACTGGCATGAAGGGTACGGTATGGCACGAGTTCCACGCTGCATCTGCACTGCTGGTAGTATCGAGGTCCTCTTGGATGAGGGGGAAACTTATGGCCCTTTCATGCCTTCTAGTAACTGTCCCTCTTCTTTTTCTTTCTTTCTTTTTTTTCCTTAAAATAATAATTAGAAAGTAGTACCACTATCGTGGAGTCTTTGTTCAATGACCCCTCTCCTCCTCTCAGGCCCCTTTCTGTTATCACATCTTGTTCTGACCTGGCTTCCTTATTGGACCATTCTCCAGACTTTTCCTATATCCCCGTACCTCCTGCTGGTGATTCTTCATCACATGCTCCAGGTGCAAAGGCTCTGCCTGTTTCTTCTAGTGCCTCTGCCTCTTGCACGTCTTTAACTATGCGTCCTGCTTCCTGTAAAAACCCATTTCATTACCTTCACTAGACATCCTATTGTCCCAGATATTCCATTGTATTTACATAGCTCACATATCCCAGAATGTGATACTGTCAAGTTTCTTGGCCTTCTGTTCGATCGCCGGTTGACATGGAAACCTCACATTTCCTCTTTGAAGGCAGCTTGCCATGGTCGGCTGAATCTCCTTAAAATTCTTGCGTGCATGGGGAGCACTCCTCCGTATGCATTCCACCCTAGTCTTGTCCAAGCTGGATTATGGCGACCAAGTCTATTCTGCGGCTTCTCCTACAACTCTTTCTAAGTTAGATCCCCTTCATCATCAGGGCCTACATTTATGCCTTGGTGCCTTTCGTTCATCCCCTGTTGAAATCCTCTAGGCTGACGCAAATGTTCCTTCCTTAGCCGATCGCCGTGATGCTCATTGCATTCGTTACTTTGTCCGCTGTCATGACGTTTGTGTTCCTTCTACATGTAGGTTGGTCTCATACGTTAGTAGAAGCCCGTTATTTCTCCGGCGCCCCTGCTTACTCCGACCGTTTTCTCTTCATCTTCACTCACTCCGGTCTTCTCTCCAGTTGCCTCCCTTGTATGTTCTTGTAGCGTCTGCCTTTTACCTTACCCCTTGGGAGGTTCAACGGTTTGTGTCTGTTCCCCCCTACTTCCGTGCGCCAAAACTCTCCTACCTGGCTGCTTCTCGCTTTTTCTTGGCCACTTCTGGTCGCATGCTTATGCCGTTGCTGTTTATATAGATGGTTCTAAATCTTCTGATGGTGTTAGGTTCATGGCGGTGTTCCCTGACGATGTTGTTCGGGGTAATTTGTTAAACTCAGTTAGTATTTTTACCGCCGAGTTGTATACGATCGTCATAGCGCTTCTTCCTATTACATGTATGTTTCTTTTGGCGTTTGTGATAATTTCGGAATCCCTCAGCACTTTACAGGCCATTAAACAATTTGAGTCCCCTGATCCAATGGTCCTTCGTATTCGACTTGGGTTGCACCGTGTGGCTACCAAAAGAACAAAGATGTCATTTTCTGTTGGGTCCCTGGACACGTTGATGTGGGGGGCAATGAACAGGCGGCTGCTGCGCGGTCAGCAGTGTGTGATCTTCCGGTTTCATAAGAACATAAGAAAGAAGGAACACTGACCTACTGACCCATGCGGAGCAGGTCCATGTCCATCCCCCCTCCCCGGATTAGCCCAATGACCCACCCAGTCTGGTCACCTCCACTCAAGGAAGGAGCACGGCACCAGACCCAGCAGCACAAGCTAGTCAGGTCCAACTCACACCCACTCATGTATGTATCTAACCTATTTTTAAAACTACACAACGTTTTAGCCTCAATAACTGTACTCGGGAGTTTGTTCCACTCATACACAACTCTATTACCAAATCTGAATTTTTCCAACTTGAAACCATTGCTGCGAGTCCTGTCTTGGCTGGAAATTTTCAGCACGCTATTTACATCCCCTTTATTTATTCCTGTTTTCCATTTATACACCTATAGATATATTCTGTTCAGGGATTATTTTACAGCCATCTCTGCCCATCTTCGCGGCCATTGAAGCCAACGGTGGCAGGACATGCACCATAACAAATTAGGCTTGTGGCCATCTTCTTACCACCATTGTTGTACTCGAGAGACTGCGCTCTCCCATCTCCACATCGACTATACTCGTCTTACCCATGAGTATCTCATGGAACGATACCCTATTCCTCTCTGTTAAGTTTGTTGGGTCCCTATTTCGGTTCTTCACTTTCTTGTGGATTGTCCAGTTTACCAACGAGCTTTCAGGATTTACCTCCACCGACGCTGCCGCCCTACCGCTCTTACCTTATCTTCCCGTCTTGCAGGCGGCTCTACAATTGACTTACGATCACTTTTTGACTTTTTGTCAGCAACTGCTTTACTATACGAACTTTGACACAGCCCCTAGCGTCCCTTCCAGCCCTTTTCTTCCCTCACTTCTGATCCCCTCTCCACCTAGCTGTTTATAGTCCTGGCACTCTTTTCTACTCCACAGCACTGCATGACCATTGTCAGTTTAGCGCTTTATTTGATTATAGTAATAAGACTAGGCCCATACAGACCTTCCTGGGGTCGCATGGTGTCACAAAACACACACTTGGATCCCATCAACTCATTCATATGCGACCACATTCCAACAGTATTATAATCATATCTTTTTTCTACAATGAACATTCAACTTTCATTACCAACATTGCATCATTATAACTATTTTAAAGACACTATTTAAAATCAAGGAACATAACAGAGAAAACATTTTTCATAACTCAGTACACTGTAAAGAAAAAAATATTAAAAAACTCTACATTCAATTAACTCAATTATTAAAATTTTATAAAACTCATAAAATGGTTTTGAAGATTTTAAAAAGTATCAAGTACAGTACGAAAAATTATATAAAAAATAAATTTATTAATTCAAATTAATAAACACTACACAAGAGGTATATTAACAAAATTCATAAACCATTATAACCCTACAATCTTTTTAACTTTATGCTTATTTATAAACTAGTAACATGTATACTACACCGTTCCAAAGGAAACTTCACATTTTTACAGTTATACTAAACCAAAGTAACAAGTAATATGACACAGGTACCCCTTAAATATATGATGCACTTGTAAGCTTACAAACCTTTTCTTCCAAGAGTATAGAGTCAAACATTGTTTCTTTCTCAAGTCCATGAGGTTCTGAAGACTAATCTTAGCTCTACGATGTCCCAACGTCATTTTTATACTTCCCATTCCTTTTGCATCGAAGTCCCAAAGTGTTCTTCACACCATTAGTCACACCATTTAAGGCTTTCCAGCACTTCTTTTAGCTGTCTCGCATCCCTTGTACGTTATCTTTTTTTTTCAAAGCTCACAGAGTACACTCTAGTACGGTCCCAAAGTTTTTCGATTCCACTAACATTGTTCGAGATAATTTCCTGTTCCTTCGTATCTTCTATTTGATAATCACAAGCTAGAGGGGTTAGCGCTCTTCTGTTGACAGAAATATAAGGGAAATAACTAGAGAAGGAAATAGAGCCCTAGAGCTTTACCTTATTTCTTAAAGTCTCATCCCCCACAGACTCTTACTAACAAGTTGGGTAACTAGAATAGGACTGATCGACCCTAGCACAACCCTAGTTGGGTCAGGTCGCAAAAATGGCTTTGCAGGCGCCAATACAGCAAGTATATTTGGGTCCTTCAGAGTACAAGATACCCGGGACTTTCAAAACATCCACTAAGGCGCATTTTCTTCACCCCCACAACCTTTCTCCTCTAGCTCTAGGCCTCCTTTCTTCCACTCTCGCCTCTCAGTTCCTTCTACTAGGCTCTTCACTAAATAATGTCTCTTGGTGGTGTTTCACGAATCACTGACTGCCTACCTACATCATCATAAAAAGTCAGGTGTTGTTGAGGGGTGGCAGCGAGGTGTAGTCTCGTCCTTATTTGCGTTCCTGTTAACCTTTAATTTTGATAATCCCTTGATAATGTAAGAAGTCATGAAAGCGCTTGGAATTTCACTATTTTTTCACAGTAGTGGTTCTGTATATTGTGATATCACCTGTTTACTGGATCTTATTATATATATAAATATTATAAATAATATATATATATATATATATTTATATATATATAAAATTTTAAAAAAAATTTAAAATTTTTATATATATATATATATATAATATAGGGTAGAAACCCCCTTTCTTAGACATTTACTAAAAAAGAGAAGAAGAAAAATTTTTATAAAACGGGGATGCTTGAATGTGCGTGGATTTAGGCAATGCAAAAACAGATTTGCTGTTTTATGAATGAAAGAATTGGATGTCCTGGCCCTAACGAAACAAAGCTGAAGGGGGAGGGGAGTTTCGGGGGGGGGAAAAAATGGGATTAAATTGGATATTAGAGAGTTAGGAAAAGGAAGGGGTAGCAAATGTTAATATCAGTTATGGAAGGAGAAAAGAGAATATAATTGTAAAGAAAGAATTATGTGGATTAAAGTAAAGGTTGGATGCGAGAAGGGGGTCAAATAACGGTATCCCCTGGAGAAGGAGGAAATGCAGAGGAGGAGAGAGAGATTTTGGGGATTTTAAAGTGAAGTATAGGATTTTGAACCAAGTGGAGAGAAAAATTTGTGGGGGGGACCTAAAGCTAAAGTGGGAGAAATTTTTAGAGAGGTTGGTAGGTAAGTTTTTTGGGGTGCCAGGTGTAAATGATAATGGGACCCCCTTTTATTGAACTTTGTATAGAAAGGGTTTAGTTATAGGTAATACATATTTAAGAAAAAAATGATAAATAAGTAACAAGATATGATGAGGGCGAAATCAGTAGTTTTGTTGGATTATGTATTGGTAGATAAAAAAGTTGGTAACTTCAGGATGTACATGTTTTTAGAGGGGGCCCTTTATCAGATCACTTTCTATTTTTTAGCTCAGTGAGAGTAAAAGGTAATGGGATACAAAAAATAGAAGATCAGGGGAAAAGAGAGGTGAAGGTTTATAAACTAAAAGAGGAGCAGTTAGGGAAAGATATAAACAGCTATTGGAGGTAGATGGGCTTTAAAAAGCATGGCAATGGGGCGAAGAGGAAAGGGGTAGGTTTAAAAAAGTAGTGTTTTGAGTGTTCAGCAGAAGTTTGTGGTTAAGGGAAAATGGGTCGGGAGGGGAAGAGGAGCGATTGGTGGAATGATGATGTAAAGAGAGAGTAAGGGAGGAAAAAATTAGATATAGAAATTTTTACAAAGTAGAAGTGATGCAAGGAGGGAAGAGTATAAGGAGAAAAAGAGAGAGGTTAAGAGAGTGGTGAAGCAATGTAAAAAGAGAGCAAATGAGAGAGTGGGTGAGATGTTTATCAACAAATTTTGTTGAAAATAAGAAAAAGTTTTGGAGTGAGATTAACAAGTTAAGGAAGCCTAGAGAACAAATGGATTTGTCAGTTAAAAATAGGAGAGGAGAGTTATTAAATGGAAAGTTAGAGGTATTGGGAAGATGGAGGGAATATTTGAGGAATTGTTAAATGTTGATGAAGATGGGGAAGCTGTGATTTCGTGTATAGGGCAAGGAGGAATAACATCTTGTAGGAGTGAGGAAGAGCCAGTTGTGAGTGTGGGGGAAGTTCGTGAGGCAGTAGGTAAAATGAAAGGAGGTAAGGCAGCCGGGGATTGATGGGATAAAGATAGAAATGTTAAAAGCAGGTGGGGATATAGTTTTGGAGTGGTTGGTGCAATTATTTAATAAATGTATGGAAGAGGGTAAGATACCTAGGGATTGGCAGAGAGCATGCATAGTTCCTTTGTATAAAGGCAAAGGGGACAAAAGAGAGTGCAAAAATTATAGGGGGATAAGTCTGTTGAGTATACCTGGTAAAGTGTATGGTAGAGTTATTATTGAAAGAATTAAAAGTAATACTGAGAATACGATAGCAGATGAACAAGGAGGCTTTAGGAAAGGTAGGGGGTGTGTGGACCAGGTGTTTACAGTGAAACATATAAGTGAACAGTATTTAGATAAGGCTAAAGAGGTCTTTGTGGCATTTATGGATTTGGAAAAGGCGTATGACAGGGTGGATAGAGGGCAATGTGGCAGATGTTGCAGGTGTATGGTGTAGGAGGTAGGTTACTGAAAGCAGTGAAGAGTTTTTACAGGATAGTGAAGCTCAAGTTAGAGTACATAGGAAAGAGGGAAATTATTTCCCAGTAAAAGTAGGCCTTAGACAAGGATGTGTGATGTCACCGTGGTTGTTTATATATTTTATAGATGGGGTTGTAAGAGAAGTAAATGCGAGGTCTTGACAAGAGGCGTGGAGTTAAAAGATAAAGAATCACACATAAAGTGGGAGTTGTCACAGTTGCTCTTTGCTGATGACACTGTGCTCTTGGGAGATTCTGAAGAGAAGTTGCAGAGATTGGTGGATGAATTTGGTAGGGTGTGCAAAAGAAGAAAATTAAAAGTGAATACAGGAAAGAGTAAGGTTATGAGGATAACAAAAATATTAGGTGATGAAAGATTGGATATCAGATTGGAGGGAGAGAGTATGGAGGAGGTGAATGTATTCAGATATTTGGGAGTGGACGTGTCAGCGGATGGGTCTATGAAGGATGAGGTGAATCATAGAATTGATGAGGGGAAAAGGGTGAGTGGTGCACTTAGGAGTCTGTGGAGACAAAGAACTTTGTCCTTGGAGGCAAAGAGGGGAATGTATGAGAGTATAGTTTTACCAACACTCTTATATGGGTGTGAAGCATGGGTGATGAATGTTGCAGCGAGGAGAAGGCTGGAGGCAGTGGAGATGTCATGTCTGAGGGCAATGTGTGGTGTGAATATAATGCAGAGAATTCGTAGTTTGGAAGTTAGGAGGAGGTGCAGGATTACCAAAACTGTTGTCCAGAGGGCTGAGGAAGGGTTGTTGAGGTGGTTCAGACATGTAGAGAGAATGGAGCGAAACAGAATGACTTCAAGAGTGTATCAGTCTGTAGTGGAAGGAAGGCGGGGTAGGGGTCGGCCTAGGAAAGGTTGGAGGGAGGGGTAAATGGAGGTTTTGTGTGCGAGGGGCTTGGACTTCCAGCAGGCGTGCGTGAGCGTGTTTGATAGGAGTGAATGGAGACGAATGTTTTTAATACTTGACGTGCTGTTGGAGTGTGAGCAAAGTAACATTTATGAAGGGGTTCAGGGAAACCGGCAGGCCGGACTTGAGTCCTGGAGATGGGAAGTACAGTGCCTGCACTCTGAAGGAGGGGTGTTAATGTTGCAGTTTAAAAAACTGTAGTGTAAAGCACCCTTCTGGCAAGACAGTGATGGAGTGAATGATGGTGAAAGTTTTTTCTTTTTCGGGCCACCCTGCCTTGGTGGGAATCGGCCAGTGTGATAATAAATAAATAAATATATATATATATATATATATATATATATATATATATATATATATATATAATATATATATATAATGTATATATATATATATATATATATATATATATATATATATAATATATATATATATTATATTTATATATATATATATATATATATATATATATATATATATATAATATATAATATATATATATATATAATATGTCGTGCCGAATATGTAAAACTAGTCAATTAGCAAGAACTCATTTAAAATTAAGTCATTTCTAAAATTTTCTCTTATATGTTTAAAGATATATTTTTTTCATTATTGTTAATGACAAAATTTTTAATTTTGCTCCAAAGAATCTTAGAAAACTTACCTAACCTTATTATAACAAGAACAATTTATTTTAGCCTAACCCAACTAAATATATTTTAGATTTGTTTACAATAATTTAATACTAAACAAACACAGTGAAACATATTTTTTTCGTTAGGTTCAGAATGATTTTGGCGAAATTATTGCATACACAAATTTTCACTTGTCCTTATGGCAAGATGAGCGTTGCTATTTAAGCCAAGATCGCAAGTTCTGCCCATTCGGCACGACATTATATATATATATAATATATTATATATATATATATATATATATATATATATATATATATATATATATATATATATATATATATATATATATATATGCAAAACAACCACTGTGAAAGAATAGAGAAGTGCCAAGTGCATTCGTGACTACTCACATTATCAATGAACAATGAAAGTAAAGCATCAAAGGAAGGTATATAAAGGGGTAGCCCACACCTCACTATCAGATCCCACAACAACGAAACACCTGACGCGAGACAGCAGGCCCGCCGACCGAACTAGGCAGGTCCTTCTTACAACCCACCAACAAACTATTCTACTCAAGAAATAAGAAATTTAAAAAATTATTATTTGTCCAATGTATTATTATTATTAAATTCTATTAATTATAAATGGATCTAATTTATATAAACCAAATGAAATATTCATATTATTGTCAAAACTGCTTTTTATGAAACAAGATTCAATTATATTCCTGTCGACCATGGACTTGCTTTATACTACTTTCTCAACTTTTTGAAAATCAATTGGATGGTTAAAATCTCTTATATGAATAAATAGAGCATTGGAATCTTGTCCAGTTCTAATGCTATATTTATGTTGTTTTAATCTTAGTTCGAGATTTTTACCAGTTTGACCGTAATAAATTTCCCATCGCAAATTTTACAAGGAATCTTATAGACACATCCATCAGCATTTTGGGGGAATTCTTTATCAAAGGTTTTTTTATTGTATCAAGATTTTTGAATACAACTTTAATATTAAAAGTCTTAAGAAGAGAAAAGGGATATCAACCAAGTTTTCATGGTAAGGGAGAACCAAACATATTTTTAGTTGAATAAGGCTGGTTGTCCCTTTTTGGATTGTAAAAAGTATTTCTAGCAACTTTAAAAGATTTATCAATTACATTTCTTGGGTATTTCAAATCATTACCTATTTCATAAATTTTGGATATTTCCTCATCTATGAACTCTGGACTACAAAATTCGTAAAGCTCTCAAAAACATTGATGAGAAAACAGACAGTTTAACTCTATTTTGATGGGAAGAATAATAGTGGACATAGGAACAGTTATTTGTAGGTTTTCTGTAAATTTTAAATTTGAATTCATTATTACCCTTAATAATTAAAACATCTAGAAAAGGCAATGAGTTATTTTCTTCAAATTCAACAGTAAAATTTATAGAATGGGCTAAGCTATTTAATTTGCCAAGGAAATGGTGTATAACTACATTTTTGGGCATAAGACACAAAATATCATCAACATATCTGAACCATTTAGCTCTATTAGGGAGGATTGTGTTAAGCAGCCTTGTTTCAAAAAATTCCATGTATAGGTTACTAAGAACAGGTGAAAGAGGATTCCCCATTGCCATACCAAACTTCTGAGTGTAAAACTTATTAAATACAAATTTTGCATCAACAATGCAAAGTTTAATAAGTTTAATGATAGTAGGAACTGGCAGTGGTAAATCATAGTTAACGAGTTCTTCAGATAAGAAACTTAATAAATCATCAACAGGAACTTTCGTAAACAAGGAAGTAACATCAAAACTAACCATGTTAAAATCATTTAAGTCAGTCAAGGAGCTTAATTTATCAACTAAATCTATGTTGTTTTTAACATTAAAGTTAGAAATTTTGCCAACAATAGGGCTCAAAATATCAACAAGCCATTTGGATAATTTAAATGAAACTGATCCTATGGAGCTAATAATTGGTCTGACTGAATTCGCTGGTTTGTGTGTTTTTATTAGTCCATACATGTAAGGTAAAGATGGATTAGTGGAAGTAAATTGTTTGACTAATTCATCTTTGCCTTTCAGTAGAAGTTTTATTGTTTTATTGAAATTGCTGTTAACGGTTTCTAGGGGATTTTTTCTAAATTTAGAATAGGTTTCAGTATCATCTGAGAGATTATTCATTTTTTCTTGGTAATCATTTTCTTTCATAATTACTATTGCATGTATTTATACCTTCCTTTGATGCTTTACTTTCATTGTTCCTTGATAATCTGAGTAGTCACGAAGCGCTTGGAACTTCTTTATTCTTTCACAGTGGTTGTTTTGCATATTCTGAAATCACCTGTTTACTGTGATCTTATTGCATATATATATATATATTATATATATATATATATATATATATATATATATATATATATATATATATATATATATATATATATAATAATATTTATTATATATATATATATATATATATATAATATATATATATATATATATATATATATAATATATAAAAGAATTTATATGTATAAAGAATGAGATTACATTTTATTCCTTTGTCCTCAGATTTACTTCACATTACTCTGCCATATATTTTGGTTACATTTTCAAACACCGAAACTTTAATATTTTAAAATATTTTCGCAGTTTCGTAACATTATTATCTCTAATGATGTCAAAATATGGCGTGAGCAAATTAAGAGAACAGGCGAGAGATCTCACAAGGGCAGCAGATAAAAGTATGCAATTTGATGGCTATAATGAGAATAAAACGACAAATTGTAAACTCGTTTGTCTGGGACAACACACTTGCTGCAGTTTTCATAACAATATAAGGCGTGCAAACGAGATTACTGCGAGAGGTGCAAACAGCTCAGTTAGATGTGTTGGTCGAGGTTGCTGGCGATATAGATCCGTCAGAAAATGGGACTCACGAAATACATGCGGCAAAGAAGTTGTTGATAAAATAGATCCGCCTGAGAACTAGCTGGTGAAATACAGTAGATCAACTGGTAATGTTTGTCGAAATAAATCCGCCGGAGGAGATGCTGGTAAAGTA
>NC_069437.1:29338032-29363032 GCF_026875155.1 Cherax quadricarinatus
CCCCCTCGTCACATACACATCATTAGCATCTCTTTACTCCCAAGACCATCCTCCTGAAACCACAGGGTATTCTGAACAAGCTACTGCGTTGGATATTTATCGCTAGTTGCAGGACTTGGTCAGCAATGAGTCAATCCGGGATACGGCAAATACCCCAACTTTAAATGCCTATTGAAACGCGCTAAGTATCAGATTGACAAACTAGAGACACATTATCATGTATGTATTTCCTGTGCACCTACTCCTACATTTAATATAAATAACCTACAAACTAACTTTCCCAGAGATCTACATAACTTGGACCTGACTAGCTTAGGCCGATAGGTGACTTGGGCCTGCCTAGCATGAGCCAGTAGGTCTGCTGCAGTGCTCCTTTCTTATGTTCTTATAAATGGGCTTTGGACATAGAGAAAGCCCCAAGTTGTTGTGTTCAGTCATGAATTGAGTCTGTTATCTCCTGTAACTCTGAGGTGTAGTACCGAGCATCTGTGACCTGCACCGCCTACTCAGAACCATTTGTCTCATGCTGAACCACAACTTGCCTGAAAGTGCCCGTCCAAACTCGCAGCAACTTAAAACCCTGGCACTTTCTCTTACCCTTTAAAAAACAATTGTCCCCAAACTTATTCTTAGCCTATTTGACCTCACCAAGGGGCCTTTCATTTCTGTTAATCATAACCGTACATCGATATCCCCTGAGGTACAGCCAGTCAGTCGGTATAAAATACCGACACAGTGGAAAAATAAACACAAAAACAGTATAATGTGATTCTTTATTGAGAACGTTTCGCCCACAGAGTGGGCTTTATCAAGTCACAAACAGACCTTCCTGGGTGTATAGTATGAGTCTTTATAGGATGGAGAGTCAGGTGGAGAATTCTAGGTAGATTGGATATGAGACGGATCTGTAAGGTCCGTCTCATATTCAACCTACCAACATTCTCCACCTGATTCTCAATCCTATAAATACTCATGTACTATTCAACCAGGCAGATCTGTTTGTGGGCGAAACGTTGTAAGTAAAGGATCATATTATACTACTTTTGTGTTTTCTTTTTACACCCATATGAATTCAAGTACAGCCGGTCAGATGAACTCTCATATACGACTAGTCAAATGGTCACTCGGGTACAGACAGTCAAATGGTCACTCGGTACAGACAGTCCACAACATATGGTCACCCAGGTACAGACAGTCAAATGGTCACTCAGGTACAGACAGTCAAATGGCACTCAGGTATAGCCAATCAGATGGTCACTTAGATACAGCCAGGCGGACACCGAAGTGACACTCAAGTCAAGTACAGTGAAACGAACACTCAGATAGTCAGGTACACGCAAACGGACACTCAGATAGTCAGGTACAGTCAAACAGACACTCAACCGGGTCATGGGAGGAAATCTGGAGTAGGATTATCGACAAGGTGGATTTCCATCTCTCACTTTCCAATTAAGTTAAACATGAGACACATACAACGCTGATGCGGGAATAATGAAACAGGGACAATGAAGTGCTTGGTAATTCCTATTAAGTGGAAAGACTCATATTTAATTATCTGAGGGGAAATTTTAATCCTTACGATCTGCCGAATATAGCGAGGAGGATTTTGGCACGTGTAATTATAATTCGATATATTAAACTTCAGTGATGAAATCAATCATTGAAATCTCAGCAACGATCATTACAGTGTGCTAATTAATATTAAATTAATTTAAAGTCTTTAAAAGTGAGTCTTCTGCAGCTCAGTCCAGCACTTGACGTTGACGCGCTTATTGCACGACTGGTTACACAAATAACAACTCGGGGTGCGGAGTGGAGAAAGATCTCAGCATAGACAGAGGAAAACCTGAACACCAGACAACAGACTTAGAGTCGAAACATGAGAATGTACGTCGCCAAGGAAGGTATTGGTTTGGAAACAGAGTAGTCGAGATGAGTGGAACAGTTTGTCTAGTAGAGTCAGTGAAGCTGAAACCTTTGGTAGCTTCAAATTTAGGTTAGGTAAATACATGAGAGGGGTTAGATTTGCACATGAGTTAAAAGGATTATCCTTTAGGTAGCACTGAAAATGGGTTTGCAATTTTTTTTTTTGTTAATTGGTTTGAGAATGACTTGCCTAGTATGGGTAAGTAAGTAAGTAAGTTTATTCAGGTATACACAAATACAGTTACATAGAATTATCATACATAGCAGCATATGTGTAGAGAACCTAGGATAACCCAAAAAAAGTCAGACAGAGTGACTTATTTCCATTGGGGTCCTTTTACCTTATTAATATAATATAAACGTTATAATATTTTCTTATTCTACAATGAAGATAACATCTTATTATCATACTAAAAAGACTATCTACTACAAGAGGGTCATTAAGACTATCTACAATACGAGGGTCATTACTAGGAATAAGGTAAAATTTACACGTATGTTAGCTAAAAAATAGAAAATCATTCCCCTCCCTTTCTGTAGCTACATTCATCAGACACCTTTTGGCACTCTTCTTGAATTTGGGTTCATGCTATGACTGGCTTTGACATGTGCGGGTAGTCTGTTCCATTCCTTTATTGCTGTACAATAAAAGGTGTTTGAAGCTTGGCCACTGACTGTGGGTACTACAAAGTTGTGCTCTCTCCCCCTAGTACTATGATTGCTTTGGTTCCCAACCTTGACAAAATTGACAGCAAGATATTCTGGACACTGTTTGTGAGCAATTTTATAAACATGATTTAGCTTCAGTTGTTTTTACTCTGTCTTCAACATTCAGCATATCCAACTGCTGTAATTCATCCTGGCCTACATGTTCTCTTGGTCCCAGCCCCAGGATGAATCTTACGATTTTGTTCTGGGTGATTTGCAGTCTTTCAGGTTTTTTTGTCAAGGCAGAGTACCATGAAGAGCAAGCGTAATCCATATGGCATTGTATAAGGGCTAGACATAGGGTCCTGCGAGCCTCAGTAGGTAGACACTGTGCTTGTCTATACAGGAACTTCAGTCTGGCATTCGCTTTCTTTACTACACTGTTCCCTATCAATTCTCCTGACATGCATGGGTCAAAGGGGATTCCCAGATATTTTACTGATGAAACCAAAGTGATGGGCTCCCCATTACACTGGACATTAAAATTATTTACCCTTCTCAGTTTATGTTTCGTGCCAAAGAGAATGGCTTCAGTTTTCCCTAGGTGTAATGATAGTTTGTTGTCTACTAACCATTTGCTGCAGGACTCCAGTTCCAGTGTTAAAACATTAGCTGTATCTTGTGGGTCTTTACCTGACCACTAACAGGGCATTGTCATCTGCATACAGTAGGAGTTTCACTTGACACTGATAGGCATGTCATTGACATAACATAAGAATAATAAGGGACCCAGAATACTACCTTGGGGAACTCCACATGTTGTCGGCAGGGGTTCTGATTCCGTTTTGTTGATTTTGACAATTTGTCTCCTGTTGCATAAGGTAGGACTTAAACCAGTCTACAGAACCTATACCGATAGCTTGAAGTTTCGTACATAATATATTGTGGTTGACAGTATCGAAGGCCTTTTGGCAAGGTTCATAAGGGTTACCTTTTAACCGGGTTGAGTAAGATCTTCTAAAGCCCGATTGATAGCTATGGAGAATGTTGTTGTCATTAAGGTACTTAACTACTTGAGAGTACACCGCCCTCTCTAGAATTTTGGATATTATACTGAGTATACTAACCAGGCCTATAGTTGCTGACATCAGACCTAATATTTTTCTTGAAGATAGGAGTAACTCTGGCCTCCTTGAACCCCTCCGGTACGGTATTAATGGTGATTGATAGATTTATTATGTGAGCAATAGGGATTGACAGTTCAGAAGCACCATCTTTTAGGAACTTAGAGGGGATGTTATCAGGGCCTGTGCTCTTAGTTGGGTTTAACCTGCTTAGTTCTTTTTGAATAAAGTCATGAGATACACTTACTAGTTGACAACTGTTTGGGTTACCCTTTATTGGTATAGTATGTTGAAACTTATCAGAGTCTGTGTTAAAGGTATTTGATGCAGCTGGTAGTTTACTTGCTAGTGTTGATGCAACAGGTGTGTAGTAAGAATTAAAGCAATTTGCCACCTTAGATGTTTCGTGGCATACCTCATTATCGATAGTGAGTACTATGTTAGACCTATCTACTGGCTTATGGCTATACCCCAACTGTTTTAGTTGTTGCCAGAGCTTTCTGGGGCTATGCTTATACTCTTCAATTTTTGTGCAATAGTGCTTTGCCTTTGCTCCTTTTATAAGTCTCTGTACTCTGTTCCTCACCCTTTGGAATTCATTTAGTGCTGCAATATCCTGTCTGTTTGCTTAAATCTTTTTAGCAGCTGGTCTCTGAATTTCATATTATCTAATATCTCAGTAGTCATCCAGGGTTCAGTTCTTCGTTTAATCCTAACCTCTTTAATTGGTGCAATATTATCAAGGATGGTAGTGAACATTGTTTTCAATTTTTCCCAGGCATCGTTTACGTCCGTGCAACTTGTTATCTCTGTCCAGTCACAATTGTGTAGCCTATTTACCAGTATTTCTTTACTGTAGTTTCTAGTTGACCTCATTTTTATTGTCCTGTGTAGGCCTATCCTATCCCTAGTGATTTTCCTGGTGCAGTAAATGATGAAATGATCACTAAGACCTGTGGTAATGACGCCTGAGGGACTAATGTTCTCAGAGCGGTTACAAAGTATGTGGTCAATTAGGGTGGCTGAGAACTGTGTGATCCGGGTTGGTGTATTAATTAGTTGAGTGTAACTATTTAAACCTAGAATTTGCTTATACCTTTTGCATAGCCCGTTATTTTGCTGCTGAAAACAGATATTGAAGTCGCCCAGTATTATTGTCTCTCAATTGTTTTCAAGTCCGGACAAGACTCTGGAAAATTCTTCTAAGAACTGGTCCTGGGTAGGAGGGCGGTAACTAGTTCCTACTAAGATGGGTTTGGTTTTGGGAAGCAGCACTTCAAACCATAGAATCTTCAGTTTAACGTTATTTAAATCAGGTCTTGGGTTGTAAGCTAAGTCATTTCTAATGTAGGCACATACTCCAC
The DNA here is from genome assembly GCF_026875155.1 of Cherax quadricarinatus. Taxonomy (NCBI): domain Eukaryota; kingdom Metazoa; phylum Arthropoda; class Malacostraca; order Decapoda; family Parastacidae; genus Cherax; species Cherax quadricarinatus. The sequence continues at coordinate 29,343,095 of NC_069437.1, forward strand.
CGCCCTTTCTGTTCCTATCTAAGCGTTTTATATTGTAACCTTCTATTTTGACCTCGTCGTCAGTCAACGTATCATCCAACCAGGGTTCAGAGATGGTTATAACTGCCGCCCTAATTTTGTTAGCTAGAATCCTAATCTCTGCCAATTTAGGAAGAAGTGATCTTGCGTTGACATGAATAAAGTGAAGGCCTGTTTTCATAAAACAATTATCATCATCAGTATATGGCAATGGGTCATTTGTATTAAAATTAGGTAAATCAATGTCATCACTGCTAAAGGGTAACTGTGCCAAAGTGCATTTGTTACACACAAAATGAATTCTGGCACCGTTGCTGTAATTATACATACATCCATCATGACCCCACCCTTACACATTTTACATAAGGTGCCTTTTCTGTTTTTCATGCGTACTTTAGTACAGTGTATGTCACTGTTTGGTAGTGTTTGAGATAATAATGGCTGTATTGTCTCACATTGACCTATGTATGCATTACATATGGAGTTAAGGTTATCATTCCTAGCTACTAGACCGTCATTATCACCATCATTTATCTGTCTGTTTTGCCTCTGCACAATAGTTTGAGGTCCTGGATTAATTTGGATATCACCACTTAAGAGCGCTACAATAAGAGCTGTGTGCCACTGTTTTTGTTTGGGTATGTGGTGTTGCTATACCTTGCGGCGATAGTGACATGTACTTTTCTGGTAGGATGGCAGCTGTTGGTCTTTTACTGTCCAGGGCACTGTTACTCCATTCACCTTTTCCAGCCCCCATGACTGATTTCTTTCTTCATGGAATTGAAGAAGAAGGATAAATATAATTATGGCAGCCTGTACCCCCCCCCTAATGCCTGCCATTTTCACTCTTCGCTCTTTTACTCATATACAATAATATTTATTTCTCTTTTCCAGTCACCTAGTACACTTAGTATCTGCTTTAGCAATCACCACTGAATTACTAGTAAATTTTCTTCTTCAAAACCCTCTTCACTGCTCACTTTTCCCTTAACTTCACAAACCCTTTCAGTTAACCCTTATTACACACTCCCCTTCCCGCCTCACTTCACAGTCCGGCTTCACCTATTAACTTCTAACTCCTTTCCATTCTGGTACCAGAAAGGTTTAATCAATGGTTTTATCCTTCCAAAACCCCCTCAATTCCATTTATCGGGGGTTGTGTGGGGTTGTTGTCTGCCTGACCTGATCTGCTGACTCGGCCATTTTTTAAAACACTGAGGGAAGTAAACGCCACCTACAACCTGACTTTCCTTGAGTTATAGATATATTTGGCGTTTTTCGCTATAATTCTCTCACTGTACACTGGTCAGCTGAATATAGGTCAGCTACTAAAACATTAACCTTGACTGTAGGCCTGCTACAGTGTTCCTCCTTTCTTATGTTCCTGGACTGAAGAAGCCACTCGTGGCGAAACGTTTCCTTTAGTAAATGTCCTGAACTGTACAAAAGTGTCTTTTTTCCACACCTTGTTGGTATCACCATACCAGTTCTCAAACGTTCTTGGTCTTCTAGGGAAAATAAGCTGAGTTGTGCCATTTCGCTGGGGACGCAAAGCTAATAAGGAAAATATGAGATTCACACTCACAGGTAAAGATTACTTAAACAAAATAAGAGTATGGAAATATAAACCATATGCAGTATAATGTGATTCTTTATTCACAACGTTTCGCCCATACAGTGGGATTTTTCAAAGTCACAAACAAATCTGTTTGTGACTTGAAAAAGCCCACTGTGTGGGCGAAACGTTGTCAAAAAGACTCATGAAACGTAATGACACGATTGCAAACAAACCAACCACGGGTTCAATCCCCCCCGTGGTATGGTTGTCAATAAAGGATCACATTATACTGCATAGTGTTTATATTTCCATTGTGTCGGTATTTATCCCATTTATTTCCAAATAAGAGTATATTTCAATGTCATGCATGAGTATGTTCACTCTGCATGGAGATGTTTCTTCTGTATGAATGTCGACCGACAGCTGGACCAGTTATTATTCTACATGGAAACTTAGATTTGCATTTATTTAGGTTGTAGAATATTTTAAACTCCAGGGATTTGTGTTTCACAATACTTTACAGTTTTAACTTTGGCAATCCTCTCTGTTGATTTAGACAGTCTGCTTGTGTCTCACACAATAGCATACAAAGATCTACAGACATTTCTCATTTTTTCGTTTTTATTTTTTTTACGTAGATAAATATTTTTGGAGTAACACTCTTATTAAACAAAATTTGTACATCATCAGTGTGCTCCTTTCATTTTTTGGTGTGGGGTGTTCCGAGAGTGTCTTTGCATTAATGCCCCTACTTCTGTCCATTTTTAGGTTCTCTTTTGCTCCCAACAACCCACTAAAGTGTATGGGCGCACGCATTGAAAAATCACACCCAAAAACTTATAAGGGACGATTTTTTTTTAATAAAGGTTGCTCCGACAAGATTTAAAAACCACATATGGGTATGTTTAATGTGGCGCCAAAGCTATCAAAAATTTCAACAAAAGCAGAACTATAACGCAGGACGAAAAGGTTTCCCCCTAGCTTTGAAGTGGTGAAGACACGTACCGGGAAAAAGGGGATGAAAAATAGACAAGTGCATCATAATGGGGAATCTTTATTGTAGACGTTTCGCCTCCAGGGCTTTATCAAAAAAATTGTTGGACAAGTTGGAAGAAGGAAACTTGCACAATAAATGTAATTAGTTGCCTTTGCTTTATTTATGGTGTGGAAGTCACCGTAGTTATTGACAAGAATGTGGATGTTGCATGTGTCTAATTTTCATCTTGTCGGTATTGTATACATTCATGTACAACTTGTCAGACACTGCAGCATCATGGAATCTTGGTTCAGAGGACATCTCCACAACCTTCTTCAGTTCTACTAACCCGTCCCTTGGGTATGACCTACTTGCACCTACCAGTGACAAATGCCTTTGCCTACCTGTCCGAATTATCACCTATGGCCCTATATAAGGCACCTTTGTACTTCCCATTCTTCACCGACGGTTTGCACTTTCTACTCCAGATTCTACGATTACGTCTCTTCACAGTATATAGTTCTACCGTCTTCAAATTATGTCCTGGAATTTGTATTGATAAAGCTACTGGATGGCGAAACGTCTACATTCAAGATACCCAGATGTTTCATGTGTCTAATTTTCATGGTTGTCCATGTTGAAAATTGTCTTTATTATTGTGAAAAATGGTTTAGAAAACCCATAAGTTTAAGAATGAGATTCCATGTTGCACAAGTATCTCATTATTATTATTAAACGAGGAAGCGCCAAGTCCGTAGGACTTGTACATTACTGGTTTTCAAACAGGGTTGTCGGTGCGTGGAACGATCTTCCGAGTAGGATAATTGAGGCTAGGTCCCTGGGTAGCTTTTAAAAGAGATTGGACACATATATGAATGGGAGGGGGTAGGTTTGATTGGTGTCGTGGGTACGGGAGTAAGTACTTGGGTAGCTTTGGAAAAGGGTGGTTTTAGTCGAGACCTTCTCTCTCAACAGTAGTGGTTTTGAAGAATTGAGACACTTATGCAACACATGGGAATCTTTATTGAAGAAACGTTTCGCCACACAGTGGCTTCATCAGTCCAATACAAAGTCGAAATGGGTAAGGAGAGTAGAAGTTTGAGGTAATCAGTCTCTCAACCTGGAATCGATGTGTTCAGTCCATCACTCTTGTAGGAAGTGCAGCATAGGGCCAGAGAGGTGGCTTATATACTGCAGTGAGATGAGTTGAGGAGGCGGGATCACAGTGGGACCTGCCACTAGTGTAAGTAGGTCGTCGTCCAAAGGTTGGGCAAGAGTTGAAGTCTTTGTACCAAGATCCCATGATGTTGCAGTGTCTGACAGATGTGATGAATGGTTTTGAAAACCGACAAGTTGAAGAATTGAGACACTTATGAAACACACGGGAATTTTTATTGAAGAAACGTTTCGCCACACAGTGGCTTCATCAGTCCAATTCAAAGTCGAAATGGGTAAGGAGAGTAGAAGTTTCTTCAATAAAGATTCCCATGTGTTGCATAAGTGTCTCAATTCTTCAACTTGTCGGTTTTCAAAACCGTTCATCACAGTGGTGGTTTTGATAAGGACCTGCCTTGTATGGGCCAGTAGGCCTTCTACAGTGTTCCTCCATTCTTATGTTCTTAATGGGAAGCAATCGGGTTTGATTCATGAAAGGGGATTATATATTCAATTCCTTGAAACAAGAGCACTTCATCACCGCCTTCCCGGAAGGCTGACCCTGTGAGTGATCGAGAAAAAACCGCTCATCCAGTCATGGTTTTACCACTACTTGTATCTGAAGAGATAATAAAAAATCTGAGACTAAAATAAAGTTTGGAAGTAACTTTACAAAAGCCAATTCTCGATCGAAAGACCAATGTCAGAAATGTATGCGCGTTATCTTACAAGTAACGGAAAGAACCGGTTTTGACCAGAGTCTGACAAAACTTCAGACAACCAGTTGTTTTTTCCCAGCGTGTGTCACCACTTGATATAGCTGGTGGTTGTTTTTCGCGGGTGTGTCAACATTTGACACAACTGGTAGTGGTTCTTCCCGGCGTGTGTCAACACCTCAGACAGATGAACACACCCGTCCATCTTGAGTCTTCACGCATCACGCTAAAATTAGCCCAGTGAAGCCTCTCTCCCTGGGACCAAATTTTGAACGTCTTCCATAAAAATTTTTGAAAGTTAGCAAATATCATCACTTGATGAATAATATTACTGATTCACATGAAAGGAAACGAGAGTTTATGGGCTTCGTCTCTCAAAATATTTATCATTGCTCATTGCCTTGTCTTGTATATAACCTTCCCTTAACACATCCTCCTTTCCATTGTACGTTATTCCCTTCCACATAGACCACCCCTCTAAATAGGTACCCACGAATGAAAATCCATTAAATTCCAGAGTCTAGTTATACATATTCATAATTTTCTAATATATTCTGTGCCTCTCATGCAATCATGGGGTACCTTTTCATTTAATATAAAATGCTGAGATTCTGGGAAATTTTGCCTTTAATATTTAATATTTAATATTTAATATTTGGTTAAAAATGATAAGAGTATAACATCAGTTGTGTTATTTATATGTAAATAATTCCCACTTTTTTCCCTTTATATCAAGTAGGTCGGCTGTCACCCCTGTATTTCGCACTTATAAAATTGAAACAGAAAATCACATACATGAACAATATACTGTGTTAACAGTTTAGAGTCGCAAATACACGAGTGCAGAAAAAAAAATTACAGTAAGGAATTGCTAAACCTTTAAAGGTCATATAGTTGCTGAGAAATGGCATTTAACCAGGTTTAATTCGAAAAGGGAAGGATAGCTTCGATTTCTTGGGTCAAGAGCCCTGGATCAACATCAAGGCACCTAGGGTAAGGGGTTACCTTGATACTGGATAAAACCTTTCAGGCAGCACTCGTAAATGTATCCCCCTTTAGTGCAGCTTGTCTGTTACTGTTTGTTGAACTCTCCTGTCGTAAAGTTGAACACGTGTACCGATTATTCGCTTTTTGAAGGCATCAGTTTATTTTCAATATGAAGTTGTTTTTTAACACCGGCTGTTTCATCAAGGTTTGGTGGTACTTTCACCATCACTCCATCACTATCTTGCCAGAGGGACGCCAATACAGTTCAAAGCTGCAAATATCCCCTCCCGTCCTTCAGAGTGCAGGCACTGTATTTCCCATCTCCAGGACTCAAATCCGCCTAACCGGTTTCCCTGAATCCCTTCATAAATGATACTTTGTCAACACTCCAACAGCACGTCAAGTCATAAAAACAGCTTGTCTCCACTCAGTCCTAACACACACACGCTTGCTGGATGTTTAAGCCCCTCGCACACAAAACCTCTTTTACCCCCTCCAATCTTTCCTAGGACGACCCCTACCCCTGTCTTCCTTCCACCTGAGCAACCCCTCTTCAGCTTTCTGGATAATACTTTTGGTAATTCCGCATCTCCTAATCTCCAAGCTACGAATTCATACCACACATTACCCTCAGACACAAAATTTCCAGTTTCCAGTCTACTACTTGCTGCAACATTCACAACCCGTGTTTCACACCCATATAAGAGCGTTGGTACCATAATTTATGTAAAAAAAAATATTAGGAAGAGAGAAGAGGAGCCATAACCACTTGTGAGGTGTGTTAGTTACCATAAGACACTTGGTCTGTTGTTTGTATATATATATATAATATATATATATATATATATATATATATATTATATATATATATATATATATATATATTATATATATATATATATAGGTAGTAGGTTGGTAGACAGCAACCACCCAGGGAGGTACTACCGTTCTGCCAAGTGAGTGTAAAACGAAAGCCTGTAATTGTTTTACATGATGGTAGGATTGCTGGTGTCTTTTGTCTGTCTCATAAATATGCAAGATTACAGGTACGTCTTGCTACTTCTGCTTACATTTAGGTCACACTGAACATACATGTACACGTTTATTTATACACACTCATCTGAGTTTTCGTTGATTTTATCTTAGTTCTTGTTCTAATTACTTTTCCTTTTATATCCATGGGGAAGTGGAATAAGAATCTTTCCTCCGTAAACCATGCGTGTTGTAGAAGTCAACTAAAATGCCGGGAACAATGGGCTAGTAACCCCTTTTCCTGTAATAATTACTAAAAAGAATAAGAAGAAAATTGTCAAAGTGGGAAGTCTGAATGTGCGTGGATGTTTTGCGAATGATAAGAGATGATTGTGGATGTTATGAATGAGAAGAAGCTGGATATCCTGGCTTTAAGTGAAACAAAGATGAAGGGGGTGGGTGAGTTTCAGTGGAGAGGAATAAATGGGATTAGGTCAGGGGTTTCTAATAGAGTTAGAGCTAAAGAAGGAGTAGCAATAATGTTGAAGGATAAGCTATGGCAGGAAAAGAGGGACTATAAATGTATTAATTCAAGGATTATGTGGAGTAAAATAAAGGTTGGATGTGAGAAGTGGGTTATAGTAAGCGTCTACGCACCTGGGGAAGAGAGAAGTATAGAGGAGAGAGTGAGATTTTGGGAAATGTTGAATAATTGCGTGGGGAGTTTTGAACCAAGTGTGAGAGTACTTGTGGTTGGGGATTTTAATGCTAAAGCGGGAAAAAATGTAGGTAAATTTGGGGTGCCAGGGGTAAATGAAAATGGGGAGCCTTTAATTGAGCTATGTGTAGAAAGAGGTTTGGTAATAAGTAATACATATTTTATGAAAAGGAGGGTAAATAAATATACAAGGTATGATGTAGCATGTAATGAAAGTAGTTTGTTAGATTATGTATTGGTGGATAAAAGGTTGATGGGTAGGCTCCCGGATGTACACGTTTATAGAGGGCAACTGATATTCGGATCATTATCTAGTTGTAGCTACAGTTAGAGTAAGAGGTAGATGGGATAAGAGGAAAATGGCAACAAGTAAGAGGGAGGTGAAAGTGTATAAACTAAGGAAGAGGAAGTTCGGGTGAAATATGAGCAACTGTTGCAGAAAGGTGAGCTGGTGCACGTATTAGAATGCAGTATTTAGAATGTGGGCAGAAGTTTTGTGGTTATAGGAGGGTGGGTGCAGGAGGAAAGAGGAGTGATTGGTGGAATGATGAAGTAAAGGGTGTGATAAAAGAGAAAAAGGTAGCTTATGAGAGGTATTTACAAAGCAGTAGTGTTATAAGAAGAGTAGAGTATATGGAGAGTAAAAGAAAGGTGAAGAGAGTGGTGAGAGAGTGCAAAAGGAGAGCGGATGATAGAGTGGGAGAGGTACTGTCAAGGAATTTTAATGAAAATAAGAAAAAAATTTGCAGTGAGTTAAACAAGTTTAGAAAGCCAGGGAACATATGGATTTATCAGTTAAAAACAGAGTAGGGGAGTTAGTAGATGGGGAGATGGAGGTTTTGGTAGATGGCGAGAATGTTTTGAGGAACTTTTAAATGTCGACGAAGAAAGGGAGGCGGTAATTTCATGCACTAGCCAGGGAGGTATATCATCTTTTAGGAGTGAAGAAGAGCAGGATGTGAGTGAGGGGGAGGTGCGTGAGCATTACGTAGAATGAAAGGGGGTAAAGCAGCTGGAGCTGACGGATCATGACAGAAATGTTAAAGCAGGGGTGACATAGTGTTGGAGTGGTTGGTATTTTGTTTAATAAATGTATGAAAGAAGGGAAGGTACCTAGGGATTGGCGGAGAGCGTGTATAGTCCTTTATATAAAGGGAAGGGGGACAAAAGAGATTGTAAAAAATATAGAGGAATAAGTTTACTGAGTATACCAGGAAAAGTGTATGGTAGGGTTATTATTGAAAGAATTAGAGGTAAGACAGAATGTAGAATTGCGGATGAGCAAGGTTTTAGAGTGGGTAGGGGATGTGTAGATCAAGTGTTTACATTGAAGCATATATGTGAACAGTATTTAGATAAAGGTAGGGAAGTTTTTATTGTAATTTATGGATTTCGAAAAGGCATATGATAGAGTGAATAGGGGAGCAATGTGGCAGATGTTGCAAGTATATGGAATAAGTGGTAAGTTACTAAATGCTGTAAAGAGTTTTTATGAGGATAGTGAGGCTCAGATTAGGGTGTGTAGAAGAGAGGGAGACTACTTCCCGGTAAAATTAGGTCTTAAACAGGGATTGTAATGTCACCATGGTTGTTTAATATATTTATAGAGGGGGGTTGTAAAAGAAGTAATGCTAGGGTGTTCGGGAGAGGGGTTTGGGTTTTAAATTATGGGGAATTAAAATATAAAAGGGGAAAGTGACACAGTTCCTTTTTGCTGATGATACTGTGCTTATGGGAGATTCTAAAGAAAAATTGCAAAGGTTAGTGGACAAAATTTGGGGATGTGTGTAAAGGTAAAAGTTTGAAGTGAACATAGAAAAGAACAAGGTGATGAGAGAAATCAAATGATTTAGATAAAGAAAAATTGGATATCGAATTGGGGAGGAGGAGTATGGAAGAAGTGATGTTTTCAGATATTTGGGAGTTGTGTCAGCGGATGGATTTATGAGGGATGAGGTTAATCATAGAACGTGAAGGAAAAAAGGTGAGTGGTGCATTGAGGTAATGTGGAGGCAAAAAATGTTATCTATGGAGGCAAAGAAGGGAAGTATGAAAGTAAGTAGTACCAACCTTCTTATATGGGTGTGAAGCTTGGGTGGTAAATGCAGCAGCGAGGAGGGGGTTTGGGAGCAGTGGAGATGTCCTGTCTAAGAGAAAATGTGTGGTGTAAATATTTTGCAGAAAATTTTCGGAGTGTGGAAATTAGAGAAGGTGTGGGTTAATAAAGTATTAGTCAGAGGGCTGAAGAGGGTTTGTTGAGGTGGTTGGTTCATTTAGAGAGAATGGATCTAAGAATGACATGGAGAGCGTATAAATCTGTAGGGAAAGGAAGGGGGGTAGGGGTCGTCCTCGAAATGGTTGGAGGGAGGGGGAAAAGAGGTGTGGGCGAGGGTTTGGACTTCCAGCAAGCGTGCGTGAGCGGTTAGATAGGAGTGAATGGAGACAAATGGTATTTGGGACCTGACAAATCTGTTGGGAGTGTGAGCGGGGTAATATTTAGGGGAAGGGTTTTAAAGGGAAAACCCGGGTTTATTTTATGTAACCGGACTTGAGTCCTGGAAATGGGAAGTACAATGCCTGCACTCAAAGGAGGGGTTTGAGATATTGGCAGTTTGGATATAAAATATATATATTTTATATATATATATATATTATATATATATATATATATATTGTGGGATTTTTAAACGTATATACTTCTAAACTGTTGTATTCTGGGCACTTCTGCAAAAACAGTGAAAGTGAGGGGGGAAAGTGTTGAATGATGAGAAAGTATTTTCTTTTTGGTGATTTTCTTTCTGTTTGGGTCACCCTGCCTCGGGGGAGACGGCCGACTTTTTAAAAATATATATATATATATATATATATATATATATATATTATATATATATATATATATATATTATATATATATATATATATATATCATGCCGAATATGTAAAACTGGTCAATTAGCAAAGAACTCATTTAAAATTAAGTCCTTTCTAAAATTTTCTCTTATACGTTTAAAGATATATTTTTTTCATTAATGTTAATGTAAAATTTTTAATTTTGCACCAAAAGAATCTTAGAAAACTTACCTAACCTTATTATAATAAGTGCAATTTATTTTAGCTTAACCCAAACTAATATATTTTAGATTTTTTTACGGGAATTTAATACTAAACAAACACGTGAAATATATTTTTTTCGTTAGGTTCAGAATTTATTTTGGCGAAATTTTTGCATACACAAATTTTGCTTGTCCTATATGGCAAGATGAGCGTTGCTACTAAAGCCAAGATCGCAAGTTCTGCCTATTCGGCACGACATATATATTAATATATATATAAAATATATATATATAAAATATATATATATATATATTATATATAATATATTTTTTGTTGTGTGTGTGTGTGTGGGTTGTGGGTGTGGGGTGTGGTGTGTGTGTGTGTGTGTGTGTGTGTATGTGGTGTGTGTGAGATGAGGCAGTGGTTTAAATTGCGTGTGGTGAAGGCATAACAGTACTCTGGCAAATATTTATAATATCGCTCTTTACGAGACTAATCTCAGCCAGTTACTGTAAATCTTCCCATGAACTAGTGAAACAGGGATAAAGGTAACCAGTTTAGACACTACTTGAAATTGGGAAATGAATTTTCCCGAACGTTAAAAAAATATAAGTAAATTTACACTACCCACAGTTTGTCTAAAAAATAGTATTCACAACAATGGACCAAAATTCAATAGGGCAAGCGAGTTGTGTTCGCCCTCTCCCATCAGTTTTCCAGCTAAACGCAACTCGTATTAACAAACGACAAGGTGGCTGCACACGCACTAGCAAACACTAACGAACCCCTCACACAACCTGATGACCTTTTTCCTAAAAATTGGTGGGATTTTCCCCGGGGTTTTGGCCTCCCTTGATTATAAAATAAAAATTTTTTAAAAATTGGTTTTCCCTTTTTCGGAAGGTTTTTATTGGTAAAACCTGCAGTTCTTAACGTCCCCTAGAAAATTTAAAATTTGTTTCCCTCCCGGCGAGTAAATTTTTAGATTTACCCTTTTGTTGGGCTTAAAGTTTACTGAAAAATCTGAAACCTCAGAAAATAAATTCTAGATCTGGCGGTTAAAAAGGAAATGGGCCAATCCATCCAAAAATAAAAGCAAAATTACCAAAATGTTCCTAGCCTTTTCCCCCTAGGTACCAATTCCCCCCACCCCACCACGCCTCTCAATTCAGGCTCCCTCTGCCCAATCACCGTCCCCTCCCTTCCCCATCAGGTTATCAGGTTCCATACTCCTCCCCGCTCTCCATCACTAATGAATGAGTAAAGAGGAATAATAATTAAGTACTTATCAATGCTTCCATAAAATGTCTGGAATAAATAGGTTAATGTGTAAATAATAAAATAATAATGACATATTTTAAAAAAATACCATTAAACTCACAAATGTCAGGAAGGGGAGGGGGGGTGGTCAGTAATTAATGGTACGTGTTAAACTCTCAAAAGCTATCACCATTAATATAAATGAATGGTTGGTTAATTAATAGGATTAGCTATACTGCTACATCCCTAAGCACCAAAGCTTTTTTCCCTAAACTTACCGTAATCCTTTTTAGTCAGTAGGGCTCTGCGTCCCACCGCTTCACATAAGAAATACGAAGCCTCACTCGGTGACAGCAAGTACATCTATCTTCATGCTGGTCCCAGACGATCTGAACTTCGGCCATTGACAAACAATCCCTTATACTTTCTGAATCAGTTGATAGCCTATCATTCCAAATTTTACCTAAAATTCCAAATAAACATTGAAGAGTATAAATAAAGCCTCACAAACTCTTTGCAACATGGGTCCACTGCTAGTGCAAATCACGATTATTCGTAACTTTATAGCAAAAGTAAATAAATTCGAATAAAAAAATTGGAATGTCCATTTGAACTATTTTTCTCTTGTCCTAACACAATTTTTATACGTATACTTATATGCAATTTAACGAAACATTCTTGTGATCATTCATATTCTCAGAACAGAGAAGGAAATAAGCAGTAGTCTTATATACAGGAGGGATAAACCTCACACATGACCCTGGTGTTATAAAGATACATTGTAGTACATGGGAAAGACATAAAAGAGGACTTGGAATTTTACATCCAGGCTGTCTACTGAGATCTATCTACTTCTAACCTAGATTAAAGACTATCATGAATTATCCAGGTGTGTTATTCAAGGATAGGAACGCATAAGGCTCTTTCTCCATCCATACCGCTAGCATAAAACGAGGATTGAGAATAAATCAGGCCATATTGAAAAATTGGCTAGGAAATTTACAGGAGAGATGAGACTGGATGGAAGACGTGAGCTATATATAACTACCTATACTAATTTAATATGGTACTGTTCCTGTCTTAAACTACTCACTTTACTCTTGCAAAGCTGTGTATACCAGTGGTTCAGGATGGTGGATAGCCCCACACTTTGAATTCGAGATGGGCGTTAGGCTCTGTGATTTAATTTGTCATGACATTAAGATTTTTTTTTATTGTGAAAGCTTCTTGTATACAAAGTCTTGGGCTGTGACTTTCAGAGTTAACATCTGATTATTAATTATTAACGTATTTAAACCATTGAATTGTATGTACTGATTTTCTCATTTTTTAGCCAGTAAATAGGATGATTAAAATGTCTTATGTCAATAAACGTTGGGATGCAGATATGAATCACAACAGTAGACACAAGAACCACACAAACTAATGAGGCAGCAACAGACGCAGGACCACAGACACTAAAAAAAGCAGGGACACAATAGACGCGCTGCCAGATAAACGAATGACGCACTAACAGATGCAAGGCCTCTTAGATGAAAGATATAGCAGCGCAACAAACGCATGTCCACAGAAACAAAGGACTCGGCAACACAAAAGGAGACAGAAACTAACGACGCAACACAAATGCAGGATCACAGAAACAAACGATGGGGTAAAACAGACGCAGGGCCACACTAACGAAAGACGCAGCAGCAGACCGACGCATGAACGAGAGAGGGAGAAGCTCATTGATTCCTGAAGACCAGGAGAATCCATGCACACTCGAAAGCAGAGGTATAATACTGTTATCATAATTGCAAATTCCATATTACCTTGACATAATTACGAGGCGAGAATGGTGATGCTTCAGTAATTATCGTGGCAGGAGACAAGTTTGTTGCAGCCTGTGCGAATGTGAGGCGGGGTGCGTATGCAGATATGTGCGTATTGCCACGTGTCTTCATTAATTAGTATTTGGGTTAAAATCCCTATCCTTCTTAATAATAATAATAATAATAATAATAATAATAATAATAATAATAATAATATTCTCAAAAAGCGATAAACCCAACATAAAGTCCAAAAAATTATTCTTCTGCACATTCCTTCAAAATCGAAAGTTATATATTGACTGATCCTACTGCTTCATTTTTGTGTTTAATATCAAATTTCCATCCACCTACTGGGAAGGGGGGAAGGGGATTCAACTCCAGTTTATATTAAGTTATTTTGTAAATAATGCTTTCGTATCTTATATGCATTTACACATAAATACAAATTATATATTATACAAATTATGTATGTCGTGCCGAATAGGTAAAACTTGCGATTTTGGCTTAAATAGAAACGCTCTTCTTGCCGAATAAGGCAAGCGAAAATTTGAGTATGCAATAATTTCGCAAAAATCATTCTGAACCTAACGAAAAAAAAATATATTCATTGTGTTTGTTTATTAAATTATTGTAAACTTGTCTAAAATATATTTGGTTGGATTAGGCTAGATTAAATTGCATTTGTTATAATAAAGTTGGTAACTTTTCTAAGGTGCTTTTGTACAAAATTATTAGTTTTTACATTAACATAAATGAAAAAAAAAATTAAACTTATAAGATAAAATTTTAGAAAGGGCTTAATTTTAAATGAGTTCTTGCCAATTGGCCAATTTTACCTATCGGCACGACATAATTTATGCAAAACATCCATTGTGAAAATATAGTAACATCAAAGCACTTTGTGATTTCTCACATTATAAAGGAAATGTAAAAGTAATAGAACAGTAGAAGGCTTGTAAGGCTGAGATTTCACCTCACATATGACAGTATGGTATAACATCCGTCCCAGCATGATGTGGGAGGGAGTGTCGAGAAGCTGTCACGCATAGCTTAAATTCTTCCCAAATTTTATTGATTATAGTTCAATGCTTTGTGACCCTGGTGGGTTTAACGCTTAGTTTTGATTGTAATAATTATAAATACATCTAATTTGTATAACCCTAAACTATTATTCATATTTTAAAATCAATACTATTCTTTATGAAGCCAGATTCAATTATGTCTCTCAGCCATAGATCTGCTTGATACAACTTTCTCGGCCTCTTGAAAATCAGTTGGGTGTTTAAAACTCTTACATGAATAAACAAAGCATTAGACTCTGGTTCGCTTCTGAAATAAAGGGATAACATTTTAGAATCGCGCAGCGACCAAAATACAGTCTCGTTTATTCCAGTGTTCTGTTGTAGACTTGTCACTCGGGGGCGAGATTCATTATGTTATCTAAACCAAATACTAAAATACTCTTACATATATCCCGTTACAACGGAGGGGAAGTATTACGTGTGCCATGGCTCGTTTGACAGCTCACTCAGCTCACGGACTGTCTGTGGTTCGATCCCCGGCTAGGGTGGAAACGTTGGGCATGTTTCCTTACATCTGTTGTCCCTGTGCACCTAGCAGTAAGTAGGTACCTGGGTGTTAGTCTACTCTTGTGGGTCATATCCTGGGGGATGATAGTATACTCTAGATAGTGCTGGGCTTTGAAATGAGCTGAGGTAGGATAACAGTTCTTAGCCTGTAAAATTAATGTGTAAAAAAAAGCAAGAGAAGGAGAAGCAGTGAGGCAGAATTATTAGGGAAGGAACTGGAGGGTAGGACTGGTGGATGCTGGTCTGGAGGGAAGGGAAGACACGCTTTGTTGTATCATTAGTTTCGTAAGAGATGAAGCAATGCTAAATATCCCTTGGTTCAGGTTTTATGGTGTGTTGTTGAGGATTTTGTTCGGGTTATTAACCCGCAGGGGTTAATAACCCAGTATAATCTTCTAAAACCATGTCCTGAGACTGCCTGGCTTATTTTCATTGGGTTCTTTAATCCACACTCCCCAGGATGCGATCCACACCAGCTAGCTAAAACCCGGGTACCTACTTGCTGTTGGGTGAACAGCAAGAAGGAAGACAAGCCCGGCTTAAGGATATAAGCGCAACGTTTCCACTCGCCCGGGAATCGCTCCCCGGTCTCTTGGTGTGTGAGCTGAGGCCGCTGTTGCTTTACCTTCTTGACGTGAAGATGGATCTGAGGACTGACCTTGGAAGGTATCCTATTGGTAGGTAATCCCAGGTAGCTTTGAATATATTTTCCATACCAAGCTACTGGACATACACGGAAACTTTATGTAGCTCTTATAAAATATTTTGAATAGTGCGATTTTTTGCCATCCAGTTGAAAAAGTGCATTCAAAACCTAATAGAAAGTGCTATTCAATTTTACATAAACTTTTTAAATTTGCTTTTCCCAAAAAATGGCATAATATAGATGAGTTTATAAGAGAGCTTACTGTGGTACACAACCTTTAAAATTGCGTTTTATGGGACAGAGATGTTTGATGTAAAATGTAAAAGGTTCGAGAGTCACATTACCTACTTTTCTTCGTAAATTTGGGACTCTTTAATTCCACCATTTTCTTTAAAGAATTGAAATAAATATCTGATGCAGGATCTATCATGTTAAGGTCCATGTTGATTGTTCTTATGTTATTTCATTCATATATATAATATTACCCTCCCGGATAATGGTCTAAATTACTTCACCTAACACGTGCATCATACCCGTATGGTGATAATTCATTTCGTGTCTCCTTAGATATTCGTGATATAATCGTTAGTATGAGGTTGTGTTGGTACTTGGCCTCGTCTAGTTGAGTGCGCTCTTGTTTGTTATCGTGAGTGTCGACTCTTCTCCAGCCGAGTGCTCAGCGAAATGCTCCACATGCTAGTGGCTTTCTTTGTGCTTAACAATATTTGATTACATATAAAAACTACATTTTGTATACTGCAGAAATAAATAGTTTATTTGTTTATCTTGCGCTCCTTTAGTAGGTGCCTCGTTTATTGGATTCCTGCCTTATCAACCTCACCTTCACTAATTTGGGTTTATCCCCTCCCCTCTCCCTCGACCCCCTCCCCCCACCTATCAACTACCTTAGGCCCCTTTTCACCCCATCAGTCGCCCCTCTTTTTCCTCCTTATTAAAACCACTCTCATTACTTCCCCTTCCCCCCCCATAAATATATATACATTATATAAAATATAATATATATTTATAAATTATAAAAAATATATAAATATTTATATTTTTATAATATATATATAATTATTTTTTTTATTTTAGGGAAGTACATACTTTTGAATGAGGTCTCCCTTTTTTTTTATATCATTTGCTTTTTGCGTGTTTGGGGTACAGCGGCCCACACCAACCCAGGAAAAACCCATTAGGGTTTAAAGCTGTGTTTAAAGGATACTCAAACCTCGGGAAATTTAAAAAGGGGTTTTGTGTGTCGGGGAATTTTTGGAGGGCCCGCTGGTCCACAGGACAATCCGTTATTACCACCAGCTTACCTAACCAGGGCCCAGGTTTCCTTTTCCCCATATCCTTTTGCCCCGTTTGCGGTTTTGTCAAAACAGTTTGCGGGTTTTGTGCCTAGCGTTGCTTAAAAATATTAATTTCCCAAAAGCAAAGTTTTTGTTTTGCTGTGCCCAGCCCCCCCAATTAAAAACCCCTTTCCAAATTGGAAAATCCCCCCCGGATGTGACTTTAAAAATTCCAAAACACATAAAAGCCCCTTTTCCACCCTATGTAAACAGGAATAATGGGTTAAGAAGAATTCCCAAACACCTGCCCCCAAACCCAAAAAATTTTTAATCCAGGTTTTGTTTGGTGAAAAGGCCTAACATTTTGATAAGTGTAGAAAAATTTTTAATACTCCAGTTTAAATCAAATTGTAAAAAAAATACTTTTTGGGGTTATATATGACTTAAAACCTTTAAATTTTTTCCCTCTCTCGGGAACACAAAAGGGTAAGCTAAAGGGATTTGAGAAAAAGATCAGGGATTTTAGTCTCTCACCCTACGGGTGAACACCCCCTTTTTTCCAAGCTCAGGGTCTGATACCCTAAATGTTATTCATCTGTATTTGACATTTTTAAAATTTCTGCTGGGGCAGGAAAAAACTTTTTCAGCAAAAAAAATAGCTTTTGCAAATTTGTTTCTTATTCAACGAAAACATAATGGTAAATAAGGTTCTAGTGTTTGAACATATTTGTCTGATTTTGTTTGAATGGTTTTAAAACTAACAATTTGGAAGAATGAGGCACATATGCAACATTTTGGGAATCTTTTTTGGGAAGAAATTTTTTCGCCACCCCAGTGGCTTCATCGTCCAGAAACAAAGCGGGAAAGGGGAAATAGGGAGATGGGGGTTTTTTGAGGAAAATCAGTCCCTCAGCCGGAATTTTTTGTATTCAGCCCATCACTCTTGTAGGAAGTACAGCACAGGCCAAAAGGGGTGGTTTATATACGGGCAGTCGGGTGAGTCAAAGCGGGGAGGAGGCGGGATCACAGGGGGGACCACCCAAATTAGTGTAAGTTTTCAATTTTCAGTTGGGGCCCCCCTTTTTTTGGGCTATGTCCCATTTTTTAAAACTTTTTGTCCCTAAACCATCTTGTTAATTCCTCTCACCATTTTAAAAAGTCATTATCACGGGCTTCCCTATCCCCCGTGTCCCCCAATTGTCGACAAAGGGTTTATTTCCCCTTTTAAACCCCTTTTCGTGGACATACCCCCTTGCTCCGGGGGTAATCTTTTTGAAAACCTTTTTCACTTTCTCTAATTTCTTTACGTGCTTAACCCGGGGTGGGTTGGATACTGGGGACTGCATACTCCAAAATAAATCTGACCCTACCCCGGTGCACATTGCTTTAAAGGGCACCTTACTCAGGTGTCGAAACGATAAAATTTTTTGGGTTTTTGAGGCACCCATATGTTGCAGCAGTTATTTATTTTATATGGCTTTAGGGGATATGCCGGTAAAGATAAATCACCCCCAAAATCCTTTCCCTTTTAATGAGGTTTTTCATCCTTTGGCTCCCCCGGTACTTAAAAGGGCTAAACCCCCAGGGCTAGTTGTTTTGGGCCAGGCTTGCAGGCCTTTTCCAATTCCCCTTTTTAGTCCTACCTGATTCCCCTTCCGTTTTAATTTTCCTCATTTTAAATTTTTTTTTGTGCAAAAAAAGGGGCACCTCTGAATCCTCCCTTCCGTTTAAAAACTTATGTGTACGTACGTATGTGTAACGTTTTGGCTAGCGTACAAAGGAGTGTATGTTAGGACCATTTTGTCCTAGGCTATGGGGCGATTTGACACTAAGGGAAAGTTTATAAAGCTTGCGCGCGCGTGCGGGGGGGTGTTGTGTGTGTGTGGTGTTGTGTGGGGTGTTGTGGTGTGTGTGTGTGTGTGTGTGTGTGTGTGTATCACCCAGTTTTAGGTTGCGGGGGTCGGTCCCAGCTCCTGGCCCCGCCTTTTCACTGATCGCTACAGGTCACTCCCCTGAACCGGGGCTTTAAACTAAAACCCCTTTCTTAAAGCGTGAAAGGACCCGCCCCCCACTACACGCTTCCCAAAATTTCCCCCTTACTGGGCTACTCTGTGGCTGGGAAAAAATACTTCCTAAAAATCCCTGTGATTCATCTGTGTCATTTAACTTCCCCAAATGGTCCCCCTTTTTACCCGTGTTTCCAAACTCTGGGAAAACCTGTCTTTTTTTCCCCCTTGTTTAATTCCCCCTAATATTTTTTATGTCGTTTCATGCCCCCCCCAACTCTCCCCGTCCCCCCTTTTCGTCCCGGGGTTTGGTTTCCCTTAACCTCTCCTCGTAGGGACATTCCCCTTAGCTCTGGGGGGTAGTTTTGTTGCAAACCTTTGCAAATTTCTTTTAGTTTCTTTACGGGGCTTCTAGGTTTGGGGGTTTTCCAAAATGGTGCCGCTTTCTCCAAAATGGGCCAAAAATACACGGTTTACAGGGTCCTGAACGATTCCTTTTTAAAAAGTCGGAATGCTGTTCTGAGGTTTGCAGGCGCCCATATGCTGCAGCAGTTATTTGGTTAAAGTGCGCTTCAGGAGATGTGCCTGGTGTTATACTCCCCCCAAGATCTTTTTCCTTGAGTGGGGTTTTGTAGTCTCTGGCCCCCTAGACTGTACTCCTTTCTGCGGTCTTCTTTGCCCTTCCCCAATCTTCCCAATGACTTTGCATTTGGTGGATTGAACTCCAGGAGCCAATTGCTGGACCAGGTCTGCAGCCTGTCCAGATCCCTTTGTAGTTCTGCCTGGTCTTCGATCGAGTGAATTCTTCTCATCAACTTCACGTCATCTGCAAACAGGACACCTCAGAGTCTGTTCCTTCCGTCATGTCGTTCACAAAATACCCGAAAACAGCACTGGTCCTAGGGCTGACCCCTGCGGGGCCCCCGCTTGGGCACAGGTGCCCACTCTGACACCTCGCCACGTACCATGACTCGCTGCTGTCTTCCTGACAAGTATTCCCTGATCCATTGTAGTGCCTTCCCTGTTATCCCTGCTTGGTCCTCCAGTTTTTGCACTAATCTCTTGTGTGGAACTGTGTCAAACGCCTTCTTGCAGTGTGTGTGTGTACTCACCTATTTGTGGTTGCAGAGGTCGAGTCATAGCTCCTGGGTTTGTGTGTTTGTGTTCTCACCTATAT
>NC_069437.1:29368032-29378032 GCF_026875155.1 Cherax quadricarinatus
GGTGCAGAAGTCATTATCTTTGATGTGCTACTATCGTCCCCAACACAACTATGACCTAACCCTGCCAAGACATTCGATGAGTATGAACGAAAGTTTCTCACCGGGCGTTGTATCGCCAGAGAGAGTAATCCGGGTGGACGCCTGGGCGGGATGAATATCTCCCAGACTTTAAGAACAGCTTCTCGTATAATAGAAAGTAGCTCGGAGACGCTTGGAGTCGTCCAGTTTTTAGTTATACTGGAACGGGTGACGCATGGTGAAGTTCTTATTCATGGAAACAAGTGCAGTGCCAAGACCAACCCAACAAAAAGGTTATCAGAACATAGTATCACAACACTCTGTGAGTGCTAACAACTTACAAACGAGATAGGCAAGACTTGCCTATATGCAGTTTTTATGAAAGGTGCTACACGAATCATGGTTCATCGTACAAGATATTGTGAAATCATACTTCCGTGCAAGATGATGCGAATCATGCAATAAGTGCAAGATTCGAACATGGCTTCACGTGAAGACGTGAATCATGCTTCCTGTGCAAGATGATGCGAATCATGCTTCAGTGGCATGATGCTGTCAATCGTACTTCAACTTGCATGATGCGGTGAGTCCGTGCTTCACGTACAAAATACTGTGAATAATTCTTCTAAAGCAAGATGTAAATCATGCGCCCACATGCAAGATGCTGTAAATCATGTGTCAACGCTGCATTAAGCTGTAAAACTTTCCCCGCACGTTTGAAAATGCAAATCATGCTCCATCGTGCAGATATAAGTCATCACCTACGTGCAAGATGTAAATCATGCTCCCTCCATTCCTTCCTTGACGAACTCTTAAATATCACACTGTGGATTCCCTTAATATTTTGAGCATACACCATAAAATATGCGATGACAATGAACTTAAATTTGGACGTTTCAAAAAATCTTTTTTTTTTTTAGTTCAATTCACAATAAATTATTATCTTGTATTTTTACAGCATCACATAACACTATATTTAAGCAAATTTGAACTGGAAACTTGGGGAGAACATCTCAGTAAGAAAGGATGATATTGCTTTCTTTCATCCAGCGCTTAATGTGAGGATGTGTTGTCTACAGACAAAGCACATCACGTATCCAGGTCCACGTCTATTGGATCCCTAACTGTTACATTTTTATCTTAAAAGGGTAGAAAGAAAAACACTGACTCATCTAAGTATCTTGTCAAAAATGGCTAAAGAATTTGTAATGGAAATCTTCCTGACTATCGTTACGGCTAAATGCATTGAAGACCAGAATATATTCAGTATATCCTTGATATAATCTTTAGCGTTAGAAAATCGGTTTTGCAGGTCAAGGAAATAGTGTAGAATTATCCCGGGGAATTGTCGCAACATTGAATAACAGAGAAAAGATTTCTGGCTGTTTTATTTCTTTCTCTTCATATCTCCAAGTAATATTTTGAGCTCAACTTCCCTAAGATAATCAGGTATGATTGATGTCAGCTTGAGAGCTCGATCAAATATTTAATCTCATATCATGGGGAACTGCTGAGTCCTCAAACATAATAATCATTTCTGAAGTTGTCTTTTCTTGGTGCCAGTTTCTCTAGCTTATCAAGAAGCGTGCGCAATATCAACATCCGAGATGTCGTCACTTACTTGCATTAACAGGTATAATTTTTAAAGGCAGATCGGACTTCCCAACACTCAATTCAGAAGGTATTATCGTTTTTTCAAACCTGCGTACTTTTAGAGTAAAAGAAGGAGAGCTCATGTCCTTACAGGTTTACTTGAAAAGGCGAGATTTCTGAAGTTCCTGGGTTCACGAAAAGTGTCACATTTATGGGCCCTCTCTTCGCGCAGTGCTATTGAAAAACGGATTGGGAAGGGGTTTTAATGCCAGTGCAAAGCAAGGAGGAAAATTTTTGACACGCTTCTTGAATTCCGATCTCGACTTATCATCACAGTCCTATCTGCACACTCTCAGTAAAAATATTTCCAAGTGATACCCCCAGTAACAAAGAACGAGGAACAGCTTGTATGTCCCATATTTGCAACTGACCCAGATTGGTTTCTAGTTTTGAACAACACATTCTTAATGTCCATCGAAGAAACATAACCTCAGCAAACAAGCAGTTGGAACCAAAACTCATATCCATTGACTCATTCCAGCAATCATGGTCGCGAGATCCGCAAAAAGGCCATACTAAGAAAATTCGATCTCTTTAATCACCAATTTCATTGTATTACGCTCGACTGTCGGCCATCGCACTGTGTCGTTAAAGAAATTTGCTGGATCTTCTTTCACTTCCCTCTCCGGGGAAGTTCGTCTTAACCATCTTTATTTCACAATACGGTTAAAGTTTAAACACGATTGTGTGGGCTGCATTCTGCTTTCTATTTCGCGGGAATAGCCCTCGCCAGATGCTTGAACCTATATAACAGTAAAGGATTTTTGTTGGAAAGCAATCACCCTTATACATTTTTCTGCTTTTTTCACCACTGTTCATGGCGCCTTGAAGAAATCCGGGAATCATTCTCATTCCTCTACAAACTGAGGATGAATCATCCATTAATGATCTTAAGCGCAACAAACATTGAGGTTTTCTTCTCGATGTTTATCTGCGAGGAATTACTGAGAATCCGTATTAAAATATCCATCAATGTATTTTTCTCTGCTTTTTAGACAAATCATCACAAATCTGTAATAGGATATTCCAATATCAAGAACAACTACTGTGAAAAAATAAGAAATTTCCCAAGCACATTCGTGACTTCTCACATTATCAGGGAATCTACAAAACTAAAAGGTTAACAGGAGGCAATATAAGGACGAGACTACACCTCGCTGCCACTCCACAACAACACCTGAACACTTATGATGATGTAAGTAGGTAGTCAGTATCCGTGAAACACAGCTGTATTATCTACTCCAAAAATTTGTCTAATATACTTTAAATTCTTCTTCCAAATTTAATTTATAAATGAATCTATAGCTCCTGATGATGCACTGAGAGATCAAAAAAAAATATTGAAAAGCCCTTGACCTTGTTTTGCATTTGTTAAAATCGCGTGTCTGCGAAGTGGTTTATATATATAAAGATATATATATATATATATATATATATATATATATATATAAAATATATATTAATATATATAATATATATTAAAATATATATATATATATATATATATATATATATTATATATATATATATATATATATATATATATTATTATATAAATATATATATAAATATATATATATATATATATATATATATATATGTAATATATATATATACCGGACATATATACCAAGCTTACAAGTATATTCCTCTGATATTAAAATTCAATATTTAACTTTTAATAATCTTATACCATGAATTAAACTAACATACTAAAGTTGCGTTCGGACATTTAAATATATATATATATATATATATATATATATATATATATAAATATAATATATAAGAGCGCAATCTATAATTCTAATTAGCCTATCTTATAGTAGCGAATATAGTGCAATACGATCACAGGAGCAAACAGGCTGATTTTCAGAATATGGCAGAACAACCCACGCGAGCCCCGGGGACTGAAAAATAGAGAAATTCAATTAAGACGCTTTCGTGACTACTCACAGTTGCGAAGAAAGCGCGCGAGAGACAGGCGCGAGAGCATTTACTCCATCGCCGAAAAATATTATATATCACACACATCCATATAACATATATATAATATATAATATATATATATATATATGGAATACTGCGAGCGGTAATATATATATATATATATATATATATCGTATATATATATGTCGTGCCGAATATGTAAAACTGGTCAATTAGCAAAGAACCATTTAAAAATTTTAAGTCCTTTCTAAAATTTTCACTATACGTTTAAAGATATAATTTTTCAATTATGTTGATGTAAAAATTTATAATTTTGTACCAAATGAACTTAGAAAATTTACCCCTAACCTTATTATAACAAGAACAATTTATTTTAGCCTAACCCAACTAAATATATTTTAGATTTCTTACAATAATTATAAAATTCTAAAGTCTAATCAATACAGTGAAAAATATTTTTTTCAGTTAGGTTCAGAATGATTTTGCAAATTAATTGCATACACAAATTTTCACATGTCCTATATGGAAGATGAACGTTGCTATTTAAGCCAAGATCGCAAATTCCTTCTGCCATATTCGGCACGAACATATATATATATATATATATATATATATATAATATATATATATATATAAATATATATATATATAATATATATATATAAAAATAATATATACATATAGAGCTATATATATATAATATATATATACTATATAACACATATATATACAGAGATAGTATATATATATATATATTCTTATTGTGTGTGTGTGTACACACCGAATTGTAACACGCCCCTATTATGGTTGCAGGGGTCGAGTCATAACTCCTGGCTCCCCCTATCACACCTGAGATCGTATACTGGTCACTCACACACTTCATGCTCTGTGCGCTTTATCTTACCTCTGAGATCGAGAGTTTTGGGTCACACCGTGTGTGTGTGTGTGTGTGTGTGTGTGTGTGTGTGTGTGGTGTGTGTGTGTGTGTCATGTGTCTGTGTCCTGTGTCTGTGTGTACAGTGTTGTGTGTAGTGTCTGTGTGTGCTGTGTGTAACTCACCCTAATTCTGTGGTTGCAGGTGTCGAGACTCCGCTCCAGGCACCGCCTCTTCACTATCGCTACTGGATCCTCTCTCGTCTTCTGACACATCCTGAGCTTGAGTCCATACCTCTTCTTAAAACTATGTATGGTTCCTAGGCCTCCACCTACTTCAACTTGCTAGGCTATTCCGCACTTGCTTACAATCTGTGACTGAAGAAATCTCTCTTCCTAACGTCCCACAGTGACTCGTCTGAGTCTTCAGCTTCCGAGTTTGTGACCCCTTGTACACACCACACCATCCCCTCTCTGGAACATCCTATCTCATGTCCACCTTGTCTATTCCCCCGCAGTATCGTGTATGTTGTTATCATGTCCTCCCCTGACCCTTCTGCCTCCAGTGTCCGTCAGGTCCGATTTCCCTTAACCTATCCTCGTACGACATTCCTTGAGCTCTGGGATCTAGCCTAGGTTTGCAAAACTGTGTAACTTTCCTAACTTCTTGACGTGCTTGAGAGCCAGTGTGGGTTCCAGACTGGTGCTGCATACTCCATATGGGTCCTAAACATACACAGTGTACAGTGTCTTGATCGATTCTTATTAAGGTATCGGAACGCTATTCTCAAGGTTTGCCAGGCGCCCGTATGCTGCAGCGGTTATTTGTTGATGTGTGCCTCCGGTGATGTGCTCGGTGTTATGGTCACCCCAAGGTCTTTCTTCCCTGAGTGAGGTCTGTAGTCTTTGTCCCTAGCCAAATATTCTGTCTGTCTGCGGTCTCTTTGTGCCCCTCCCCAATCTTCATGACTTTGCCTTTTGGCTGGATTGAATTCGAGGAGCCAGTTACTGGAGCCACATGTCCAGCTCTTTTGGGTCCTCTTTGGCATCTCTGCCTCATCCTCGTTCCCGATTTAATTCTTCTCATCACTCACCGTTTTTTTTTTTTTCCAATCTGCGAAACGTGGACACTTCAGAGTCTATTCCTTCCATCATGTCGTTCACTATATATCAAAAATAGCACTGTCGCTAGAAACTGACCCCCTGTGGGAACCCCCCGCTCGTAACAGCGCCCACTGTGATACCATCTTCACGTACCATGACTCGTTTTGCTGCCCGCATCCTCTGTCAGGTATTCCCTTAACCATTGCAGTGCCCCTTCCTTTTAACGTGTGCCTATCCTCCAGCCTTCTGCACTAATATCTTGTGGGGAACTGTGTCAAAGGCCTTCCTCAGTCTATGAAAATCGCAATCTAACCCAACCCTCTCTCACTCGTTCTTACTTCCTGTTACCTTGTCAATAAAACTTCCAGGAGGTTTGTTGAATACAAGATTTGCCCTTCCATGAACCCCATGCTGGTTTTTCATTTTATAATCTTGTTCCTTCCAGGTGTTTCGGGGGAACCACTCTCCTCCTGATAATCTCTCCATGACTTTGCACACAATAACATGTCAGAGACACAGGTCATGTAGTTTAGGTGCCTCGTTTCTGTTTTCCTTTCTTAAATATGGGGACTACATTAGTGTCTTCCCATTTCTCATGATTCCCGTTTCAGGATGTGTTGAAGATTGTGGTTAGAGGCACACACCAGCATCTCTGCTCCTTCTCTAAGGACCCCATGGGAGATGATGCCGGTCCCATCGCCTTTTGAGGTGTCAAGGTCACTAAGAGTCTTCTTCACCTCCATCCTCAGTGTTCGTCATGTCAGTCCAACACTTGTGTTGGTATATTCCCCTCTTGATGTTCCCTTCTGTTGCTGTCTTACCCACAGCCCTTCCTGTCTCTACAGTAAAAAACTTTCCTAAATCTCCCTGTTCACTCCTCACATACCTCCTGATCATTTCCTTGTGAGTTCTCCACCTTCTGTCCTTAATCTGAATCACCTGGTCTTTGACTGTTTGTATTCCTCCTTGATGTGGCTATACAACAGTTTAGGTCAGTCTTGATTCTCGATGCTATGTCATTTTTTCATACTGTCGCTGGCCTTCCCTCCTTACCTGTGCGTACACGTTCCTGGCTCTGCGACTGATCTCCCTATTTTTCGTGTGTTCTCTGCCTCCTTGTACTTTTTCCATTCTCTATTGCACTTTTGTTTTTGCTCCCTTACAAACCGTCGGGTAAACCAGGGGCTTGTTCTGGTCATCCCCCGTGTTACTGTTGCCCTTGGGGAATGAACCTTACCCACTGCCTCCTTGCATTTGTTGGCTACATATTCCATCATTTTCATTTACATGGCTTTCCTTGCCAGTTCTCTGTCCCTACTGGACCTCCCGCAGGAGTTCTTCAACCCTATGTAGTTCCCCCCCCTTCTTTTATAGTCAGGAGAGAAGGCTTTTCCCATTCCTACTCCTGTTAACTCTCCCCACTTGCAAGCTCTACTATTGTATTCAAAGCACAGAACCCACGTGGAATCGCTAGCTCCTAGGGGACTTTCAATACTTGATGTCCCTCAATGTCTGAGCTGCCCAGGGTGAACACAAGGTCCAATCTTGCCCTTTTTGGGTCATCCTCCCTCTCACTCTTGTAGTGTCCTTAACATGTTGGTTGCATGAGGTTTTGTCCACACCACGTCACAAACATCCTGGCTCTCCATGTTTTCGGGACCACTCCCATGTGGCTCCAGGTTTCCCAGTCAATCTCCCTGTGGTTGAAATCCCCCATAACCAGCAACTTTTGCTCTGCTGGAGTGACACTTCTTGCCACCTCAGCAAGTGTGTCCACCATTGCTCCTGTTGCACTCTTCATAATTCCACTCATTGGCCTCCTGCAGTCCTGTGGTGGATTAAACATCACTCACTGCAATGACCACGTTTGTGTTCGCCCAGACTGAGTGTAACCTGCTATGAAGTCTCTTTTCTCCTGTCTCTCTTTTCCTTCTTTCCATGTTTTCTCTTTTTTCGGGGAAGGCCCATCTGTTTATTACGAGCAGAGCAACCCCACCTTCCACGCCTACCCTTCTATCTTTCCTCATGATTCTGGGTATCCTGGTGGAAGATTGCATTGTTATTGTCTCCATGAGTTTTGTTTCTGTAACTGCTAGATGTCTGGGGACTTCTCATTGATTCTTTCTTGCCATTCCTCATGTTTATTCGTTAATCCATCAGCATTTGTGTACCAAACCTACGTCAACTTCTGTTCTAATACTGTAACTGTGGTGCGGGGTGGAAACAGAGGGATCGGTGTGTGATTGGTGGTTTGGAATGTTCACTTGCCTTGGTGGTGTCCGTGGCTGGAGTCCTTCTGCAGGTGTTTTCCTGGGGGGGTGGCGCTTGTCCTTCCATTTGATCCTGGGTTTATTCTGCTCTCCTTTTTTCATTCTTCCCCTTTCTCTCCTCGTTTTTGAACTCTCTCTTTTCATTGTCTTCCTTTTCGTCCTGTGTTCTGTCTCGGTCGAGGTACACACTCCGGAACTCCTGCTTGCCTCTCAGCCGTGCTTCTCCTGCAGGATCATGTTCGGGTTGATTCTGCCTTGAAAATTACTTGAGAGGCCGATTCCTTTTCTTTGTGAACCACCCAATTCTCCGAAAATTTGCCAACCTGGGTCCTGTCCCCCTCGCCTATCACCTTCATGATGTCTTCAATCGCTTTTTTCTCCCTCCTGCTTTCTTTCATCATTAATTTCCCCCTTTAGCTTCGTCTACCCTATAGACAAACACGGAATCTCCTTCTCCCTTTCGCACCCACCCACTGTGACTCCCATTGGGCAACCGTCTGATGTGTTTTTTAGTTCCTTCCCGTGGAGTGTTTCCTTCTTCAGTCCCTTCCCTCGTTATGGCCCCTATGCTTCTTGGTTTATATCTTCCTGCCATAGCTGCCTCCTGGCCCGCCACAAGGTCTTCCGGTAAGGTCCTTGCACATGTCCTAGTTCCATCATGTCTTCCAACCTCTCTTTCTGTCCTAGAGTGCTCCCTGTCTTTTTTTTTGGGCCCCATGTGGGTTTGACAGGACCTCTGCATACATTTAGTTTCCATGCTTCCTTCGGACCTGTTGTCTGTGTTCGATGTAGCCATTGCCGATGCTACTTCTGTAATATCTTGTCTCTGTGCGTTTCAGATGTCCCTCAGCTCCTCTTCTAATCTCTCTATTCTGATTACTGCTGCTGTGGCCTGTTGCATCCACCTTCTGCATTCTGCTGCTAACCTCTCTTCCATCTTCCTTTCCAGCTCATCTAGTCTCCTTCCCCAGTCCCTTCCTCCCTTTTTTTGAGCTCTATCTCCCATTCCTCTCCCCTCTCAGATTCGCCTTGGAGGCCCTTGTTCCTCATCCTGGTTAGGGGGAGGGAATAGAGGTTAGGAGAGGGATGGATGGCTTTGTGGGAAGGGGGAGGATGTGTTATTGGAGGGCAGAGATAGTTGGGGGAGGGAGTTAGATGTTTTGGGGGAGAGAGGGGATGGATGGTTATGGGGGAGGGGGAGATGGTTTATTGGAGGGAGGGAGGTTGTTGGGCGGGGTTAGATTTAGACGTTTGTGGAGGGTTAGGTGGTTTGGGGGAGGGGTAGGTGGCTAAGGTGAGGTGGTTAGGGAAGGGTGTTACGTGTTTGTTGTCAAGTGTTTTGTGTCAAGTGGCGGAGGTTGTGTGTGTGTGTGTGTGTGTGTGTTGTGTGTGTGTGTGTTGGCGTGTGTGTTGTGTGTGTGTGTGTGGTGTGTGTGGAGTATGTGTGTGTGTGTGTGTGAATGTGGTGTGTGTGAATGTGTGTGTTGTGAATGTGTGTGTGTGAATGGTGTGTGTGAATTATGTGTGTGTGTGTGTGTGTGTGTGGTGTGTGTTGTGTGTGGTGTGTGTGTGTGTGTGTGTGTGGTGTGTGTGTGGTGTGTGTGGTGGTGGTGTGTGTGTGGTGTGTGTGTGTGGTGTGTATGTATGTGTGTGTGTGTGTGTGTGCGTGTGGTGGTGAGTGTGGTGTGTGTGTGAGTGGTGTATATGTGTGTGTGTGTGTGTGTGTGTGTGTGGTATGTGATGTGTGGTGTGGTGTGTGTGTGTGTTGTTTGTGGTTTTACGTATGTGTGTATGTATGTGTGTGTGTGTAATGTGTGTATGTGGTGGTATTGTGTGTATGTGTGTGTGTGTGTGGGTGAGTGTGAGTGTCTACCCTTGTGGTGTGTGCTTGTGTGTTGAGGAGGGAGGGTTAGGGGGGGGGTTGAAGATCCGTCGTGTAGGCACAAATTTTAGTCTCATTTATCTTTTCCCCAATTATGCTACACTCTCCAATTATTGCCCTTTTCTGGATTTACTGTTAATTGTTGCTGGTTATTATCATTTTCCTTGTTCACAATGAGAGAGGACTTTCCTAGCTTCCTAAGTATTCTTACTGCTAATAACTAACCGTAGTAAACACTGCCTGTGTGCGT
>NC_069437.1:29383032-29386134 GCF_026875155.1 Cherax quadricarinatus
TAGTAGCAATCAGCGAAGAGACAGGGCCAGGACCTATGAATCGACCCCTGCAACCACAAATAGGTGAGTACACACACACACACACACACACATAAATATATATATACTGAGGTAGTCTAAGTAGAGGTAGGCGCTTGGCTACCTCTCACAATTACCCTCGTGCAAGTGAACTGTAGATATCTACTCATAAATTATCTACAGTTCAGGGAAGAATTATTAGACAACGTCTTGATCCGTTTCTGACTATTATTTATTCGCGAGTCAGAGATAATCTGTATCTAGTCCCTTCATGGCTTACCATCAAGCAGTGAGAAACTAAAGATTTAAATGTAATTACCCAAACTATTTTCCTTATTGCAGAATAGCTAATTTTAGGAAAAATCAGTGTAGTTGCTACCTCTGCCGATTTCTACACGAGTTTCGGTCTTATTTATAAGAAAAAGAAGGTTCCTAAATACTTTTCTCTCCCTTGTAGAGTAATATTGCTTTTCTGTTATTTTTGTCCTGTCATTTACCAGAAAATAACACTTAAACATTTTTATGTAAACATTCACGGCCAGGACGCCCCTTATCCCCCTCCCCCCCCAAAAATGGTGTTTTTCCTAGTTCTAATTATCGAAAGTCAGACACAGTATACAAACATATGATCATCTTTCTCACTGACCAGTGAAGACGAGACTCAACGTAGCCGCCAGAGCACGCAACACATTGCTTTATATACACAGTTGTTTAATATGGAGATATTTATGCAGAGTAAGCCTTCATTGCGAACCCTTTCGCTCAAAGGTAACCTGTGTGCCATATCTTTAAGCGAATCGGTGTGTAACAAAGACTTTCATTGCTCAGCATCTTTGTATTATCCAACTTGTTGACATTTTGTCTTCCCACAGCTGATGTGTTTGATGATAAGTTTGTTTCGCGAAGGACATGAGTAACGACACTTAACCAGTTAGCTTCTAATGATGACTTCTTATGTAGAATGAGACTTAAAGCTTATGCAAGCCATTAACTGCAAAAAAAAAAACAAAATCTTGAAATAAATATCGTCCCTGTTTACAAAACATTTTATCATTTCCTCTTTACAAAATGGAATGCTGACAGCGTAATTACTACAATAGTGAATAACATTAAATTGATTGCTACACAAGGATTAATAGGGGAACATTCACCATACATGAACTGGCAGTGAAACAATTGCCAGAATAGTTAAAACCGCATCGTGATCAACACACGAGGGATTTGCCATGGATTAATCGTATTTTATCACCCGTCAACAGATAAACAGCAACGCAGCAGTCATACAAGCAATTAGAGCTCAGGTAAAAGCCATTTAAGTGATCAGCAGCCATTTAATCGCCGAACACGCTATTAACACTGTAACGAGACAAGTAACAAGGCCATTTATACAGGGAACCCAGCAGCTATAGCCTTGGTAAAGGATGAACCAACACATTTGATCCTTGGACTAGACGCTGGAGCCAGCACCACCACTGCAGTAACAACGGCCTGACATGAAAGCAGAATTCAATTCTACGACTTCAAACACATAAATCATGTGATGTTTGTTTATGAAACTAAAACTGGCAACGGAAAGCGAGTCTGTGCCAGAAATTGTGATGAATTCTCACTGTCCCGAAAGCAGGCAAGTGAGTTGTATATAAATGTGAGTAACACAAAAGTAGTGCACAGAATCTTACAAGAGAACACTGTTACTTACAAACTGTCTAATTTACACTTGGTGCTGCTGACTAAGCTTGCTCTCTACACTTGGTGCTGCTGATTAAGCTTTCTCGTCCACACCTTGTGCTGCTGCGAATAAGCGTTCTCAAATCCTGCTGCTCAGCAAGTTTTTGTAATCGGCGATTCAGGCTTTAAAAGCAACGGTCATTTTGCCCAGGAAACAAAGTGAAAATTTTCGCAGGCAATAAATCCTCGAAAATCACTCTGACCATAACGAAAAAATATACATTATTGATGATCTTTAATAGTAAATAAATTGAAGCTGACGTAACATAGTCTAGTAGGATAAGGCCACAATGTACATATATATATAAGTAGTTGAGGGAGCTGATAAATTTTAGACTAGCGGAATGATTCTGTCTAGTGGCGGGTCAGATTTTCTTGAATAGATTAAAATCTTGCGTCTTCTCAATTAATAATTTATTAATGCTAATAATTTCTGCACAGGTTGGTTAAGCTGCTAGTGGCAGGTAAGCAATGAGCTGCAACTACTCACATTTGCTGTTAATATTCAAGTAAGTAAATTTCCTCTTGTTGTAACAATAAAATTTCTCACATTGTTAATAGCATGTGTTAGAGATGTATCAGATGCCATACTGTTGGTGTATTGTATGTATTTTAAACATGTTGTATTGAATAACAGTAAGGCAAGGTTTCTTTTTCCTTTTTTTTTGAAACTACTCTTATTTTCTCCTATATTTTTTTTCCAAACTTTTATTCATTTCCATTTTTCTAGCACGAATCTCACTACCATGGTGTCATGGTCTTGACACAACCCATTTTTTTCCTGTAATGGGACAGTGACATTGTTGCATTACAGATAAGGCTGAAAATGCAGAGTGAATGTGTATTTCTAGCCTTATTTCTCATTTGTTAGTAAACCTTCGTGCTCTTGCTCTTTTCTAGCTAGCTTCTTGTAATTTGATCCAGTGTCCTTTCATACTTGTGATCTTACTGAAGCGTAGCCCCTACGGGGTTAGCGCTTTCATCTGATTAAAACATAACAATTGTGAACGGCATCAATCTTGAGTGGCTGATGTATCGTATGAAATGGATAGAACTTTTCATGGGTTAAGGTTGTGTAGGCTCAGATTTTGTTGAATTTTGTGCAGTAACTGGAAAATACATCTTCTGGCCAACTTGAAACTTGTAGTGCTGATGTGTTTTCCTCAAAGGAAACAATCTCTTGATGTTAGAATGTGTAAGTTATCATATGTCAGTTTTATTAATAATATCTCTTCTGATAAGAAATAAGTCAGAGTGTTTGATATTATATGGTTATCCATGGTTGTATAAACTTTTAAGTATATGTAACATCTACCCTTAAGACCACAGTAAAATATGTATCCTATTTTAAACTAA
>NC_069437.1:29386634-29474134 GCF_026875155.1 Cherax quadricarinatus
TAAATTTTTAATACCGGGTGGGGGTGTGGACCAGGTTTTACAGTGAAACATATAAGTGAACAGTATTTAGAAAAGGGCCCTAAGAGGTCTTTGTGGCATTTAGGATTTGGAAAAGGCGTATGACAGGGTGGATAGGGGGGCAATGGGGGAGATGTTGCAAGTGTATGGTTAGGAGGTAGGTTACTGAAAGCAGTGAAGAGTTTTTACGAGGATAGTGAGGCCCAAGTTAGAGTATGTAGGAAAGAGGGAAAATTTTTTTTCCCAGTAAAAGTAGGCCTTAGAAAAGGGATGTGTGATGTCACCGTGGTTGTTTAATTATTTATAGATGGGGTTGTAAGAGAAGTAAATGCGAGGGTTTTGGCAAGAGGCGTGGAGTTAAAAGATAAGAATCACACACAAAGTGGGAGTTGCACAGCTGCTCTTTGCTGATGACCACTGTGCTCTTGGGAGATTCTGAAGAGAAGTTGCAGAGATTGGTGGATGAATTTGGTAGGGTGTGCAAAAGAAAAAAATTAAAGGTGAATCAGGAAAGAGTAAGGTTATGAGGATAACAAAAAGATTAGGTGATGAAAGATTGAATATCAGATTGGAGGGAGAGAGTATGGAGGAGGTGAACGTATTCAGATATTTGGGAGTGGACGTGTCAGCGGAGGGTCTATGAAAGATGAGGTGAATCATAGAATTGAGAGGGAAAAAAGAGTAAAGTGGTGCACTTAGGAGTCTGTGGAGAAAAAAGAACTTTGTCCTTGGAGGCAAAGAGGGGATGTATGAGGTATAGTTTTACCAACGCCTTATATGGGTGTGAAGCGTGGGTGATGAATTGTTGCAGCGAGGAGAAGGCGGGGAGGCAGTGGAGATGTCATGTCTGAGGGCAATGTGTGGGTGTAAATATAATGCAGAGAATTCGTAGTTTGGAAAGTTAGGAGGAGGTGCGGGATTACCAAAACTGTTGTCAGGGGGCTGAGGAAGGGTTGTTGAGGTGGTTCGGACATGTAGAGAGAATGGAGCGAAACAGAATGACTTCAAGAGTGTATCAGTCTGTAGTGGAAGGAAGGCGGGGGTAGGGGTCGGCCTTTAGGAAGGGTTGGAGGGAGGGGGTAAAGGAGGTTTTGTGTGCGAGGGGCTTGGACTTCCAGCAGGCATGCGTGAGCGTGTTTGATAGGAGTGAATGGAGACAAATGGGTTTTTAATA
Organism: Cherax quadricarinatus; assembly: GCF_026875155.1. NCBI lineage: Eukaryota > Metazoa > Arthropoda > Malacostraca > Decapoda > Parastacidae > Cherax > Cherax quadricarinatus. The sequence continues at coordinate 29,387,827 of NC_069437.1, forward strand.
CTTGACGTGCTGTTGGAGTGTGAGCAAAGTAACTTTTTATGAAGGATTCAGGGAAACCGGCAGCCGGACTTGAGTCCTGGAGATGGGAAGTACAGTGCCTGCACTCTGAAGGAGGGGTGTTAATGTTGCAAAGCTAGTGTAAAGCACCCTTCTGGCAAGGGGACAGTGATGGAGTGAATGATGGTGAAAGTTTTTCTTTTTCGGGCCACCCTGCCTTGGTGGGAACGGCCGGGTTTTGAAAAAATATAAAAAAAAATATATATATATATATATATTATATATATTATAATATATATATATAATATAGTATATATATTATATTATATTATATATATATATATATAATTTTATCGAGGGAAAAAACCGATTGCATCTATAAGCATCAGCAAAACTCAGGTTTATGATACAGAATACGGGTCAGAGTGCTAGCAGTTACTAGAAGGTTATGGAGCATCACCTTCCCCAGTACTTTTGATCATAATAGTATTAAGATGGGCATATATAACTAAGAAAATTACAAACAAAACCAGCACATCAGTGAAGAGAAACGTGACTCTTTCAGAGGATTATTTTCATAGCACATTAATTATATCCAAATTATTAATAGCACGTTGCCCCTATCCCCTTATATATATATATATATTTTTTTTTTTTTTTTTTTTTTTTTTTTCAACAAGTCGGTCGTCTCCCACCGAGGCAGGGTGACCCAAAAAAGAAAGAAAATCCCCAAAAAGAAAATACTTTCATCATTCAACACTTTCACCACACTCACACATTATCACTGCTTTTGCAGAGGTGCTCAGAATATAACAGTTTAGAAGCATATACGTAAGAGAAAACACAACATATCCCTCCAAAATGCCAATATCCCAAACCCCTCCTTTAAAGTGCAGGCAAATTTTACTTCCCATTCCAGGACTCAAGTCCCGACTATATGAAAATAACCGGTTTCCCTGAAACCCTTCACTAAATATTACCCTGCCACACTCCAACAGATCGTCAGGTCCCAAGTATCATTCGTCTCCATTCACTCCTATCTAACACGCTCATGCACGCTTGCTGGAAGTCCAAGCCCCTCACCCACAAAAAATCCTTTTCCCCCTCTTTCCAACCCTTTCGAGGACGACCCCTACCCTCTTTCCTTCCCCTATAGTTTATATGCTTTCCATGTCATTCTACTTTGATCCATTCTCTCTAAATGACCAAACCACCTCAACAACCCCTCTTCTGCCCTCTGACTAATGCTTTTATTAACTCCACACCTTCTCCTAATTTCCACACTCCAATTTTCTGCATAATATTTTACACCCAAACTTTGCCCAAACAACATCTCCACGCCCCCAACCGTCTCCTCGCTGCTGCTTTTTCCCCCCAAGTTTTCAATCCATATAAGGGTTGGACTACTATACTTTCTACATTTCCCTTTTTTGCCTCCAAGAAACTTTTTTTTTGACTCCAATTACCTAAACCCCCCTCACCTTTTTTTCCCTCATCTTTTCAATGTTTAAACCCTACCTTCATAAATCCATCCGCCGACACGCAACCCCCAAGTATCTGAAAACATTCACTTTTTCCATACCCCTCCTCCCCAATTTATACCCCAATTTTTCTTTATCTAAATATTTGAACCCCATACCTTACTCTTTTCATGTTCACTTTCAACTTTCTCCCTTTTACACACTTTCTCAAACCATCCACAACCTTTGCAATTTTCTTAGAATCCCCCTAAGCCAGTATCATCAAAAAAAGAAACTGTGTAAATTCCCATTTTGAATTTGATTCCCCATAATTTAATCCCACCCCTTCCCCCCGAACACCCTACATTTATTTCTTTTACAACCCCACTATAAATATATTAAAAAACCATGGTGACATTACAAATCCCTGTCAAAGACCTACTTTTACCGGAAGTATTCTCCCCTTTTCTACACACCCTAACCTGAGCCTCCTATCCCTAAAAGCTCTTTACAGCATTATAACTTACCACCTATTTCCTATACTTGCAACATCTGCCACATTGCTCCTCTATCCACTCTATCATAGCCCTTTTTTAAATCCCCCTAAAAGCAATAAAAATTTTCCCCACCTTTTTCTAAATACTTTCACATATATGCTTCAATGTAAACACTTGACTACACATCCCCTACCCACTCTGAAACCTCCTTGTTCGTCGCAAATTTTACATTCTGTCTTACCTCAATTCTTTCAAATTTTAACCCACCCTATACTTTTTCCCGGGTTTCTCTAAACTTATTCCCTATAAAATTTTTTCAATCTCTTTTTTTCCCCTTTCCCTTTTAATAAAGGGACATACATCTCTCCGCCAAACCCTAGGTACCCTTCCCCTCTTTTAAACATTTTTTTAAACAAAAGTACCAACCACTCCAACACTTTCCCCCCCGGGTTTTAACATTTCGTCATGATCCCCCAGTTCCAGCGCTTTACCCCCTTTCATTTTACGTAATGCCTCACGTACCCCCACCACCTTACATTGCTCTTCTTCACTCCTAAAAGATGGGATACCCCCCTGGGCCCGTGCATGAAATTTCCGCCTCCCTTTTTCCTTAACATTTAAAAGTTCCTCAAAAAATTCTCGCTCTACCTAAACCTCCTTCCCCCTCTACTAACTCCCCTACCCTGTTTTTTAAATGACAAATCCATACTTTCCCTAGGCTTTCTTAACTTGTTTAACTCACTCCAAAATTTTTTCTTATTTTCTTTAAAAAATTTCTTGACAGTGCCTCTCCCACTCTTTCATCTGCTCTCCTTTTGCACTCTCTCACCACTCTCTTCACCTTTCTTTTACTCTCCATATACCTGCTCTTCTTATAGCACTTCTGCTTTGTAAAAACCTCTCGTAAGCTACCTTTTTCTCTTTTATCACACCCTTTACTTCGTCATTCCACCAATCACTCCTCTTTCCTCCTCCCCCCACCCTCCTATAACCACAAACTTCTGCCCCACATTCTAATACTGCATTTTTAAAACTATTCAACCCTCTTCAACCCCCCCACTACTCATCTTTGCACTAGCCCACCTTTCGCCAATAGTCGCTTATATCTCGCCCTAACTTCCTCCTCCCTTAGTTTATACACTTTCACCTCCTCTTACTTGTTGTTGCCACCTTCCTCTTTTCCCATCTACCTCTTACTCTAACTGTAGCTACAACTAAATAATGATCCGATATATCAGTTGCCCCTCTATAAACATGTACATCCTGGAGCCTACCCATCAACCTTTTATCCACCAATACATAATCTAACAAACTACTTTCATTACCTGCTACATCATACCTTGTATATTTATTTATCCTCTTTTTCATAAAATATGTATTACTTATTACCAAATTTCTTTCTACACATAGCTCAATTAAAGGCTCCCCATTTACATTTACCCCTGGCACCCCAAAATTACCTACTACTCCCTCCATAACATTTTTTAAACCCACTTTAGCATTGAAATCCCCAACCACCATTACTCTCACACTTGATTCAAAACTCCCCACGCATTCACTCAACATTTCCCAGAATCTCTCTCTCTCCTCTACACTTCTCTCTTCCCCCAGGGGCATACACGCTTACTATAACCCACTTTTCACATCCAATCTTTATTTTACTCCACATAATCCTTGAATTTATACATTTGTAGTCCCTCTTTTCCTGCCATAGCTTATCCTTCAACATTATTGCTACTCCTTCTTTAGCTCTAATATATATATATATATATATATATATAATATATATATATATATATATATATATATATATATATATATATATATATATCAATAACAACACTGCGCTAGCCAAGAATTCGAACCCATGTTGTACTGGCCTGGCTCATGGTAAGTAAGAACCACATGACGCTTTAAACCACAGGACCACACAACGCCTGTGGAATGATATTTAATATTAGATTTAATTATAATGATCGGAGTTGGTCAGCTTGTCCACTAGGATCTTGGTCTCACCAAATATAGTCGGTGACTTAAAGGCTCTTGATAAGGGATTTAATGCGTATCGGAACTTCAAGAAAGAATGTTTGGATAAATTGATGGAAGAATAAATTTGGGCATGCGATCCTTCTTGCCCAAAGCAGACTGCTGCACCTCAGAAATGTTCTAACACAGCCGCTGGGATCGCTGTCATGGGCACTCTTAAACTACGATGGATCTCTGCGCAAAACAAATAAAGCTGCATTTGCTAGAGAGGTACGGAAGTATATGGCTAATGAAAGCTATTCCAGAGCCATCAGCATGCACCATCGACGGAATGAGTCTGGTCCAGAAATTGAAAGGTGACGGAAAGACATTTGCACAACTAGAAGAATCTGTTGGGTTCCTAACTCTACACAAGGGTATTCACCCTCAGAAATTATGATGGATTTCATATCTCCTAGGAGATATTTATCAAGAATGCTGAGAGCTGGAGCAGAGAGAGGTTCTACCACTTGCACACAGTGGAAGAACATTGCACCAGGTCATAACATCCTGTAATGGCAAAATATCCTGAGCAACTCTGAAAAACAAAATAGTTCTGGTCAAATTCTTGGTTTCATAGCGGAAGCAGCCGGCGAAGGGACAGGAGACTGTATGTAACCTGTGGAAAGATGTGATACCTGCATACTAAGGATCGGTGTATAAGACATTTGTTTAACGTTATGGCATCTTTATCTCCAAAATGTTTCGCCTACACATTAGGCGAAACGTTTTTGGGCACCTATTGTGTTGCTACCACAGTAGGCGAAACAAGAAGTGTCTTATTCATCAAATTGTCAATATTATATACCATTATAAAATCACCAAGGATTACTGGGATGAGATCCATGGCCTGAAGACAACACAGAAAACGGACACACTAACGTTTTTCCATGCTTAGCATGCCTCACAGGACGAGTTCAGATAGACATCACTTATACCGTGTCTTTGCTTCAGCCTTCTGTATGAGAAATATGTAACGCAAAATCGTGCACAGTTTATGTACATTGACGAGCTTACAAGCTTAGCAAGAGAGGACATCTCCCAGAGTCTAATCATACTACATACCGTCGCCGGCTATGATACAGTCAGTGCTTTTGATGGCAATAGAAAGCTTAATGCCATAAAACTTTTGAAGAAAAGCAATACCTACCTGCAGGCTTCAAGAATCTACATGAAACCGGATTTTCCATACCCAGAGAAATGTGGTTAGACAACAGTCTTACTATAGAACAGATGTGAGTTATCACCAACACTAAGTATTGTATTGCAGCTCATGTCTTGCGAGTATATGCACGTCTGCAAACATGCCTGACTAATCAACGGACATGCAAATTGCAGACGTTCAGCAACCAGAGGACTGACGATGAGAAAGTAGTTAAAGTAGAACTAGATGATCCTGATCCTGTTGATGAAGGGAATGGACGGTAAATAAACTTATTATATGTATATATACACAAATAACCCGCACATAGAAGAGAGGAGCTTACGACGACGTTCCGGTCCGACTTGGACCATTTACAAAGTCACACTAACGAAAAGGGGAGCGGGAAGGGTATATATATATATAGGCAGGAGGTGGTAGTAGTAGTAGTAGTAGTGGTGGTTGTAGTGGAGGGAAGGAAGTAGTAGTGGGGAGGCAGTAGGAGTAGGAGGGGCCGGTCAAATACTAAGAAAGAGGAGCACTGCAAGGGAGCTAGGTGCCCACAGAGGGTAAGAGCAAGAACATCGAGGGGGGGAAAATAAATAAATAAATAAATAAATAAGGAACAGCTGCACAGGACAGAAGAAAGACAACCCAAAGGAGAAAAAGGAAAGAGGAAAGGGGAAGAGGGAGAAAAAGAAAAAAGGAGGAATCAGGTTAGGTCACGAATGTTCTGAAGTTCGGAGCATTTTACAGTGTAGTGGGAGAGAAAGGCATCTACAGAGACGAAGCCAGGACTAAGATTCATACAAGGAAAATTGTGTATTAGGGAGGATTCAACCAGACGGCGACTGTCAATAGGACTGGCTGTGATCTCTGACGTGACAGAAAAGAGCATTGTTAGTGTCGGCAAGCCTGACATTATTTTTGTACTCCCTAAGTCTGTCAGAAAGAGATCGACCAGTTTCTCCAAAGTATTGAAGAGGACAGGAGGAACAAGAAATAGAGTAGACACCAGGAACATCTGTAGAGGGAGGAGAGGTATGAACGAGATTAGTGCGAAGTGTTAGTCTGGCGGAAAGTAAGCTTGATGTCTAAGGAACGGAGAGAGTTGTTGAGATTAGAAAGACCGGATATGTAGGGAAGGCAGAGGACAGAAGAGTTCCCAGGAGTAGAGAGTTTGGGAGAGAAGAAACTACTTTTAGCACGTGAGAGGGCAGAGTCAATGAAATGGGCAGGGTAGCCAAGACGGGAAAATGAATTATGAAGAGTGGAAATTTCTGCTGGAAGGAACTGAGGATCACAGATGCGGAGAGCACGGAGAAAGAGGGAGATAAGAACACTTTTCTTGACAGAGGAAGCATGATAAGAAAAGTAGTGAATGTACATGCCACTGACTCATGACTCACGAAATCGTAATGACACGATTGCCATGCCTCATGACTCTTGTCTCTTCCAACCATTTCTTGATGCTCTTAATAATCTTGCCCCTTCCATTAAGTTTAAAGCTGAATGGGAATCTAACTCCTTGCTTCCTTTTCTTGATGTTCGTGTCCACCGCTCAGATACAGATTTTGCCTTTTCCGTTTACCGCAAGCCTATGCACAGTGGCATGTACATTCACTACTTTTCTTATCCTGCTTCCTCTGTCAAGAAAAGTGTTCTTATCTCCCTCTTTCTCCGTGCTCTCCGCATCTGTGATCCTCAGTTCCTTCCAGCAGAAATTTCCACTCTTCATAATTCATTTTCCCGTCTTGGCTACCCTGCCCATTTCATAGCCTCTGCCCTCTCACGTGCTAAAAGTAGTTTCTTCTCTCCCAGACTCTCTACTCCTGGGAACTCTTCTGTCCTCTGCCTTCCCTACATTTCCGGTCTTTCTAATCTCAACAACTCTCTCCTTTCCTTAGACATCAAACTTACTTTCCGCCAGACTAACACTCTTCGCACTAATCTCGTTCATACCTCTCCTCCCTCTACAGATGTTCCTGGTGTCTACTCTATTTCTTGTTCCTCCTGTCCTCTTCAATACTTTGGAGAAACTGGTCGATCTCTTTCTGACAGACTTAGGGAGCATAAAAATAGTCTCAGGCTTGCCGACACTAACAATGCTCTTTTCTGTCACGTCAGAGATCACAGCCAGTCCTATTGAGTGGTCTTCTGCTAAAACTGTCTTCCCTACTTCCAACTTTAACAGTCGCTGTCTGGTTGAATCCTTCCTAATACACAATTTTCCTTGTATGAATCTTAGTTCTGGCTTCGTCTCTGTAGATGCCTTTCTCTCCCACTACACTGTAAAATGCTCCAAACTTCAGAACACTCGTGACCTAACCTGATTCCTCCTTTTTTTCTTCTTCTCCCTCTTCCCCTCTCCTCTTTCCTTTTTCTTTTTTGGGTTGTCGTTCTTCTGCCCTGTGTAGTTGTTCCTTCTTTCTTTATTTATTTATTTATTTATTTGTTTGTTTCCTTCCCCTTGATGTTCTTGCTCTTACCCTCTGTGGAAACCTAGCTCCCTTGCAGTACTCCTCTTTCTTAGTATTTGACCGGCCCCTCCTACTCTTACTATCTCCCCACAACTACTTCCTTCCCTCCACTACAACCACCAATACTACTGCTACAACCACCTCCTGCCTATATATATACCTATCCTGGTCTCCTTTTAGTTAGTGTGATTTTGTAAATGGTCCAAGTCGGACCGAAACGTCGTCGTAAGCTCCTCTCTTCTACGTGCGGGTTATTTGTGTATTGTTCCAGTTACGGTATTGTGCCTTTTTTTTTGTTATATACGTATATATAATTTACAGCCAGGAAAACTACATGCCTCGAGTATACTTCCGTCATGAACATTTCATGATCATGAGATATTTACACTATTATTTTTGCACTTAAACGTTAAAATATTTTATGTGCTCATCATGTTTCTGCATTTAATATTTTGGAATATAAGTATTACTGTAAAACCCTTTATATTAAGGGATCATTTAACAAGCAAATATAGCCACATAGTTCCAGGTCACTAAAAGTCCAAAAGTTAAAGTACATAATATATCTGTCAAAGTCATAAGCTTGCTGGAAAACTTTTCAGAATTAGAAAACTTCTGTTAGTTGCTGAGTTAATATTGGTTAAACTTGACTATATAATAACCAAACAAATCTTGGTCGTCTAAATTTGCTAAGTTAAAAGGTTGCTAATACACTTTAACTTCACATTTTCCAAATAAAAAGTTTTGCAATATTAAAAGTTTTATGGTAGCTGTAAGTCACCAGAACTTTTCTGTGGTAGATGTCTAACTCGAATGTACACAACAAAAATTAACTCAGTAACTTTGTGACTATATGTTACTAGAAATTATTTTTCATGACTTTAAATTTCTTGTGATGTGGATTGGTACATTGAGTAGCTCTTTACTCTGACAAAGTTATCACTTTTAAATAGCGATCACCTAAAATATCTGCATGTATAAGCCAGCTTTCAGTACAACTAGAATTTGTCACCCTCTGTGGTCTACCTGGAGTCTACCTGGAGGTTATTCCGGGGATCAACGCCCCCGCGGCCCAGTCCACGACCAGGCCTCCCGGTGGATCAGGGCCTGATCAACCAGGCTGTTACTGCTGGCCGCACGCAGTCCAACGTACGAACCACAGCCCGGCTGATCCGGCACTGACTTTAGGTATCTGTCCAGCTCTCTCTTGAAGGCAGCCAGGGGTTTATTGGTAATTCCCCTTATGCTTGGTAGGAGGCTGTTGAACAGTCTTGGGCCCCGGACACTTATGGTGTTTCCTCTTAGTGTACCAATGGCGCCCCTACTTTTAATTGGGGGTAATTCGGTACCACAGAAGATGGTATCGATCAAATTTTCCAACATCAGGATTTCCACATCAGATTTTTCCAATTGTAATTATCTGATGTGGGCCCATGGACTAATACATTAGGAAACGGGGTATGAAACTTGACGACCGCCCTTTCCCTCGAACTACCTGTATCTGCTTTCGACTCCATCGACTTTATTGAACTTAGCGTCGATTTCAACTGCTTCTTCTTGGAAGACTCCCTCTTCTAACAGATCTTCGGCATACCTATGGGTTTCAAACTAAGCGCTCTCCAGGCAAATAAATTTATGAAACTTCTTGAATCCAAACGTTTCTCCTCCATCCCCTCTTCCGTTACTGGGCTTTACTACGTGGAAGATATGGTCATTATTCCGAGATTTGATGTCTCTATCTTCCTACACAAAGATAATCAGGTTGAATCTTCCATTCAGTTTAGACTAAACGGGAAAACCCATAACACTTTTCCTTTCCTTGATGTTCTTCTCTGCAAATCTGACAGTCAACCTTGGTCCAAAGTTTATCAAAAACCCTCCAGCCAGCAAGATAATATCCATTCTTATTCACACTATGACACCAAAACTAAATTCAGTATCGTTATAGTTTTTTTTTTTCGTAAGAGCTCTCCGTATCTGCAGTAATCAAACCCTTGAAGAATGCTCTTTCGTCGAACAGATCTTCACTAAACTACACAACCCTCGATATTCCATTGGGTATTGGAGACAGCGGGCTTACAGCAACTCACAATGGCCTGGTATATATACGTCATGCCGAATAGGTAAAACGTGCGATTTTGGCTTAAATAGCAATGCTCTTCTTGCAGAATAAGGCAAGTGAAAATTTGTATATGCAGTAGTTTCGCAAAAATTATTTTGAACTTAACGAAAAATGTATATTTCATTGTGTTTGTTTATTATTATATAATTGTAAACTTACCTAAAATATATTTAGTTGGATTAAGCTAAATGAAATTGCGCTTGTTACAATAAGGTTAGGTAATTTTTCTAAGGTCTTTTGGTACAAAATTATTAATTTTTACATTAAAATAAATGAAAAAATATATCTTTGAACGTATAAGAGAAAATTTTAGAAAGGACCTAATTTTAAATGAGTTTTTTTGTTAATTGACAAATTTTACATGTTCGGCACGACATATATATAAAGTTCACTCTATGGGTAAAACGTTGTCAATAAGAGATTCCATAAAAGTGGACCATGTGTGTATCTCTTACCATTACCTATCCAGGATAAAAGGGTTTATTAGTGTTGAAAATAAATATTACAGCTAACTTTGCAGAATATTTGTAACAAAAGATGATCAACATTTATTGTAGAAATTATTATAAAGTGAATAAATATGTATTTGAATAAACTTATACCGGTGGTGTAAATAATGATAACATAGAATTTTTGTATAAACTACGTTCTTAAATCCCCCATTCTTGTTGTCAGGGGATTTTTAACCACATCTACTCATCTGTGTTAGTTTACGCACAGATTTACGCCGTTGTTGTTCTTCGTGGGCTATGCGTTCGTGCGCATTAAGGCGAGTATTAGTGTAGCGTCCATTCTAGTGATCGTTGGTTGGACTGTGTTGAGTGCGTCAGCTGTGAGCCACGTGAGGGTGGCTGAGGGCTGCGACCGGGAAACAGTGCCTCACAGCTACCAGCCCTGTGTGGGCGGCTGTGATGTCACGGTCAACAGCAGAGCTGCTGGTTCTGTCCCCACGACCACAGTTACCATGTCAGGCCCAGGAGAGCGGCCTAAACGTTTACTGGAATGCGTAGTAGAGTCAGAGGACGACGTGGGGCAGATGGAAGCCCCCACCAAGAAGGGCAGGACACTGTGGAGACTGCTGTATCTACCGACCTGCCACTAGTTCACGCGGCAGCTGCTACCCAAGGAGACCCTCAGGACACTGAGGGTCCCCTTGGGTAGCTCCTTGGTCTCAGGGCACTGCCCCATCATTGCACGCATGCAGCTCCCCCAGCTAGACCTAGGGGTCTTGGGAGGAACGCAGGAGACTGTGGCTACTCCTCCATTGGCGGGGATGGGGCCACACCAAGTGGATTAATTAGACACATGTGCAACACTTGGGTATCTTTATTGAGGAAACGTTTCGCCACACAGTGGCTTCATCAGTCCATACAAAGGAGAATGTTAAAGAACAGGAGGAGTTTGAGGTAATCAGTCCCTCAGCCTTGAGTCGATGTATTCAGTCCATCAATCTTGAAAAGAATACAGCATATGTGCGAAGAAGTAGCTTATGTACTGTAGGTAGGAGAGGTGCAGCAGTCGTAGGTAGTATCACATTTGTCCAATGTGTGGACTGATGAAGCCACTGTGTGGCGAAACGTTTCCTCATTAAAGATACCCAAGTGTTGTGCATGTGTCTAATTTATCAACTTGTCGGTTCTCTGAACCATTCATCTACATGCCACACCAGGTACCCACCCCAGTAGCGTCGGCCACCACAGAGGATGGGGAATGGCTGACTCCACGTGGACTAAAGAATTCCAGCTCTGCTCGGGCAAAAGCAACCAGGGCCTTCAACAAATTCAGGGTTCCCAGTTATGGGTTTGTGAGGTATCTGGAGAGCATACCCCGCCTCAAGTTTCGCTGCCAGTTCACTCTCAGGAGCGAGATTCTGGTCATTCCTCAGGACGAGGATTCATAGGAGTTAAAGGGGCTGGTTGTGACGCATCCCAGCATGGTGGAACTGGTTGCTTGGGAGAAGGTATACAAGGGGGTGCTCATACATGTGTCCCTCCCATTGGACCCCATTTTGGAAGTGACCAATATTGTCAAGGCCGAGCGACTCACTGCCTGGATGAACAAGGTACCCACCCAACAGGTGCTGATACAGCACAAAGGACCACTCCCCATGCACCTGGACCTTGGGGCCTGGGGAAAGTTCAAGACCCGGCCATACCTGTCGGGCCCACTGCAATACTTCAACTTATCTGGAGAGTTTATCTGGAGAGAGTTCCGGGGGGTCAACGCCCCCGCGGCCCGGTCTGTGACCAGGCCTCCTTAGGTCAGTGTCCCAGGATGCGACCCACACCAGTCGACTAACACCCAGGTACCCATTTTACTGATGGGGAACATAGACAACAGGTGGAAAGAAACACGTCCAATGTTTCTACTCTGGCTGGGAATCGAACCCAGGCCCTCACCGTGTGAAGCGAGAGCGTTAACCACCAGGCCACCAGAGCCCTGTCAGGGCTTCAATCACATTGCAGCCAACTGCCAGCGAGGGAAGAAGTGTGGAGTGTGCAGCAAGGCACACGACTCAAATGACTGCATTGCACTCCTCAAACAACTGACCAACGTAGATCGGAGCCCAAGTGTGCCAGCTGCTCAAAGAGGCACCATGCCTGGAACGAAAGTTGTCCTGTGATGGTGCAGCACGGGCAGCAAGTGCTCACCAGAATGGCCTGGCACCCACGGCAACGCCCAACCTCAAAACCACCGAGCAACAGTCAGCATGGGCTCCGACTGCGGCACCACGGATGCCGCAGATGGGCAAGACCAGCAAGTTGCCAGCGCTAGGCTCCAAGCAGTGGCATCAGGGGGCAGTCGGTGGCTTGCAGCAGCATAACCTACAGTGGGGTCAGACCGCAAGATGGCTGAAGAGACACAGTCATTGGGAAAGGCGGCCACAGGCCAGGAACACTGCCCAGCAGGCCTCTGCCAGCACCGACAATCCATGCTATCCCACCAGCAGGCCTCTTCCCGAGGGCAGGCCTCTCCTGCAAACGGCCAGAGTCCAGCAACGGCTCCCCACCAGGCGACCCCAGAAGCTCATGGCCACTCTTGCCACTCAGGCTGAGCCCAGGGTGCACCCAGCTTATGCAGCTGCAGTGCCGACAGCCACCCAGACATACCCACTGACCCAGCCCCAACACGAAGAGTCATCCAGCTCCACACCTACAGAGGTAATGGTGGACTCATTTCCCGTTCGACTGAAGAAAACCGCTGGGGTCATCTCCAAGCTCTGCTCTCGCCTGCTGGCATCGGCAGAGGACAGGGGCGCCTGCAGACAGCTCCTATCATATATGCTAGGTGTGGTCCTACTGGGTAGGAAGGACTCAATGGAACTTCAAGCCATCATCCAGGAGTCCTTCCAATCTGTGATGGAGGAGACCCTGGAGTCACCAACAACTGAAGACGACGAGTCCAGGCAGAGCTGGAATCAGAGGGCCACCTCTCCGGCCCTTGAAGATCCTCCAGTGGAACATTTGTGGGCTGCAGCGGAAAATTCACTTAGTGATTGAAGCTGCAATACAAGATGAGGTTGCTGTCGTCCTGCTCTAGGAGATACTTACCAAACTACCACATCAACCATAGCCACATATCTCGGGATTCTGGGTTTACCTTCAGCACCTGGAAGGCATCGGCAGGGGCACAACGATCTGTGTCAGGAACACTATCCCTCACTCAATCTCCGCTGACCCCATCGACTGCAGAGAGGGCGTGGAGGTACAGGCCGTCATCTTACACCTGCTGGATGGACCTCTTGTGGTTTACAACATATAAAGAAGCTCTCGGTCCACCCTTGACATTTCAGAGGTGGCAGCACTCACCCCCCTGGAGGGTCTTATTGTGGCTGAGGATGTCAGTGCCCACTACCAAATACTTAATTCTGTCTCCCTCACCAACGCAACTTGGAGGCACCTTGCATCTGTTCTGGAGGATGTACCTGAGATCACCCTCCTCAACAATGGGGAGCCGACCCATCACTACAGTTACCGCCTTGACACCACACTCATCTCCAGATGGCTGCTCTCGAGTGCAAGATGGGAGGTCCACCCCTGTCAAACCAGTGATCACTTTGCAGTGGTCACCACACTGATGGTCCAGCGGCACCCACCCCCCACACATACCCCCAGATGGAATCTCAAGAATGCCGACTGGCAGTGCTTCCAGGAGGTCATTGAGCACTGGTAGGCAGAGACTACTCTACCAGAAGATCCAGATGAGGCAGCTCAGAGCCTACAGGCAGTCTTCACATGGGCAGCTGAGGCAACCATACCTAGGATTACAGGCGGAGGGTTATACAAGCATGACTGGTGGTTCTACAATGAGGAAATCAAGGAGTAGAACCACCGGATCAATATCCTCCGCAAGATGCACAGGCGCAATCCCATGGCCGAGTCCATGCGTCTGCTAAGAGAAGTGGTGCGGCATGCACGCCATGTCTCACACAGGGTCCGGTAAGCTAAATGGTTCGAGTGGTGTGCCTCCCTCAGCTACTCCACTATCTTATCTGAGATATGGACCAAATTAAGAATGGCCACTGGGCAGTGTCGCGGTGTGTCTCATGCACACCCAGACCCGGCAATGGAGGCAGAGCGTGTGGTGGAACTTTTCACCTCCAGAGCAGCTATGGCTCAACTGCTTCAGGATCTCCAGGACCTCCAGTCCACCCTCCTTCCTAGAATGATGGTGGCGATCCAAGCGGTATGCCGGGCAAAGGACGACACCGATGAAGACTTCACTGATTTGGAGCTCCAGGCAGCTTTCACATCACCTATGGCATGATCACTTGGTCTGGCCATTCTGGTCACGAAGCTGCCCTGGGAATCATCAATCGGACTTGGAGAACCAGTAGACTCTCTGCCGTGTGGAAGGAGGCCGACATCATACCAATTCCTAAGATCGAGGATCCTGGCAGTGTGAGACCCATCTCTCACCAGTTGCATCTCCAAGGTGTCTGAGAGGATGGTGTTGGAGTGATTGAGGTGGAAGCTTGGCCCTCCTCATAAACACATCTGTGGATTCACCAGAGGAGTAGGCACATTTGAAAGCCTTACCACCCTGCTGGCCAGCATTGGGTTGGATGCCCAAACCAACATTGTTGTCTTCCTCGACCTCGAGAAAGCTTTCGAGTTAGCCAGTGCACCTGCCATCCTTGCACTTTTGGCCTGCAGGGGAGTTAAGGGCAGGTTGCTTGCATGGCTTCGATCCTATCTCCAGGACAGGCAGGCCCGGGTGCATTTCCAGGGGCATGCCTCTTTTCTCAAGACTCTGGAAAACAGCACTCTGCAGGGCGGGGTGTTTATTCCCACCTTGTTCAATGTACTGATGCACCAGCTCGTGCGCCTGCCTTTCTCTACAGGCACCTTCCTGCTCAGCTACGCCGTTGACCTAGCACTTGTCGTATCCAGGAAGCGCCGGCTGTTGCAGCGTGCCCAGGAGGACCTCGATCTGCTGGCTTCCACTTGCCATCACATGGGGCTCAAGATATCTGCAGCAAAATCCAAAGCCATGATCCTTCGCACCAGGGAACCCAGTCAGAGGCTGCAGATCCTGAGCATCGACCTGGAATGTTCTCACAGCTATAGGTACCTTGGCATCTACATCGACAGGCGCCTCACCTTCCAGAAACATGTATGCCACATCAAAGAGAGGGCTCTGTAGAGGGTTTTGGCAATTAGCACCATGGCCAACCCTAGGGTTAGGACCAGCCTCGAGGTCATGAGGTTGTTCTATGGAGCACTTGCTCCATAGAACAACACCTGACTATGGAGCACTTGCTTTGGTTCACGCCAGGCCCACAAACATCAAGTCTCTCTGTGTGGTCCAGAACACAGCTGTACGGGCCATACAGGGGGTGCCTAGGTGGGCTAATGCAGTGACTCTGAACTTCGAGGTGCAGCTGCAGCCCCTTGAGGACAGGATCCAACTTGTAGCTGCCAAGAGGATGGCAAAGTACCTCCGACTCCCAGGGACTGACAAACTGATGAGGGATATAAGGGTCCACCAGGCAGCAAAAGGCAATGCCCCCAGCATATTCTGCAACGACTTGCTGCATTGCGAGTGTGGAAAGTCCTGGGTGTGTGCCGTATTACACTGATGGGTCCAGAGACCCAGAGGCAGGCCACACAGCTGCTGGGATGTTCCACAGCAATCTAACGGCAGGTTGGCACCTCCCGGACCATTGCACCGTCCTCCAGGCTGAACTCTATGCCATCCAACAAGCTCTGCAGCATGCAGCTGCAGATCATCAGCATCCCCCCGTCATCCATGTTGATTCCAAGTCAGTGATCCAGGCAGTTATGCACAGGGAGCCAAGGGACAACATACACTTCATCACATCCATCCGGAGCGACCTGCAGATGCTCATGGCCCATGGATGCAAAGCCACCATCAACTGGATCCCGAACCATGTGGGTATCCCTAGCAATGATGCAGCAGATGAGGCTGTTAAGACAGCAACACTCGAGGCACAGCCACGTGCTGCAATCTCCATTAGCGGCAGCCAGATTATGCTATGGCTTGCCAGTGCAGCCAGGCGCCCACTCCCTGACCCTGAGGATTCACGGAGCCGCCGCTGGTATGACAGGGCGACTCACAGGGTACCCCCTCCAAGTATTCAGATGCAGACCAGGGAACTGCAAGTGCATATCCACCGCCTATGCTTAGGGTCCCCCACCACTGCACGGATCGTTAAGCTGGCAAGAGAGGAGCTCTGTGCCCACTGTGACTGGATGGTTCCGAAACCCAGCTACGGTGCCCCTTCACCGCAGACACTTCCCAATGACTCCAGTGGGACAGGCCTGGGAGGATGAACATAAGAACATAAGAATGGAGGAACACTGCAGAAGGTCTACTGGCCCATACAAGGCAGCCCTTGTCAAAACCACCACTACCCAAAGTTACCCAAGAATTTTCTCCCATACCAAAACACCAATCAAACCCAGCCCCTCCCACTCATATATTTGTCCAATCTCTTTTTAAAGCCACCCAGGATCCTAGCCTCTATCACCCTACTCGGAAGATTGTTCCACGCATCCACAACTCTGTTCGAAAATCAGTACTTACCTATGTCCTTTCTAAATTTAAATTTATCCAACGTAAATCCATTACTTCTGGTTCTTACCTGGTTCGACATCCTCAGTACTTTATTAATATCACCTTTGTTTACACCCATCATCCACTTATACACTTCGATGATATCTCGCCTCATTCTACTCTCTCCAGAGAGTAAAGACTCAAGGCTCTATCTTCATATGGGAGGTTCCTTATACAGTAAATCATTTTAGTCATTCTTCTCTGTATGTTCTCCAATGAATCTATATCCATCCTGTAGTAAGGAGACCAAAACTGAGCAGCATAATCTAAATGAGGCCTCACTAGTGATGTATAGAGCTGTAAAATAACTTTTGGACTTCTGTTACGTATGCTTCTTGAAATAAATCCAAGCAATCTGTTAGCCTTATTGCGCACTTAGGCACTGCTGTCTTGGCTTTAGATTTCTGCTTACCATGACTACCAAGTATTTTTCACATTCTGTACGATCAAGCTCTACTTCACTTAGTTTATAACTTCGAGGGTTATTTTCATTACCAAGGACTAGGACTTTACACTTGTCCACATTGAACTTCATCTGCAGGATGAGGCGGCACATATAGTGTACTTAGCCATCAGAGACTTACAGTCATTGCACGTCACCCCCGTCCCCCTTCCCCCGCTGAAGTTGCTGTGAAGGCCTGCTCAGGGCCCCCGTTGCACCCCACACCAACCACCATTAGAGAAAACTAACTTTTGGGACATCATTTGTCCATAGATCCGGAGAAGAACGCCTCTTCCCACCGAAGGACTGCCATGCAAGTACGAGAAAAGAAGATAAACGACACTTCCCTACCCAGGAAGCCAATGCCGGGTCACCAAAATTGGAAGAAACCCGGGCCGGGATCCATACCTGCAAATCACCTAGAATAGAATAGAATAGAATAGAACCACGTCTACCAGTATTTCCTACCACTGTTGCCAACGTTTCATACGAAAAACTGTCATAATTGTCTGCCAGATATATTATCACCACCACCAACAAAAACAATAACACTGCCAATATTAATATGTTGGTATAACAGAAAGTTGGCCGCGGTTAATGAGCACAAGATGGAGCCACAACCAACTCTAAAAGCTAAATGACCCACACCTGTTTAACAATATGCTAATAATAATAATAATAGTAATAATAATAATAATAATAATAATAATAATAATAATAATAATAATAATAATATCTCTGAATTTAGTCATTTAAGCCGATCAGACCTCAGGCCATGACTCTGTTGTTAATTATTTACTTTAAGCTGTTCATAAGCCCGTAGTTGCTTATGCAAAGGAAAGAGAATATTATTCTTTTAAAGGGAAGGTAATTAATTTCCAGTGTTGTGACTAGTGTTATATCTGTTTTTGTTTTCAAACTTAAGAGATATCTGCATCTGAGTGGCGTTTTGCTACGACTGTTATCATTATTGTTATTATTATCACGGGGAGCGTTAAACCCGCAGGTATACGGTGCTTGTGTGCATATGTGTGTGTGTGTGTGGGGGAGGGGAGGGTGATGAAAAGCATTCAGGCTTAATTCAAGAAACTGGAGTACAGATACAATTCTCCAAATCAAGAGCCCCTCACCAGCATCAAGGTGCCTACGACTGTACTGAGGAAAAACTTTTTTCCGCTTGAAATGCTTGTTCTGCATTGTGTATCTTTAAAGACAGTTCACAATATTTTTGAGTTCCTTAACCTTACGCTTAAGCGTCTGATACTTTCTCCTCAGTAAAGATAATGTTCGTGTGTGTGTGTGTGTGTGTGTGTGTGTGTGTGTGTGTGTGTGTGTGTGTGTGTTTGCGCGCGTGCGTGTGTGTGTGTGTGTACTCATCTATTTATACTCACCTATTTGTGGTTGCAGGGGTCAATTCATAGCTCCTGGCCCCGCCTCTTCGCTGATTGCTACTAGGTCCTCTCTCTTCCTGCTCCATGAGCTTTATCAAACCTCATCTTAAAACTATGTATGGTTCCCGCCTCCACTACGTCACTTTCTAGGCTATTCCACTGCCTGACAAAACTGTGACTGAAGAAATACTTCCTAACATCCCTTTAACTCATCTGAGTCTTCAACTTTTAATTGTGACCTCTTGTTTCTGTGTTCCATCTCTGGAACATCCTGTCTTTGTCCACCTTGTCTATTCTACGCAGTATTTTGTATGTCGTTATCATGTCTCCCGTAACCCTCATGTCCTCCAGTGTTGTCAGGCCAATTTCCCTTAACCTTTCTTCGTTGGATAATCCCCTTAGCTCTGGGACAAGGCTTGTTGCAAACCTTTGCACTTTCTCTAATTTCTTGACGTGCTTGACCAGGTGTGGATTCCAAACTGGTGCTGCATACTCCAGTATAGGCCTGACGTATATGGTGTACAGAGTCTTGAACGATTCCCTACTGAGGTATCGGAACGCTATCCTTAGATTGCCAGACGCCCGTATGCTGCAACAGTTATCTGATTGATGTGCGCCTCAGATGTGCTCGGTATTATACTCGCCCCAAAATCTTTTTCCTTGAGTGAGGTTTGTAGTCTTTTGCCTCCTAGACTATACTCTGTCTGCGGTCTTCTTTGCCCTTCCCCGATCTTCATGACTTTGCATTTGGCAGGGTTAAATTCGAGTAGCCAGTTGCTGGACCACGTGTCCAGTCTATCCAGGTCTCTTTGTAGTCCTGCCTGATCCCCGACCGATTTGATACTCCTCATTAACTTCACATCATTTGCAAACAAGGACACTTCTGAGTCTATCTCTTCCGTTATATCATTCACATATAACAAAAACAACACAGGTCCTAGGACTGACCTCTGTGGAACCCCGCTTGTCATAGGCGCCCACTCTTGACACCTCGTCACGTACCATGACTCGTTGTTGCCTCCCTCTCAGATATTCTTTGATCCATTGCAGTGCTTTTCCTGTTACGTGTACCCGATCCTCTAGCTTTTACATTAACCTCATGTGAGGAACTGTGTCGAAGGCCTTCTTGCAGTCCAAGAAAATGCAGTCTATCCACCCCTGTCTCTCTTGTCTTACTTCTGTCACCTTGTCATAAAACTCCAGCAGGTTTGTGTGTGTGTGTACTCACCTAGTTACTCACCTAGTTGAGGTTGCAGGGGTCGAGTCCAAGCTCCTGGCCCCGCCTCTTCACTGGTCGCTACTAGGTCACTCTCCCTGAACCGTGAGCTTTATCATACCTGTGTGTGTGTGTGTGTGTGTGTGTGTGTGTGTGTGTGTGTGTGTGTGTGTCTGTCTGTCTGTCTGTCTGTCTGTGTATAATCTGACACTACATGCCGTTTGTGTGTGTTGCTTCATTGGTGTTCCTGGTGTTATAACGGACCTTTCATTAATTTTATTGTTAAGTGTTCCGGGCATCTCGCGTTTTTCATGATACTGCGAGTAAATCCGTCAGGAAAAACTTTTAGTGAGGTGAAAGCGATGAATACTGAAATATGCAAATTTAATAATGAGTGTGATGGAAAGAGTAAGAATGAGAATTTGATGATAACATTTTTTCATCTGATGATTAAGGTAACATAGACTGACTTTATTGATTTGATAAGGGAAATTACCGGATTTATCACGGTGGAGCAGGGAAAAGTAATAGTAATTATCATAGGTGGCGCAGCTGTCAGTAATGATAATAGGGCATAATTAATTTGATAATAATGACATGGAGATCAGAACGATATATAAAATGTCGTTGAATGTGGCGGAGTGGATGATAACAGTACAGAGTTGATAAAGTTGTAAATATTAACCAGAGAGTAATGATTAAGGTAATCTATCCATGGTAGGTTTAATGGTCATGAATACAGTTGCATATAGGAGTTTATCATTAGCTGCGACTTATACAATCACTTGTTGTGTATCATAACTGTGACTCATACATACATGTGGGAGGACATCATTAACTGCAACATGTACAGTTACTTATTGCGGTGCAGCATGAAAAATATTCGAAAATATTATGAATTTACAGTAAACTGTTCTGTGTACATTGACAGTCCTAGCTGTGTAGGATGAGTTGGCTCATAGCCACTTTGCTCTAGAGTGTCGTTAGGATTCTCTGTTCAGAAACTTCTGTCTACTGGACAGGTTAGCAAGAGCCACAACTGCAGCCCGATTACCAGTTTTTATATGGCTCCCCATTCATTTTGTGTATAGATAGGTGATAATGTCTAGTAACCTAAGACTAACTATTACGTAAAAATTACAATGTGGAGATATCATAATACTGTTGATTAGATTTGTAACTAAGCTCTGATCTTAATAATCTATTGTGTATCAAACTGTAATCTACATATGTGGTGTAATACTACTGCAACATTACTCTGATTAAATGCGATGAGATTGAAAATATTCAAAATATATATAATATACATAAACTTTATTATATTGACATATATAGTAGATGATTGTTATAGCCCGTTTGTTAAAGGTCTTAGATTCCGATTTAAAATATCTTTCAAATTTACACCTATCACGTTTAAGTATTTTTTATTTAATGTCAAATATTTATTTGTCAAATGGCGTGAGAAAACTTTCCTATGCCTTTAAAGACTACATTTATTACTAAAATAAACAATTTAATTGTTAAATATTTTTATAATTAGAAATCACAGTAAAACTTTTGTTTTTTAGTTCAAATAATTTTGGAATTTTGTAAACAGTTTATCTTGCCATTGCAAGATGAGCGTTTTATTTAATCCAAATAATTTACTATTCATACTATATATATATATATATAATATATATATATATATTATATATATATATATATATAATATATATATATATATATATGTCGTGCCGAATAGCAGAATTGGATCTTGGCTTAAATCAACGTTCATTGCCATATAAACAAGTGAAAATTTGTGTATGCAATAATTTCGCCAAAATGATTTTGAACCTAACGAAAAAAAATATATTTCACTGTGTTTGTTTAGTATTAAATTATTGTAAACAAATCTAAAATATATTTAATTGGGTTAGGCTAAAATAAATTGTTCTTCTTATAATAAGGTTAGGTAAGTATTCTAAGATTCTTTTGGAGCAAAATTAAAAAAAATTATACTAACATTAATGAAAAAAATGTAGGTTTTAATTTTAAATGAGTTCTTACTATTGACCAGTTTTACATATTCGGCACGACATATATATATATATATATATATATATATATATATATATATATATATATATATATATATATATATATATATATAGAGTTATTAAATGGAGAGTTAGAGGTATTGGGAAGATGGAGGGAATATTTTGAGGAATTGTTAAATGTTGATGAAGATAGGGAAGCTGTGATTTCGTGTATAGGGCAAGGAGGAATAACATCTTGTAGGAGTGAGGAAGAGCCAGTTGTGAGTGTGGAGGAAGTTCGTGAGGCAGTAGGTAAAATGAAAGGGGGTAAGGCAGCCGGGATTGATGGGATAAAGATAGAAATGTTAAAAGCAGGTGGGGATATAGTTTTGGAGTGGTTGGTGCAATTATTTAATAAATGTATGGAAGAGGGTAAGGTACCTAGGGATTGGCAGAGAGCATGCATAGTTCCTTTGTATAAAGGCAAAGGGGACAAAAGAGAGTGCAAAAATTATAGGGGGATAAGTCTGTTGAGTATACCTGGTAAAGTGTATGGTAGAGTTATTATTAAAAGAATTAAAAGTAAGACTGAGAATACGATAGCAGATGAACAAAGAGGCTTTAGGAAAGGTAGGGGGTGTGTGGACCAGGTGTTTACAGTGAAACATATAAGTGAACAGTATTTAGATAAGGCTAAAGAGGTCTTTGTGGCATTTATGGATTTAGAAAAGGCGTATGACAGGGTGGATAGGGGGGCAATGTGGCAGATGTTGCAGGTGTATGGTGTAGGAGGTAGGTTACTGAAAGCAGTGAAGAGTTTTTACGAGGATAATGAGGCTCAAGTTAGAGTACATAGGAAAGAGGGAAATTATTTCCTAGTAAAAGTAGGCCTTAGACAAGGATGTGTGATGTCATCGTGGTTGTTTAATATATTTATAGATGGGGTTGTAAGAGAAGTAAATGCGAGGGTCTTGACAAGAGGCGTGGAGTTAAAAGATAAAGAATCACACATAAAGTGGGAGTTGTCACAGTTGCTCTTTGCTGATGACACTGTGCTCTTGGGAGATTCTGAAGAGAAGTTGCAGAGATTGGTGGATGAATTTGGTAGGGTGTGCAAAAGAAGAAAATTAAAAGTGAATACAGGAAAGAGTAAGGTTATGAGGATAACAAAAATATTAGGTGATGAAAGATTGGATATCAGATTGGAGGGAGAGAGTATGGAGGAGGTGAATGTATTCAGATATTTGGGAGTGGACGTGTCAGCGGATGGGTCTATGAAGGATGAGGTGAATCATAGAATTGATGAGGGGAAAAGGGTGAGTGGTGCACTTAGGAGTCTGTGGAGACAAAGAACTTTGTCCTTGGAGGCAAAGAGGGGAATGTATGAGAGTATAGTTTTACCAACACTCTTATATGGGTGTGAAGCATGGGTGATGAATGTTGCAGCGAGGAGAAGGCTGGAGGTAGTGGAGATGTCATGTCTGAGGGCAATGTGTGGTGTGAATATAATGCAGAGAATTCGTAGTTTGGAAGTTAGGAGGAGGTGCGGGAGGAAGGGTTGTTGAGGTGGTTCGGACATGTAGAGAGAATGGAGCGAAACAGAATGACTTCAAGAGTGTATCAATCTGTAGTGGAAGGAAGCGGGGTAGGGGTCGGCCTAGGAAAGGTTGGAGGGGGGTAGTGAGGTTTTGTGGTGCGAGGGGCTGGACTTCAGCAGGGTGCATGAGCGTGTTTGATAGGAGTGATGGAGACGAAGGGTTTTTAATATTGACGTCTGTTGGAGTGTGAGCAAATACATTAGAATGGATTCAGGGAAACGGAGTGAGGACTTGAGTCCTGGGTGGAAGTACAGCGCCTGCACATCTGAAGGAGGGGTGTTAATGTGCAGGTTTAAACTGTAGGTTAAGCACCGCGCTGTGCAGACAGTGATAGGAGTGAAATGGGAAAGTTTTTTCTTTCGGCACCCTGCTCGTGGAATCGGGCAAAGTATTAGAAATAAAACCAATATATTAATGAATACTATGATTATATATTATAATATTCATTTAAAAATTATTATAACACTATTGGCAGAGTGATATAATTATGTAATAAAATATTCTTTTGGAAAACAGCATGAAGGATGGAGTGTAATAATAAAATAATATATATATATATATATAATATATATATATATATATATATATATATATATATATATATATATATATATATATTATATAAATAAGTCGTAAACTATTTCAGATATAAAATAACCATTGGGGAAAAAAGCCTTCAAGCGCTTTGGAATTTTTCTCACTTTCAAGGAATTATCATATTCTGATAATCAGCTAGTACAGATGCTTTGGAATATTCTCTATATATATTCAATATATATTTTAATATTTAAATATTTTATTGATCTTATTTATATATATATATATATATATATATATATATATATAATAATATATATATATATATATATATATATATATATATATATATATATATGTCGTGCCGAATAGGCAGAACTTGCGATCTTGGCTTAAATAGCAACGTTCATCTTGCCATATAGGACAAGCGAAAATTTGTGTATGCAATAATTTCGCCAAAATCATTCTGAATCTAACGAAAAAATATATTTCACTTTGTGTGTTTAGTATTAAATTATTGTAAACAAATCTAAAATATATTTAGTTGGGTTAAGCTAAAATAAATTGTTCTTCTTATAATAAGGTTAGGTAAGTTTTCTAAGATTCTTTTGGTGCAAAATTAAAATTTTTTACATTAACATTAATGAAAAAAAATATATCTCTAAACGTATAAGAGAAAGTTTTAGAAAGGACTTAATTTTAAATGAGTTCTTGCTAATTGACCATTAAAAATATATATATATATATATATATATATATGTGTGTGTGTGTGTGTGTGTGTGTGTGTGTGTGTGTGTGTGTGTGTGTGTGTGTGTGTGTGTGTCGTGCTGCATAGCTAAAATTGGTCAATTAGAAAAAACTCATTTTAAATTAAGTCCCTTTCTAAAATTTCTCTTATACGTTTAAAGATATGTAAAAACTAATAATTTTGTACCAAAATAACCTTAGAAATCCTACCTAACCTTATTATAACAAGCGCAATTTAATTTAGCCTAATCCAACTAAATATATTTTTAGATAAGTTTATAGTAAATTAATAATGAACAAACACAATGAAATATAATTTGTCGTTAGGTTCAGAATGATTTTTGTGAAATTATTGCATATACAAATTTTCACTTGCCTTATTCTGCAAGAAGAGCTTTGCTGTTTAAGCCAAATACGTCCCACTTATTTTTTTTTCACTGGGATCCTTGTAACAACAATAATTTTGCTAACATTTGTTACATTAGATTGCTAGGTGTCCTCCATTTAACTCCTCAACCAGTCACTGGTTTATTGCTGGCTGACTGGTTGCTTTGCTGGTTGGTTGACTGATTTAATGGATGATTGTATAGCTGGCTGTTTGTCTTAAGTAGCACCTGTGATATACCTGTGACGGCTTAGCGAGCTTTTCTGTCTTCACAGCCCGACCTAATGTCTGGTTTCCTCTGTTGATCGCCTGGTCAAGCGAGATGGTTAGTGCTATTTGCCCGCAGGCAAACAGCCGTCACAATCCGCCTGATCTGGTACTTGTAGCAGGGAGCTGTCCGGCTAATTGAAAATTTCACTTTTCTTTCTGTCAATATTCCTTATATATTACACTGGCAATATTAAAGTGTCGACCACTGATGTTGACACCCATGGCCTCTCGGATCTCTTGTGGATTTACTCCCCATTTTCTCCCATAACTTTCCATTAAGTTACCGTAGCAGTGTGTATGTTGGAGACCAGGCCATGAAGTATCTTCCAAGTTTAAGTGATTCTGTGAGAGCAGTATACGACCTTTGTACAATTTTCAGCTTTGTTATCTCCCCTGCCTTGAACTGCGCTGTGAGCACAAAACAATATCCAAGTGATAAAAGCACAAGTGATTGTGAAAGTTCCATTATTGGCGCTGCTTGTCTTGTTGGTGATCAGATTAAATGCAATATGGCTAACCTTGTAGTCACTTTCTTGAATAAAATGAACTTGTCTACTTCTCGGAATATATTGCACGAGAATTTATATGGTATGTCAAGATACCGTATTAGTGAAAATAAATTACCAGAAATTTTGGAAAGTACCTTAAATTTGCTTGTAACAAATGAAATCTAAATTTTAAATATATACCCAGATGTTCTCACTCACATAGGATATCAGCGCACAATAAACTAACCGCTTTAGCAGCAGAATCTAAATCTTCTATTTTGAGAGATCACTTTATTCATCCTGTCATTTATTGACCTTTGTTGCATTTGCCTTATTATCTTTTCCAAAGACAGGTCATCTGATATTATTCATAAATCTTTTATCTGTTCCCTTATCTTCTATGAATGTTCTGACTGCATTCTGTATACTGTGCTCGTTCTGAGATCTTCCTTCTCCCAGTTCTAGTTATTTTCATTTGCCTGTTTATTTATGTGCAGATTTTAATATTTATTTTAGTATATTCTTCAAAAGATGACACGAAGCTGTGATTAGTATTCATATCTGTCTGCTATGAGGATGAGAAACAGTAATGACACTAAGACTGTGTCTTAGGGTACTAAATTTTCTTAATTTCCTGATGCTCGAAGTTGTTTTGTCTACTACCAATCTTTGTGATGTTAAAAATTTGAATATTCATTTCCCTACATGTCCTGTTATATTTGTTGATATTTTGTGAACTATTAATCCATGACTAATTTATTAAAATGGCTTTGCAAAAGCCCATGTTGACTACATCAGCGTTTTCTTTTCCTTTCAAAGCTTCATTAGTTTTGTTTCAATGATCTAATAGTTGTGATAAGCAAGATTTTCCTGCGCTGAATCTATGTTGACTTGAGTTTCAGTACTTTGGTGTCTCGGCTCCCTTAGATTATAAGGATGCCAGATGTTAGTGTTGACGTTGCTCGACTGTCCACTTTGAACAGGAGATATATTTGCACTTTCTAAGGTCTGGGATTTCACATGAATATAAACTCCTTCTCCAGGGGATACTATATACGTATGGTTAAAAGAGAAAAAATTGCAGAGCACCAATTTTATTGAGAGGCTGTTTCTTCTGTATAACAGGCTTTTTTTAAGGTGATATAAAATGATAAGCAACAAGCATATTTATATTAACGTAAAGAGAAGTGCAAGTAGGTGATTGTCGGGGTAGTGAAATCAAAATGTGGACTGTGAGCGGTCAGGGAGCACTGCAGGAGGCCTACCTTATCAGTGAACTATTTCTGTTTTTGTATTGTGCGTAGGGATATGGGTACTGCTTAATAATTTTCCTCAATAGTTGCTGATTCTGCTAAATACATTTTATGTAAAGATGAGGGCGGATTTCAGGCATGTGCATCGTGTTTTGTATCTTTCCACGAACACTATTTGGGCTCCTTCCCAGGATATCAACTCTGTTGTCTTGTTCCTGAGTACAACACGGGCATTGATCATGCGTTCCGCACACTTACTGTATTCTGGTTGCAGTTCCTGCGAAGTATGGTGTAGGCAGGTGGATCTGTGTATGACAAGGTTTCTAAGATCTTGTCATTTCCATAGTAAATATCTTGAGAAATTCCTGTGTGTTTTACCTATAACTTGTCGGTATCACCATATGGATTTCACCTTTGGTAGAGTTGCAACCAGACAGGCTGACTGATTGATTAGTTTACTGAATGACTGGCTGGGTGCCTGGCTGGCTGGCTGCCTGGCTGGCTGTCCGTCTGGCTGCCTGGCTGGCTGTCCGTCTAGATGCCTGGCTGGCTGTCCGTCTGGCTGCCTGGCTGGCTGTCCGTCTGGCTGCCTGGCTGGCTGTCCGTCTGGCTGCCTGGCTGGCTGTCCGTCTAGCTGCCTGGCTGGCTGTCCGTCTGGCTGCCTGGCTGGCTGTCCGTCTGGCTGGTTGCCTAGGTTGTCGTGAACAACCCAGTACTTCGCGAATTAGCCACCGACACCAGACAGCAATGATAGATTTTTTTTGACACCTGAATGGTAGTTTGTTGTGCGCCCGCAGCTCATGCTGTGAGTGGTAGTTTGTTGTGCGCCAGCAGCTCATGCTGTGAGTGGTAGTTTGTTGTGCACCAGCAGCCTCATGCTGTGAGTGGTAGTTTGTTGTGCACCAGCACCTCATGCTGTGAGTGGTAGTTTGTTGTGCACCAGCAGCTCATGCTGTAATCAGCAGCTGTCACTT
This sequence comes from Cherax quadricarinatus, assembly GCF_026875155.1. Taxonomy (NCBI): domain Eukaryota; kingdom Metazoa; phylum Arthropoda; class Malacostraca; order Decapoda; family Parastacidae; genus Cherax; species Cherax quadricarinatus. Next base: position 29,415,948 of record NC_069437.1, read on the forward strand.
GCTGAGGAACGTTAAGATAGTACACTAAACTATAATATATATCAAGGTATGTAATTACTGAAAAAATAATGAGTAAGTATCCTATGTATTCCTAAAGGAACTCTTGTTCGCCCTTTTAGGACATATTTCTGAGGCTTTTTGTGCATCCATATGTTCCTGCGCTATCGTCCAGAGGATGCATATGAGTTGCACAATAAACTGCCCAATTTGGTTGTAAAGTCTACAAATTTTCGTGTGTGGGAATCCACAAAATTTTTATTTGATAAACTTTTCAATAATTCATGCATTTTTATGCCTGTTTTAGAAGCTATCACGTTACAGACAGAGGCTAGTAAGAGCACTCAGTGAAGATAGAATAATTCAAATGTCTTTAGATGTAGCTTCTAAAATTTTGAGGACAATTATTTAGTAAGCTGGCAGCTCAGTTATAGCATCAGAGCTAAACTTCTCTGTACTATTACCAAACAGCTGATTTACAACTAAATTATTTCCCGCCCTCTCGATGATAAGAGCTGAGATACCCACCAGTATGAGTTTGTGTAACGTCAAATGAACTCCATTTAAGATGGGGCTTATTTAACGTTATCTTTTGGAGGTAAAGGAGGGAAGGGGATTAGGTAGTCAAGGTAATGTCAAGAGTGGTTGGAAATGTTGTTTCCTAGTTTAGTATAGTTGGTGTGACCTAATAATTTTTAATGTGATGTATTGGTTTAGAAAACCGACAAGTTGACGAATAAGACACTTGTGCAAGATTTGTAAATCTTTATTACCATAATCAAAACCAAGCGCTAAACCCACTAGGATAAACCCTTCGCCACCCAGTGTCTTCAATCCAACAATGAGAAAGGCGGTGAAAGATGAGAATGAGGTAATCAGCCCCTCATCGACTCTAGGCTGAGGGACTGATTACCTAACTCTCCTCCTCATCTTTCACCGTTTTTCTCTTCATTGGACTGAAGAAATCACTGACTGGCGAAACGTTTCCTAAATAAAGATTTCCAAATGTTGCACAAGTACCTTATTCTTCGTTGATTAACGTTAGCCACTTCTCTCTGAATCCATTTTTATTTACTCGTTTGGTGACATGCTCTAACAATTTTCTTAATGACCAACCAGTTCTTCAGTCCTTTCAAGATATATATTTCATATTTTTAATGACAGATATATCAAATTGTTTCATCATTTTAAGTATGTTACTTATGGGTAAGTTAAGTAAAATTCTTAGTTCATACTTTTGCTTTCTTTTAAAGTCAATTTAAATTCTTATTGGTTTACAGGACTAAATCTGGTACATGGTAAAACATCAGTGGCTACATAAAATATGTATAGACATCATTTTTGGCAGTTTAGTAATTGGCACCACCATTGGCATTGCCATTCTAACATTGGTACCGCCATTCTGACATTGGCCCTACCATTCTAACACTTGCACCACTATTCTAACATTGCAATCCCTTTCTAACCCTGGCACTACAATTAGAGATATACCCTACTACAGATATGATAGCCATTCATTGATTTAGTTCTTATAAAGCCATCAGAATGACTCCAAAATATTTGTAAGAGGAAGCATGTCAGGTGGTTACAGAACGACATCAGGAGTAAACATCGGGAGCAAGAAATAGGTTAAAAATGCACACAAGGCAATGTGTCCATTAACGGCCTGTAGACGTACACGAAGTTCTTATTGACGATCGTTAGTCAGGGTCTGTATTGTTTCCAGAAGGAATGCTTAAATAATTGGATTTAGGGGAGGATATATCGTATTAAATAGTAAGTTATTTATATATATATATATATAAATATATAAAATAATACATAGCATTTATTGAAGCTGGCAGCTCGTACAGGATCAGAGCTAAACTTTTCTGTACTGCTCCAATGGGAAATTTAAACGAAAGTATTTCCCACCTTCGTCGATATAAGAGCTGAGAGACATCAGTATGGTTATTATATATATATATATATATATATATATATATATATATATATATATATATATATATATATATATATATATATATATTATATATATATAATATATTATATATATTATATAATTATTTATATTATTAAAAATATTTATATTATATAATATATATATTTATATATATATATATATATATATATATATATATATATATATATCAATACTGTGACTAGCCGGGGATTGAACCACCGATATATTAGCAGGCCAAAATTTCGAGACGCCTTAGTCCACTGGGCCATCATTGCTTTAAACATTAGGTGCCAGTACCACTGGACGTTTCACCGCTGATGCGAGCACATGCGTGGTCGTGGAAGCTACAGGAACAAGTGGTGATTCGAGGCCGTTCACTTTCTGCAGTACCTCATTAGATTGTATTTCGGGGAGTTAGAATAAACTCCCCTTTCAGATTGGGGACACTGATATCTTCAAGCCATATTTCCTCTCGACGTGAATTATAGCAGCATACGGAGTATCGTGGTGTCCTTTGTTTATCAACCTGAATATATTGCCTGCGGAGGGTTTGCCTTGTCCGATCTGAAGCAAGGAAACGCGGTGTCTCCACCACAGTATATCTGTGGTGACGGGCATTACCTGATCCATCCTTGTTCCATTGGCCCGGCTGGTTTCGCTTGTCTCGCTGTCCAGTGAGTGGTCTCGCAGCTTCTTCGCCAGAACTGTGCCTCACATTTCCAAATCCGAGTCTTCGCTTGTATCCCTGGAACATCCTCATGTCCTATTCGTTTCGAAAAAAGTTATGTGCAGCAGCTGTACTGTGCAGGTCACTTGATGCTCACTAAGCGAGAAAACGCTCCTAGACTAGTCATAGGGCCAAGGAGCAAAGATGGCCCCATGACTGGAGTCTCTTCCAGCGAATTCTCAGTGCCCTTAACAATCTTGCTCCTTTTATCAAAATCAAACCTGAATGGGAATCTAGCTATTTGTTTCCTTTCCTTGATGTACATGTCTATCGCTCGGCTAATGGTTTTTCTTTTTTCGTTTATCTCATGTATATTTACTACTTTTCTTACCATGCTCCTTCTGTCAAGTAAAGTGTTCCAAATTCATAAACTCTGCCTTTTCACGTGCTAAACGGACTTCCTTCTCTCCCAAACTTAAAGAGCAGAAAAGAAGTGTTAGACTTTCCGACGCCAATAATGCTCCTTTCTGTCATGTTAGAGGTGACAATCATCTTATTGACTGATTCTCTGCCAAAAGTGTCTGCCATTCTTCCAGCCTTCACAGACGCCGTTTGTTGAAGCATCCCTTATACACAAATTTAATCGTATGAATCTTAGTCCTGGCTTTGTCTCTGTAGATGCCTTCCTTTCTCTTTACAGTATCAAATACTCCAGACTTAAGAACGCTCGAGACTTGACCTGATCCTTTCTTGTCCTCCTCTTCTTACCCCTTCTCCTTCCCTATATTTTCTTCCTTCATCTGCCTAGAATGTGTTCTGTCCTTCAATTACCCCCTCCCTATGTTTATGGTCCCACCCTCTTGGGCCATCAGCTCTTCTACAATGCTCATTTTTCTTGTTCTTAGACTTACCCCACTTTTATTTCTACAACTACTCTGCTACTATTATTACTACTACTATTGCGTCGCTTCTCTCCCCTTTCTATCTCTGTCCCACTGCCACTGCTCCCTCAACTTACTACTACCACTACTACTTCTATTACCAACATTACCTCAACCACTAGTTCCCCACTTCTTTCTTCTTCTCTGTCCTGTCCCTGTCCTCCTTTCGTATACATATGGGCTTCTTTATCTTCGTATGTTAATGTGACTAGTTAGTGGTCCAATTCGGACGGAAACGTCGTCATAAGCATCTTTTCTTCTATGTGCGGGTTATTTGTGTATTGTTCCAGTCACGGTATTGTACCCCTGTGCTCTTTTCAGAAATTGAAATGTTCGTATGTTATTTCCTGAAAACCCAGACAAGATATTGTTATTTCTTTCTGTTAGTCCGGATGGATGCAGGAAGGCTTTTGAGATCGACTATAACTGCAGTCATTGATGAAAGTTCAGTCATGTATACTGCCACCGCGTATGATGAGTGTTGTATTCTCTGTAGTAACTGCTAACGAAAAGCGGTCAGTTTTCTGCATGGTCTCCTTTTATGATGATGTCAGTGTTTCTTTATGCAAATTCATAATTATTTAATTCAACAAAGAAACATTTGTGGGGCGAGAATTACAATAAACCGAACATGCATACATACGGGTCGTGGCAACTAAGCCTTGCCTGTCAACATATTTACATATTTAAAATTAAGAAAATATACACGATCCTTCATTGCCAGTAATTCATTAATAAACATTATAGTTTTTACTGCGTTTTCTTAATAATTAATAATAATGGCAGGTGGCCTCCTTTGGCATACTTGTGCCAGGGTGGGCAGCAGTGGTGAGAGAGGTGTAGTGGCAGGAGATGCAGCCTCCGCTCGATATGCTGTTTAACCAGAGAACACTCCGTCTAATTCAGGATCATTTACAAGAGTACGTCATGAGAAAGACTGCAGCCAGGACCACCTCTTGTGTTGTTCCTGGCACAACCTCACGCCTTCTGACTCTTATATCTGACATCTACCACTGTCTTATCGTTCTAGGGGGATGATGCATTGATGCTGGTGAAAGGCCACCTTCTGTTTCCGCTGATTAAACCAGATAATCTCCCACTTCACAAACGCTGTCTGACGGTTACGGGTTTAGCGCTCCACCGTGAATAGAACAATCCTAATTGTTAATAATCATGATTACTAATGACACTTGCTTTGATATGGGAATATTTGTTTATAATAAGAAACCTCTAATTCAAACATAGTCGGTTTCCACTGATAATAGAAATATTTATTTCACAGTTATTGTTCACTGATACATTTTTATTCTACTTACGGGAAAGCCATAAGCCCGATAGGGTCATTCAGCCTACTGCATATTTATATTTTTCCATAGAGCATACTGTAATGTCTTTCACACTATGAAACAATGCTCACTGTATTTCACTGAATGGGAGGAAAATGACAACATTGTTACAGGCTGTTATATCTTGCATGGATGAGCTGTGTTAAGTCTGGGTAACTCTGAAACTGCTGCACAGGGACTCAGCATTCTGCACTGAACTACTGTCCATTATACACTCTCGCTCTACCAGCCTTCTCTATCCCCTAAACACACACACACACACACACACACACACACACACACACACACACACACAACACATACACACACACACACACACACACACACACACACACACACAAAAGAGTCAAAGAGGCATCACCGGACATCATAGCTCTCACACAAACCAAGCTAACAGGTATGATAACAGATGCCATCTTTCCAGTGGGATACCAGATCCTGAGGAAAGACAGAGGGAGCAGGGGGGGTGGAGGAGTGGCACTGCTGATCAAAAACCGATGGAATTTTGATGAGCTGGAGAGAGGAGACAGCGGAGAAGCAAGCGATTACATAGCGGGAACACTTCACTCTGGAGGTCCTAAGGTGGTAATTGCAGTGATGTATAACCCACCACAGAACAGCAGGAGGCCAAGGCAAGAGTATGATGAGAGCAATAGAGCGATGGTTGACACACTAACTGCAGTGGCCAGAAGAGCTCAGGCATGCAGGGCAAAGCTCCTGATCATGGGTGACTTTAACCACAAGGAGATCGATTGGGAGAACTTGGAGCCACATGGGGGCCAAGACACTTGGAGGGCTAAGATGGTGGAGGTGGTACTGGAAAACTTCATGTACTAATACGTAAGGGACACTACAAGAGAGAGAGAGAGAGAGAGGATGAACCAGCAAGACTGGACCTAGTATTCACCTTGAGTAGTGCGGATATTGAGGACATTACATATGAAAGACCCCTTGGGGCCAGCGATCACGTGGTTTTAAGCTTCGAATTCACAGTAGAGCTACAAGTGGAGAGGGAAGCAGGAAGGCCAGGACGAATGAAGCCAAGCTACAAGAAAGGGGACTACACAGGAATGAGGAACTTCCTGAACGGGGTTCAGTGGGACAGAGAACTGGCAGGGAAGCCAGTTAATGAGATGATGGAATATGTAGCAACAATGTGCAAGGAGGCTGAGGAGAGGTTTGTACCCAAGGGTAACAGGATTAATGAAAAAGCCAGGATGAGCCCATGGTTCACCCAAAGGTGCAGGGAGGCAAAAACCAAGTGTGTTAGGGAATGGAAGAAATATAGAAGGCAAAGGACCCAGGAGAATAAGGAGAGCAGTCGTAGAGCCAGAAATGAATATGCACAGATAAGAAGGGAGGCCCAACGTCAATATGAAAACGACATAGCAGCAAAAGCCAAATCTGACCCGAAGCTGTTAATCAGCCACATCAGGAGGAAAAAACAGTCAAGGACCAGGTAATCAGGCTAAGGAAGGAAGGAGGAGGGACAACAAGAAATGACCGTGAAGTATGTGAGGAACTCAACAAGAGATTCAAAGAAGTGTTCACAGAGCAGACAGAAGGAGCTCCAGAAAGACGGAGAGGTGGGGCACACCACCAAATGCTAGACACAGTACACACAACCGAGGAAGAAGTGAAGAGGCTCCTGAGTGAGCTAGATACCTCAAAGGCAATGGGGCCAGATAACATCTCTCCATGGGTCCTGATAGAGAGAGCAGAGGCGCTATGTGTACCCCTAACAACAATATTCAGTACATCCATCGAAACGGGGAGATTGCCTGAGGCATGGAAGACAGCAAATGTAGTCCCAATCATTAAAAAATGAGACAGACATGAAGCACTAAACTACAGACCAGTGTCACTGACATGTATAGTATGCAAAGTCATGGAGAAGATTATCAGGAGAAGAGTGGTGGAACACCTAGAAAGGAATGATCTCATCAACAACAGCCAACATGGTTTCAGGGACGGGAAATCCTGTGTCACAAACCTACTGGAGTTCTATGACATGGTGACAGCAGAAAGACAAGAGAGAGAGGGGTGGGTGGATTGCATTTTCTTGGACTGCAAGAAGGCGTTTGACACAGTTCCACACAAGAGATTAGTGCAAAAACTGGAGGACCAAGCACGGATAACAGGGAAGGCACTACAATGGATCAGGGAATACTTGTCAGGAAGACAGCAGCGAGTCATGGTGCGTGGCGAGGTGTCAGAGTGGGCACCTGTGACCAGCGGGGTCCCACAGGGGTCAGTCCTAGGACCAGTGCTGTTTCTGGTATTTGTGAACGACATGAGAAGAATTCAATCAGACGAGGACCAGGCAAAACTACAAAGGGATCTGGACAGGCTGCAGACCTGGTCCAGCAATTGGGTCCTGGAATTCAACCCCACCAAGTGCAAAGTCATGAAGATTAGGGATGGGCAAAGAAGACCGCAGACAGAGTACAGTCTAGGGGGCCAGAGACTACAAACCTCACTCAAGGAAAAAGATCTTGGGGTGAGTATAATACCAGGCACATCTCCTGAAGCGCACATCAGCCAAATAACTGCTGCAGCATATGGGCGCCTAGCAAACCTCAGAACAGCATTCCGACATCTTAATAAGGAATCATTCAGGACCCTGATGACGAGGTGACAAGGAATGGATGTTCCAGAGATGGAACACAGCACAAGCGGGAACAGTATGAAAGTTGAAAGACACAGATGAATCACAGGGAGTTAGGAAATACTCTTCAGCCACGGAGTAGTCAGGAAGTGGGAATAGATTTGATGGAATGCGATGTAGTGGAGGCAGGATCAATACAAACTAAGCAAGGGTATTGAGTTAAGCTCACGGTTCAGGGAGAGAGTATACACAAGTAGCGACAGTGAATAGGCGGGGCCAGGAGCTAGGACTCGACCTGCTTAAGCAACTAGGTATGAGTACGACTTAGGAGAGTAACACACACCAAACACGCACAGATAGGACTCACCCCTGCAACCACAATTAGGTGAGTACATACTGGAGTTTACACTGGAATCAGTTCCGGGTCAACGCCCCGTTGCCCAGTCCTGTGACCAGGCATTCGGTGAGATCAGACCTGATTCAAACCAGGGGGTTAACTGCTGGATGCACCAACCATAGTACGAGCCTAGCCCGGTGATCAGGAAACCGACTTTAGTGGGTTGCTTGTCCAGTGCCAGCTTGAAGACTGCCAGGGGTCTGTTGGTAATCCCCCTTATGTATGCTGGGAGGCAGTTGAACAGTCTCGGGCCCCTGACACTTATTGTATGGTCCTCTTAACGTGCTAGTGACACCCCTGCTTTTCATTGGGGGGATGTTGCATCGTCTGCCAAGTCTTTTGCTTTCGTAGTGAGTGATTTTCGTGTGCAAGTTCGGTACTAGTCCCTCTAGGATTTTCCAGGTGTATATAATCATGTATCTCTCCCGCCTGCGTTCCAGGGAATACAGGTTCAGGAACCTCAAGCGCTCCCAGTAATTGAGGTGTTTTATCTCCGTTATGCGCGCCGTGAAGGTTCTCTGTACATTTTCTAGGTCAGCAATTTCACCTGCCTTGAATAGGTGCTGTTAGTGTGCAGCAATATTCCAGCCTAGATAGAACAAGTGACCTGAAGAGTGTCATCATGGGCTTGGCATCCCTCGTTTTGAAGGTTCTCATTATCCATCCTGTCATTTTTCTAGCAGATGCGATCGATACAATGTTATGGTCCTTGAAGGTGAGATCCTCCGACATGATCACTCCCAGGTCTTTGACGTTGGTGTTTCGCTCTATTTTGTGGCCAGAATTTGTTTTGTACTTTGATGAAGATTTAATTTCCTCGTGTTTACCATATCTGAGTAATTGAAATTTCTCATCGTTGAACTTCATATTGTTTTCTGTACCCCACTGAAAGATTTGGTTGATGTCCGCCTGGAGCCTTGCAGTGTCTGCAATGGAAGACACTGTCATGCAGATTCGGGTGTCATCTGCAAAGGAAGACACGGTGCTGTGGCTGACATCCTTGTCTATGTCAGATATGAGGATGAGGAACAAGATGGGAGCGGAGTACTGTGCCTTGTGGAACAGAGCTTTTCACCGTGCCTGCCTCGGACTTTACTCTGTTGACTACTACTCTCTGTGTTCTGTTAGTGAGGAAATTATAGATCCATCGACCGACTTTTCCTGTTATCCTTTAGCACGCATTTTGTGAGCTATTACGCCATGGTCACACTTGTCGAAGGCTTTTGCAAAGTCTGTATATATTACATCTGCATTATTTTTGTCTTCTAGTGCATCTAGGACCTTGTCGTAGTGATCCAATAGTTGAGACAGACAGGAGCGACCTGTTCTAAACCCATGTTGCCCTGGGTTGTGTAACTGATGAGTTTCTAGATGGGTGGTGATCTTGCTTCTTAGGACTCTTTCAAAGATTTTTATGATATGGGATGTTAGTGCTATCGGTCTGTAGTTCTTTGCTGTTGCTTTACTGCCCCCTTTGTGGAGTGGGGCTATGTCTGTTGGTTTTAGTAACTGTGGGACGACCCCCGTGTCCATGCTCCCTCTCCATAGGATGGTAAAGGCTCGTGATAGGGGCTTCTTGCAGTTCTTGATGAACACGGAGTTCCATGAGTCTGGCCCTGGGGCAGAGTGCATGGGCATGTCATTTATCGCCTGTTTGAAGTCATTTGGCGTCACGATAACATCAGATAGGCTTGTGTTAACCAAATTCTGTGGCTCTCTCATAAAAAAATTCATTTTGATCTTCGACTCTCAGTCTGGTTAGTGGCTTGCTAAAAACTGAGTCATATTGGGACTTGAGTAGCTCACTCATTTCCTTGCTGTCGTCTGTGTAGGACCCATCTTGTTTAAGTAAGGGCCCAATACTGGACGTTGTTCTCGACTTTGATTTGGCATAGGAGAAGAAATACCTTGGGTTTCTTTCGATTTCATTTATGGCTTTTAGTTCTTCCCGCGATTCCTGACTCCTATAAGATTCCTTTAGCTTAAGTTCAATGTTTGCTATTTCTCTGACCAGTGTCTCCCTACCCATTTCAGATAGATTGACCTCTTTTAGCCGCTCTGTTATTCTTTTCCGTCGCCTGTAAAGAGAGCGCCTGTCTCTTTCTATTTTACATCTACTCCTCCTTTTTCTTAGAGGAATAAGTCTTGTGCATACATCGAGTGCCACCAAGTTAATCTGTTCTAGGCATAAGTTGGGGTCTGTGTTGCTTAGTATATCTTCCCAGCTTATATCGGTTAGGACTTGGTTTACTTGGTCCCACTCTATGTTTTTGTTATTGAAGTTGAATTTGGTGAATGCTCTCTCGTGACTAATCTCATTTTGTCGGTCTGGGGCTCTGTGCATACATGTCTGAACCTCAATTATGTTGTGATCTGAGTATATTGTTTTTGATATGGTGACATTTCTTATCAGATCATCATTGTTAGTGAAGATGAGGTCTAGTGTATTCTCCATTCTAGTAGGCTCTATTATTTGCTGGTTTAAATTGAATTTTGTGCAGAGATTTAAAAGCTCGTGTGAGTGTGAGTTTTCATCAGAGCTGCCTCCTGGTGTTATTACTGCAACAACATTATTTGCTATATTCCTCCATTTTAGGTGCCTTAAGTTGAAATTTCCCAGGAGCAAGATGTTGGGTGCAGGAGCTGGAAGATTTTCCAGACAGTGGTCAATTTTTAACAGCTGTTCCTGGAATTGCTGGGATGTTGCATCCGGAGGCTTGTAGACTACCACAATGACTAGGTTTTGGTTCTCGACCTTTACTGCTAAAACTTCCACTACATCATTTGAGGCATTAATCAGTTATGTGCAAACAAGTGACTCTGCAATGTACAGGCCAACCCCCCCCCCCTTTTGCCTGTTCACTCTGTCACATCTGTATAGGCTGTAACCTGGGATCCATATTTCGTTGTCTAAGTGATCCTTTATGTGGGTCTCAGTGAAAGCCGCGAACATTGCCTTTGCCTCTGCAAGCAGTCCACGGATGAAAGGTATTTTGTTGTTTGTTGCTGGCTTTAGACCCTGTATATTTGCAAAGAAGAATGTCATCGGACTGGTGGTATTGTTGGTACTGGGGGGGGGGATTTTTTTCCGGCATTAGTATCTGTATCTGTTGGTTTGGAGTGGAGGCCATCGACTGTGGTTCCACTCCAGGAATGACTGGATTTGGTGTACAATTTCTGCCATTTCCTGCCAGTTTTTTTTCCTTCCTGACACTAAAAAACCTCTCCCTCTTGAGTGGCTGTGGCTACCCAGGTTTTCCCATGGCCTGGATGTTTTGTATCTTTTTGTCCCCTTTAGATGGTGTGCCTGGCAATTTAAGTTATAGCACAGTCTTTCCTGTACTGAAGAGGTACACATTTCAGGGTGAAAAAGCTTACAGGAAGGGAGTTCGCATTTTCCTGTTGTCATATGGGCACGGCATTTTCTAGGGTGGTCATAGTTGCACGTCCCATCTGTTTTTCCAGATTTCCCATGTCTGCAGATACCAAGTGCATAGTATGTGCTCAGGCTTGGTTTCCGTTTGCCTTGGGTTTCTGTGACTGTATTCCCTGTTGGTGCATGTTTACCTGTCTTATTCCTATTTTCCCTAGCACCAACAATGGAGCTCCCACCAGTTGTTTTTGGTAATATATCCTCACTATTGCTAGTGGAGTCCTCTTGTTTGCTATTTCCTGTTGTATTTCTTGTTTGCAATATTGGTTTTATCTTATCTTTGACTACACTTGTTTCCCCACTACGGCTCCTGTCCCCTATGAGGTCATTTATATGCATTCCTTCCTGCGTATAATTCCCGACTACCTGGACAAAATCTCCAGCTTCACCATTACTGTCTCCCAGGACAGCACCTCCAGCTTCACCATTACTGTCTCCCAGGACAGCATCTCCAACTTCACCATTACTGTCTCCAGGACAGCATCTCCAGCTTCACCATTACTGTCTCCCAGGACAGCACCTCCAGCTTCACCATTTCTGTCTCCCAGGACAGCACCTCCAGCTTCACCATTACTGTCTCCAGGACAGCACCTCCAGCTTCACCATTACTGTCTCCCAGGACAGCACCTCCAGCTTCACCATTACTGTCTCCCAGAACAGCACTATCAGCCCCACATTTACTGACTACCAGGACATCACCTTCAGCCTTTTACAGTTTCTGACTACATGGCCAGTATCAAGGGCAGTACCATTCAGCCCAGACTTTTTATGTTCCCATCTGTTGTAGAAAGCTTCCAGGTTGTCTATGAAAGCAGCTTTGATGTTATCCTCTTTTAATACCCTTGATTTTAGTCCACAGATTTATCTCCTTTGGGCATACCCAAAAACACTTCCCTGTTTTAATACTGCTTGTAGCTAGTTCTTGGATATCTGCACAAGGGGCGTGACACCAATTTCCATAAAAATGACAATTTATCCATGTGGAAGCCCGTTTGTTTGATTTATTGCAGACTACACACAGCTTCATAATGATTTGAATGGTTGATTTACTGTAATTCTACTAGCAACCTCTTGAATACTCTATTAATAACCTCTTTAAGTAAAGCTCTAGCTATCTGTATTTCTATTTCTAACTGTACTTTTATATCAGGACAGCTTACCGGAGTACGCTCCTGGAGTTTGTTTTATATTTATTGCTTGTGTTTATAAGGGCGCCTACAACCCCATCCGTTTACAGTCTGCTTTATTGTCCAACGAATCCGTTTGAAACCGGCCAAGGGTTCGACCAGTCGAGGGTTCGGTCCAGTCGAGGGTTCGGAGCCAGTCTGATCTGATCAGTGGGTCACTTATTTAAAACATACTGGTCGGTGATTTGGGCTAACACATCAAGGATCTACTGGAAAATTCTACCCGATTAATATGTTATTTGACTGATACAAAAGTATAACTTGCGTGTTGAAGAAACCGGTGACTGCTGGCAACTCCTACAGTGACGAACGGTCGAGCCTCAACCCTTGTTTATCAATCGCTGTATCTAGCTTTTCTAGTTTTTCTTTTTGGCCTCCACCACAATAAATGCTATATTATCACTATAGTTGACTGGTGGAAATTTTGGAGGAGGGACGCTTTTTCTGTCGTAATAATTGCTTCTCGTTGTGTATATTGCGACCGCTGGTAACTACAGGTTATATGAAATTCACAGTAACGTCTGGTATTTCAAGAAAAAGAAACTAATGAAAGTCACTCCATTCCACTAAGTACCATTATAGTACTGGTTAGTTGCTACTACAGCACTGTATTCTGCTATTCACTGGTATCACTAGATTATATGCGAGTACACTAGCAGGCCAGGAAGATTATTAAAAACAGCTGACCTGTGGTAAGTTTCTGGCGACTTCTGGCACCTGCCTCTATAGGCTTATCACTTCATTTACAAATTCACCTGTTTTCAAATGATACTTTAGCCTTTATCATCTATATACTAGGGAGCCACTGTAGTATACACTATAACACTATGTATACACAATGCTATCAGGGAGACTTTCTTTCCTCTGACAAGAAAAGTTCAATTATTATTATATTTTCACACGGCACCCAGGCCTATGATTCCCCTCTGGCAGTAAACTCTGTTAGGTAGTGCACACTAATTCTCCTTTTTTGACTCAGTATATAATGTTTTCCGCCCAAGATTGGTTCCAGGCGCTAGAGGGATGTATCGTATAGGATTGATGACACAAATTAAAGTTCTAGCACGTAAGAGCGACCGTGAAAACACGAGAAAACCCGGAGCACAACGAGGCACGCTGACACACACACACACACGCACACGCAAATACCAAATACCAGTGTGACTCCACCCCCAGTAACCACATATAAGTGAGTATACACACACATACACTCCACACAGACACATTACACACAGTACACTCTCTACACACAGTACACATACTTTACAAACACACATACACTTACACACAGACACACACACACACACACTAGGACAAAATGGTAACTAACTAACACACAAGGGATCCGGACAGGCTACAGGCCTGGTCCAGCAAATGCCTCCTGGAGTTCAACCCTGCCAAGTGCAAAGTCATGAAGATCGGGGAAGGGCAAAGAAGACGGCAGACAGAATACAGTATTGGGGGGGGGCAAAGGCTACAAACCTCACTCAAGGAAAAGGACCTTGGGGTGAGTATAACACCGAACACATCTCCTGAGGCGCACATCAATCAAATAACTGCTGCGGCATACGGGCGAATAGGAAACCTGAGAATAACATTCTGACATCACAGTAAGGAGTCGTTCAGGTCCCTGTACTCTTGAGTATGCAGCACCAGTTTAGAACCCACACCTGACCAAGTACGTAAAGAAATTTGAGAAAGTGAAAAGGGATGCAACGAGACTAGTCCCGGAGTTAAACGGCATGTCCTACAAGGAGAGGTTAAGGAAAATCGACCTGATGACACCGGAGGACAGGAGGGGCAGGGGGCACATGATGACAACATAGAAAATACTGAGAAGAATCGACAAAGTGGACAGAGACTGGATGTTCCAGGAATGGGATACACCAACAAGGGGTCACAATTGGAAGCCGAAGACTCAGATGAGTCGCAGGGATGTTAGGAAGTATTTCTTCAGTCACAAAGTTGTCAGGCAGTGGAATAGTCTGGAAAGGGAGGAGGTGGAGGCAAGATCTATACATAGCTTTAAGAAGAGGTATGATAAAGCTCACGGAGCAGGGAGTGACCTAGTAGAGACCAGTGAAGAGGCGGTGCCAGGAGCTAAGAATCGACCCCTGCAACCACAATTAGGTGAGTACACACACACACACACGAGGCCAGGAGATGACACTCGACCCCTGTAACAATACACTTTTGGTGACACAAACTTAAATATTTTAAATTCAAAGGCAACATTTGTGCCTATGGAACATATTTCGAATATTTTTAGAATAATTCAGCAAAGAATGTTGCATGTTTTTCGTGTTTTCCATTGTTGTAATATCTGGTATTGATCCTGAGTGTTCCTCGCTGCGTAGCAGCTGGTGGTGGTGTTTATTTCTTCACATCATTCCTTCCTCTACTTAAGTCATAGCAGCTGCTCTCGTGAATACTATGTAAACTCATTATAATCGTAATCCTAATTTTTAAAGGACTGGAGGGGTAAGCCAGCGGAAGGCCTCGGTCAGATGACCAAAAGCTCCAGCTCCGGGTCATCATAGGACTAAGACCCGCGTCAAGAAACACCCATCCTGTTTCCTAACGAAGATTACCTAACCTAATTAGTCTCGTGAGTATTTTCTAACAAAACACTGGTTTAAATTTTAATCAAGAATATTCGATACAGCATACATAGTAAAAGCACAAAAATCTATACATTCAAGAACGCGACACAGTATGCATACTAAAGATCATGAAAGACTAAACATATTAAAGAACACAACATAAGTTATATATTACATGTGAGAGGATGTGAGAGGATCTCACCTTCAAGGGACACAACAATGCCAGTATCACATCTGAGTAAAAATAATTGGATAGATAATGAGAACTTTCAAAACAAGGATGCCATGCCAGTGATGATCCTCTTTAAGTCATTTGTTCTCTCAAAGCTGGAGTAATGCGTACACTAACAGCCCTGTTCAAGGCAGGCGAAATTGTAGATCTAAAGTATATACAGAGTATAAGGAACACTAGACATATATATATATATATATATATTATATATATATATAATATATATATATATATTATAAATAATATATATATATAATATATATATATTAAAGATCACGAAACAGTATGATCATTTTAGCGTCATTGAAAGTATATATACTAAAGAACACGACCAGAATTGTGCTAAAGATGATATTAATGAAGAAGACGAAACAGTAATTAATATATATAAATATATAGATATATATATATATAATAACTATATATATATATATATATACATATATATATATATATACATATATAAATATATATATTATATATATATATATATATATATATATATATATATATTATATATATATATATATATATATAGGAGTGAATGGAGACGAATGGTATTTGGGACCTGACGATCTGTTGGAGTGTGAGCAGGGTAATATTTAGTGAAGGGATTCAGGGAAACCGGTTATTTTTATATAGACGGACTTGAGTCCTGGAAATGGGAAGTACAATGCCTGCACTCTCAAGGAGGGGTTTCGGGATATTGGCAGTTTGGAGGGATATGTTGTGTATCTTTATACGTATATGCTTCTAAACTGTTGTGTTCTGAGCACCTCTGCAAAAACAGTGATTGTGTGTGAGTGAGGTGAAAGTGTTGAATGATGATGAAAGTATTTTCTTTTCGGGGATTTTCTTTCTGTTTGGGTCACCCTGCCTCGGTGGGAGACGGCCGACTTGTTAATAATATTATATATATATATATATATATATATTTATATATATATATATATATATATATATATATATATATATATATATATAATATTAAAAAACATAAAACAGTATACATATCGAAGAATATATAGCAGTATACATAAAAAACATGAAAGAGTATACATATTAAACATAAAGCATCATAAATATTCAAAGCCTCACTGTAACCAGTGCCTGTATTACTGTTATGAATATTGATTTCGACATTTCTTGGAAACATTGAATATTGCAGTACCGTAAGAAAGAAAAACTAAATAATTCTTCGTCGATACCGGAGAAAAGTGTCAGTAATTTGTCAAGAAGTTTTTGGCTGAAGACCGGAATCACTTCTGGAAGCTGAGAGCCAGTGGAATGCCCTCCAGCCCTGCCGCGGTTACCGTCGCTCCCACTTGAAAAAGAACCTGCAGCATCTATGATATATTTCTTCTAATGGTGAAAATGAAATATTGTCATAGAGGTGCCAGAAAGACACCTGCGTGGTACTCAAAAATTATATATTACTCAGGATAAACCTCCTTTCCAGGAAGGGGGGAGGGTGTCTTGATGCTGGCTCTTGATCCATGAGATCACAGCTACTCTGCCCTTCCTTGGATCATACATGATTATCTTTCATTCCTTAGGAGCTGTTTGACCCTTCTGGGTCGAACAGCTCTTCCACGTGATTTTAATAATGGGATAATAACTGACCATATTTTTTCACTTATTTCAAGAATTGTGTATGCTTTTTTTTTTTTTTATCTCTCTCTCTCTCTCTTCTTTCTCTTGCTGTTGCTCTCTCTATCCTTAACATCTACATCTCTTCTCCTTTTTTCGTTCTCTCTCTCTCTTCTTTCTGGGGAAGACTCTTGATCCTAACAATGCAACTTTCTAAGGCTTGTACATTTTTTGTTCTTGACATGTGAGAGGATCTCACCTTCAAGGGACACAACAATGCCAATATCACATCTGAGTAAAAATAATTGGATAGATAATGAGAACTTTCAAAACAAGGATGCCATGCCAGTGATGATCCTCTTTAAGTCATTTGTTCTCTCAAAGCTGGAGTAATGCTGTACACTAACAGCCCTGTTCAAGGCAGGCGAAATTATGATCCAAAGTATATACATATACACATATTAGTTCAGTCATGCATCTTAATTACTGGGAACGTTTGAAGTCCCTTGACCTGTACTCCCTGGAAGGCAGGCAAGAGAGAGAAATAATCTACACCTGAAAAATCTTAGAGAGACTTGTCCCAAATCTGTCCACAGAAATCACTCCCTACGAAAGCAAAACACTAGGTAGACAGTGCAATGTACTCCCAATGAAAAGCAAGTATGCCATATGTACACTAAGAGAAAATACAATAAGTGTCCGCCTCCCATCACACACATAAGAGGGATTTCCAATAGACCCCTGACAGTCTTCAAGAGGAAACTGGACAGATACCTAAAGTCAATACCCTATCAACTGGGCTGTGGTTCATATGTTGGATGGCGTGCGGTCAGTAGTAACATACTGGTTGATCAGGCTCTGATCAACTGGGAGGCCTGGTCAAGGACCTAGCCGCGGGAGCGTTGACACCCAGAGCAACCTCCAGGTAGACATATGTCCAAAAACATATATGTATCTAACGTGATCTTAATCTTTTTTCCTGAATGTTATTTCAATAAAAATCAATACATGCGTTTTAAATTTACAGCGAAAATACTACATTGACATGTAAATCAGAGGTCGAAAATCAAAATTAACTTGTTTCCAAATGCGGCATTGACTCCTGTTTCGGACTGATGATTGAGTACACACATCTCTTCCAGAGTCACCTGCTAGCAGGTACTGATATCTAGATACCCATATTTCTCATATTCGATCAGAGTGACAAGTTTTTGCATTATTTCATGTTTCTTTCGAGAGCTAGGCTGACTTGGTAGAGAGTTGCCACTGTGAAGTGAGACTGCCTTCAGCCTTGTTTTGCTGGAATCAGTAACAAACGCCACATTGTAGGTTCATGATGTTCACCCAAGCATTGAAAAGCCCATTAACAGCACAGCAGTAACATGTTGATTATTCCAGTTTAAAGTTTATTTCTAGGCTTCTTCTATCGCTTTTTAAACCAAGTGTTTCTGCTGTCTGGGTACAGTAATTTCCATTGGCCCAGTCTTAAATCAAGTAACTCTGACTGCTCCTTGAATAAATTAAGATTCCACACAAGATGGTTAAGGTCACTTTGAATTACTAGATGTGGTTCCTGGTTGTTGACTCCAAGCTGGTTCAAACTCGGAATCTGAGTGAGTGGCTTCATCATCCAAAGAAAATATAGGTTTACAGGATGGTGGTACTGAAACACGTAGAGCCCGTGACTCTTTCACCGGTCTCGTTGCAGAAGTTCACGTCTGACATATATATATATATATATATATATATATATATATATATATATATATATATATATATATATATATATATATATATATATATATATATATATATATATATACATATATACATATTTAGCAGCCAGTAGAATTCGAAGCTGCCAACAAGTGTGACTTAGCCTCCCAGCATGACGACTTAAACCACTCAGTTACAGATGTCTCATAACGTTAGGTAGCCTGCTTGACTGCAAGTCTTCTCTTCTTCCTCCACCCTCCTCGTCTTTCTGTCTTACCCTCTCCTGTGGCACACCACAAATGCTTCCTATATGTGTCAGCTATCTCTCTCTCTCTCTCTCTCTCTCTCTCTCTCTCTCTCTCTCTCTCTCTCTCTCTCTCTCTCTCTCTCTCTCTCTCTCTCTCTCTCTACTTTTTACACACACATGCATACACACATATACACATGCGTACACATGTACACCATATAACACCACCCATCCACACAACACACAACACACACACACACACACACACACACACACACACACACACACACACACACACAAAGTGTTGGCTCGGCAGAAACAATTCATTTTTTCCGCCTTCCACTGAGAATTAAGAGGGACTTCTGGTGAAAATGGGAAAGTGATATTAATGTCGACGATTGGATTGTGACGGCCTGCAGTTTGTTCAATTACGGCATAAATTCACGCTGGCATTCGTGCCACACAAAAGCGCTGGGCTGCGTTACCACTAAAATATGTGTATGTGTGTGTGTGTGTGTGTGTGTGTGTGTGTGTGTGTGTGTGTGTGTGTGTGTGTGTGTGTGTGTGTGTGTGTGTTTGTGTGTGTGTGCGTGTGTGTGTGTGTGTGTGTGTGTGCGTGTGCGTGTGTATGTGTGTGTTTGTTTGTGTGTGTGTGTGTTTTTCTGCATGTGCACTATCAGCCACACATGCTGCAGGTCTGATCTTACAAGTGGCTACGGGAGTTTAACCCCAGCAAATGCAAAGTTATGAAGGTTGGGAAAGAGCAAAGAAGACTGCGGACGGAATACATGCTCGGGGCACAAAGTTTGCATACTTCAGTGAAGGAAGAGGACCTTGAGGTGAGTAATGCACCAAGCATATCGCCTGAGGCGCACATCAGCCGAACAACTTGTTACGAAATTAACATGGAAGGAGGGGGGGTGTAAAAATACCTTGTCTAGGGGGTATGTATAAAGTCGTATAAAAATAAGCCACCCTAAGCCCCCTTGCTTCGTAAACTACACAAAATGTTAAACTAATGGTCAATACTTTAAGATTGATTACCAGGAAGAGCACATAAACTCACCTTCATAAAAACAAAGCTATATTATGCAATATATACAACACACAACCTGCCTTCATAACTTTTCACACCTTACAAAAAAATACACAGCTACTAGTTAATTAATGTTAGGCCATATGAAAAACATCCACAGCAGTAGGTCTCCATGGCCCACATAGGCCCCACATAAATACCAGGGCCAGGCCCTATGCCAGGGCCATCTCAAGAGTACAAACATTTTCACCAAACACAGCCTATGGCCTAAACATTACCAAAAAAACACCACACACTACTTATCAGTAACCTTGCTCCAGTACAACTTTCCAGCAACTCTAGACTGATAGTCACTGCACACATGTCTCTCACCCATCTCATACACGTCCATTTACTGTTCAATTGGCGTCCAGTTAAGCACCGACACTGTTTTTATGGAGATTCACGACACTAAAAACGCTTTACATTATAAATTTATTACAGTAATGCAGTATCCTGCGTAATAACTGCTGCAGCAAATGCACATTTGGTAAATCTAAGACTAACTTTCAGAAATCTAAATAAGGAGTCAATAACGACACTACATATTGTGTACATAAGCTCCATATTGGAGTATGCAGCACCACTATGGAACCCACACCTGGTTAAGCATGTCAGGAAATTGGAGAAGGTGCAGAGGTTTGCAACGAGATTAATCCTGGATCAAAAGGGGAGATCCTATGAGGAAAGGTTAAAGAACTCAACCTGATGACACTAGAGGAAAGAAGGACTAGGCATCATATGTTAACAACGTACAAAATACTGAGAGAAATTGATATAGTGGACCAGGACAGATTGCTTGAGAGAACAAAACACAGGAACACGAGGGTACAACTGGAAATTGAAAGCACAGATGAGTCACAGGGACGTAAGGTTGTGTTTCTTCCGCCTAAGAGAATGAAGTGATGGAGGCATGATCCATACTTAACTTTAAGAAGAGGTACAGTAAGTCTCTCGAAGCCAGGAGAGAGTAAACATAAGAATATAAGAAAGAAGGAATACTGCAGCAGGCCTACTGGTCCATGCGAGGCAGGTCTAATTCTCCTACCGGGTTAAGTCAATGCTTTAACCTAGTCATGTCAGTCACATTCACTTGAGGGAGGAGCACGGCATCTGATCTAGTAGCACAAGGTAGTCAGGTTCAACCCACACCCACTCATGTATTTATGCAACCTATTTTTAAAACTACACAACATCTTAGCTTCCATGACGGTACTCGGCAGTTTGTTCCACTCATCCACAACTCTATTACTAAAACTAGTGCTTTCCTATATCCTTCCTGAATCCGAATTTTTCCAACTTAAAACAGTTGCTGCGAGTCCTGTCTATGCTAGATATTTTAGCACGCTATTTACATCCCATTTATTAATTCCTCTTTTCCATTTATACACCTCAATCAGATCTCCCCTAATTCTACGCCTTTCTAGAGAGTGCAAATTCAGGGCCCTTAGGCTATTCTCATAAGAAAGATTTCTGATACATGGGATCAACTTTGTCATCCTCCTCTGTACGTTTTCCAGTGCATTTATATCCATTCTGTAATACGGTTGCCAAAACTGTGCAGCATAATCTAAATTAGGCCTAACCAAAGATATATAGAGTTGAAGAACAACCTGAGGATTAGTAGCCACCAATGAAGAAGGGGCGGGGGCAGGATCTGAGACACTGTAACTACTTATAGCTGAGTACGTACTCACACACCACACACACACACACACACACACACACACACACACACACACACACAGAAGTAAGACACGAGAGAGAGGGGTGGGTTGATTGCATCTTCTTGGACTGCAAGAAGGCCTTTGACACAGTTCCTCACAAGAGATTAGTGCAGAAGCTAGAGCATCAGGCGCATATAACAGGAAGGGCACTGCAATGGATCAGAGAATACCTGACAGGGAGGCAACAACGAGTCATGGTACGTAATGATGTATCACAGTGGGCACCTGTGACGAGCGGGGTCCCACAGGGGTCGGTCCTAGGACCAGTGCTATTTTTGGTATATGTGAACGACATGACGGAAGGGTTAGACTCAGAAGTGTCCCTGTTTGCAGATGATGTGAAGTTAATGAGGAGAATTAAATCTGATGAGGACCAGGCAGGACTTCAAAGAGACCTGGACAACCTGGTCCAGCAAATGGCTTCTCGAATTTAATCCTGCCAAATGCAAAGTCATGAAGATAGGGGAAGGGCACAGAAGACCACAGACAGAGTATAGGCTAGGTGGCCAAAGACTGCAAACCTCACTCAAGGAGAAAGATCTTGGGGTGAGTATAACACCGAGCATGTCTCCGGAAGCACACATCAATCAGATAACTGCTGCAGCATATGGGCGCCTGACAAACCTGAGAACAGCATTCCGATACCTTAGTAAGGAATCATTCAAGACACTGTACACCGTGTATGTCAGGCCCATACTGGAGTATGCAGCACCTGTTTGGAACCCGCACTTGATAAAGCACGTCAAGAAACTAGAGAAAGTACAAAGGTTTGCGACAAGGTTAGTTCCAGAGCTAAGGGGAATGTCCTATGAAGAAAGATTAAGGGAAATCGGCCTGACGACACTGGAGGACAGGAGGGTCAGGGGATGAACATTTTGATAACGACAAGAAGATGTTCCAGGGAGGGGACACAGAAACAAGAGGCCACAATTGGAAGTTGAAGACACAAATGAGTCAGAGAGATAGTAGGAAGTATTTCTTCAGTCATAGAGTTGTAAGGCAGTGGAATAGCCTAGAAAATGACGTAGTGGAGGCAGGAACCATACACAGTTTTAAGACGAGGTTTGATAAAGCTCATGGAGCGGGGAGAGAGAGGGCCTAGTAGCAACCGGTGAAGAGGCGGGGCCAGGAGCTAGGACTCGACCCCTGCAACCACAAATAGGTGAGTACAAATAGGTGAGTACACACCATGAGAAAAGTAAGAACGATGTATAAAAAGAAAAACTAATCTTGCAAGCTAAATCCTTTTCTATCTACATTCACTTTATTATTTTCCTCACCAGGTATCCCCTCCCACCTACACCTTACGTATCCCCTCCCACCTACACCTCAGGTATCCCCTCCCACCTACACCTAGTATCCCTCCCCTCCCTCTATCCACACCATCAGTATCCCCCTCCCACCATTCACATCCCAGGTATCCCCTCCCTCCAACACCCCAAGTATCCCCTCCCACCTACATCCCATGTATCCCCTCCCATCTACACCTCAGGTATCCTCTCCCCTCTACACCCCAGGTATCCCCTCGCACATACACTCCAGGCATCTCCTCCCACGCACACCTCAGGTATCCCTTCCCATCTACACCCTGGGTATCCCCTCCCACCTACATCCCAGGAATCTCCTCCTTCCAACTCCCCAGGTATCCCCTCGCACAAACACCCAGGGTCCACTCTGCTACCTAAACCCCAGGTTCCCACATGCCACCTACACCCTAGGTTCCTGCCTCCCAGCTACACCTCAAGTTTCCCCCATCTCACCTACCTTCCTGTGCTTCTCGCAGAATAACGTGTGCTGTGTGTGGGGTTAAGCTTTTAAACGTTCCCCCCAGAGATAGTCTTTGTTGATCCGAGCGCCAGGTTAATCCCTCACTTGATCTCTCCTTTCCTTTTATATTGCGATGTTTGTTAATGATGATGACAGTTTTTCTTATACCTTCAGGAATCATCCTTTAATGTGGGGGCTGTTTACGTTGTACGCATGCGCAGGACGATACCTTCTGCTAACACTGTCTTGTGATTTACTTGTGTGAAATACCTGTGTGACACACCTATCACATAGGTATGTCACGTGTGTGACAGACCTATGACTAGTTTTACGGGTTCTTTTACCCTCATTGCCATGCCTGAAACCAGGCTGCTCGGTGAGTGCCTGCTAACAGCCCATTGACTCATGAAGCCATCACAGCCTGGTCGATCAGTCACTTGGCCCAAGCCAAGAAAATGTATTTAAAATTTTGTTCTAAGTGCCTTGATATTAGGAATGAGAGCTATCTTCCCCATCCTCGGAGCAAATATGATTAGCCCCACCCCTAAAAGTCTACCAGAGGCTCTATGCATCCCATTCTCACAAGGCCAGTGTTATTCATGCAACTCAAGTGTTTTTAGGCACACCCTTGCAAGTGTTGCGGTAGCGTATGGATGTAAGTTGTACATTTATTCGCGTAAGTCACACACTTATCAGTCATGCCTCCGGTCAGCACCAGGTGGCCAGGTTATAAGAGAAGGGACCATCTTTATCCAGTAACTGGGTTCACAGCAATCAACAGGAAGCCCGCCTAAACTGTGAACGATGTGGTATACCGAAGCAGCTTGACTACATAAATAACAAAGGACAATACCGTATGGACGATACACAATAACCGCACATAAAGACAGCTTACACGACTTTCGTCCGACTTGACCATTGACAAAGTCACGCCAAGTCGGACGAAACGTCGTCGTAAGCTTCTCTCTTTTATGTGCGGGTTATTTGTGTATTGACAGACTACCTTGCTGGTCGCCAAGGTTTAACCTGTCTTGTGCTTGCATTTGCCTCATCGTTCATAGCTGTAAATACTGTACATAGCTGTATATGTTGTAAATACCTACATTATTCTTAGAAGGAAATGTATTAATTTATTTTCTGCTGTCCCCTCAAGGGAGATTCCTTGACGTTGGAGAGGGGCTCTTGATCTTGGGAATTGGATCTGTGCTCCAGTTCTCTGAATTGAGCCTGATTGCCTTGCATCCCCCCCCCACAGGCGCTGTATATTCTTACGGGTTTAGCGCTCCCCATGATTATTATATTGTTATAATTTCTGCTGTCTTTTTGCTCGTTCCTCAGCGGTTATCACATTACGGCAAGGTGTGCAGGCCATATCTACACCTGTGTATGTAATTCATATATATATATATATATATATATATATATATATATATATATATATATATATATATAATATATATATATATATATATATATTATATAAGTCGTGCCGAATAGGTAAAACTTGCTATTTTTCTCTTAAAGAGTTGTATATGCAATAATTTCTCAAAAATCATCCTGAGCCTAACGACAAAAAAGTATTTCATTGTGTTTGTTTATTATTAAATTACTGTAAACTAATCTAAAATATATTTAGTTGGATTAGGCTAAATTGAATTGCGCTTGTTATAATAAGGTTAGGTACGTTTTCTAAGGTTTTTAGTACAAAATTATTAATTTTTACATTAACGTAAATAAAAAATATATCTTTGAACGTATAAGAGAAAATTTTAGAAAGGACTTAATTTTAAATGAGTTCTTGCTAACTGACCAGTTTTGTAGCAAGAGCTCATTTAAAATTAATTCCTTTCTAAAATTTTCTCTTATACGTCCCATTAACATATATGCAAAACAACCACAGGGGGTAGTTGAATGATGGCTCTAGGCCTTTCGTGTTGCAATTAACACATATTCAGGAGCTTGCCATGTTGCAGCATTCCAAGCTCCTGAAGATGTGTTCATTGCAACACGAAAGGCCTAAAGCATCATTCAACTACCCCTTGTGGATTTTTGCATACATGTTAATGTGACCTACTTCAACATAAATTCTAGAAAATAGTATGTCTTTTACAAGATGCGTTTATAAATTGACACAAGGATTCACATGTGAAAATTTGTTATAATGTGGCTCAGTAGATGAATGACATTTGTGCGTTTAGCGCTTCCCCAGCTTATAATAATTTAAATTATTGTATTACATTGCTGTCTGCAAACCATTGCTTATATTCTAAAATGAGTAAGTTATTAAGTGTAGTCTTGGAGATGCAAGGTTTGAAAACCCTGATAACGTTGATGTTTGTCTGAATGATGTTGAGAGGTGTGCCACCCTGCCATGGTCTTGAGGTCACACTCGTTGCTTCCTAGAACACCCCACACCTTGACTTCTTTGGAAAGAGGATCGAGCCTCCATTGTTTTCACTCAATTATATTTTTTTTATTTGATCTTATATTACCTAGTATAATATATACATTAAAGAGTTGATAGAAAGGATTGCTTGCACGTAATCATACTGATACACAGGTAATAAGTAGTATAAATGATGTTGATGAGGTAACCCACAGCTGTAACGTCTTTGTGAGGTGTTGACTGAAGCTTCCAGGCTCACCCACTAACAACTTGTTAACCTCCTGCATTTTCAGAATTAACTGTTTTCTGTTAGGAAACCAGAACTCAGCCAGGATCCCTACAAGAAGTTTCCGTGGCTTGGTTGTCAGCGAACTCAGCTCACATACCGAGTGCCTGTGGTTCAATCCCTGGCACGCTGAGGTCAGTTGGTCACCTGCGGTCATACCTGTCCTAAGCTCTGGGAGTTAGCGTGGGGTGTTACCAAGCACCATGGCTTGTTGTAGTGTTTTAGAATCTCAGGCTAAAGTGTTGAAGAAGGAGGTTCTACTTCTTCAGAAGGAAAATAGGAGGCTGAAGCTTCGCCTAGATGAGTTTGGGAGTGAGTGTGAGAAGGATTTAGCTGGTAAGGAGGAAATGGTCACTAGCAGTGATAGTGGCGGGCCGTTTAAAGGGGCGGGGTTTTTACAGTTCGTAAGAAGGGAAAGATAAGGGGGTTAAAAGAAGATGTGAAGGAAGGAAACGATTCTCTTTCTCCGGATGAGTGCACTTCAATGGTTAGTGGGGTTTGAAGGTACCACTGATTCCCCCTGCAATCAAGGTAAAAATATTTTAAAGTAGGTAATTCCCAGGTAAGATTAGGGACCGTGCTTTTTGTAACAGAAACGAAAGGTCAGACAGAGAGCGGCCTTCCCAGAGCGGGTTTTGTTTGACATGTCACAGGTTGGAAAATTTTATGTCAGGAAGGGGGAAAAAAGCCCATTATCTTTTTAGTGTGGGGGGTAAGGGCTCGGGAGGGGCGGGAGAGGAGCTGCAGAAAAGTACAGGTCAGCCATGAATATTAGGTCTAAGGAAGGGATCCAGTCATATGTCCCCTCTTGCCTAAAAAAGGGAGGGGGAAATGAATGGAGTCAGGGCAATTGGGTATAAATGCTGGCTGACGGGTACGAAAGGGAACTTGCAATCACTTTTATTGACTTTTTTTGGGCAAACGATATGTATGCAAGGATGGGGTTCTCTTTTGGGGGATGGATGGTTCTTAGCCAGTTCGATTGAGAGGGTTTTGATGCTTGTCTGGGAAAATTTAAACTGAAGATTTAGAGGTTGGGTTTTGGGGAAAAAATCGGCTGCAGCAGGGGGTTTTAAAACAGCAGTTTTTACCAGGATACCCCCGGGATGTTTAAAACAAATTTAAAAATAAAGTTGCGTAATGGAAAACCCCTTGACAAAAACAAAGAGAGATACAGGGGGGCAACGAGGGACTAGCCCCTTTTAAAAGGTTTAAAACAAATAGTAGGAGTTTAAAAAATAAGATAGTGGCTAAGATTCTTAAAGTGTGGGTAATTAATATTATTGGTATAACAGAGACCTGGTTAAAACCTAAAAGAAGAGAAATGCCTTCGAATGCAAATACAGGGTTATAAACAGGTCCTTGTTGGGTCAACAGGGGGGTTTGGGGGATGGCGATGTATCAGAGAAAAAATTTAAATGTTGCTTAGCATGATAAAGTTTAGAAACATCGAACACAGAACGTTGGTTTTACAGTTTCTCGGAGTCGTGAAAAATTTATTTTGGGTGTGATTTATGGGCCCCCAAAACCTTGTAGGGGGGCAGTAAGCTGTTTTTTGGGACGAAATTCATAAGGGATCTAGATAGAAAATGTTGTATAATGGGGATTTTAACTTTAGACGAATTGATTGGAACAGTAGACAAAAAACTTTAGTTGTGGCTTTTTGTACGGTTCAGGGTTTTCTTTTTAGAACTGTTGGACAGAACCCAATAGAGGAAACAATCAGCTTACTTGGGTTTTTGCCAACAAAAAATATAATTAATATCTTGGGTTAGATGAGCTTGGGGGAAAATGAACCAAACATTAGTTTTTTATATATGGAATTACCCAATAACTGCAAACAAATCTCTGTCCCAGATTTTCGCTTTGGGGGAACTTTATGGGGTTGAAAAAATTTCCTGGGGGGCTAAATTGGGTGTCCTGACTATGGGGGGTAGGTGACTTTGGGTTTCCAATATGAATTTTTCAGGCATAGTTCTAGCTGCCAGACAACTTTTGTTCTGGAGGGAAATTAGATCTAACAAAAATGCCCAAATAAATGAACAATAATTAAACATTTTCATTGGGCAAAAGAGTGCCCCATAAGGCATCAAAAGAGGGGGGTTAGCAGTTTAAAAAATAATATTAAAATTAAAGAGAGAAAAAAAAGAAAGGAATAGAAAAGCAAAAAGGAATTTTGAGGCTAAGGTCGCAAGGGGTTTTAAAGACAAAACCAAAAGGGTTCTTTAGGTTACAGTGTAAGATTAGGGACAAGATGGCCGATTAAGGGTAACTTGGCAGATCCTGCAGGATAAGGATTGTGTAAATTCTCAATACCATTCCTCCAGTTTACACCCAGGAAAAATAATAGCGATATTCCCGAAATAATAGATTTGTAAACAGGGCGATAATAAACATGCAGAAATTTCGGTAACTAGTGACATGGTCTTCAGACAAATAGAGAAACTAAAACCTAACAAATCCCCAGGCCCTGATGAACTGTTTGCAAGGGTGTTAAAGGAATGTAAAGACGAACTTAGCATACCTTTGACTAATCTTTTTAACATATCACTACAAACTGGCATAGTGCCTGATAAATGGAAAATGGCAAATGTAATACCTATTTACAAGGCAGGTGACAGGTCCTTGGCTTCGAACTATAGACCAGTAAGCCTTACCTCCATAGTGGGAAAATTTATGGAATCAATAATTGCCGATGCAGTTCGTAGCCATCTTGATAGGCACGGATTGATTAATGAATCACAACACTGTTTTACAAAGGGGCGTTCGTGTCTTACGAATTTACTAACTTTTTTCACTAAAGTATTTGAGGAGGTAGATCATGGTAATGAATATGATATTGTGTATATGGACTTCAGTAAGGCTTTCGATAGAGTTCCACATCAGAGGCTATTGAGGAAACTTAAGGCACACGGAATAGGAGGAGTAATTTTTTCCTGGGTAGAGATATGGCTGACAAATAGGCAGCAGAGAGTTTGCATAAATGGGGAGAAATCAGAATGGGGGCACGTCACAAGCGGTGTTCCACAGGGGTTAGTGTTGGGCGCGTTGTTGTTCACAATTTACATAAACGACATAGTTGAGGGAATAAATAGCGACATAAGCAAATTTGCTGATAACACCAAAATAGGCCGTCCAATTCATTCTAATGAGGACACTAGAGCTCTCCAGGATGATTTGAATAGACTGATGCAATGGTTGGAGAAGTGACAGATGCAGTTTAATATAGACAAATGCAAAGTTCTAAATGTTGGATAGGAAAATAACCATGCGACATATAAACTAAATAATGTAGATCTTAATACTACTGATTGCGAAAAGGATTTAGGAGTTTTGGTTAGCAGTAATCTAAAACCAAGACAACAGTGCATTAGTGTTCACAATCAAGCTAACAGAATTCTTGGCTTCATATGTAGAAGTATAAATAATAGGAGTCCTCAGGTTGTTCTTCAACTCTATATATCCTTGGTTAGGCCTCATTTAGACTATGGTGCTCAAATGGATGTAAATGCTCTGGAAAACATACAGAGGAAGATGACAAAGATGATCCCATGTATCAGAAATCTTCCCTATGAGGACAGGCTGAGGGCCCTGAATCTGCACTCTATCGAAAGGCGTAGAATTAGGGGAATATGATCGAGGTGTATAAATGGAAAACAGGAATAAATAAAGGGGATGTAAATAGCGTGCTGAAAATTTCCAGCCAAGACAGGACTCGCAGCAATGGTTTCAAATTGGAAAAATTCCGATTCAGGAAGGATATAGGAAAGCACTGGTTTGGTAATAGAGTTGTGGATGAGTGGAACAAACTCCTGAGTACAGTTATTGAGGCTAAAACGTTGCGTAGTTGTAAAAATAGGTAAATACATGAGTGGATGTGGGTGGGTGTGAGTTGGACCTGACTAGCTTGTGCTGCTGGGTTCTGGTGTAGTGCTCCATCCTTGAGTGGAGGTGACCACACTGGGTGGGTCATTGGCCTATCCGGGGGGACATAGACCTGCCTCGCATGGGTCAGTAGGCCTGCTGCAGTGTTCCTTCTTTCTTATGTTCTTATGAGTAGAAACGTTGTGCATGTTTTCTTAAACCTGCTGCCCCTGTTCACCTAACGCTAGGTAGGTAGGTACCTGGGTGTTAGTCGACTCTTGTTGGTCTCATCCTGGAGGGGATTGTATACCATAGATAGTGCTGGGCTTTCGGATGAGATGTAATAGGATAACAGCTCTTAGCATACAAAATTTATTTGTGTAAAAAAAAAAAAAGTGAGAAACATATGAACGTGCGCACAGGTACAGTATTCTCATGATGATGAACTGAGACTTTCATTCATGCATTCACCTTGAAGCTTCTGGTGACTCTTCACTGGCTCCAGTAACTACCTCTTTGACAAAATATATAAACTCTCATTTCCACCGTAAGCTGCTTATCATTTTTTTGGGTAGGGCTCAAAGACGTGGAGAGCAAAAGTTCTCTGCACAACAATTTTGTACTTGAGTCGCACAATTTAAAGAAAATGTTTACGTTGGTAAAAGTTATCCTCGTAAACAGGAACTGATTCTTTGACGATTTCTGGGCTTATGCTAATGATATTTTATATTTTTCAGTATAATTTTACCAGATTAGAAGCATAGCTTATGGTAGTGTCCATGATGGTCACTTGAATGTGCAGAAGATTGCCGTTTCTCACTTGTATGCATCCAAAGTGCCAAGAGGCTAGATGTCCCTGGGTACCGTGGCTGCTCTGTGTCCAAAGATTCCTAGAGTTCCTTATATGTCGAGAGGCGCCGTGGATGCCTTATTTGTGTCCAAGGATGAAATTCCAAGCGCTTTCATGATTTCTTACATTTTCAATAAACTGTAAAATATAATAGAGCAGCTGAAGGCTTATAAGGCCGAGAAAACACTTCACTGTCGACATCCGTCATCTCACCCTTCCCTTTATGATGAAACGGGTGAGATGGTCAAGGACTTGTCAAACATATTTTAAATTCTTCCCGAAGTTTATTAATTACAAATGAAACTAATTTGTATAATTCTATTTTTAATCACTATTTTTTCACAATAGTTGTTTTGCACATTGTGATATCACCTGTTTACTGTGAGGTGTGCACCCTCTTTTGACAACCCAACACTCGACGAATATGACGCACACCTGAGATCAACCTTTAAGAAGGCACTGAACCTGTCACTAGAGGATCAGTGCGACTGGGAGGTATAGGGGTTCGCAAAGCAACGCATGTTGCTTTACCTGCTTTTCTGTCTTCGTGTTTGACTTCCAGTGCATTAGTCAAGAAGATTGTCCCCGAACGCTTGAGAGACGTGGTAGGAGCTCAAGACCCCAGTTTTATTGAAGCAGCGATTCGGTGGGACACCCTTGCAGACTCCTCCAGTAGACCAGCTCCTCCCAAAGAACACAAACAGTCCCATTGGGACAACCGATCATGGAAAAAATCGCCAACACAATGCTCACCAACGCTTCAGGAAAAGGACAAAGCTCGTCTCCTGGCAGTGAAGGCACCACACTCAGGAGATTTCCTTTTAGCTGTTCCCAATTCCTCCCTGGGCACTCGACTCGACCCACAGGCCATTCGGACTGGTGTTGCTCTTCGCCTAGCCTCCCCCATCCTTACCGAACATAGGTGTGTTTGCGGCAGAGGGACAGCTGATCAATTCGGACTTCATGGTCTCGTGTGTCACACAGCAGAAGGGAAGTATGCCAGACATGAGGAAGTCAATGACATCATAAAGAGAAGCCTCGCTACAGCCCGTTGCCCAGCTCAACGGGAACCCCCAAGTGCAGAGGTCTGACGGAAGTCAAAAGCGTTCTGATGGAGCCACTATGCTACCCTGGAAGGATGGAAAGCAAATTGCCTGGGACTACACCTGTGCCGCCGCATTGGCAGACACCTACTTGCCATACTCCGAAGCTGAAGGGGATGGAGCTGTCAGCCACAGGGAGACCCAGAAGATCCGCAAATATGAAGACCTTCCCACTTGTTATAACTTCATCCCAATAGGGTCGGAGACCCTTGGAGCATGGGGCAAGTGTGCTCTAAAGTTCCTCAAAGAGCTGGGTGAAAAGCTCGTTATGGAAACCAAGGACCACAGGGCGACCAGCTTCCATTTTCAGAGACTCAGTGTTGCGATCCAGAGAGGAAATGCCTGCAGCATTCTGGTCATGCGGCCCACCGCAGGGGAGCTGGACGAAGTATTCGAGATGTAGCTCGATGTAGTTGTTATCTATATTTTTTTACTTTCTGTTGTATTTTTGTGAATGTTTTGTCAGTGTGTTTTGTCTTTAAATAAAATACATATCATTTTAGGGGGTGGTAGAAAATTCTCAAACAGCTTCAGTTTTCCCTGAAGCAAGTTTATTCTTTTCTCTGAGGATGAGGGTCCCCAGGAGAGTTCTAGAGATGGTACCTCCCTATTATATATATATATATATATATATATATATATATATATATATATATATATATATATATATATATATATATATATATATATATAGTATAAACCTTGGTAATAAATAGTGGCAAGTTGATATAGAAAGACACTATGACATATTTATTAGAAAATGTTTCGGTCCTGGGATCGAAACGTCCAAGCGCTTTCTTGACTTCTTACATTATCAAGGAACTATAAAAACAAAACATCAAGAGGAAAGCATATGGAAAAATAAACACAGAAGCAGTATAATGCGAAACTTTATTGACAACATTTCGCCCACACAGTGGGTGAAAGGTACTTGAGTATTTATAGGATGGAGTCAGGTGGAGAATGCTGGGTAGGTTGGATCTGAACCTTCATGTGACAATCTTCCGAGTAGGGTGATAGAGGCTAAGACCTTGGGTAGCTTTTAAAAGAGATTGGACAAATATATGAGTAGACCTTCTGCAGTGTTCCTCCATTCTTATGTGTTCTTATGTGGGATAAGACTGAAGAAGTTTCTTGTCAAGAGGTTCAGCTATGTTATAGAAGCCGTTGTTTTGGTTGAAGTTGTTGGATATACAGATACGTGATGATTCCAGGATTCTGCAGTATTGAGTGTTTTCTTCTCTTTTCAATAAATCTTGCGTTTCTGTAGTTGATTAAATGGTTGTGTGAATTTTGGTGTTGAACACAGGCATTTCTTAAATCGTCCGATCTGCCCGCGTACTGGTGTTCTGAAATACATGTTCGGAGGTCTCTGTATGTTTCGCCCACGTATAATTTGCTGCAGTCATTACTAGGATTATATATACCCCTGCAGAAGACTGAAGCTTGTCCTGTCTATTACTGGTAATGTCCTTGATGGCAGGGCCGGATTACCGCATAGGCAAATTAGGCATTTGCCTAGGGCCTCGCGCATTTGGGGGCCCCGCGGTCCAAGGGGTTCAGGGGCTCATCCAAGACTGCGCACATGGCGCAAGTGCAAAGGGGTCCCTACCTAAAAAGTTCAAGTGTTTGGATTGTAAAATTGATTTTTAAAAATTAATCAAAACAAAAATAAATAATGAAATAAAATAAAATAAAAATAAATAAACTAACCATAGATGGCAACACTCAACACTCCTTTGTTTACATCAGAACAGCTGTGTTTTCCCGCTAATGGGTGAGTATGGGAGATTCCTCTCCAATTTTCTGTAGTTTATATGATTTGATAGTCTTATGCATGATGCAATGATAACAATAATGGTCAGTGATTTATAAAGGGAATAATAGTGCTGTAGTGGTTATGCTGAATATAATAGGTACATGATGTCACTACTTTAATAGCCTAATCTAGTAATACTATGCTGTCTTGAGTTTATTCTCTTTAAAATGCATGATTTAACAATGGCTGTTGGTAAATGGTTTTGGTTGTCTTGGTGTACTTTCCCTATTAAATTTAATCTATATAGCCAGAATGTATTTAATTAGACCTTAAACAGGCTCACACCGACCCCCCCCTCCCCCCACCCCGACGCTGGAAGGGGTCGCTTCGCTTACCCGTAACTCAGAGGGGCCCCGCCAATCTGAATAGCCTAGGGCCCGGAGACTTCTTAATCCGGCCCTGCTTGATGGTGGTGGAAGTGGAGGTAGATACTTGGAATGAGGTATTGGAAAAGATGTTGGAAATGTGTTTGGCATTGAAGTTGGTGGGGAGGACTATGTATCTCCTCTCACCAGTGTCTTCTCTGGGGGTGTTAAAGATGTTATATGCCGGCGTCTACAGTCTCTAATGAAGTAATGAGGATAGTGAAGTTTAGAAAATACTTGTTCAGTTAGCGAGCGTTCTTCCTCAAGGAACTCATTGCTGCAGATTTGCAGTGCACGCAGGAAAAAGCCTATAATTACACCACGTTTAGTTTTGGTGTCGTGGTGAGAGTAGAAGTGGAGAAGATCGTGTTGGTTGGTAGGTTTTCGATAGATTTAAAAACGAAGTTCTTGGTCAGCTTTGCAGAGAAGAACATCAAGGAAAGGAAGAGTGTTGTTAACTTCTTCTAGTGTAAACTGGATTGAGGGTTCGACCTGGTTGAGCTTGTGTTGGAGATCTTGAACATTGAAGCGTCTGGGAGTGATGATGAGAATGTCGTCAACATAACAGAGCCAGGTGACAGAAGAGGGAACAATAGAGGAAAATTGTTCTGCTTCCAGGTATCCAATGCATAGATTCGTCAGTACGGCACAAAGTGGCGAACCCATGGGTAGCTCAAAAGTCTGTTGAAAGAGGTGATTTTCAAAAGAGAAACACGTAAAGCCAGCACATAGTTCAACAAGGTCGATGAAATCGCTGGCTGGAATATGAAGGTCAAGTGAATCGTCAATTTTCCTGTGCAAGAGATCGATGGCTTGTGAATAGGGATGTTACGTCCAAGCTAGCGAGTTTTTGTTCCTGATGTTGATGTTGCGAATGCGATTGAGAAGATCACCCGAGTATTTGAGATGTGTTGGACTGATTGTGCCCAAGAGTTTAGAGAGGTGTTTAGCGAGAATCCCTGAGAATTGGTGGGGAGCACTGCCTATTCCCGAGGATATAGGCCTCAATGGGATACCTGGCTTGTGAGTTTTAGGCAGGCTATACATTCTGGCAGATCTGGGGTTGCTGCTTCTGTGTTTATTTTCCCATTGTGTCGCTATTTTATATCATTTATTTCCAGGAAAGCATATAAAGAGGCAAGACTACACCTACAAGAGTATACCTCACAATCACGTCACAACAAGAATACACCTCACAGTCGCATGACAACACCTGACTCGGTGAAACACACCTGATACTCTACCCAAGCATTAAGATTTTTACTTGTCTAATGCATCATTAAATTCTTCCCAAATTTTATTAATTATAAAAGAGTCCAATTTATATAAACCAAAAGAAATATTCATATTATTTTCAAAACTGCTTTTTATGTAACATGATTCTATTATATTCCTGTTGACCATGGACTTGCTTGATACAACTTTCTCAGCCTTTTGAAAATCAATTGGATGGTTAAAATTTCTCACATGAATAAATAGAGCATTAGAATCTTGTCCAATTCTAATGTTATATTTATGTTGTTTTAATCTTAGTTCGAGACTTACCAGTTTGACCGTAATAAACTTTATCGCATATTTTACAAGGAATCTTATAGACACATCCAGCAGCATTTTGGAGGGAATTTTTCATCAAAAAGTTTTTTTTTTTTTACTGTAACAAGATTTTTAAATAGAAGTTTGATATTAAAAGTCTTAAGAAGAGAAGGCATATCAACCAGATTTTCATGGCAAGGGAGAATCAACATATTTTTAGCTGATTAAGGTTGCTTGTCCCTTTTTGAATTGTAAAAAGTATTTCTGGCAATTTAAAGTTTCTTGGGTATTTTACATCATTAGCTATTTCATAAATTTTGGAAATTTCTTCATCTACGAAGTATGGTCTACAAATACGTAAGATTCTCAAAAACATTGATGAGAATACCGACAGTTTAACTCTGTCTTGATGTGAAGCATAATAGTGTACATAGGAACAGTTATTTGTTGGTTTTCTGTAAA
Source organism: Cherax quadricarinatus (assembly GCF_026875155.1). Lineage (NCBI taxonomy): Eukaryota > Metazoa > Arthropoda > Malacostraca > Decapoda > Parastacidae > Cherax > Cherax quadricarinatus. The sequence continues at coordinate 29,452,112 of NC_069437.1, forward strand.
TTTTAAATTTAAAATCATTGTTGCCCTTAATGATTAAAACATCTAGGAGAGGCAGTGAGTTATTTTCTTCGTACTCCACAGTAAAATTTATAGAATGAGCTAAACCATTTACTTTAACGAGGAAATTATTTATATCTATATTTTTAGGCATAAGAAACAAAATATCATCAACATATCTATACCACTTATCTCTGTTAGGAAGGATTGTGTTAAGAAAGCGTGTCTCAAAAAATTCCATGTATAAATTAATAAGAACAGGAGAGAGAGGATTTTCCATTGCCATAGCAAACTTCTGAGTGTAAAGCTCGTCATTAAACACAAATTTGGCACCAACAATATAAAATTTAATAAGTTTAATGATAGTAGGAACTGGCAATGGTGAAGCATAATTAACAAGTTCTTCAGGTAAGAAGCTTAATAACTCATCAACTGGAACCTTTGTAAACAAGGAAGTAACGTCAAAACTAACCGTATAGAAATCATTTAAGTATGGCAATGGGAAATCCTCTCTCACCTGTTGTTTATGATGCCATTGACCTCTTCATGTCTAGCATACTTCCCATCTGATGTGTGACACAAGAGACCATGAAGTCCGAATTGATCAGCCGTCGTTCTGCCACAAATACACCAATGTTCAGTGAGTATGGGGGCGGCTAGGCGAAGAGCAACACCAACCTGAATGGCCTGTGGGTCGACTCGAGTGCCCAGGGAGGAGTTGGGAACAGCTAGAAGAAAATCTCCTGAATGTGGTGCCTTCACTGCTAGGAAACGAGCTTTGTCCTTTCCTGAAGCGTTGGTGAGCATTGTGTTGGCGATTTTTACCATGATCGGTTTGTCCCAGTGGAACTGTTTGTGCTCTTTGGGTGGAGCTGGTCTACTAGAGGAATCGGAAAGGGTGTCCTACCCCACGGATGCTTCAATAAACTTGGGGTCTTGAGCTCCTACCGCGCCTCTCACTGGAAGCCAAACACGAAGACAGAAATGCAGGTAAAGCTACCTGCGTTGCTTTGCGCACCCCTATACCTCCCAGTCGCACTGGGAGGGTTGTCTGATTCCATTGCTGATCTTCCAGTGACAGATTCAGTGCCTTCTTAAGATTGATCTAAGGAGTGAGTCATCTTGGCAGAGTAAGACACCTTGTGAGGAGATACAGGGCATCATGGGCATCAAGATCGCTTATTCTCCCCTCCATTCTCTTCAGGTCATTCAGTTTGTCCTTGAGGACCGTGTCGATGGCCTGATGACCCAGTGGTGTTTCCAAGAGGGTACTGTTAGATGGAGTGGTAGTAGAGACTTCAGGGTGGATTGTTCGCACAACTCTGATTATTTTCTGGTTTGTTGTGATGATTTCACACTTGGAGGGATTGATGCATACATACATACATACATACATACATAATATATATATATATATATATATTATATATATATATATATATATATATATATGTGTGTGTGTGTGTGTGTGTGTGTGTGTGTGTGTGTGTGTGTGTGTGTGTGTGTGTGTGTGTGTGTGTGTGTGTGTGTGTGTGTGTAAAAACTAGTCAATTAGCAAGAACTCATTTAAAATTAAACCCTTTCTAAAATTTTCTCTTATACGTCAAAAGATATTTTTTTTTTCGTTTATATTAAGATAAAAATAAATAATTTTGTACCAAAAGAAAACTTAACTATCCTTAATATAGCAAGTGCAATTTAATTTAGCCTAATCCAACTAATATATTTTAGATAAGTCTACTGTAATTTAATAATAAACATACACAATGAAATATATTTTTTTCGTTAGGTTCAGAATGATTTTGCGATATTATTGCATACATAAATTTTTGCTTGCCTTATTCGGCAAGATGAAAGTTAAGACACATGTGTAACATCTGGTTATCTTTATTGTAGACTTTTGCCATCCAGTGGCTTTATTATACAGATTCTAGAACATAAATAGAAGATGAGGTAATCAGTCCCTCAGCCTTGGAGTGGAGAGCACCGTTGTCGAAGATATTCTGGAGCAAAGGCAAGGAGACTGGCGCTTATATAGGCGTCAGTGGATAGGGACGTGTAGCAGAGGAGGGCATAGTCACTGGTAGGCGGGATTCCTCAGTGGAAGTAGGTCCTACCCAAATGGATGGGTTAGTAGTAGTAGCCGTGAAGAAGGTCTTGTGGATGTCCTCTGAACCAAGATTCCATGATGTTGCAGTATCTGACAAGTTGTGCAAGAAAGGTATACAATACCGACAAGATGAAAGTTAAGACACATGTGCAACATCTGGCTATCTTTATCGTAGACGTTTCGCCATCCAGTGGCTTTATCAATACAGATTCTAGGACATAAATAGAATACAGTAGAGCTATATACAAAAGATGAGGTAATGGGTCCCTCAGCCTCGGAGTGGAGAGCACCGTGGTCGAAGATAACCAGATGTTGCACATGTGACTTAACTTTCATCTTGTCGGTATTGTATACCTTTCCTACACAACTTATTCGGCAAGAAGAGCATTGCTATTTAAGCCAAATTCGCAAGTTTTACCTATTCGGCACGACATATATATACTTGTGTTAAGTGTGATGGCATAGGGTACGGTTTAGGATGGGAGGGACAGTGAATGTAAGGAAACACGGTTTTCGCAGAGATTCACTCTGGTAGCAGAGTAGTGTAACGTAGACGAAGGAACACAGTGAATTAAGAGAGGCACCTTGAAACTAGTGATAAGCGTTAATGTGCCTATAATTCTTTTAGACTGCTTTTAATTGATGGCTGCAACAAAAACCCCTCTGGTTCACAGAAGAGAAAAATAAAAGAATACCGTTCAGTCAACGAGAGGTGGATTAACGATAATTTTTTACGCAACGGCAATTATATTTGTCTGATATACAATGTTTTAAAGGAGTATGATGTTACAAGAACTTCTCATTGTTTCAAGGGAAAGTGCGAACACACAAGATCACTTCACTCATATGTCTATTTCTCGACAGCTAAACGTCTTTAAAATGTGTAGTGGTGAAAATACATCTGCGGTGTGAGCCAGCTATCATATAGCTTAATATATTACCGAAAGTGGCAGACCATTTCCTGGTGAAATATTGGTGAAGAAGTTCACGGGGAAAGTAATGGAGGAAATTTGCTCTGACAAGGTTCCTTGTTTTGGGAATGTGAGCTTATCTATATATATACAATCACTAGGCTCGTTGAAGACATGGGAGAAGAACTGAATAACACAATAACAAGGCAACATATTTTAAGCACTTTTTTTGGCACTAGATAAGAGCAATAGTATTGCTCAGCTCTAATTTTTATGAGGGGGAGAGATCCTAGTTCTGACATTTCGGAGTTGGGTGCACTGCAAAGTATTATTAAAGAGAGGTAAAATCCTCAGACTGTTTCTCGTCATGCGATTGACATTTTTCTCATTTAGAAATGAAGAGGTCAAAAAGCATTGTCTGATCCTGATGGTATTTGTGATGTTTCTTTATTGGGTGTAACAGAATATTTGAAAAAAAATTTTGTTAGGTTTCAAGTAGTATCTGACATGTTTTACAAACATAAATATATTTGTAAAGCAGGTCACTAGATGTAATTTTTAACATATTCCTTACTGTAAAGAATGCTCGCCCGTCAAGAAAAGGAATTCACAGTTCCCTATGGAAAACTACGGTGACACAAAGCATCTTATTATCTGCATGGGCAAGTGATAAGAATGTTTAATAATCTTGTTGAAAATTTGCCGAATGGCTCGATGAAATATTCCAGATGGAACTCAGTGATGCGCAAGCCAGTGGTACTCTCAGACACATTTACAAGAAAAGCCGAGTGTTGAAATTTTAGAGGAGCGTTTCTGACACATTTGTAAACATAGAGATGTTTACTATAGGTAGGGTAAGTCTTTGGCAGTACATACACTGGTGAACAAACCTTAATGAAGGATAACAATTGTTAAGGCAAATCTTCAGTAAAAATTTGCTTATGAACATTTACAAATTTTTTTGAGACTGTTACAAACATTGAATTTGATGTTAATGTTTTCTTCTAACCTGCAGTACAGCCTCAACTATCACATAAATATTAAGTAAATAAGAAATTTGAAGTGTGCTACGTTTATTTATTCGAAACAATTCATATGTGACTGAACATTAAAAACTTTTATATTTAATTACACAGTGATTGCAACGTATTTCCAAATGTAATTTAGTCTTTTAACACTGGATCTCATTGTTCTTTCAGTAAAATTAAATAAATGAAATATGAATAGTGTTAGTTTTTTTCGTTAAAAAGTTAGTTATTGGAAATTATTATTATTCTGGTAATTAAATGGATGATTTCTGGATTTGATTCATTTATTCAGTTTATAAGGTTAATACTTATTAATGTTATTAATACATCGTTTATATCCCGCATTTAACCAAATGTGGCTGACTTATGAAGAAGAGGTCAGGGATTACTGAACTAAAGATAGAAAATCTTGAACAATACGTTTAGGAAAATTCTAAATTAATACCTCTCATATTATTAAATGAAATCTCCGGTCTAATACTCTTGGTCTTGGATTACTATAAGCACTACAAACAGAATTTGAATCATACGTAATTATTTATCATTGTTACTTTACATGACATCATGACACATGACATCATGACCAAGTGTCACTTTACATGACATAATGACCAAGTGCCACTTTACATGACATCATGACAAAGTGCCACTTTACATGACATCATGACCAAGTGCCACTTTACATGACATGACCAAGTGCACTTTACATAACATCATGACCAAGTGCCACTTTACATAACATCATGACAAAGTGCCACTTTACATGACATCATGACCAAGTGCCACTTTACATGACATGACCAAGTGCACTTTACATAACATCATGACCAAGTGCTACTTGACATCATGACCAAGTGCTACTTTACATGACATCATGACTAAGTGCTACTTTACATGACATCATGACCATGTGCTACTTTACATGACATCATGACCAAGTGCCACTTTACATGACATCATGACCATGTGCTACTTTACATGACATCATGACCAAGTGCTACTTTACATGACATCATGACTAAGTGCTACTTTACATGATATCATGACCATGTGCTACTTTACATGACATCATGACCAAGTGCCACTTTACATGACATCATGACCAAGTGCCACTTTACATGACATCATGACCAAGTGCCACTTTACATAACATCATGACCAAGTGCTACTTGACATAATGATCAAGTGCTACTTTACATGACATCATGACCATGTGCTACTTTACATGACATCATGACCATGTGCTACTTTACATGACATCATGACCAAGTGCCACTTTACATGACATCATGACCAAGTGCCACTTTACATGACATCATGACCAAGTGCCACTTTACATGACATGACTAAGTGCACTTTACATGACATCATGACCAAGTGCTACTTACATGACATCATGACCAAGTTCCACTTTACATGACATCATGACCAAGTGCCACTTTACATGACATGACTAAGTGCACTTTACATGACATCATGACCAAGTGCTACTTGACATCATGACCAAGTGCTATTTTACATGACATCATGACCAAGTGCTACTTTACATGACATCATGACCAAGTGCTACTTTACATGACATCATGACCATGTGCTACTTTACATGATATCATGACCATGTGCTACTTTACATGACATCATGACCATGTGCTACTTTACATGATATCATGACCATGTGCTACTTTACATGATATCATGACCATGTGCTACTTTACATGATATCATGACCATGTGCTACTTTACGTGATATCATGACCATGTGCTACTTTACATGACATCATGACCAAGTGCTATTTTCATGACATCATAACCACGTGCTACTTTACATGACATCATGATCAAGTGCCACTTTACATGACATCATAAACAAGTACCACTTTACATGACATGACCAAGTCCTACTTTACATATGACCAAGTGCCACGTCTCACTAGACGCTGCCTTCAGTACTGTATTGGCCTCTAAAGTGGGTTGAATGACTCTTAATCCAAGATATTGGAGGTACACTACCCTCCCCTGGGGAAACTTGATTACCACCCATTCCTCGAGCACTATATGACCTCCCACGAGTTCACTGTTTCTTATGAAAATCAATAGTAAAGCTGGTAGTAACTGAAGGTTCGAGTTAGCGCCGGGAGGCAATAAAATTAAGCTTTACAAAGTGATGGGTTTAGCCCTTAGTTTTAATAATAATAATAATATACAAACTGATAAAATTGCAGGTGGCGTGTATATTTTGATTTATGTGATTTATGCACATTTTGAAAATAAAAATTATGCTTGAGAAAGACAATGGAAGTATGTGAAAGGATTTTCTTCAAATATCTTCCCTCAAGGAAGATTCTTTTTCGAGGGTGAAAGTTTCGATCCAAGGAAATGGATCTGAAACCTCTTTTGCATAGGCGTATAGCACCAGATCGTTCTGGAAAAAGAAGCAGCAGAAGGAGGAGGAGGCAGACACAAATTGCCCGAATTTACATTGCAACAAACAACGGCCGAAGTTAACAAATTAGAATTAAAGCAAATGACATAATTACATGTATTTCACAATAACAAAAAAAAGTTAAGCGTTAACACACTAACCAAATAACGAACAGGTCAGTTTGTATGTATAAATGGTCACAGATGCAACTAATGTGACCTTTTATTGAAGATTGAGACACTTATACAGCATATGGGAATCTTTATTCAGGAAACGTTTCGCCACACAGTGGCTTCATCAGTCCAATACAAAGAGGAAGGCGTAAGGAGACGAGGAGTATGAGGTAATCAGTCCATCAGCCTGGAGTCGATGTGTTCAGTCCATCAATCTTGTAGAATGTACAGCATAGGGCCGTAGACGTGGCTTATATACTGTAGTGAGGTGAGGTGAAGCAGGCGGAGGCGGGGTCATAGTGGTACCATCCACTAGTCGAAGTAGGTCTTCGTCCAAAGGTTGAACAAGTGTTGAAGAATTCTTTGTAACAAGATCCCATGATGCTGCAGTGTCTGACATATTCCCATATGCTGCATAAGTGTCTCAATCTTCAACTTGTCGGTTTTTCAAACCATTCATCATGACCTTTTATTGTGGAAACGTTTCGCTCCTTGAGAACGAAACGTTGCCACAATAAAATGTCACATTAGTTGCATCTGTGTCCATTTACCTAACATTTTGTCGGTAATTCAACTATTGTTACTAGTTTGTATATATTCTAATGAATACATCATCCCCAGTGTATATGCAATGAGGTGATGTGATGTATATAACCCATATATATACACTTAGTTTACCCTAATCCCCGTACGCCAGTGTGTGGGATTTAAGTATTTTTGACTGGTGGTGAGCAGGTGATGTGCGGCACATATGATCCTCGTATAGTTGATAGTCTTTAAACCCCATTAACCAATCAATGAGTAGTTGACACTCATTGACACTCATTGACACTCATGTCCCTTTGAACAGTTGATAGGCTTTAAGCCCATTTAACCAACCAGCCAATAAATAAAAACTTGTTATATACGCTTAGTGTATATAACCTCTGAGAGTTGCTTTAATTCATATTTTAGGGATTTAGGTGTTCTTCGGTGGTGGTTAATAGGTGACTTGAATTCTTCGGCGATAGATTTTAAGCCCAGTTAACCAAAAAGTAAGCAAAATATATTCCGGGAGGTGCATGACTCTCGGTTTATATATTGAGTCTTCAATTTCTGTTTTAGAGATAAACGTATTTTTCACTGGAGGTGAACAAATTACATGCAGCCTTAATGATCCTCGTGAACTCGATAGACTTTATGCCCCACTAACAAACGAGAAACTAAGACTTAATTACTACTTTATTACGCATGATCTGTTCTTTGTCACTGTGACATCAAGACAACTCACTGTATCTCAAAACAAAAAATAACGCTTCAGATATCAAGGTACGTATATTTCAACCTGTAACCGGTTCTGTCGCGGACGGGTCTGTTATACTGACTGATTTAAGGAACTGGTAGGGGGCACAGAAACAGGTGAGGCGGAGCTAGAAGTTCCTTGTACTCAACGTATCAGACCGAATTAATTCTAATGGTAGGATCAGAGGTCAGCTATCTTTTCCCACCACCGCTAACTGTCGTTATCTGAATACTTACCAAACAAGTACAGTATACTCGAAATTGTTGCGTCTATCACACAAAACTTACATGGGAGTACATAACTGTTCAATAAAGAAAACTTACATGGGAGTACGTAACTGTTCGATAAAGAAAACTTACATGGGAGTACGTAACTGTTCGATAAAGAAAACTTACATGGGAGTACGTAACTGTTCGATAAAGAAAACTTACATGGGAGTACGTAACTGTTCAATAAATCTTGCATAGATTTACGTAACTGTTCAATAAAACTTGCTTGGATATACGTAACTGTTCAATAAATATTACTTGGATGTGCGAAACTGTTCACTTGAATTTAAACAGATATACATATTTGTTCAGTTCAATTTACATAGGTTATGAAGATATCTTCACTGATTAACTTATTAGTTTTCCATTTTTGTATATTTTTCTTTGTTCCATTTTCTTTGAATTTGAAGCAATTTGCTCGAAATCAGCCCCATCCCCCTGGATCCCCATCCTCCCTCTCACGCTTATTCGTTCCTTGGATCGAACCTGTTTGCCATCTGTTCCATCATGTATTGCATGACCCCCTCCTGTGGGTTTACCGCTCCCCCAAGAATGTAATAATAATATATTTTCAATCTCTCAAGTCCACTCTTGAGGTGGGACATAAAAATATCTTTCTTGCCTTACGTACCATTTACTAGCTTCTCTCGTTACTTTTATTTTGCTTGCCTTATATACGACTTTACTAGCTTGTCTCCTTACCTTCTATTCTTTCACTTCCTACTCTGCTGTCCTCTTCCTTTCCCCGCTGTATGTTCTTCATACACCTATTTTCAGCTTCCTTTCGTTCTTCCCTCTGCCTTCTTGTAACTTATCCTCCTTTCTCCACAGCTCGTCAGTTCCTCCCTCCCCCCCTTCCCCCTCTCGCTCTTTCTCTCTCTCTCTCTCTCTCTCTCTTCTCTCTCTTTCTCCTCTCCCTCTACCTCCTTCCCCGCCGCTCCCCATCTGTACCTCCACCCTCTCCGTCTCTCTACATCCCTCCCCCTCCTTCCTACCACCTTCGTCCTTCTATACAGAAACATGATTGATGACAAGCACCCTGATAAGATATTATGCAAAAATTAACATGTGAAGTAAAAACGTGAATTTTAATTAGTAGTATTTTTTGTGACTCTTCTCACATTATGATTATTAATTCTTGATGCACTGAATTCTTTGTCTGTTTTGACACTGTTTCAGTTACCTGTTTTGAGCTGCGTGCTAAATTATTACTGCTCTCTAAGATTTGCTATTAATTTTTATGTTCATGTTTATTATAGACCTAAATAATAATTTTAAGAGCATTGTATATAAATATACTATTAATTGTATCTCAAGCGTTAGTGACATTTATTAACTAGAAATGGAAGTAATACGATGCCCTTTCTTCTGACGAGTCCCCAGAGATATTTTTGATTCCTCTGTTATTAACAATTCTTGGAAATATTTTTAGTACCTCATTAATTAATGATTCATGGAGTTCGTTTCCTGTGTCGCAGCCTTGACTATATTCTCGCACTTTATTATGTTTTATTAAAGTATATTTTCTTTTATCAAATAATCGTTACACTCTGCATGAAAATACTGGCATATGCGTTATTCATTATTACAAAGTTCTAGTTCGAATCTCTCATGAAAAAGAAAATTTCCTTAGCATTTAAATGGGGCTTTATACATCGAAATTCATTTATTGTTTTAAGTACTCCGCACTTAAGATGATAAATTATCTTAAGTACGGAGTATCTTAAGTACGGAGTACTTAAGATGATTAATAGTCATGTAAAAAATATTCATGTAAAATAATTTTAGGTACAGGTGCGTACCTGTGTGCGTTTCAGGAAGGATGGGAAGGGAGAAGTTAGGTGTTTTATCTCACCGATTTGTATGCGGGGATCTATTCTCAGTTCCTGACCCCTGCCTATAAAGGTACTTTGATCTCCATTATTAGTTTTCGGTATCTCTTACCTTTTCTTGCCTACTTTTGAAAATGTCTATCGAATTTACCTCCACCACACCTCAATCCAACTCCTTCCAAGTTTCTTCAAATCTAAGTAAGTTCTGCAGATAATACCACGTCATTATACAAGCCCAGCCCCAGCATTACAGCGCATTATTTGTAGATTACCAGACTACCTTTCTGTTCGACGACCTTATCAGTCATGTTACTGACACTTAGCACACGCCGTCCTCCAGTGTAGACACCACAGTCCGGCTGATCAGGGGCTGATTTCAAAAATTTCACCAGTTCCCTCTTGCAGACAGCTTGGGGTCTGTTGATAATTGCCTTTGTTAAGAAGTCTTGGTCCCTTTGCTCTTTACTAATCTCTTAGTATATCATTGGACTTCTGCTTATCAATGGGGGTATTTTGCACAGTTTGCCGAACCTTTTGCTTTCATAGAGAGTAATTTCGGTGTGCAGATTTGGAACCAATCTCTCCGGTATTTTCCTGGTGTGAATTATGTTGTGTCTTTCTCATTTGCGTTCCGAAGAAATAATGAAGCGGTGGACTTGTGTGTGTTGGGGAGGGGGATATGTATACGGTGGGTTACTTGTTGGGGAGGTGTGAGGAGGTGAGATTGTGTGTGCTGGGGTCGAGGTAGGTGTTCAGAGGTCCATCATCGTCAATGATGATAACACCATCTTCCATGTCTATACCACCTTTCCTGTACTTTCAAGTTTCTGTGAATTATTCAGGCGCGCGCATGCCTTTTTGTGTGTGTGTGTGTGTGTGTACTCACTTAGTTGAGGTTGCAGGGGTCGAGTCCAAGCTCCTGGCCCCGCCTCTTCACTGGTCGCTACTAGGTCACTCTCCCTGAACCGCGAGCTTTATCATACCTCTCCTTAAAGCTACGTATGGATCCTGCCTCCACTACATCGCTTCCCAAACTATTCCACTTCCTGACTACTTTATGGCTGAAGAAATGCTTCCTAACATTCCTGTGATTCATCTGTGTCTTCAACTCCCAACTGTGTCCCCTTGTTACTGTGTCCAATCTCTGGAACATCCTGTCTTTGTCCACCTTGTCAATTTTTCTCAGTATTTTGTATGTCGTTATCATGTCCTCCCTATCTCTCCTGTCCTCCAGTGTCGTCAGGTTGATTTCCCTTAACCTCTCCTCGTAGGACATACTCATAGCTTGGACTAGTCCTGTGCAAACCTTGCACTTCTCTAGTTTCTTCGTCTTGGCTAGATTGGTCCCAAACTGGTGCCGCATTTCCTTATGTGTGTGTGTGTTGTTTACCATTTGGTCCTCGCACATGTCGATTAGACACTGGCCTGTTGTATTGCATCGTATTGTTGTGTGTGTGTGTGGTGTGTGTGTGTGTGTTGTGTGTGTGTTATGTTAGTTACCAATTTTGTCCAGGCACATGTCGTAGACCTAGGCTGTTGTATATGAGTACGTGTGTGTGGTGTGTGTGTGTGTGTTTGATTGTGAGTGTTGTGTGTGTGTGTTGTGTGTTTTTGGTGGTTGCATGTTGGTGTGCGTAGTGTTGTGTGTGTTTGTGTGTGTGTGGTTTGTGTGTTGCGCGCTGTGTGTTGCGTGGGGGCGTTGTGTGTGTGTGGTGTGTGTTGTGTGTGTGTGTTGTTGTTTTGTTCTGCGTTTGGTCGTGTGGTGTGTTTAAGTTTGTTAGGGTGTTATGAGTGATGATTGTGTATGATTTGGTATATGGAGTGTGTGTGTGTGATGATGTTACTCACTAGTAGAGTGCAGGGGCCGAGTCCAGTTCCGGCCCCGCTCTTCACTGGTCGCACTAGCACTCTCCTGAAACCATGACTTTATCGTACCTCTGCTTAAAGCAAATATGATCCTGCCTCCACTACAGCTCTAACTATCCACTTCCTGCTACTCTGGGGCTAAGAAATATCCCTATATGTGTGTTGTTTCTGTGTCTGTGTAAGTCTTTTGATGTGTTTGAGTGTGTTGTGACTGTGGTCTGTGTATATCATTACTGTTCACCTTGCATCCTTTCAATGTATTCTGTTCATGCAGTGGTCTCAACTCTTTTTATCACGTACCAAGGAATCAAAAAATTCTGTGGAAAGATCTCTTTCTCTTGAAAATATAAAAATAGTGGACCGATTTTCGTATTCTCTCACTGACAAGCTTCCAGTGTTAGAGTGTTACTTGATAATATTGGCAGGGATATCAATTTCATGCTAGCTGATAACTCTGTTTTCACTTAATGTCGACAACATCGACAATCCGGTTTCACAATATAAGACATTGCAAGGCAAAAAGTCTGGCTGAATGTATTGATAGATTTGATAACTCTATCACAGCCTAAAATTTCTCTTGTCGATGCGGTGTACTCCTTAAGTTTCAAATCATTTTCAGTCCAAGAATTTTCCTGAAGCCATCGTGGCCACTATATCGTCTGTGTGATGCATTCTTGATGGGATGAATCCATCCTTGTCCTTTCCCCTAAGAAGTATCTTGGAATTCCGTCCCATACTTCTAAAAAAATTTCATTTCGCTGATATAGCATCCCACTTGGAAATCAAACCATTATTACCTTCGAGTCTTCAATCTAGATTCAAAATTTCCAAAAATCCCAAGATACGCAAGTTGTAGATTGAGTGAAGTCCAATACATTTATGATATCCGTTTCCCTTGATGATGTGAGATAATCAAATCACTTTCAGCTTGAAAAATTTTCAATATTTTACCGATTACAGCCACTCACATATGTGTAGAAATAGAACACACAGTAAGGATACTCGATCACTTGCTGTACGCCTAAATGATCATGAATTATCTTTGAAATGTTTACCGAGAACACTAGTGAAGCAAGATAATGCGTCAGTCTACTAACACGTATTATGGACTAACTTACAGAGCACTATTTCGAGGTCAGTGGATGATCTCGTCTCACGTCACGATCATTACTGAACGTGTTTCAAATATAATTAAGGTCGTCATTCCAACTAAAATATCTGTGTGCAAAAGCCGCACCTGACGAAAGAGTTAACCTGACTGTACAATAAACTTTATCAACCACGATCCACACTGTCCAACAACACTAGCAGCCACTCAACGCGATGGACAGCAGCACTCCTGACGCTTAGTGCCAGAATGCAGGGATGTTGCCTAGCCACAACTTAGCATTATACGGAAGGTATGAAATGCCAACAGGTGGTGATCTGCTTAGCAGTGTGACCTGAATGTTCCTGTGGACTCAAAAAAACAAAGGTTCCTGCCCACCATTGAAATCACACATCACAACTGTGACCTGACACATCACAACTGTGACCTGACACATCACACTGTGACCTGACACATCACAACTGTGACCTGACACATCACAACTGATGACCTGACACATCACAACTGTGACCTGACACATCACAACTGTGACCTGACACATCACAACTGTGACCTGACACATCACAACTGTGACCTGACACATCACAACTGTGACCTGACACATCACAACTGTGACATGACACATCACAACTGTGACCTGACACATCACAACTGTGACACTTGACACATCACGACTGTGACACTTACCACATCACAGCTGTGACATTTAACACATTACGACTGCGACCTGCCACATCATAACTTTGACATTTGACACATCACAACTGTGATACCTGATACATCACAACTGTCACACCTGACACATCACATCTGTCACACCTGACACATCACAACTGTCACACTTGACGCATGACAAATGTGACACTTATCACAACTGTGACACCTGACACATCACAGCTGTGACATCTGACATAACACGACTGCGACACCGACACGTCACGGCTGCCATACCCGCACACTCACATCTGTTTCACCAGAACATCACAGCTGCCACGCTGCACATCACACTACCCACATCTGGACACAAGCTGCCACGACTGAAACATCACATTACCACACCTGACACATACAGCTCCACCTGGCACATCACAACTGACATCACAATTTGTCACAACTGACACATCATAGCACACCCCTTGACACATCACAACACAACACACCACACCTGACAATCACATCACACCGTACATCACCCTTGACACATCACAACACACCACAGCTGACACATCCACACACCACACCTGACAACACAACACACCACACATGACACATCACAAAACACCACACTCAAACATCACACACAACACCACACCTTACATATCACATCACACCATGATACCACCCTTGACACATCACAACATCAACACCTGACACATCACAGCACACCACACCTGACAACAACACACCCACACATGAACACACACACACACCAACACCCAAACATCACAACATACCACAACCCCACAAAACATCACAACACACCACACCTAAACTCACACACACCACACCTAAAACACACACAACACCACACCTACACATCACAGCACACCACACCTACAACACAACACAACCACCACCCTCAAACATTACAACACACACACACCTCAAACGTCACAACACATCACACCTAAAACATCATAACACACCACACCCTACACACACACACACCACAACACTCAGAAATCACAACACACCACACTCAACATCACAACCACACCACACCTGACACACTACACAACACACCACACCACAAACTCACAACACACCACACTGACACATCACAACACACCACATCTCAAACATCACAACACACCACCAACCTAAATATCATAACACACCACACCTGACACATCACAACACACCACACCTGACACATCACAGCACACCAACCTGACACATCACAACACACCACACCTGACACATCACAACACAACACACCTGACACATCACAACACACCACACCTGACACGTTTCAGCACAGCACACCTGACACATCACAACACCCACAACTGACACATCAGCAACACGCCACACCTGACACATCGCAACACGCCACACCTTACACATCACAACCCACCACCTGACACATACAACACACCACACCTGACACATACAACAACCACACCTGATACATCACACACACACAAACCTGACACATTAGAGCACACCACACCTGATCATCACAACACACCACACCTGACACATCCACACGCCCCCACTGACACATCACAACACACCACACCTTACATATCGCAACAACGTCCACACCTTACACGCACACCTGACACATTACAACACACCCACTTGACACATCACAAAACACCACACCTGACACTTTACAACACACCACATCGACACATAACAACACACTACACCTGATACATCAAAACACACCACACCTGACACATTACAACACACCACACCTGAGTATCACAAACCACCACAACCTGACACATTGCAACACACCACACCTGATACTCACAACACACCATAGCTGAACATCACAAACCCACACCTGACACATTACAACACACCACACCTGATACATCACAACCACACCATACCGACACAATCACACCACCACAACCTACACTCACAAAACACCACACCTGACACATCACAACACACCACACCTGACACATCACAACACACCACACCTGACATCGCAAAACACCACACCTGACACATTACAACACACCACACCTGACACATCACAACACAACCACACCTGCACATCGCAAACACCACACCTGACACATTACAACACACCACACCTGATACATCACAAAACACCACACCTGATGTGCAAGAAAGGTATAAAATACCGACAATATGAAAGTTAAGACACATGTGCAACATCCGGATATCTTTATTGTAGACGTTTCGCCATCCAGTGGCTTTATCAATACAGATTCTAATACATAATAGGAAGACAGTAGAACTATATACAAACGATGAGGTAATCAGTCCCTCGGCCTTGGAGTTAGTGTTCACAGCATCGTGGTGGAGGAGAATCTCCTCCACCACGATGCTGTGAACACTAACTCCAAGGCCGAGGGACTGATTACCTCATCGTTTGTATATAGTTCTACTGTCTTCCTATTATGTCTTAGAATCTGTATTGATAAAGCCACTGGATGGCGAAACGTCTACAATAAAGATATCCGATGTTGCACATGTGTCTTAACTTTCACCACACCTGATACATCACAACACACCACAGCTGATACATCACAACACATCACACCTGACACATTACAACACACCACACCTGATACATCACAACACACCACACCTGACACATCACAACATAACACACCTGACACATCACAACACACCACACCTGACACATCACAACACACCACAGCTGATACATTACAACGCACCACACCTGATAGATCACAACACACCTCACCTGACACATTACAACACACCACACCTGATACATCACAACACACCACAGCTGATACATCACAACACTCCGCACCTGACACATCACAACACACCACACTTTGACACATCACAACACACCACACCTGACACAATCACAACACACCACACCTGATAGATCACACACACCACACCTGATAGATCACAACACACCACACCTGAAACATTACAACACACCACACCTGATACATCACAATACACCACACCTGACATATCACAACACACCACACCTGATACATCACAGCACACCACACCTCAAACATCACAACACACCATACCTGAAACATCACAACACACCACACCTCAAACATCACAACACACCAAACCTCAAACATCATAACACACCACACCTCAAACATCACAACACACCACACCTGACACATCACAACACACCACACCTGACACATCACAACACACCACACCTCACCATCACAACACACCACACCTCAAACATCACAACACACCACACCTGATGCATCACAACACACCACACCTGACACATCACAACACACTACACGTGATGCATCACAACACACCAGTGCAGATATTGAGGACATCACATGTGAAAGACCCCTTGGGGCCAGCGATCATGTGGTTTTAAGCTTCGAACACCCAGTAGAGCTACAATTGGAGGGGGAAGCAGGAAGGCCAGGGCGAATAAAGCGGGTACACCACCAAGTGCTGGACACAGTACACACAACCAAGGAAGAAGTAAAAGGCTTCTGAGTGAGCTAGATACCTCAAAGGCAATTGGGCCGGATAACATCTCTCCATGGGTCCTGAGAGAGGGAGCAGAGGCGCTATGTGTACCCCTAACAGCAATATTCAATACATCTATCGAAACAGGGAGATTGCCTGAGGCATGGAAGACAGCAAATGTAGTCCCAATCTTTAAAAAAGGAGACAGATATGAAGCACTAAACTACAGACCTGTGTCACTGACATGTATAGTATGCAAAGTCATGGAGAAGATTATCAGGAGAAGAGTGGTGGAACACCTAGAAAGGAATGATCTCATCAGCAGCAGCCAACATGGTTTCAGGGATGTTAAATCCTGTGTCACAAACCTACTTGAGTTCTATGACATGGTAACAGCACTAAGACAAGAGAGAGAGGGGTGGGTGGATTGCATTTTCTTGGACTGCAAGAAAGCGCTTGACACAGTTCCATACAAGAGATAAGTGCAAAAACTGGAGGACCAAGCAGGGATAACAGGGAAGGCACTACAATGGATCAGGGAATATTTGTCAGGAAGACAGCAGCGAGTCATGGTACGTGGTACATCACGTGATACATCACAACACACCACAGGTGACACATCACAACACACCACACGTGACACATCACAACACACCACACATGACACATCACAACACACCACACGTGACACATCACAACACACCACACGTGACACATCACAACACACCACACGTGATACATCACAACACACCACACGTGACACATCACAACACACCACACATGACACATCACAACACAATACACCTGACACATCACAACACACCACACGTGACACATCACAACACACCACACGTGACACATCACAACACACCACACGTGACACACCACACATGACACATCACAACACACCTGACACATCACAACACACCACACCTGACACATCACAACACACCACAACTGAACATCACAACACACCACACCTGACACATCACACCTACATCACAACACACCACATCTCAAACATCACAACACACACACACCTGACACATCACAACACACCACACCTGACACATCACAACACACCACATCACAACACATCACACCTGACACATCACAACACACCACACTGACACATCACAACACACCACACCTGACACATCACAACACACCACATCTCAAACATCACAACACACACACCTGACACATCACCAACACACCACACCTGACACATCACAACACGCCACACCTGACACATCACACCTGACATCACAACACACCACATCTCAAACATCACACACCACACCTGACACATCACAACACACCACATCACAACACATCCACACCTGACACATCACAACACACCACACCTGACACATCACAACACACCACACCTGACACATCACACCTGACATCACAACCACCACATCACAAACATCACAACACACCACACCTGACACATCACCACACATCACACCTACATCACACACACACACCTGACAACACACAACACTGAACTCACAACACACCACAACAACACATCACACCTAACACATCACACACACCACACCTACAATCACAACACACCTCCAAACCTACCACACACCTGACATCACAACACACCACACTCAACATCACACAACACCACACCTGACACATCACAACACACACACTGACACATCACACACACCACACCTACACATCACACACACACACCTGACACATCACAACACACCACACCTGACACATCACAACACACCACACCTGACACTCACAACACACCTAACACACAACACACCGACACTCAACACACAAACACTACACCACACCTGACACATCACAACACACCACACCTGACACATCACACACACCACACCTGACACATCACACACACCACACCTGACACATCAAAAACACACCTACACACTAACACAACCTGACACATACAACAACCACACTGACACATCACAACCACACACCTAACACATCACAAACACCACCTGACACATCACAACACACTAACACAACACACCACACCTGACACATCACAACAACACCTAAACACATCACAACACACACACCAACAATACTGACACATCACAACACAACCTTACACCTGCAAACACAACACCTACATCACAAACCGTAACACATCACAACACACACACCTCCATCACAACACACATAACAATCACAACATACAACACAAACTCCTAACACATCAAAACTGAATAACTACTACATCACATCAATCTGAAATCATCAACACAGGTCAAACTAATATTCGACACAGTCAGAACTAGAATAATCCAACATGGTCACAGCTGAAACTTTTCCAGTCAGGAAGCTGAGATAACTCTCAACATAGGTCCAGGGAAGCTGAGATAAACTCTCACACAGGTCAGGGAAGCTGAAATAACTCTCAACACAGCCAGGGAAGCTGAGAGTAACTCTCAACACAGGTCAGGGAAGCTGAGATAACTCTCAACACAGTCAGGGAGCTGAGATAACTCTCAACAAGGTCAGGGAAGCTGAGAATATCTCAACACAGGTCAGGGAAGCTGAGAAAACATCTCAACAAGGCAGGGAAGCTGAGAATAACTCTCAACACAGTCAGGGAAAGCTGAAATAACTCTCAACACAGGTCAGGGAAGCTGAGAGAACTCTCAACACAGGTCAGGGAAGCTGAGATAACTCTCAACACAGTCAGGAAGCTGAGATAACTCTCAACACAGTCCAGGAAGCTGAGAGGAAACTCTCAACAGTCAGGGAAGCTGAGAATAACTCTCAACACAGCCAGGGAAGCTGAGATAACTCTCAACACAGGTCAGGGAAGCTGAGAATAACTCTCAACACAGGTCAGGGAAGCTGAGAGTAACTCTCAACACAGGTCAGGGAAGCTGAGAATAACTCTCAACACAGGCAGGGAGCTGAGAATAACTCTCAACACAGGTCAGGGAAGCTGAGAATAACTCTCAACACAGGCCAGGGAAGCTGAGAATAACTCTCAACACAGGTCAGGGAAGCTGAGAATAACTCTCAACACAGGTCAGGGAAGCTGAGAATAACTCTCAACACAGGTCAGGGAAGCTGAGAATAACTCAACACAGGTCAGGGAGCTGAGAGTAACTCTCAACACAGGTCAGGGAGCTGAGAATAACTCTCAACACAGGTCAGGGAAGCTGAGAATAACTCAACACAGGTCAGGGAAGCTGAGAATAACTCTCAACACAGGTCAGGGAAGCTGAGAGTAACTCTCAAACACAGTCAGGGAAGCTGAGAGTAACTCTCAACACAGGTCAGGGAAGCTGAGAGTAACTCTCAAACACAGGTCAGGGAAAGCTGAGAGTAACTCTCAACACAGGTCAGGGAAGCTGAGATAACCTCAACACAGGTCAGGAAAGCTGAGAGTAACTCTCAACACAGGTCAGGGAAGCTGAGAGTAACTCTCAACACAGGCCAGGGAAGCTGAGAGTAACTCTCAACACAGGTCAGGGAAGCTGAGAGTAACTCTCAACACAGGTCAGGGAAGCTGAGAGTAACTCTCAACACAGGTCAGGGAAGCTGAGAGTAACTCTCAACACAGGTCAGGAAGCTGAGAGTAACTCTCAACACAGGTCAGGGAAGCTGAGAGTAACTCTCAACACAGGTCAGGGAAGCTGAGAGTAACTCTCAACACAGGTCAGGGAAGCTGAGAGTAACTCTCAACACAGGTCAGGGAAGCTGAGAGTAACTCTCAACACAGGTCAGGAAAGCTGAGAGTAACTCTCAACACAGGTCAGGGAAGCTGAGAGTAACTCTCAACACAGGTCAGGAAAGCTGAGAGTAACTCTCAACAACAGGTCAGGAAGCTGAGAGTAACTCACAACACAGGATCAGGGAAGCTGAGAGTAACTCTCAACACAGGTCAGGAAGCTGAGAGTAACTCTCAACACGGGACAGGGAAGCTGAGAGTAACTCTCAACACAGGTCAGGAAGCTGAGAGTAACCTCAACACAGGACAGGAAGCTGAGTAGTAACTCTCAACACAGGTCAGGAAAGCTGAGAGTAACTTTCAACAAAGGTCAGGGAAGCTGAGAGTAACTCTCAACACAGGACAGGGAAGCTGAGAGTAACTCTCAACACAGGACAAGGAAGCTTAGAGTAACTCTCAACACGGGACAGGGAAGCTGAGAATAACTCTCAACACAGGTCAGGGAAGCTGAAGTAACTCTCAACACGGGACAGGGAAGCTGAGAATAACTCTCAACACAGGTCATGGAAGCTGAGATTAACTCTCAACACAGGTCAGGGAAGCTGAAAGTAACTCTCAACACGGGACAGGGAAGCTGAGAATAATTCTCAACACAGGTCAGGGAAGCTGAGAGTAACTCTCAACACAGGTCAGGGAAGCTGAGAGTAACTCTCAACACGGGACAGGGAAGCTGAGAATAACTCTCAACACAGGTCAGAGAAGCTGGGAGAAACTCTCAATACAGGTCAGGGAAGCTGAGTGTAACTCTCAATACAGGTTAGGGAAGCGGAGAGTAACTCTTAACACAGGTCATGGAAGCTGAGAGTAACTCTCAACATAGGTCAGGGAAGCTGAGAGTAACTCAACATAGGTCAGGGAAGCTGGTAGTAACTCTCACCACATTTCAGGGAAGCTGGTAGTAACTCTCACCACATTTCAGGGAAGCTGAGAGTTAATCTCCACACAGGTCAGGGAGGCTGAGAGTTAATCTCCACACAGGTCAGGGAAGCTGAGAGGTAATCTCCACACAGGTCAGGGAAGCTGAGACTTAATCTCCACACAGGTCAGGGAAGCTGATAGTTAATCTCCACACAGGTCAGGGAAGCTGAGAGATAATCACTACACAAGTCAGGGAAGCTGAGAGTT
>NC_069437.1:29476634-29489922 GCF_026875155.1 Cherax quadricarinatus
TTCGACCCGAGACTAGTGTTTGTATAATATATATATATATATATATATATATATATATATATATATGTCGTGCCTAATAGTTAAAACTGGTCAATTAGCAAGAATTCATTTAAAATTAAGTCTTCCTAAAAATTTCTCTTATAGTTTAAAGATATATTTTTTTCATTAATGTTAATGTAAAAATTGATAATTTTGCACCAAAACAATCTTAGAAAACTTACCTAACCTTATTATAACAAGCGCAATTTATTTTAGCCTAATCCAACTAAATGTATTTTAGATTTGTTTACAATACTTTAAAACTAAACAAACACAATGAAATATATTTTTTCGTAAGGTTCAGAATGATTTTTGCGATATTATTGCATACACAAATTTTCGCTTGTCTTATATGGCAAGATGAGCGTTGCTATAAGCCAAGATCGCACGTTTTACATATTCAGCAAGACATAATATATATATATATATATATATATATATATATATATATATATATATATATATATATATATATATATATATATATATATATATACAAGACAAGCCACGGGGGTGGAAATCTGTAGCTCAAGTACTTTCACACTTCTCAGTGCATCATCAGGAGCTGTGCAACGTTGCAAGAGAGCAACTAATGAGTTCTCAGGGTAGCATAGTGCGGATGTGTCACCGTCCACGGTTTCCCTTAGAATATGGTCAGTGGTCAGTGCCAACCCCACCCTACTGCCATCCCCCTACTCCCATATGGGGTAGGATGGTTTCTGAGATGTCATATATGAAATTATAAGAATTAATAGCCAGTCCCTAGCTTTTTCTAGTCGTTTATAACAGGTCACATGGTTTTGAGAAAATGCGTTTCTTGTTGGATACTATACTCATGCATTGCTATTTTAATGCATGCATAGATAGAGTTAAGTCTTAACTCGACAGTGTGAATTTCCTGGCTGACCTGATCTACAATCACTTGGGCGTGAAGAGTTTACTGTCTTGAGGTCTAGCCAAGTCTGTTTACCTGAAGACAGTTTCATGGGCGGTGGTCCATGTAGCCCGGTGCCAGACCATGCCTACTGCTTGTTGGGGTCAATTGTGAATTGTTACAATAACAGTGATATAACATTCTTAACAAGATGGCGTTTATTGTTCCATTAACTTGATAAAACTCGTCCTGGGTGAAAGCTTATTCTTATGTGCTTCTTTGATTCACAAATGAAGGGTATTTACAGGTGAAATATAAGACATTGTGATACACAATGTTTTAATACTTAAAAGTAATCAGAAGTTAGTAGACAATTTAGCGCAAAGGTTAGAGACGTGAAAAGTGAGTTTTATTTGAGATAAATACTGATCCCTAAATTGCATAAATGATGAAAGATAAATTAGGAGAGAGAGAGAGAGAGAGAGAGAGAGAGAGAGAGACGGGTGGTTAATTCAGGTTATTAACATGGTTAGAAAATAAATAAGAAAGAAAATTTAAAGAACTAAAATTGATCCCTGTGAGTGATTTTATAATACGAGAAGATCAGGCTCTGAACTTAATCATAGCTTAGTGTAGGGATCTTAAGGAAGATAGTTGGTTTGGTTATTGTAAATTTACGTAATCATGACCATTTTCAGGTTGAAATAAGGGTCTGTACACGGCTTGTCAAAAAGGACGAACGATTGCTTTAATATATCGTCTTTGTGTATGATTGGTGTTCGTTTATGTTTAAGACATACATGCAAGCTTCTATGATGACTGTAAATTGATTAGGGTAAAAATTAATGTAGACAAAATATATATAGTTAGGGTAATATTTAGAAATTAAAACATGAAGTTGACGTGGTGGAATCAAAAGCAAGTTAGGTTTCCCTATTATACTCCATCACACTGGATGTGTTTCATACATGGGGGTAATGAAATTTATCAGGCTGAGCCGGGAGACTTCAGTAGGGTGATGAGATAAATTATCATCAAGCATTTTGCTAAGGGTATACCAGATACAAGCTTTGAAGTTTTCGTTTCACCAGGAATAGACTTACTATTACCTAAAAATTACCATTTCTCAGGATGGCCTATCATCTATAGATCTAACAGAATAGCTGAAGATATATATATATATATATATATATATATATATTATATATATATATATATATATAATATATATATATATATATTATATATATATATATATATATATATGTATATTAAAGACACGTAAGAGAACAAACCTTTATCGGGACAACGTTTCCTGATTTTAGAGCAAAACGTTGTCACATTAAAGTCTTCTGCTGCATGTTTCTTTACTTTTTTGTGTACACATTATTCTGACAACACAGGAAAGGTAACATCAGGGAGGCTAACAGCACCAGCGAAGATGAACTCCCCGGTGACATCATTACAGTAAAGCATTTAGCTGCTACACTCCTAAGGGAAGAAAATGGATCGTTATCTCGGAAGAAAAAATAATAAGGCAATTTTTCTTTGTACTAAGAGCCAAAAATACAATGCATTTTTTGTATTGTGAAAGTTAATACACTAAAAAAAAATTTATTTACGAGAGTTGCCTGTTATGAATGCGCTTATCTCTCTACATGTGTTTCTGCAACGCCGTTCCGAAATTAACTTTATTAAATTCTGCAGAGTTTTTACCTGGGGTGTTTCAGGGGGCGCTGTGCCCCTGAAAACTTCCCCTTTTATTGATGTCACAGCAAGCTGGAGGTGAGGGAAGAACAGTAGGTAAGAAGAGTGGGTAGGAAAGAGAGGGGGCTAAAAAGAGGAAGAGATAAGGTTGAGAAGAGGGATAAAAAGGGATGGGGGGGGGATGGCGTATAAAAGAGAGAGGGTGAAGTGAGAATAGGCTTGGGGAAACAACGTGGATCACTTGCACTACGTTATTAGTCAACACAAACCCAGGCTTGACATCACAGTACAAGAAGATGAAAGGTAGTGTGGAACCAGTCACCCAAGCTGTCACTGCATCACCGATGTTCGAAAGATATTGAGGAATGTATGAACATACTTGTATACGTGTTTAGATGCGAGAAGCCCCACATTGTAGACGTGGTCTGAGTTGCTGCTGAAATTCACTTCTAACGAACACAAGACCATGTTGTTCGGAAGAGAGGGAAGACCGGAGAGAAAGTACGATATAGGTAAGAAGCTACAAATATCAATGAAAAAAATCTCGGGGTTAACATTATACATCAACTGTATATATGCAACACGTGACAACCTAAGACCTCAGGAAATTAAAGGATCCTTCAATATTAGTCATTCACATATGGGAGCGTTAACTTCGTAGGGCTCTCATATAGCGTCTGGAGGAATGGGAGGCAATTAGGTTCGATCAAAGAAAGGAGAGGACAGGTCCAGTTCCTTAGATCAGGAGCCCCTTACCAGCATCAAGAAATCTCTCTTGAGGAGAAAGAATCTCTCGGTATTTTATACACAAATGTTAGACCCGTCATTGAGCGCAAGGCTCACACTCACACTCTAACAACACATGAAATCACAAAAAAACACTTGACTACACTCATATCTAACACGTTCATTAAAGACTGTTGGATGTCCAAGCTCCTAGTGCTCAAAATCTCCCGTAACCGTTCCCCAATCATTCCTGGGGTCTGGGAAGTGGTAAATGTCCTCCTCCTCCCTTTGAATAATATTTTTGGTAACCACACACCTTCTATTCTCCAAACTACGAATTCTTTCCATAATAGTCACACCACATATTGACTTCAACCATAACATCACTGCCTCCAACCTACTCGCTGCAACATTTAAAATCCCTGCTTCACACCCATATGACAGTATTTATACCACTGTACTCAGGTGCATTCTTTTTACTTCCATAGATGAGGTTCTTTTTTCTCTACAGATGTCTCAGTGCGCCACTCATCTTTTTCCTCCCTCGTCAGTTCTGTGGTTCATCTCATTTGTCATGGGCCCATCCACCGATCAGTCCACTCCCAGACATTTAAATACATTCACTTCCTCCATACTCCGTCCTTTCAATCTGATATCCGATCTTTTACTGTTTGAATTTTTTATTACCTTCATCACCTTTCTCTTTCCTATGTTCGCTTCACATTCCCGTCTTTTGCATACCCTCCGAAATTCATTTACCAACCTTTGCATCTTCTCTTCAGTATCTCCCAAAAGCACCCTGACATCGGCAAAAATCAACTGTAACAATTCTCACTTTGTATAAGATTCTTTATCTTTTAATCGCACATCTCTCCCCAACACCCCTGCATTCACTTCTCTTACAACCCATCTATAAATATATTAAACAATCATGGTGACATCACGCATTCCTGTCTAGGCCTACTTTGACTGGACAATAATCTCCCTCTCTCCTAAATACCGTAGCGTGAGCCTCATTATCCTCATAAAAACTCTTAACTGCTTTACCATTATTTTATATACTTGCATCATCTGCCACATTACTTCACTATCCACCCTATCATATGACTTTTCTAAATACTTTGTATAAACGCAATGAAAACCTTACCCTTATCTAAATATTATCCCATATGCCTGAATGTAAACACTTGGTCTACAAATCCCTTACCCTAACTAAAACCACCTTGTTTATCTGTGATCCTGTTCTCTGTCTTATCTTTAATTCAAACATTTATTGAACAAATATACTAACTACTCTAAAAATATATCCCCACCTGTTTTAAACATTTCTGTCTTGATCCCATCAGTCCCATCTGCTTTACTCCCACTGCCTCACGCACCTTCCCCACGCACACATCTGTCTCTTCCTCTTTACTAAAAGATGTTTTACCTGCCTCGCCAGTTTACCTGGAGTTTACCTGGAGAGAGTTCCGGGTACATGAAATCACTGCCTCCCTTTCTTCATCAACAGGTACTCAAATCATTCCCTCCATCTTCCCAATGCCTCCACCTCCCTATCCAGTAATTTCCCTCTTTTGTTTTTAACTGTTAAATTAATTCGTTCCTAAGGCTTTCTCAGTTTATTATTCTCATTCCACAACCTTTTCATATTCTCACCAAAATTTGTTGACAGAGCCTCACCTTGTCCTCATTTGCACTTTTACACTCCCTCGCTAGTCTCTTAACTTCTCTTTCACTCTCCATATATTTCACCCTCCTTATGTCACATCTGCCTCGTAAAATCCCTCGCACACCCTCCTTCATGTATCTACAAACTTCTGCGTAGTACAACAAACGGCTGTCATTACACACTGTATCATATCTCGAGTACTTTATCCTATTTTTCTTAAAATATGTATTCTCTATTACCAAACCTCTTTCTATACAAAGATCAATTAAGGGCTCCCCATTGTCATTTATTCCTGGCACCCTAACCTTACCTCATATTACATCCCCCTAAAATTCTCAATATCTCTCTCTCTCATCTACACTTTTCTCTTCCCCGGGCACATACACACTTTATGCGTATCAATAAGAGAGCCAGCCCAACTATGCAGATCTGATGGTAACTATGGTGCCGTGTTCCTCCCTTAAGTCAATGTGACCTGACCTGACTAGGTTGGGTGCATTGGCTTAAGCCGGTAGGAGACTTGGACCTGCCTCGCATGGGCCAGTAGGCCTGCTGCAGTGATCCTTCGTTCTTATGTTCTTAAAAGCGTCCAGGACAGACGGCAAGTGGTGTGGGACTACACATGTACGTCCGCATTAGCTGATACCTATTTCCAATACACCAGGAATGAAGGAGGGGCAGCTGCCAGCTTCATGGAGTTATAAAAGTCTAGAAAATCCGGTGAACTTTCCCATCATTATATGTTTGTTTCCATAGGCTCGGAGACTCTTGGACCATGGGAAAAAGAGTCCATCTGAGTTCATCAGTGTAACTAGAGATCCCAGGGTGGCTAGTTTTCTGTTCCACCGACTCAGGGGTATTGCCTGCTGTATCTTGGGCACGCGCCCCAGCTCAGAGGACCTGGATGAGATTTCCTCATTTGTAATCTGTGATAAATATGTAACGCTATGGACTTGAAATGTATCCCTAAAATCTCATGTTCTGTATATGCCATCTTTGTACCAGCAATGTACCTTTTAAGTCTTGTGTACCATATTATGTAATAAATTGTACCTATTGGTAAAAAAATGAAAAGATAAGGGTGTAGGGGAGGTGGAGTATTCAAATGGCTTCAGGAAGAAATCCAGTTTTTTTTCCTCGAAGCCATTATATCCATTTCTCCGGGTCATATATGGGTCCCACAGTTTGCACTAGAGGTGCAGTAATGTTAAATGATCAGTTATGGAAGGAGAAAAGAGAATATGAATGTGTAAATTCAAGAATTATGTGGATTAAAGTAAAGGTTGGATGCGAAAAGTGGGTCATAATAAGCGTGTATGCACCTGGAGAAGAGAGGAATGTAGAGGAGAGAGAGAGATTTTGGGAGATGTTAAGTGAATGTATAGGAGCCTTTGAATCAAGTGAGAGAGTAATTGTGGTAGGGGACCTGAATGCTAAAGTAGGAGAAACTTTTAGAGAGGGTTGTGGTAGGTAAGTTTGGGGTGCCAGGTGTAAATGATAATGGGAGCCCTTTGATTGAACTTTGTATAGAAAGGGGTTTAGTTATAGGAAAATACATATTTTAAAGAAAAAGAGGATAAGTATACAAGATATGATGTAGGCGAAATGACAGTATTTGTTGGGTTATGTATTGGTAGATAAAAGACTGTTGAGTAGACTTCAGGATGTACATGTTTATAGAGGGGCCACAGATATATCAGTTTCACTTTCTAGTTGTAGCTACACTGAGAGAAAAAGGGTAAAATGGGATACAAGGAGAATAGAAGCATCAGGGAAGAAGAGTGAAGGTTTATAAACTAAAAGAGGAGGCAGTTAGGGTAAGATATAAACAGCTATTGGGGGATAGATGGGCTAATGAGAGCATGGGCAATGGGGCCCGAAAAAGGTATGGGGTAGTTTAAAAATGTAGTGTTAGAGTGTTAAAGCAGAAGTTTGTGGTTACAGGAAAGTGGGTGCGGAGGGAAGAGGAGCGATTGGTGGAATGATGATGTAAAGAGAGTAGTAAGGGAGAAAAAGTTAGCATATGAGAAGTTTTTACAAAGTAGAAGTGATGCAAGGGGGGAAGAGTATATGGAGAAAAAGAGAGAGGTTAAGAGAGTGGTTTAGCAATGTAAAAAGAGAGCAAAATGAGAGAGTGGGTGAGATGTTATCAACAAATTTTTTTTGAAAATAAAAAAAAGTTTTGGAGTGAGATTTAAAAAGTTAAGAAAGCCTAGAGAACAAATGGATTTGTCAGTTAAAAATAGGAGAGGAGAGTTATTAAATGGGGGAGTTAGAGGTATTGGGAAGATGGAGGGAATATTTTGAGGAATTGTTAAATGTTGATGAAGATAGGGAATCTGTGATTTCGTGTATAGGACAAGGAGGAATAACATCTTGTAGGAGTGAGGGAAAAGCCAGTTGTGAGTGTGGGGGAAGTTCGTGAGGCAGTAGGTAAAAAGAAAGGGGGGAAGGCAGCCGGGATTGATGGGATAAAGATTGAAATGTTAAAAGCAGGTGGGGATATAGTTTTGGAGTGGTTGGTGCAATTATTTAATAAATGTATGGAAGAGGGTAAGGTACCTAGGGATTGGCAGAGAGCATGCATAGTTCCTTTGTATAAAGGCAAATTGGATAAAAGAAAGTGCAAAAATTATAGGGGGATAAGTCTGTTGAGTATACCTGGTAAAGTGTATGGTAGAGTTTATTGAAAGAATTAAGAGTAAGACGGACAATAGGATAGCAGATGAACAAGGAGGCTTTAGGAAAGGTAGGGGGTGTGTGGACCAGGTGTTTACAGTGAAACATATAAGTGAACAGTATTTAGATAAGGCTAAAGAGGTCTTTGTGGCATTTGTGGATTTGGAAAAGGCGTATGACAGGGTGGATAGGGGGGCAATGTGGCAGATGTTGCAAGTGTATGGTGTAGGAGGTAGGTTACTGAAAGCAGTGAAGAGTTTTTACGAGGATAGTGAGGCTCAAGTTAGAGTATGAAAGGAAAGAGGGAAATTATTTCCCAGTAAAAGTAGGCCTTAGACAAGGATGTGTGATGTCACCGTGGTTGTTTAATATATTTATAGATGGGGTTGTAAGAGAAGTAAATGCGAGGGTCTTGGCAAGAGGCGTGGAGTTAAAAGATAAAGAATCACACACAAAGTGGGAGTTGTCACAGCTGCTCTTTGCTGATGACACTGTGCTCTTGGGAGATTCTGAAGAGAAGTTGCAGAGATTGGTGGATGAATTTGGTAGGGTGTGCAAAGAAGAAAATTAAAGGTGAATACAGGAAAGAGTAAGGTTATGAGGATAACAAAAAGATTAGGTGATGAAAGATTGAATATCAGATTGGAGGGAGAGAGTATGGAGGAGGTGAATGTATTCAGATATTTGGGAGTGGACGTGTCAGCGGATGGGTCTATGAAAGATGAGGTGAATCATAGAATTGATGAGGGGAAAAGGGTGAGTGGTGCACTTAGGAGTCTGTGGAGACAAAGAACTTTGTCCTTGGAGGCAAAGAGGGGAATGTATGAGAGTATAGTTTACCAACGCTCTTATATGGGTGTGAAGCATGGGTGATGAATGTTGCAGCGAGGAGAAGGCTGGAGGCAGTGGAGATGTCATGTCTGAGAGCAATGTGTTGTGTGAATATAATGCAGAAAATTCGTAGTTTGGAAGTTAGGAGGAGGTGCGGGATTACCAAAACTGTTGTCCAGAGGGCTGAGGAAGGGTTGTTGAGGTGGTTCGGACATGTAGAGAGAATGGAGCGAAACAGAATGACTTCAAGAGTGTATCAGTCTGTAGTGGAAGGAAGGCGGGGTAGGGGTCGGCCTAGGAAAGGTTGGAGAGAGGGGGTAAAGGAGTTTTGTGTGCGAGGGGCTTCGACTTCCAGCAGGCATGCGTGAGCGTGTTTGATAGGAGTGAATGGAGACAAATGGTTTTTAATACTTGACGTGCTGTTGGAGTGTGAGCAAAGTAACATTTATGAAGGGTTCAGGGAAACCGGCAGGCCGGACTTGAGTCCTGGAGATGGGAAGTACAGTG
Source organism: Cherax quadricarinatus (assembly GCF_026875155.1). Classification (NCBI taxonomy): domain Eukaryota; kingdom Metazoa; phylum Arthropoda; class Malacostraca; order Decapoda; family Parastacidae; genus Cherax; species Cherax quadricarinatus. The sequence continues at coordinate 29,485,667 of NC_069437.1, forward strand.
CCTGCACTCTGAAGGAGGGGGTGTTAATGTTGCAGTTTAAAAACTGTAGTGGGAAAGCACCTTCTGGCAAGAAGTGATGGAGTGGGAAAGATGGTAAAGTTTTTCTTTTTCGGGGCCCCCCTGCCTTGGTGGAATCGGCCCGTGTGTTAATAATAATAATAAAAAAAATAAAATCTAATCATATATTTTATTATATATATATTTATATATTAAATATATTTATATAAATATATTTTATATATAATTTATATATAATATATAATATATAACTTGGGCCCAATAGGTAAAACTTGCAATTTGGGCTTAAATAACAACGCTCTTTTTGCCAATAAGGCAAGGGGGAAAAAGTGGGATGCAGTTAAAATTTTGCCAAAATCATTCTGAACCTAACGGAAAAAAAATATTTCACTGGTTTGTTATTGTAAACAAATTAAAATATATTTAGTTGGGGTTTGGCTAAATAAAAATTCTTTGTTATAATAAGGTTTTGGTAAGGGTTTTTTAAATTCTTTTTTATTTCAAAATTATAAATTTTTACATCACTTTAATGAAAAAAAAAATATTTTAAAAAAGTATAAGAGAAAATTTTAGAAAGGACTTAAATTTTTAAAAGACTTCTTGCTAAATTGGGCCAGTTTTACGTATTTTGGCACGTCTTCCCTTGGGAGGGAAATGCAAGGCTCCAGGCGGACATCAACCCAAAAATTTTTAGGGGGGCTGCAGAAAACAATATGAAATTTTTAACGAGAGAAATTTCAAATTTCTCAGATATGGTAAACACGAAAGGAAAATTTAAAACTTCATCAGAGTACAAAACAAATTTTGGCCACAAAAAAAGCGAAACACCAACGTTTAACGATTTGGGGGTGATCATTTTCGGAGGGTCTCACCTTCAAGGACCATAACATTGTATCAATCGCATCTGCTAGAAAAATGACAGGATGGATAATGAGAACCTTCAAAACTAGGGATGCCAAGCCATGATGACACTCTTCAGGTCACTTGTTCTATCTAGGCTGGAATATTGCTGCACCACTAACAGCACCTTTCAAGGCAGGTGAAATTGCTGACCTAGAAAATGTACAGAGAACCTTCACGGCGCGCATAACGGAGATAAAACACCTCAATTACTGGGAGCGCTTGAGGTTCCTGAACCTGTATTCCCTGGAACGCAGGCGGGAGAGATACATGATTATATACACTGGAAAATCCTAGAGGGACTAGTACCGAACTTGCACACGAAAATCCCTCACTACGAAAGCAAAAGACTTGGCAGACGATGCAACATCCCCACCAATGAAAAGCAGGGGTGTCACTAGCACGTTAAGAGACCATACAATAAGTGTCAGGGGGCCCGAGACTGTTCAACTGCCTCCCAGCATACATAAGGTGGATTACCAACAGACCCCTGGCAGTCTTCAAGCTGGCACTGGACAAGCACCTAAAGTCGGTTCCTGACCAGCCGGGCTGTGGCTCGTACGTTGGTTTGCGTGCAGCCAGCAGCAACAGCCTGGTTGATCAGGCTCTGATCCACCAGGAGGCCTGGTCACAGACCGGGCCGCTGGGGCGTTGACCCCCGGAACTCTCTCCAGGTAAACGAATTATATATATATATATATATATATTATATATATATATATATATATATATATATATATATATATATATATATATTCAAAACAACCACTGTGAAAGAATAGTTAAATTCCAAGTTTTTTTGGTGATTTCTCACATTATCATAGTTCCTTGATAATGTGAGAAGTCACGAAAGCACTTGGAATTTCACCTATTCTTTCATAGTGGTTGTTTTGTATATTCTGAAATCACCTGTTTACTGTGACCTTATTGTGTGTGATATATATATATGTCGTGCCGAATATGTAAAACTGGTCAGTTAGCAAGAACTCATTTAAAATTAAGTCCTTTCTAAAATTTTCTCTTATACGTTTAAAGATATATTTTTTTCATTAATGTTAATGTAAAAAATTATAATTTTGCACTAAAAGAATCTTAGAAAACTTACCTAACCTTATTATAACAAGTGTAATTTATTTTAGCCTAACCCAACTAAATATATTTTAGATTTGTTTACAATAATTTAATACTAAACAAACAGTGAGATATATTTTTTTCGTTAGGTTAAGAATGATTTTAGCAAAATTATTCCATACACAAATTTTCGCTTGTCTTATATGGCAAGATGAGTGTTGTTATTTAAGCCAAGATCGCAAGTTCTGCCTATTCGGCACGACATAATATATATATATATATTATATATATATATATATATATTATATAATATATATATATATATATATATTATATATATATATAATTAAAAAATAAGTAAATTTGTAAAACACACCTTGGCAACGAGGTGGCCAAAAAAAATGGAAACCTGGACTGGTTGACGCATATCACTTTTGGTGCGATAATGGATTGCAGTAGTTAGAGAGGAAATCTAGCTGCAGACCCTGAAGTTACCATTCTCTTGACTAACCGATGTAACTTCTTGAAGCGGAGAATTGCTCCTAACTTGTGGTCCACAGGCCTTGTAAAAACCTTAACATTGTTTTAAAACCTTTCCAACTTCTAATGAGTGTTCTTGTTAAGTGAAGCTTCTTTCCCGCCCTACAGTTTTCAAAGTGGGATAATTACGAATAAAGACTTAGGTATTATTCATTATTCGGAGACTTTCAAGGGATGGGACCTTGTAGAGGAAATCACAGTACCGTGAGAGGAACATTTCAAAATTATGTTACGTAAAAGGACACAAGTGCGCCCTTTTAAATAACATATTGTCGTTAATTCTACCAATATTATTCCAGTTCAAAAGTAACCCACAAACTTGAGATAAATGTTTGGATGACATTTCGATCTTATATAGCTCATTATTGCGACTTGATAATGTCCAGGTGGATCCGAAACACAGCTAAAAAAAAATTCGAATTTGTGGATTAGTTGTGAATAAGCTGAAGTATGTTATTATGTGCTTATTCAGGACTTATCTACAAATTTAAATACTTCGGTTTTATATACACTGATGACGGATATATTTGTTTCCATATAAATATTTAAAAAATACCGGTATATAAACTACAGAAGTATGTAAACTGTCAAGCTTCAAGCAGCAGAGAAATGCGTTGCTGCTGCTGTTCCTAGACACAGCACCAGAGTGTTGCGTTTCTCTTGTTGCTGCTTCTGTTACTATACACAGCTGCAGAAAATTGCGTTATTGCTGCTGTTGCTGTTCCTAGACAGCAGCAGAGTATTACATTGCTCCTGTTGCTTCTGCTGTTACTAGACACAGTACGAGAATGTTGCGTAGCTCCTGCTGCTGCTGCTATTCCCATACATAGCAGCCGATCATTGCGTTGCCCCTGTTGCTGCTGTTACTAGACACAACAGCAGAGTATTTACATTGCTCCTGTTGTTGCTGCTGCTCCTAGACACAACAGCAGAGTATTACGTTGCTGTTGGACTTTCCTTACCAAAAGCTACATCTCCATTGAATCAAATTAAATCATGTTAGAGCCCTCGGGGTCAACACAGTACAGAATGTTTCACATTTGAGCAAAGAACATTTTAGTATAAGCAATGTTGGCAAATGGCCAAATTCTCCTCATACCTAAAGTGATGTTGGCGGCGAGTCGAATTACTTCAAAAAGTCTCTCTCTCTTTCTCTCTTTCTTTCTCTCTCTCTCTCTCTCTCTCTCTCTCTCTCTCTCTCTCTCTCTCTCTCTCTCTCTCTCTCTCTCTCTCTTCTCTCTCTCCTCTCGTCTCTCCTCTCTCTCTCTCTCCTCTCCCTCTCCTCTCTCCTCTCTCTCTCTCTCTCTTTTTTTTTTTACACAGGGTTGACAAGGTTAAGGATCCCTAGCTTTATTGACAGCTATTTACAGGTTAAGGATTCCTAACTTTATTGGCAAGCTAAGACTGTTACCTACATCAGCTCATTTGAAAGCATTTTTATTGTTATGAGACATAACAAGTAGGAAACAGGTGAAGTTGGAGCCATCTGTGGGCCCGCATTTTCATTTGATCAACTGACTTTATCTCGTTGACATCATTATGCGTACAATGTGTTCCATACTCCCAGTCATCCTGGGTATGTATGATCTCAGATGGAGTGATTTTCTGGAGAAGGGTACAGCCAGAGTGAAGTTGCTGCTTTCTGCCCGTCTTGTGGGATAAAAGCTTGTTTCACGCTGTCCTCGAAAATGGATCCAAGTGGGCATTTTGACAAAATTGGCCTTGTA
>NC_069437.1:29495422-29529713 GCF_026875155.1 Cherax quadricarinatus
AGAGAGAGAGAAGAGAAGAGAGAGAGAGAGAGACGGGTGGTTAATTCAGGTTATTTAACATGGTTAGAAAATAAATAAGAAAGAAAATTTAAAGAACTAAAATTGATCCCTGTGAGTGATTTATAATTTCGAGAAGATCAGCTCTGAACTTAATCATAGCTTAGTGTAGGGGTCTTAAGGAAGATAGTTGGTTTGGTTATTGTAATTTACGTAATCATGACCATTTTCAGGTTGAAATAAGGGTCTGTACACGGGTTGTCAAAAAAGGGCGAACGATTGCTTTAAATATCGTCTTTTTGTAGATTGGTGTTCGTTTTTGTTTAAGACATACATGCAAGCTTCTATGATGACTGTAAATTGATTAGGGTAAAAATTAATGTAGACAAAATATAATAGTTTAGGGTAATATTTAGAAAATTTAAAAAAAAGAAGTTGACGTGGTGAATCAAAAGCAATTAGGTTTCCCTATTTTACTCCATCACACTGGATGTGTTTCATACATGGGGGTAATGAAATTTATCAGCTGAGCCGGGAGACTTCAGTAGGAGATGAAAAATTATCATCAAGCATTTTGCTAAGGTATACCAGATACAAGCTTTGAAGTTTTCGTTTCACGAGGAAAAAGACTTACTATTACCCCAAAAATTACCATTTTTCTCAGGATGCCTATCATCTATAGATCTAACAGAATAGCTGAAGATATATATATAATAAAATAAAATATATAATATATATATATAATATAAAATAATATATATATATATATATATATAAATATATGTATATTAAAGACAAAGTAAGAGAACAAACCTTTATCGGGACAACGTTCCTGATCTTAGAGCAAAACGTTGTCACATTAAAGTCTTCTGCTGCATGTTTCTTTACTTTTTTGTGTACACCCTTATTCTGACAAAACAGGAAAGGTAAAATCAGGAGGCTAACAGCACCAGCGAAGATGAACTCCCCCGGGGACACATTACAGTAAAGCATTTAGCTGCTACACTCCAAGGGAAAAAAATGGATCGTTATCTGGGAAGAAAAAATAAAAAGGCTTTTTTCTTGTCTAAAGCCAAAAATACAAGCATTTTTTGTTTTGAAAAGTTAATACACTAAAAAAAATTTATTACGGAATGCCTTTTAGAACGCTTATTTTCCTACATGTTTTCGCAACGCCGTTCCAAATTTAACTTTTTTAAAAATTCTGCAGATTTTTACCGGGGTGTTTCGGGGGGCGCTGTGCCCGAAAACTTCCCCTTTTTTTGAGTCACGCAACTGGGGGTGAGGGAAGAACATAGTAAAAGAGGGGGTGGGAAAGAGGGGGGGCAAAAAAGGGGAAGAAAAAGGTTAGAAAGGGATAAAAAGGGAGGGGGGGGGGAGGCGTAAAAAAGAGAAGGGTGAAGTGGAATGGGTTTGGGAAACAACGTGGATACTTGCCTACGTTATTAGTCAACACAAACCCATTTGACATCCAGTACAAGAAGAAAAGGGTAGTGTGGAACCAGTCACCCAAGCGCACTGCATCACCGATGTTCGAAGATATTGAGGAATGTATGAACATACTTGTATACTGTTAATCGAAAGCCCCACATTGTAGACGTGTTGATTGCTGCTGAAATTCCTCTAACGAACACAAACCATGTTTTCGAAAAGGGAACCGGAGAAAAGTACGATAAGGTAAAAGCAAAAATATCAATGAAAAAAACTCGGGTTAACATATACATAAAACTGAATATCAACACGTGACAACCTAAGCCCTCAAAAATTTAAAGGGACCCTTTCAATATAGCATTCACATATGGGAGCGTTAACTTCGTAGGGCTCTCATAAGCGTCTGGGGAAGGGGAGGCATTTAGGTTCGATCAAAAAAAGGAAGGACAGGCCCCATTCCTTAGTCAGGACCCCCTTACCACATCAAGAAATCCTCTTGGGGAGAAAAAACCTCGTATTTTATACACAAATTAACCCGTCTTTGGGCCGGGCTCACATCACACCTAACAAAACATAAATCAAAAAAAACATTTACTACACCAATCAAACACGTTCTTTAAAAGCTTTTGGGATGTCCAAGCTCCTAGTGCTAAAAATTTCTCCCGTAACCTTTTCCCCAACTTTCCCGGGGGTCTGGGAATGTAAATCCCCCTCCTCCCTTTGAAAAATATTTTTGGGAAACCCCCACCTCTATTCTCCAAACTAAAAAAATTCTTTCCAAATATCCCCACCCATATTTACTTCACCATAAAATCACTGCCTCCAACCTACTCGCCAACTTTAAAACCCGCTCACACCCATATACAGTATTTATACCCCGTACTCAGGGCATTCTTTTTACTTTCCCAAAATAGGTTCTTTTTTCCTACATTTTTAGTTGCGCCCCTCACTTTTCCTCCCTCGTATTCTGTGGGTTTATCCATTTGTCAGGCCCATCCACCGACATCCACCCCCAACATTTAAATACATTCATTTCCCCCATACTCCTCCTTTTAATCTGATACCGATCTTTTTCTGTTTGAATTTTTATTTCCTTTATCACCTTTCTCTTTCCATGTTCGCTTTACATTCCCTCTTTTGCATACCCTCCGAAATTCATTACCCAAACCTTTGCATCTTTTCTTCATTTTCCCAAAAGCACCCGACACGGCAAAATCAACGTAACAATTCTCACTTTTATAATTCTTATCTTTTAATCGCACATCTCTCCCCCCAAAACCCCCGCATTCACTTCTCTTACAACCCTCATAAATATATTTAAAAAATCATGTGACATCACGCATTTTCCCGCAGGGCCTACTTTTACTGGAAATAATCTCCCCCTCCTAAAACCGAAAAATGGGGCCTCATTACCTCAAAAAACTCTTAACTGCTTTACCATTTTTTTTAAAACTGCATCATCTCCCCATACTTCATATCCACCCTATCATATGATTTTCTAAATACTTTGTAAAACCATGAAAACCTTACCCCTTAACTAAAAATTTTCCCATAATGCCTGAATGAAACACTTGGCCTTAACCCAACAAAACCACCTTTTTTATCTTGATCCTGTTCTCTGTCTTTTCTTAATTCAAACATTTATTGAACAAATATACTAACACTCTAAAAAAAATCCCCCCCTGTTTTAAAAAATTTCTTCTTGACCCATCTCCCATCGCTTTTTCTCCCCCTGCCTCACGCACCTTCCCCCCCACCATCTGCTCTTCCCTTTACAAAAATTTTTTCCGCCTCCCAGTTTACCTGAGTTTACCTGGAGATTCCGGGGACAGAAATCACTGCCTCCCCTTTCTTCATCAACATCTCAAATCATTCCCTCCATCTTCCCAAAGCCCCACCTCCCATCCGTAAATTTTCCCCCTTTTGTTTTTTAACTGTTAAATTAATTTGTTCCTAAGCTTTTTCAGTTTTTTATTCTCTTTCCCCAACCTTTTCATATTTTCACCAAAAATTTTTGACAGACCCACCTTTTCCTAAATTTTTACTTTTACACCCTCGCTAGTCTCTTAACCTTTTCTTTTACTCTCCAATATTTCACCCCCTTAGTCACATCGCCTCGTAAAAACCCTCGCAAAACCCTCCTTCATGTATCTAAAAAACTTCTGCGTATACAACAAACGGCTTCATTAAAAACACGTATCATATCTCGAGTACTTTACCCTATTTTTTCTTAAAATATGTTTTCTCTATTCCCAAAAACCTCTTTTATACAAAATAAATTTAAAGGGGCCCCCCCATTGTCATTTATTCCTGGCACCCTAACCTTACCTCAATTACACCCCCCTTTAAAATTCTAAATATCTCTCTCTCCATCTACACTTTTCCCTTCCCCCCGGGCACATACACATTTTAAATGCGTATCAATAAAAAAACCCACCCAACTATGCAATCTGATGGTAACAAAAGGTGCCGTTTTTCCTCCCAAAAACCAATTTTGCCCCTGACCTGACTGGGTTTGGGGTCCCATTGGCTTAAGCCGGGGGAACTTGGACCTGCCTCGCAGGGGCCCCAGTAGGCCGCTGAAAGTGACCCTTTCGTTCTTAGGGTTTTTTAAAAGCTCCAGGACAGACGGCAATTTTTTTACTACACATGTACGCCCCATTACGGGAATACCAAATTTCCAATACCCGGGAATGAAGGAGGGCAGCTCCCACTTAGGGGAGTTAAAAAAAGTCTAAAAAACCCGGGTGAATTTTCCCCATCATTAAATTTTTTTTTTCCATGGGCTGGGAGACTTTTGGACCATGGGAAAAAATTCCACCTAGTTCATCAGTGAAAACTGGGAGACCCCAGGGTGGCTTTTTTTCTTTTCCCCGCTCGGGGGTTTTGGGCCGCGTATCTTGGCACCCCCCAGCCCCAGGGGACCTGGAGAGTTTCCCATTTGTAACTGTGATAAATATGAAACGCAAAGGGACTTAAAAATTGGTATCCCTAAAATCTAAAGTTCTGAATATCCCCCATCTTTGTACCAGAAAAGAAATTTTTAAGTTTTGTGAAACCATATTAGGGTAATAAATTGTACCTATTGGAAAAAAAATGAAAAGATAAGGGGTGGGGGAGGGGGAGTATTAAAATTGGTTTCGGGAAGAAATCCTTTTTTTTTTTCCCCCGAAGCCTTTAATATCCATTTCCCCCCGGGCCCAAAATTTTGGTCCCACAGTTTGCACTAAAAGGTGCAGAAATTTTTTAAAATGATCATTAGGGAAAGGGAAAAAGAAAATAAAAGGGAAAAAATTCAATTTTTTATGTGGATTAAAGAAAGGGTTTTGGATGCAAAAAGGGGGGTTCAAATAAGCGGGTATCACCTGGAGAAAGGGGAATTTTGGGGAAAAGAAAGATTTTGGGGTTAAGGAATTTATGGGACCTTTTTGAATAAAGTAGAGAGAAATTTGTGGTGGGGGACCTGAAGGGCCTAAAGAAAAGGAGAAATTTTTAAGAGAGGGTGTGGGGGAAATTTTTGGGGGTTGCCAGGTAAATGAAAAATTGGGACCCCTTTTTGATTAAACCCTTTGTATAGAAAGGGTTTAGTTATAGGAAAATTACATATTTTAAAGAAAAAAGATAAGTAAAACAAAAATATGATGGGGGGGCGAAATGAAAAAATTTTTTGGGGTATGTTTTTGAAGATAAAAACTGTTAATAACTTCGGGATGTACATTTTATAGGGGGGCCACAGAAAAATCAGATCACTTTCAAGTTGTGGGCAACCCTGAAGAAAAAAGGGTTGAGGGGATAAAAGAGAATAAAAGCATCAGGGAAGAGAGAGGTGGTTTATAAACTAAAAGGGGAAAGGCAGTTAGGGTAAGATTTTAAACACTATTGGGGGATAGAGGGGCCTAATGAAGAAATAGGCAAGGGGTCGAAGAGAGGGGGGTAGGTTTTTAAAAAGGGAAAGTTTTTAGAGTTTTTCAGCAGAATTTGGGGGTTACAGGAAAGGGGTGAAAGGAGGAAGGGGGAGCGATTGGGGGAATGATGATGTAAAGAGAGTAAAAAGGAAAAAAAGTTCCATATGAGAATTTTTACAAAGTAGAAGGATGCAAGGGGGGAAATTTTATGGAGAAAAAGAGAGGGTTAAGAGGTGGTTTAGAAAGGGAAAAAAAGAGAGCAAATGGAGAGGGGGTAGATGTTATCAACAAATTTTTGTTGAAAAAAAAAAAAATTTTTGGATTGAGTTTAACAAGTTAAAAAACCTTTGAGAACAAATGGGATTTTCATTTTAAAAATAGAGAGGAAATTTAAATTTGGAGATTTAAGGGGTATTGGGAAGATGGGGGGAAAAATTTTTTGGGGAATTTTTAAAATTTGATAAGATGGGGAATCTGTGTTTTCGTGATGGGCAAGGGGGAATTAACATCTTGTAGGATTGGGGAAGACCCATTGTGAGTGGGGGGGAAAGGGTTCCCGGAGGGCATAGGTAAAAAAAAAGGGGGTAAGGCAGCCGGATTGAGGGGATAAAGTTTAAAAATGAAAAAAAGCAGGTGGGATTTTTTTTTTTGGGTTTGGTTGTGCAATTATTTAAAAAAAGTAGGGAAAGGGGGAAAGGTTACCTGGGGATTGGCAAGAGCATGCATATTTCCTTTTATAAAGAAAATTTGGAAAAAAAAAAGTAAAAAAATTAAAGGGGATAAGCCCTTTTTATAAACCTGAAAAAGTGAAAGGGGTAATTTTATTTTGAAAGAATTAAGAAAAACAGAAAATTTAATAGCAATGAAAAAAGGGACCCCTTTGGGAAAAGGGTATGGTGGCCCCGGGTTTTACAGTGAAACATAAAAAGTAACAAAATTAAAAAAGGCAAAGGGGTTCTTTGGGCATTTGGGTTTTTGGGAAAAGGCGAAATAAAAAGGGGGGAAAAAGGGGGAAAGGGCAGATGTTGAAATGAAGGGTGAAAGGGGGTAGGTTAATAAAAGGGCAGGAAGGTTTTACGAGGATATGAGGCCCCAAGTTAAGAAATTAGGAAAGGGGGAAAATTTTTTTCCCCCATAAAAGTAGGCCTTAGACAAGGATGTGTGATGTAAACCGGGGTTTTTTTAAATATTTTTAAATAGGGGGGGTTTTGTAAGAAAAAGAAAATGCGAGGGTTTTGGGAAAAGGGGCGGATTAAAAAAAAAAGAACACACACAAAGGGGGAGTTGTCACACCCTCCCTTTTTTTGCTGATGACACTTTTCCCTTTTGGGGAAGATTCGAAGAAATTTGCAGAGTTTTGGGGGGTAAATTTTGGGTAGGTGGCAAAAAAAGAAAATTAAAGGTGAATACAGAAAGAAAAGGGTTTATGAGGATAACAAAATGTTTGGGTGATGAAAGTTGAATATCAGATTTGAGGGGGAGAATGGGGGAGGTGAATGTATTCAGATTTTTGGGGAAAGGGACTGTGGGGGAGGGGTCATGAAAGATGGGGTAAAATCATAAAATTGATGGGGGGGAAAAGGTGATGTGCATTTTGGGAAGTCTGTGGAAAAAAAGAACTTTGCCTTGGAGGCAAAGGGGGGAATTGTTGAGAGTATATTTTAAAACCCAACGCCTTTAGGGGGGTGGAAGCAGGGTTTGAGAATTTTGGCAGCGAGGGAAGGCGGGAGGCATGGAATGAAAATGTCTGAGAGCAATTGTTGTTGAATATAATGCAAAAAATTCCCGTATTTTGGGAAAATTTAGGGGGAGTGCGGGTTTACCAAAACGTTGCCAGAGGGCTGAAAGGGGTTGTTGAGGTGTTCACATTAGAGGAAGGGAGCGAAACAAAAATGACTTCAAGAGTTATCAGCCCTGTAGGGGAAAAGGGAAGGGGGGTGGGGGTGGGCCTAGAAAGGGTTTTGGAAGAGGGGGAAAAGGATTTTGGGGTGCGGGGGGCTTCGACTCCAGAAAGGCATGCGTAGCGTGTTTTAAAATTTGGGAGTAAATTGAGAAAAGGGTTTTTTTAATATTTGCCCTTTTGGAGTGGGGAGCAAAGAAAATTTTTTATAAAGGGGGTTAAAGGAAAACCCGGGCGGGGCCGACTTACCCCCTTTGAGAGGGGAAAAACAGTCCCCTGAAAATCTAAAGGGGGGTTTAATGTTCAGTTTAAAAACGGGTAGTGTAAACACCCTTCTGGAAAAGACATGATGGAGTGAATGAGGGTTGAAATTTTTTTCTTTTTGGGGCCCCCCTGCCTTGGGGGGAACGGCCATTTAAAATAATAATAAATAAAAAAAAAAAAATGCATACATCCATAAAAATATATATAAAAATTATAAAATATATATATATAAAAAAAAATTTTAAAATATATATAATATATATTTATAAATTAATATATAAATATTTTAATTTTCGCCGAAAAAGGTAAAATTTGGGAAATTTTGGGGCTTAAATAACAACCTTTTTTGCCAAAAAAAGGAAGGGGAAATTTTAAGGCAGTTTTTTTCCCAAAATCATTCTAAAACCTAAAAAAAAAAAATATTTTTCCACTGTGTTGTTTTTGTAACAAATCTAAAATATTTTAAATTGGGGTTTTTTTGGGCTAAAAAAAAATTTGCTCTTGTTATAATAAGGTTGGGTAATTTTTTCAAAATTTCCCTTTTGATCAAAATTTAAAAAAAATTTTTTACATCACATTAATGAAAAAAAAAAATTTTTAAAGTATAAGAAAAAATTTCAAAAAAGGATTTAAATTTTTAAATGACTTTCTTGCTAATTAAACCATTTTTAACGTTTTGGGCCCTCTTCCTTTTAAGACACTGCAACCCCAAAGGCGGACATCAACCGAATCTTTCAGGGGGGTTTTGCAGAAAACTTTATAAATTTTAAAACAAATGAAAAATTTAAATTTACTCAGATTTTAAAACCACGGGGAATTTTAAATCTTCATCAAGTACAAAACAAATTCGGCCAAAAAAATAGAGCAAAAAACCCCCAAACGTCAAAGCCCTGGGAGTGATCATGTGGGAGGATCCCCCTTTCAAGGACCAAAAACATTGTAAAAATCGCATCTGCTAGAAAAATGACAGGATGGATAAGAAACCTTAAAAACGGGGAGGGCCAACCCCAGATGCCACTTTTCAGGCACTTGTTCTATCTAGGCTGGAATTTTCTGCACCTAACAAAACCTTCAAGCGGGTTGAAATTGTTTGACCTAAAAAATGTACAAAAACCCTTTCCACGGCCCCAAAAAACGAAAATAAAACACCTCAATTACGGGGAACCGCTTAAAGGTTCCTGAACCTTTTTCCCTAAAACCAGGCGGGGGGGAATAAATGATTTATAAAACCTTTGGAAAATCCTAGAGGACTAGTACCAAATTTGGGCACACAAAAATTCCCTACTACGAAAGCAAAAGATTTTTGGCAAACGATGCAACATCCCCCAAATAAAAGGGCAGGGGTGCCACTAGCACGTTAAAAAACCATCCCAAAAAAATTCAGGGCCCCAAACTGTTCCCAAACTGCCTCCCACATACATAAGGGGATTCCCAAACAGACCCCGGGCGTTTTTAAAAGCTGGCATTTGGAAAAAGCACCAAAATTTCGGTTTTTCCTGACCACCGGGCTGTGGTTTCGTCTTTGGTTTTTGCTTTGCAGCCAGAAACAACAGCCGGGTTTTATCGGGCCGACCCACCAGGGGGCCCCGGGTCACAGACCGGGCCGCTGGGCTTTTCCCCCCCGGAACCCCTCCCCCGGGAAAACCCGACATTTATATATATATAATATATATATATATATAAAATAATATAAAAATATATATATATATATATAAAATATTTATATAAATTTTCAAAAAAAAAAACCACTGGAAAAATTTTAAAAATTCCAAGTTTTTTTGGTTTTTTCTCACATTACATTTTTCCTTGATAATGGAGAAGTCCCAAAAAGCATTTTGGAATTTCACCTTTTTCTTTCATAGTTTGTTTTGTAAATTCTGAAATCACCCGTTTACTGTGACCTTATTGTGTTGATATATATAATGTCTGCCGAATTTTTTAAAATGGCATTTACCCAAGAACTCTTTTAAAAATTTAAGCCCCTTTCAAAATTTTCTCTTAAAACCGAAAAAAAGATAATTTTTTTCATTAATTTTTAAATGAAAAAAATTTTAAAATTTTTGCACTAAAAAAAATCTTAGAAAACTTACCAAACCCTTTAATTATAAAAAGTTAATTTATTTTACCTAACCCAACTAAAAAAATTTTTTTAATTTTGTTTCCCAAAAAATTTAATACAAACAAACATTGAAAAATTTTTTTTTTGGGTTGGGTTTAAAAATGATTTTACAAAATTTTTCCATACAAAAAATTTTCCTTGATTTTTATGGCAAATGAGTGTTGTTTTTTTAACCAAAGATCGCAATTTTCGCCAAATTGGGGCACGACAAATATATAATATATAAAAAAATATATAAAATAAAATATAAATATTTTTATAATATATATATATTTTATATATATATATAAAAATATAATTAAAAAATAAGAAAATTTTTTAAAACAAAACCTTTTGGCAACGAGGGGCCCAAAAAAAAAAGGGAAACCGGGGAACGGGTTACGCATACACTTTTGGGCGATAATGTTTTGCAGTTTTTTTTTAAAAGGGGAAAATCTAGCTGAAACCCCCAAGTTACCTTTTTCCCCTTGACTAACCAAATGTAACTTCTGAAGCGGAAAATTTTGGCTCCTAATTTTGGGGCCCCAAAAGGCCTTGAAAAAACCTTTAAACATTTTTTTAAAACCCTTTTCCAAAATTTCAAATGATTTTTTCTTGTTAAGTAATTTCTTTCCCCCCCTACATTTTCAAAGGGGGATAATTAACGAAAAAAAACTTGGGTTTAAAATTCATTATTCGGAACTTTCAGGATGGGCCCTTTGTAAAGGAAATCAAATACCGTGAAGGAAAAATTTAAAAATTTATGTTACGTAAAAAAACAAAGCCCCTTTTTTAAATAACAAATTGCCCCAAAAAATTCCCCCAAATATTTTTCCAGTTAAAAAGAAACCCCCAAATTTTGGAAAAATTTTTGGATGACATTTCGATCTTAAAAAGTTTCATTATTGCACTTGATAAGGGTCCAGGTGGATCCAAAAACCCCCGGCAAAAAAAAAATTCAAATTTTTGTGGATTATTTGTGAAAAAGGGTGAAGTATGTTATTATTTTCTTATTCAGGACTTATCTACAAATTTAAATACTTCTTTTTATAATACCGGGATGACGGAAAAAATTTTTTTCCATTTAAAAAAAAAAAAAATAAAAAATCCCGGTATAAAAAACTACAGAAAAAGGGTAAACTTCCCAAGTTTTTCAAGCAAGCAGAAAAAAGTTTGCTGCTGCTGTTCCTAACACAGCACCAGAGTGTTGCGTTTCTCTTTTGCGTTTCTTTTATTTAAAACACATTTGCAAAAAAATTGCTTTATTGCTGCTGTTGCGGGTTCTAGACAGCAGAAAGGAAAATTACTTTGCTCCTGTTGCTTCTGCTTTTACAACACGGGACGAAAAATTTCGTACCCCCGGGGCTGCTGCTGCTTTTCCCCAAAACTTAGCACCGATAAATTCTTTTGCCCCTTTGCGCTTTTACTAGACACAACACAATTATTTACTTTGCTCCTGTTGTTGCTGCCTCCTAGACACAACAGCAAGAAATATTTTTGGGGGGGAAACTTTCCTTCCCAAAAGCAACACCCTCCATTAAAATCAAATTAAATATTTAAAGCCCTGGGGGTAAACCATTTACAAAAATTTTTCACTTTTTGGAGAAAAGAACTTTTTATTATAAGCAATGTTGGCAAAATGGCCAAATTCTCCTCATACCTAAAGTTTTTGGGCGAGTAAAAATTACTTCAAAAAGTCTCCTCCTTTCCTTTTTCTTTTTCTTTCTCTCCCCTCTCTCTCACTCTCCCCTCTCTCCTCTCTCTCTCTCTCTCTCTCTCTCTAAACCCCCTCTCTCTTCCTCTCCCCTCCTCTCCTTCTCCTCTCTTTTTTTTTTTTACACATTTTGCCCAAGGGTTTAAAAATCCCTGCTTTTTTGACACTATTTACGGTTAAGGTTTTCCCTAATTTTAAATTGGCAAGTTTAAGAATTTTTACCTACATCAGCTCATTTAAAAAGGATTTTTTTTGTTATGAACATACAAGTGGGAAAAAAGGGAAATGAATTTGGAGCCATCTGGGGGCCAGCATTTTCTTTTGATCAATTTGACTTTTTTCTCGTTGACATCATTATCCCTGAAAGGAATGTTTTTCCAAAACTCAGTCATCCGGGGTATGTATAAACTCAATGGAGTGATGTTCTGGAAAAGGGGAAACACCCAAAGGTGAATTGCTGCTTTCTGCCCGTCTTTTTGGCAAAAAACTTTTCACGCTGTCCCGAAGTGGATCCAAGTGGGGCTTTTGACAATTTTGGCCTTGTCCCATAAAAATAAGGCCACCCCATCCTCCAATTTGAAGGCTCTGCAAAATGACAACCCTACCAGGAGGGGCCCCAGGCGAAGATGAGACCTTTGCTCTGTTCCCCTCTCTGTCAAGCACCGCAGATAGGGGGGGGGCAGGAAAAACCAAGAAATTGGGCATCCTCAAGGTGGGGGGGGGCGTACTTTGCCTCGAACAGATTTTTGAAAACCCCTTTACGGGTTCGGGGCAAATGGGAGATAGGGCAAAAGGCTGTAACTTCCTGGCTGCCTTGTTCCAAGTTTTACAAAAAATTTCTTCATGGTTAGTTTGGGTCAAATTTCCCCCCAAGGAAAACAACTTTTTCCCAAGGGTCCCCAAACCCCTTTCCCATTCATCCTTACTATTTGCACCAGCTTACCATCATGGTGCCTAGAGAACCCAAAATTTGCTTTTTTCCTCCAGGTGCAAATTTTTCCTTGCCATCAATTTCCCCAAGTTTGATATAGCTCTCAGCTGGTGATTGATGTATTTAAAGCACCCGGCATTTCTTCTCTTGGATAAGGAAGTCAGTGTACATGGGTCTCATATGCATGGTTTCGGGGGTTTAGATGAAAAAGGTCTTTAAAGTAGCCCTTTCCCATAACTTTTGGACCCAAAAGTTTCCCTTTGTGGAAACATCCCCCAAAATAGATTCTTGCTGATTCCGTTCCATTGAAACAAACACTTAGAGATTCCCAAATAAAAGGTAGTCACTGAGGAGACATACGTAGACCTGAAATTTCCCTTTTTCTTGAAGTTTTGCTAAGGGGGGCCCCGGTGCCACAAACCCCGTCGAAGCGGGCCCGCATTTTCCCATGCTACCACACAGCTTTACTTTTTTTCATCCATGACTGGGGGCCATTTAGTGGAGGGGGTTTAAAAAAAATCACAGCAAGTAAAACCTTTTTCCGGGAAACCAATTGACGGGTCACAAAAATATGAGTGGTAGTCAAAAAAATCCCGTCATTTGTCTTTAATTATTGTCCCCAAGGGTCTTAAACCTGAGTTACAGGAGTGACACTTTGGGCTGTATTTTCGATTTCGCTCTGCTCTTCTTTTTTTTAACAGGGAAATACATTCGCCCTCTTTCCCTAGAGAGGGGCCCCTTTTCACTGTAAAAGGGATTTCTGAAAGATGCAGTTAGGGTGCGGGTGCTGGCGCACATCTTCCAACAATTTTTGGGCTCAACTTTCTTGGGGCCCCACCCCTTTTTTTGTAAGCGATTTAAGTAGGGAAAAGCACCTCCTCCCCCCTTGTTTTTCCCCCTGACATTTTGGGCACAGTTTTTTCAGCTACCCAGGAGGGGCCCTTTCTGGATCAGGAACTTTCAATTTTTGGTTAGGGGGCCCCCCCCCCGTTTCCCTCCCAAAGGTCCCCTTTCTCTTGACACTAGTAAGGTGGTCCCATCCTGTCGATTTAAGTGGAATTTTTTATCAGGGGGACAACCTTTTCTTCCTTGACCAGGAAACCCCCAGGTTTTGGGAGCCTACCCTAAACCCGATGCTTAAAAAATTTTTTTTAGTGTCCACCCCCCCCAATTTACAATGGCCCACTTTTTTAACACACCCCTATGCCTAAGGGTTTCATGTGCAAATTCCTGTTTTTGGTGGTAGGTGTCTCATAAAACCTTTGCAAAGCTTTGTACCCTTTCATTTTCAAACCTCTCTACAACGGAAAAAGGAAAACCCAAGGGTTTATCTTTGGCTTCGTCCCCATATTGGGCCCGGGAAAGGGAAAGTGTTCTTGTTGTAGTTAAGGAAGGTCCAGTAAGGCTTTCACTTGGTTGTCAACATCCCCTTGGGGAAGAGCCTTTTCCATTTGGGGGTGGCGGGGCTCAGAGCAAAGGGGTCACCAATTACCCCCTTTCCCATAAACCAGGGTTTTTTGTGGACCCTCACCCTCGTTTTGTTGGGGTTTAAGGGCGTAAAAACACCTTTTGGTCAGACGATCCAACATACCGAGGGGGTTTACAAGTGGGCTAAAGCCTTCGCCCCGAAACACTCACTACGGGGCAAAAGGGGGGACCAGAGATATAAATAGGGAAAAACAAGGTTTCTCATGTCAAACACTTTCAAGAAGGTCATCAAAGTCCCCCTGTAAAAAGGTGGGTGGTTGAGGTCCCCCAACAATTATAATATGTTTACAGTTGTGTTTTAACATAAGGGGGTCAATATTTTCCATTTGGGAAATTGATAGGGTCTGCAAAAGTTGCCCCCTGAGGTCTGTACATTTTCCCCATGCTAGTACAGAGGTACTGTGGTTTTTAAAAAGAGCTTTAAAAACTCATTTCAAGATGTGTAGGGGGGCAAAATCAATGTGCTTTGGGGTAACACTTTTAGGAAAACACACAAACAACACCTTTCCCCTTCCCCGCCCCGTCTCTTTTTTCATCCAAAAGGGGTAGCCACAATTCTTGCAAAATTTTTTTGAAATCCTGTCATCCCAAAAAAGTTCAACAACCCCTAACATGTCGGGGGCGGGCCCAGTGTTCACAAAACTAATTTGACCCCTCCAACAAAAGTAATTAAACCTCTAATTTTGGCGACAGGGTGCTGTGATGGGTCCTCATGATGAAGTGGTCAGCTTGGGGGGTGGGTGTTTAGAATGTTAAAGGGGCCCCCCCCTTAAAAGGTAGGGTACTGAAGGGGAGCGCCCGGGATGGTTTGGGCTGTGGCTTTTATAAAAGGGGCAACCCCCCCTTCTGGCGGGATAAAGGGGTGCAAAATGGGAAGTGTGGAGGGGGTTTTCCCCAAATTTAAAAGATCCCCGCTGGGTTTTTTCGAGAAAAAGGGCTCTAAACAGGGGGCCCTGTCCCGTCAAGTTCCTTTTTTTTTTTCCGACACTGGTTCCCCCCTTAGGGCCTTTCCCCTTTTAAACAGAAAACAGCTGGTATCTCGCCCGGCAGTTTTTTGGCAGTGGCCCCCTTCCCCCGGGGACAGCGAGAGCACAGCCTAGGGCCTGGGGGTTTTGGGCTAGGATTTGTTGCACCTCCGAGTTTTTTTCAGATTTTTCCTCAGATTCTGCCGCGGGAAATGGGGGTTATGGAGGGTGGGAAAGGCTGTAGATGTCTTCCTCCTCCCCGTCCCCCTACCACTCTGACAGATTTTGTCCCTTTCTGTTCGTACTTCGGCGCGTTAAAAGGGTCAATGCATGATAGTTCCCCCGATCATTAACTGCCCTTCTCCCGGTGGAAAACTCCCGGGTTAAACTTTCTGACGAAGCACTGCTACCAATTCTAGAATAGTATTGGCAGGTGGCGACCCTTTTTTTGGATCCCGAGATGGTATGGCACTGTCAAGTAAATGGGAGTGGCTGAAGCAGATATGTCAGGGGTAGGAGAATTAAAAAGATCCAAGGGTTCCCCCTTCTGGGAAAGGATTTTTTCCCTCTGTGGTGGTCAGAGGAATTGTGTTAGGATTCCCCCAAAAGGAAATTTTTTTTGAACCTGTCAGTCTGTGGACCTTAGCGGGTGACAGAATTCCCCCCAGTTTTTACCCCCCGAATTTAAAACTCAGGGAGACTTCCAGTCTTTGGGCAATAGTGTCACCACAGCTTTGCAGCTTTTCTTTACTTGATGCAGGCTTGGGACTGGCCCCTTTTAAAAAATAGCCCGTAGGGTTTTCTAAAAGATTTAGGAGCTCTGAAGGTTGTTCCCTGTGATGGATTAAACTTAGCTGCAATTTTCAACACCCGCCCCCAAAAGGGGAGTCTTTTATCTTGGACAGGGGTCCCTGAGGGAAAGGGCTTCCCGAACCCTTTCCCCCGTAGCTCCAGGGTTGTAAACCAATATATCACAGGAAATTTTGGGTATCCTTAAATTTTCTGAAATTTTTTAACCTGGCTGCAAAAAAAATTCTTTTTTCTTTAAAAAGCAATCTGGTGGGAGTAGTTGGGAAAAAGTAGGGTCCCCTTTCAAGTAAGAAAATTTTGTCCCTTTGGGTTAAAAACCCCCCCAAAAAACTGCAGAAAATACTGGGGGCAATAAGGGCCCCCAAAAGGGAGATATTCTTGCTATTTTGCGGTGGAAATCATCCCTAGAGGGTTGGGAAGGGTTTTAAGTTCCCGGGGAGAGAGAAGGGGGGGTGGTGATGTCGTTTGGGGGGGGAGGGTTCCCGGGGGGGGGGTGTTTATAGCCGGGTGGGAGGAAAGGGGGGGCGGGAGTGGGCCAATAGCTGAAGTGTTGCCTTCTCACTATCAAATTTAAAAAACACTGTTTAAACAAACCACTTTTCCACTAAAGAAAAATGTTACACAAATCACTTTTGGGTTCATTTTAAACCCCCACTTGTTATAAAGCACCAATGCTAGTAAAAATACACAAAACACATATAATATTAGAAAAGCTCCCTTTTGAAGGGGAATAGTGAATCCCTCCTAAGGCCCGCCGGGTGCCCTCACTTTACACCATTCCCCCCCCCATACCACACTTAATAAAACACTGATATTGCTTATTTTCACTTCATGGAGGTTTTCTTACTTTACTAATGTTTGTAAAATTTCAAAAACCCCTGAACAGTTTTTTTTTCCACACCAACCCTCGTATTTAAGTAAAATTTAAAAAAAAAATTTTTTGGACAACGGGGACACGTCTTCACCCTCTCTCTCTCTCTCCCTCCCTCTTTTCTCTCTTTCTCCCGTCTCTCCCTCTCTCTCCCTCATCTCCCCTCTTCTTCTTCTCCCCTCATCTCTCCTCTCTCCTTTTTCTTTCCCCTTTCCTTTTTTCTCTCTCTCTCCTCTCTCTCTCTCCTCTCTCCTTTTCTCCTCTCCCCTCCTCTCTCCCCTCCCTCTCCTCTCTCTCTCTCTCCTTTTCTCTTTCCTTTTTTTTTTTCAGTTTTTTGACAAGGTTAAAAGGGTCCCTAGCTTTTTTTTGACAAAACCCATTTCCCTTTAAGGATTCCCCAACTTTAAATTTGGGAACAAAAAGCTTTACCTAAATCACTCAATTTTAAAGCAATTTTTTTTTGTTATTTGACATACAAGTAGGGAACAGGGGAAGTTTTGGGGCCATCTGTGGGGCCAAAACCCCCAAAATTTATTTTATCAACTGACTTTTTCTCGTTGACATCCCTTATGCCTCTCTCCCCTCTCTCTCTCTCTTTCCTCTCCCCTTTTTTTTTTTTTTTTTTTTTTTTTTTTTTTTTTTTTTTTTTTTTTTTTACACAGGGTTTGACAAGGGTTAAAGGAAAACCCCCGCTTTATTGACACTATTTACAGGTTAAGGGTTCCTAAAATTTTTTTTCAACAAAAAGCTGTTTCCTACATCACTCCTTTTTAAAGCATTTTTATTGTTATAGAAAATAAAAAAGTAGGGAACAGGATGAAGTTTGGGGCCATTTTGGGGCCACATTTTCATTTGATCAAAAAGACTTTAACTCGTTGACATCATTAAATTTTCTTCTCTCTCTCTCTAATTTTCTCTCCTTTACTTTCCCCCTCTCTCCTCTCTCTCTCTCTCTCCCCCTCATTCCCCTCTTTTCCTCCTCACCTCTCTCTCTCTTTCTTTCTCTCTCTCTTTTCCCCTTCTCTCCCCCTTTTTCCTCCCTCCCCCCTCTCTCTCTCTCCTCTTCTCTCCCCCTTTTTCTCTCTCCTCCTCTCTCCTCTCTCCTCTCTCTCTCTCTTCTCTCTCTTTTTTTTTTTTTTTTTTTTTTTTTTTACACAGGGATTGACAAGGTTAAGGATCCCTACTTTATTGACAAGGGTATTAAAAGGGGTTTGGGTTTCCCCAACTTTATTGGGAACTAAGACTTTTTCCTACAACAGCTCCTTGGGAAAAAAATTTTTTTTTGTTATTTAGAAAATACAAGTAGGGAAAAAGGATGAAGTTTGGGGGCCATCCGTGGGGCCCGCATTTTTTGTTTTAATTTAACTGCGTTACCCCTTTACATCATTTTGCTGTACGAATGTGTTTTCCCTACTCCCAGTCATCCTGGGGAAGTAATGAAATTTCCCCAAAAAAAATGGAGTGAAATTTTTTTTGGGGAAGGGTACAACCAAGTGAAGTTTCCTTTTCTGCCCGTTTTTGTGGGATAAAAACCCTTTTTTCACCTGTCCTCGAAGTGGATTTAATGTGGTAATTTTTACAAATTGGCCCTTTTAAAAATAAAAGTAAGGCCAACCCCCAACCCTCCTATTTAAGGCTCTCTGAAATGGGCAGATCAAACCCCGGAAGGGGCCAGCGGAGATAGACGTTTTTGCTCTGTTTTTCTTTCTCTTCAACATCGCAGATGAGAAGGGGGGGGGGGCAAAAACCCAAAAAAGGGAGGGATACTCAAGTTGAGCGAAATTGGGGGGGGGGGGGCCCCCCCTCAGGATCTTGCAACCCCCACTGTCAAGCAATGCAGGGTACGGCAAGGGGCTGTAAGCTTCCGGCTTTCCTTGGTTTTGCAAGATTTTCAACTGGTTCTTCATGGTTTGTTTGGAGTCAAATTTCCCCCAAGGAAATCAACTTCTTCCCAGGGGCCAACATCCTCCCCCTTCATTTCCCTTTCTACTCACCACATTAAACCCTCATTTGGGGCCCCAGAACGATCCTCATTTTTCTTTTTTTCCCCGGTTCAAATTTTTACTTCCATCTATTTCCCCCAAGCTGGGTAAAACTCTCCCGCTGGTGATTTTATGTAGCTTAAGCAAACCCGGCATTTCTTCTCCCTTATAAGTGAATGCCGGGGGTACAAACGCCCTATGCAAGTGATTTTGGGTAAAATAAGAAGGGCGTTTAAGTAGACATTCCATTTAAAAGTGGGGCCCAGCACACTTCCTTGTGGAAAGCTTTTCCCCCAAAAGGGTCCTTGGGTGATTTCCCTTCCATTGGGGCTACACTTAGAACTACCATGGGAAGGGGAATCAAGGGGGGACATAGCGAGAGCCTGCAAATTTCCCCTTTCCCTTTAAATTTTTCTAAGGGCCCTGGTGCCACAAACCCGGGCGAAAAGCGCCAGCAATGTCCCCTTTCTTTCCACCCGCTGACTTTGGATTCCAAAACCCGTGACTGGTGCCCCCTTTTTTGGGGAAGGGTTTAAAAACAAGGGTCACAGCAAGTAACCTTTTCCCGAACCATTTTTGGGCGATCACAAATTTTTGGGGTTTGGAAACAAAAAACTCTGCATTTGTCTTTAGATTTTTGTCCAAGATCTTTTCCCCGTGATTGACAGGAGTGACACTTCTTAGATGCTGATTCTGCTCTGCTCTCTTTTTTTTGGGAACCCGGACTACATTTGCCTCTTTCCATGGGGAGGGCCCCTTTTCAAATTACTAGGCATGCGAAAAAAAGCTCTCCTCCCCTTTTTTTACACAGGTTTTTAAAAAAGGGTTTTGGTTAAGGGTCCTAAATTTTTTGACAATTTTTAAAGGGTTTCCCAACTTTTTTTTACAAGCAAAGAACTGTTACCTACATCAGCTCAAATTTTAAAGCATTTTTTTTTTTTATAAACCTAACAAGGGAGGGAACAGGATGAATCGGGGCCAACTGTGGCCAGCATTTTTTATTTTAATTTAACTGACTTTAAACTCGTTGAATCATTATGCTGACGAACGTTTTTTGAAATCGAGTCAATTTCCCGGGATGGAAAACCAAGAAAATGTTGCATACTAAATTGTGGGGCGTACTTTGGGCCCCATACAGAATCTTGGGAAAACCCCCACTGT
The DNA here is from genome assembly GCF_026875155.1 of Cherax quadricarinatus. Lineage (NCBI taxonomy): Eukaryota > Metazoa > Arthropoda > Malacostraca > Decapoda > Parastacidae > Cherax > Cherax quadricarinatus. The sequence continues at coordinate 29,514,940 of NC_069437.1, forward strand.
CGAGAAAAAAGCGAGATACGTCGAAATTTCGTAAGCTTTTCCTTTGGGTGCCTTTTGTTTGCAAAATTTACAACGTGGTTCTTTATGGTCAATTTTTGGGGTCACATTTCACCCCAAAATATAACAACTTTTTTCCTGGGGAAACCCAAAACCCTCCCTTTCCTACTTACTACTGCCCAGCATTACCATCATTTCCTAGAACCACATCATTTTTTTTTCTTCCCGGGTTTTTTTTTTCCCTCCCCAACGCTATAGCTCTTAGCTGGTGACTGATGTACCCTTTGAGCAGCTGGCATTTTTTTCTCTTGGGCAAGTTAATTCAAGTACAGTTTTCTGAATAAACAAGGGGTTCTGGGGTGAAAAAGAAGGCCTTGAGTAGACATTCCTTTAAAAATGGCCCAGCACACTTCCTTCAGGAACACTTGCCCAAATAAGATGGGCTTGCTGTTCTGTTCCATTAGAAATACCCTTAGAGATCTACCATGAAAGTAACACTGAGGGGACATAGCATTTGACCGCAATTCCCATGCTTTCAATTTTTCCAAGAGGCCCTGGGGGCCACACTCGGGCCAAACACCATCCGTGTCCAGTGCTACCACACCCGCTGACATTGATTCATCCAGGAAATGGTTTCCATTTATGAGAGGGTTTAAAAAAAAAGATCAGTAGCAGATAACCTTTTTTTAAGCCCTATTGAAAGGGCATAAAGTAGTGAGTATAGTCAAAAAACTCTTCATTTTTTCTTGAGATAATATCTTTAAGTACTTAACCCCTGATTTACAGGGGGTGACACTGGGCTGTAGTTGCTGATAATTGCTCTGCTTTTTTTTTTGTGAAAAGGGACTTACATTTGGGCCCCTTTCCCGGAGAAGGGCCCTTTACACTTAAAAAGGCAGTGCTGAAAATGTGATTTTAGGTGTTTCTAGCTTTCTGCACATCTCAGCAATCTTGGGCCCCAACTTGTCTGGGCCCCAAAAACCGTTTCTTGGGCCCAAACGAAATTTTAAAAAGGAAATGCAAACCCCCCCCCTTTCCTTAAAGTCACCCCCCTCTCTCGTCTCCCCCTCTCTTTCCTTTTTTTACCTCTCTCTCCCTTTCTCTCTCTCTTTCTCTGTCTCTCCTTTCCCCTCTCTCTCCCTTTTCCCCTTCCCCCTCCTCTCCCCTTCTCTCCTCTCCTTTTTTTTTCTCCCCCTCTCTTCTTCTCTCTCCCCTCCCCTCTTCTCCCTCTCTCTCTCTCTCTCATTTGGGGGGGCTAAACTGATCAACAATGGGTTAATAAAAATTTATATACAGAAGGTTTTAAATTTTGGAAAAGGGCTCCCGGAGGGTTTTCAATTTTTATATAAAAAAAAGAGGGGAGGTGGGGCGGGTTTAGAGATTTAAATGGCTACATAAAGTTCCCCAGTGACCTTAAAAATTTCCTAAAATTTAAGTTTTCCTTTAGTTGTGCATGTGAAATGTTTCCACACTTTAGAAGTGACGTATTGGCATGAGTGGGGTTTTTGGTGGAGAGCATGCGGGAGGCCTACCGACAAATTTTGTAGGCAATTTTAAACTGTGCATGTCTACTGTTATCAAGCGGGCTCTGTGCAGAAATGCATTTTGTGCTTAGGTAATATCAAAAACATAATAAAAGAAAGGCGGAACACTGCAGCAAGCCTACCGGCCCTACTTTGCGGGTCCTTCTCAAACTCAAACCCACTAACAAAAAAATTTTGCCCAACTCATTATCAGTGCACCTAAAGAATAAGCTTGATAACTCTATTAAGTCATGTGGAAGTCCAACTCAAATCTGACCCCTCTCACTCATGTACCTATCCAACCCAAACCTGAAGCACCCAGGGTTCACCTTGAACAACCCACCAGCAGACGCTCCACTCATCGGCCACTCGGTTTCCAAACCAGAGTGTCCGAGTGTTTTATTATGTTAAGGCGCCCTGATTCTGTTCTAGAATCAGGGATAATTCAACAAGCCAACAACTGCACACATAGCTTAAACATTAGCGTCAAATTTATCATACCTGTCGCTTCACTTTTATTTTTATATAAAATCGTATTGTATTATCCTTGCACTAAGAACTGATAAAGCTTAACACAGATGAAAATGTTGTCACAATAGAAGCTTTCGCCATCTTGTCAACTCTTCACCCTTTATTCAGTGAATAATAAACCTGCTCACTTTTATTCCTACTTTTTACAGTAACAATAATTCTTTGACAAAGAAAAGGTATAGTGTATCATGACTCACAGTGGGTTACGCACTTGCCTGGGGTTTTACGCTCACTCGCCATGGGTTCATACCCCACCCGTACCGTGGGTTTTGGGATATAGTAGGTGGTAGGAAGCAAATGGCAGATGTTTATAAATGAATGTAATAGATGGTAGGTTATTAAAGGCGCTAAAGATTTTTGTACATAGTGAGGCCCAGAACAAGGAATGCGTTTCAGGAGAAGGAGGAATGATTATTTTTCCCATAAAAGAAAACATTAGACAGGGAAGTATGATTTCACCATGGTTATTAACATATTTATAGATGTGATTGTAAAAAAAAGTGGACGCTGTAGTGTTTGGGAGATATGTGAGATTAAAAAATAACGAATCTAATGTAAAGTGAGAGTTGTCACAGCTACTTTATGCCCATGACACGTGCTTTAAGGAGATTTTGAGTAGCTACGAAGGGTTTGTAGACGAAAACGGGAGGGTAAGTAAAAGAAGGAAATGTAAACGAAAAATAGGAAAGAGAAGGTGATGATAGTAACAAAAAATCTAGCCAGTAAACATTAGATATCAGTAAATAAATTTAAAACTTTAATATAATCCTAACAGAAATACAGAGCCAATTTGTACTCCAGTGAATCACCTCCTGACTCTCAAGATTTTGTGCTGGGTCGAGTAGCTAGAATATAAATATATGCATATAACTGCTGCACATAAGCACAAATTCACGGCGGCTGTAATGCGCTAAAAGCAATGGGGCAAGTATGCGATTAAACAAAAAATATGTATTGTGTAAACGGTTATTTGTAATTCCAAATAACAGGATTTATAGCAGTAAACCTCAAACAACAATAAAATTTCGGATTAGTTTTTTCTGCCATTTTTTTTTTAGCCTTATCAACCAATTTTATTAATGTAAATTACCATAAAAAACAGGGACTACAGAATAACCGGTTCATTATTATTTTTTATTATTATTATTTTTTTTATTATACTATTATTTAATTTGCATATACATTGTAATTTGGCTACACTGTTGGATGTGTCAGAAAACATAAAAATATGATAAATGGCTGCACTGTGGGTAATTTAAGGTTCAAGAGAACATTACATTTTGGCTACACTCTTGGCACTCCTAGAATAACAGTATAATCTGGTTACACTGTTGGGTACATAAGAAATTATTAAATAAAATACAGGGGGTAACACTTTTTTTAACAATATTTCAGAAATGTTCCGCCTGTTTTAGCAGGTGAATGGAACAGCCGTGCAAGAGGTTCCCACTACATCAGGAGAGACTGGCCACCTCGTCACTCATTGGAGCCTGGGATGAAAAAATGTTCAACATCCACCTCACACTGAACCAAACAAAAATTTCTTACATGCTTCTATCAGTTCACCTACATTGGTGACAAAATACAGGAGGTTGTTGAAGAAGACATTTTACGAAGTGTTGATTCCCTCAACCGTGATAGAATGTGTGTTTGGTTCCGTACCAACTAATCACTGAGAAATAGAGAGTAAGTGATGGTACAACAGAAATATATATGCTGAATCAGAAGTAAGTGTGCTGTAAATTAACAGAGATATACACCTCTTGGTGGTAATTCACATGGTTATGCATACTAGTAGTCTTCAACGCTAAAGCTTCATCTACCACTAGTCAGCTCTACTGGCCCATGCACGCAGTCCATCTCAATTCAACCTTCTCACACTAAGAACAATGCCGTAAGTTGTAGATAATGTTCTCTGTGCCTGTGATACCATGGTACAGAACACGATGTTGAAGTACAATATACCTTAAAATCTCTTCTTCAACTCTCTCCCGTAATTTGTCGCCCTCTGTATTTGACTGAAGAAGTCAGCTGAGCAGCAGAACGTTTGAAATCAGGATACTGAAGTGTATCACATGATCTTATTCATGTACTTGTCGGTAATGTATACCATTTAACATAATGATATATCAAATTATCAGGGAGCATATGCATCTGGGCTACACTGTTGGGGTGTGTCAGAACAACGAATAATCTGCACTATTTTGTGCAACTGGAGACTGTTCCGATAAAAAGCGATCACAAGTCCAGGTAAGTTCAAATTTATAATAATAAATTTAAATACCTCAAGCAGCATATTATTTTCGACATCTAAAATGTTTTAATATTAAAAGTCCTCAAACCTTCGTTCAGTAACAAACGAAATGCGCAGTTTAAACACTCCACTGCGCAATAATTGGTCGCTTTGATATAAATATATAATAATATAATATATATACATATATATATAAATATATCTATATAGGGAGGTAACCAACCTCTAGAAACTTGTTTCTGGGGACCCTCATCCACAGCGAAAAGAAAAACTTGCTTCAGAAAAACTCAAGGTTTCTCCTGAAGTATGTTTTATTTAAAGACACAAAATACATTGGCCAAACATTCACAAAATACAACAGAAAGTAAAACAACATAGGTAACTCGATAGAGCATACATCACGAATACTTTCGTCCCAACCCACCTGCGATGGGGCCGCGTGCCCAGAATGCCGCAGGTATTTCCTCACTGGAATCGCAATGCTGAGTCTCTGAAAGAGGAAGCTGGTCGCCCTTGTCCTTGGTTTCTATGATCAGCTTTTCACCCAGCTCTTTGAGAACTTCAGTAGCACACTTGGTTGCCCCCATGCTCCAAGGGTCTCCGACCCTATTGGAATGAAGCAATAGCAAGGGGGAAAGGTCTTCATATTTTCGGATCTTCTGGGTCTCTCCCTGTGGCTGGCAGCTCCACCCCCTTCCACTATACGAGTATGGCAAGTAGGTGTCTGCCAATGTGGCAGCACAGGTGTATCCTGGCAATCTGCTTTCCTTCCATCCTTTCCAGGGGTAGCATAGAGTGGCTTCAACAGACCTTTTGACTATCCATCAGACCTCTGTACTTTGGGGTTCCCCCGTTGAGTGGGCAAACGGTCTTGTGGCGAGGCTTCTCTTTAGATGTCATTGAACCTCCTCATTGTCTGGTATACTCCCTTCTGTTTTGTGTGACACACAAGACATGAAGTCCCGAATTGATTCCAGCTGTCGCCCTGCCGCAAATACACCAAAGGTTCGGTGAGGATGGGTGGGCGGCTAAGGCGAAGACAACCAACCAATACCGAATGGCCTGTGGGTCGAGACGGTTGCCCAGGGAGGAATTGGGAAACAGCAAACAGAAATCTCCTGAGTGTGGTGCTTCCACTGCCAGGAGACGAGCTTTGGTCCTTTCCTGAAGCATGGAAGTATTGTGTTGGCGATTTTTTTTTCCATGATCGGTTTGTCCCAGTGGGACTGTTTTGCTCTTTGGGAGGAGCTGTACTGGAGAGTCCTGTAAGGGGGTCCCACCGAATCGCTGCTGCATCAACCTGGGTCTTGAACTCCTACCAACGTCTCTTGCTCAAGCGTTCGGGAACTATCCTCTTTGCCTAATGCACTGGAAGCCAAACAACGAAGACGAGTAAAAGCAGTAAAGCAACATGCGTTGCGTTGCGCACACTATACTTGCCTAGTCGCACTGAGAGAGTTGCCTGAACCCATAGCACATCCTCTAGTTGACCAGTTTTCAGTGCCTTCTTAAAAGTGATCTCAGGTGTGGGCGTCATATTCATCAAGGTGTTGGTATGGACAAAAGATGGGTGCATACCTCAAGAAGTGGAGTTATTGGCATAGTAAGACACCTTTGTGAGTAGATACAGAGCATCCTGGGCAAAAAAAAAAATCAAGATACTTATTCTCTCCTCCATTCTCATCAAGACATTCAATTTGTCCCTGAGGAACAGTGTCCGATGTCCTGGGGACCCAGCGGTGCTCCCAAGAGAGGGAACTGTTGGACGGAGTGGTAGTTGAGACTTCCGGGAGGATTCTCGCACAGCACTGTTTATTTTTTCCTGGTTCTCTGTGATGATTTCACACTTGAGGGATGTGATGAGTCCCAAATCTTCTCCCTGTGTTTTCTCACCAGTTGTAGGTCCCCAACCACAGGACTCTTCAGTACCCTGCCAGAGTGCCAATCATCCAGGTACCAGATATTGAGCTCACTGCGTAGGCTGGAAGTTAGTTCTCTTAATGCAAGCAGAAGAGAAGTGGAGCGAGTGGGTCAAACCCAGCTGAAACTCCTCTTGATGATTGATATTTCATGGTATCTCCAAACAAAAGAATTGAGGGTTTGCCTGTACCGGCTGAAATGACGGAAAAAAGACTGGGAACCGAGCCACGAACTACAGGCAAAAACAGCATCTCACTTCACCATATATATAGAATATATATATATAATATATATATAAAAATATAATATATAATATATATATATATATATAAAAATATATAGTATATATATATCCCAATCCCACCCTGGCCTTGGTGGGAAACGGCCAGTGTGATAATAATAAAATAATAAAATAATAATCATAATAATATATAATAAAATATAAATATATATAAAAAATATATATATATATAATATATATATATAATATATATATATGTATGTATATATATATATATATAAAATATAATATATATATAATATATATATATATATATATATATATATATATATGTCTTTTACTTTTCTGTCTCATAAACACGCTAGATAACAGGATATCTTGCTACTCCAACTTACACTTTGGGCATACTTCACAGACTGCACATGCATATTATATACATACATCTTGGGTTTTTTCTCATCCTTTCTCTACAGAGCTCTTGTTCTTCTTTATATTTCTTCTATTGTCCATGGAAGTGGAAAAGAATCTTTCCTCCGTAACCATGCGTGTCGTATGGGCGACTAAAATGCAGGAGCAACGGCTAGTAACACCCTTCTCCTGTAGACTTTACGAAAAAAGAGAAGAAGAAAAACTTTTATAAAACTGGGATTCTTGAATGTTTGCGTGGATGTAGTGCAGTGACAAGAAACAGATGATTTTGCTGATGATAATGAAAAGAAAAAAGAAATGGAATAGTCCTGGCCCTAAGCGAAACAAAGCTTAAGGGGTATGGGAGTATCCGTGGGGGAAATAAATGGAATTTAAATCAGGAGTATCTGAGAGCGAGAGTTAGAGGCAAAGGAAGGGGTAGCAGTACTGTTGAATATCAGGTATGGAAGGAGAAAAGTAGAATATGAATGTGTAAATGCAGAATTATAGTGGATTAAAGGTAAAGGTTGGATGCGAGAAAGTGTGGTCATATAAAAAGCGTGTATACAGCCTGAAAGAGAGGAATGCCAGAGGAATATAGAGAGGATATTGGGAGAAGATTAAGTGAATGTATAGGACCTTTGAACCAAGTGAGAGAGTAATTGTGGAGGGTCCGAATGCTAAAGTAGGAGAAACTTTTAGAGAGGGTGAGGTAGTAAGTTTGGGGTGGCACAGGTGTAAATGATAATGGGAGCCCTTGATAGAACTTTGAATAGAAAGGGGTTTAGTATAGATAATACATATATAAGAAAAAGAGGAAAAATAAGTATTCACGATATGATGTTAGGGCGAAAATGACAGTAGTTTTGTTTGGATTAATGTATTGGAAGATAAAAAGACTGTTAGTAGACTTCAGGATGTTACATTGTTAATAAAGGGGCAACAGAATAATCAGATCACTTTCTAGTTGTAGCTGACAGTGAGAGAAAAGGTAGATGGGAATTCAAGGGAAAATAGAAGCATCAGGAAGAGAGAGTTGGTGAAGGTTTATACAACTAAAAGAGAGGCAGTTAGGGAAAGATATAACAGCTATTGGAGGATAGATGGTGCCTAATGAAGCAAAAGCAATGGGTCGAAGAGGTATGGGTAGGTGATAAAATGTAGTGTTTGAGTTCAGACAGAAGTTGTGGTTACAGGAAAGTGGGTGAGGGAGGGAAAGAGGAGCGATTGGTGGAATGATTATGTAAAGAGAGTAGTAAGGGAGAAAAAGTAAGCATATAAGAAGTTTTCACAAAGTAGAAGTGATGCAAGGAGGGAAGAGTATATTGAGAAACAAGAGAAGATAAAGAGTGGTGAAGCAATGTAAAAAAGATAGCAAATGAAGAGTGGGTTAGAGGTTTAATCAACAAATTATGTGACATAAGAAAAAGTTTTGGAGTGAGATGAACAAGTATAAGGAGCCTAGAGAACAAAATGGATTTGTCATTAAAAGATAGGAGAGGAGAGTTATTAAATGAGAGTTTAAGGTATTGGGAAGATGGAGGGAAAATTTTGAGGAATTGTTAAATTTTGATGAAGATAGGGAAGCTGTGATTCGTGTATAGGGCAAGGAGGAATAACAACTTGTAGGAGAGATGAAGAGCCATTTGTGAGTGTGAGGGAAGTTCGTGAGCAGTAGGTACAATGAAAGGGTAAGGCAGCCGGGATTGAAGGGATGACGATAGAAATTTTTAAAAGCAGGTGGGGATATAGTTTGGAGTGGGTTTGGTGCAATTATTTAATAAAATATTGGAAGAGGGTAAGTACCTAGGGAAATTGGCGAGAGAACATGCATGTTCCTTTGTACAAAGGGCAAAGGGGGACAAAAGAGATTGCAAAAATTATAATAGGGGGATAAGTCCTGTTTGAGGAATACCCTGGTAAAGTGTATGGTAGAATTATTATTGAAAGAATTAAAAGTGGTAAAGACGGGAGAATAGGATAGCAAATGAAACAAGGAGCTTTAGGAAAGGTAGGGGTGTGTGGACCAGTTTTACAGTGAAACATATAAGTGAACAGAATTTAGATACAGGCTAAAGAGGTCCTTTGTATGCATTATATGGATTGGAAAAGGCGTATGACCGGGTGGAAAAGGGGGCAATGTGGCAGATGTTGAGGTGTATGGTGTAGGAGGTATGTACTGAAAGCATGAGAGTTTATTACGAGAATAGTGAGGCTCTAGTTAGCGTAACATACGGAAAGAGGGAAATTAATTTCCCATAAAAGTAGGCCTTAACAAGGATGGTGTGATGTCACCTGGTTGTTTAAATTATTTATAGATGGGGTATGTAAGAGAAGTAAAATGCGAAGGTCTTGACAAGAGGCTGGAGTTAAAAGATAAAGAATCCACACATAAAGTGGAGTTGTCAACAGTTGCGCTTTGCTGAAGACACTGTGCCTTTGGGAGATTCGAAGGAGAAGTTGCAGAGATTGTTGGGGATTAATTTGGTTAGGGTGTGCAAAAGAGAGAAAATTAAAAGTGAATACAGGAAATTGTAAGTTACGAAGATAACAAAAATATAGGTGAGAAAGATTGGATATCATATTGAGGGAGAAGTAATGGAGAGGTGAATGTATTCCTATAATTGGAGTGGACGTGTCAGCGGATGGGTCTATGAAAGAGTGAGGTGAATCATAGAATTGATGAGGGGAAAAGGGTGAGTGGTGCACTTAGAGACAATTGAAGACAAAGAACTTTGTCCTTGTAGCAAAGAGGTGGAATTAGTGAGAGTATAGTTTTACCAACAACACTTTTATGGAGGTGAGAAGCCATGGGTGATGATGTGCAATGGCGAGGAGAAGGCTGGAGGCATGGAGATGTCATGTCTGTGAAGGCAATGTGTGGTGTGAATATAATGCAGAGAATTCGTTAGTTTGGAAGATAGGAGGAGGTGCGGGATACCAAAACTTGTCCAGTAGGGCTGAGGAAAGGTTGTTGAGGTGGTTCGGACATTAGAGAGAATGGAGCGAAACAGAATTGACATCAAGAGTGTAATCAGTCTGTAGAGAAGGAAGCGGTGGTAGGGTCGCCAGAAAGGTTGGAGGAGGGGGAAAAGTGAGGTTTTGTGTGCGAGGGGCTTTAGACATTCCAGCAGGCATGCGTGAGCGTGTTTGATAGGAGTGAATGGAGGATGAATGGATTTTAATACTAGACGTGTGCTTGTTGAGTGTGGAGCAAAGTAAACCATTTATGAGGGATTCAGAAACCGCAGGCCGGACTGTGAGTCCTGTAGAAGGAAAGTACATGCCTGCACTCTCTGAAGGAGGGGTTTCATGTTGCGAGTTTAAAAACTGCAGTGCAAAGCACCCTTCAGGCAACACATGTGATGGAGTGAAAGAATGGTGAAAGTTTTCTTTTTTTTCGGGCCACCCTGCCGTGGTGGGGAATCGGCCAGTGTTGAAAAAAAAAAAATACAATATATAACCCATCCACTACACGAGGGACCACGAATAGTGGATTACAAAAACTCAGTGTGCTGTATATTTACCAGAGATATACACCTCTGGTGTAGATTCACAATTGTTATGCATACTAGAATCTGCAACGCTAAAGCTTCATCTACCCAGTAAGGATTTGAATGCATATTTCGCTGCTTCTGTAAATATCGCATGCTAAAATTCAGTTAATTCTCTGGCAACAGTGTCCTCCATGTTGTGCATATTGTCTCCCTTTGCATTATTGAAAGTCATAATTCTGTGTAAACCACTGACTAAAGGGTGGAGAATGCTTTTTGTATTTTATTGGTTTCGTAAAGACAAAGGGATTACCTCAAGCTTCCACTCACTCTGTTTTCGCTGTTTCCCTGTAAAAAAATACATATTTTATACTTAAACTTTAAACTTTGCAGTATATATTGTATAATATTATATACAGACATTAATTTTTACACATTTTTTCTGGCTTACGACCTTAAAAAAAATAAATTTATGCCTCGTGACTTTAATGTATATAAAACTAACTATTATCGCTTTATAAAAACTACTACTATTAAACTGTGAAACATTGTGACCACATAATGACTATTTGAATAAAAATTATCATTTAAAAGTGTTTGTTTTGCACTGAGCTGTTATACAGCTCATAGAATCGTGCTGCAACTTACATACTTACATATACTTATATAAAAAGCCATGGCCGTAGTTTCACGTGAACAGCGATTAGCAGACAGAATTTAGCTAAAACCCGCTCCTTACTCTGAATGATCTAACACGATTTAGCTCAAGATCGTGAAATACAGTAGTTGCACAGGTAGACTTAGTAAAAACCCACGTGGGTGTCGCTGTGAGTTATGGGGACAGCGTTGTCAGTTGGTCGAGAATACGTCCCAGAAAACTTTCTTCCACAACCCAGCAACAACAGCATGTGGCTTCTGACGAATTAAAAACGACGCCATGTATCCCCCTCTGCCAGACATTATACCCTTTCCTTCCCTTATTTAGAATGGCTGTTGGTGCCTATTTAATATGCAAATTTGGGATGAGTTAGTTAAAGTAACCAAACAGTGTTTAAGAATATAAGCAAACATTTTTTTCTCTTCTGTATATACATAAATAGTCCTAAGTTTTCCTACATTAAGCAATATTAAATTGGAAGCTGATCTTTACCTATTAATACAATTATAAAGAGAATAATTTAGTTTTCTTGAATTTCATTCATATTTATTTTCTAACATGTTAATAGCCTGAGTTAGTCACCACAACTCTCTCTCCTTTCTCTCTTTTCTAATTTATCTTTCATCATTTATTGTAAATAGGTGATCAGTATTATACAAAATATTTAAGAGCTCCGGAACAAATGTCCCCGTCTTGGTTAAAATTAAGTGTTTTTAATCGTGCAACTTTCGCTCTGAATCGACTTAGTGTATACTCGAGTGAGAAAGTGTTCATTAATAATGACCACATTAAGTTTCTCTTGTTTATCTTGTTATGGTGGCAACGAAATCTGATAATCCTGTTGAGGATTGTTATATTATAATTATAATGTTTCGAAGATTTTTCTAAACCCTTAAGTCACGCAGCATCTGAGACATGGCAGGTAATCATTCGTATACTAAATGGGGGAAAGGGCCTCTCTAATTCATTGAATCAAAAGAGCCTTTCATCTTCCGCAGAGCATTACCTGTATTTATCTCAAATGAAGCCTCAGTTTTTTACATCTTTAACCATTTGCGTTAAACTGTCTATTAACTTCATAATACAAAAAAACGTCTTCAACAGTTGGTATTATAATTGTGATATAATATTTCGCCTCTTAAGTATTCTTCATTTGGTGAATCATAGAAGCATATAATATAAACTTTAGTGTAGACAGTGTATCACTTCGAGACGACTTATCAAGTTATGGAACAATAAATGCCTGCGTATTAAGAAATGCTACTGTGCTTGTAACAATTCACAAATTAACCCAAAATTTGTAAATGGGAACTGCACTATTTTTGGAAAATCTTATATCATTGTCCATGTTGCACTTTAAGGTAGAGGATGGACTGAATCGTCACACTACTGACATATCCATTTGTGTATTTGTGAGCGAACTTATTACTCACATAGAGCGGAAGATAGGTGAGGAGTAGTAGGAGAGAAGGAATCAGATGGAGAAGGAGATGTACATGATTGCCTTCATGTCTCACAGTCGCAAGTATTTTGCTCCACAGTTGAAATTTTCCCTAGACAGATCAGTGAGTTAAACACCATATATCTGTTCTGTGTTGTCGAATGACCGATTAACCAAAGTGCCCCCAAAGCGTTTTTTATTTCCTACTATTTAATGACTAACTTTGTCGGTTGAATCACACGTTTTATTTTAAACGCTCTGAGCATCAAGGCAATGTTAGATGATGATGATGATAATAATAACAATAATAATAATAATCTTTATTTCTACAGGTACATGATACAACTTATAAAGCAATATGACTGTACAGACATCCCTCTGGTAATGTCCTTGCTAAAGAGAACTTAAGCAAAACCAAAATATACAGCTGCCACTGCTCTGTTTGCTTCTGTCTCCAGGGGGTTTATGTGTTATTTGGTGAGGGTTGGTTACTCTGCTGTTCTCATATGTTCCTAATAGTTTTAGTGGTGTTGTAAGCGACCCCGATGCTGCATGACAAGTGTACAGGAGATGGTGATGTCAGTTTGTCAGAAGAATAATTCATCACGTTTACTGATTTCTTTGTGTTAAGGATTTATGGCGACCTTTAGCTGTATCCCTTGATGAAATGTTGGGGAAGCTTCAGTTTCGTAAATGTGAAAACTCTTATTCCTTAAGGAACAACTTGCTATAATTTTTTTGTCCTTAGAAAGAAGCATATAATGAAGTCACTTTGTTTTGTAGTGCTATGACTGTAAGTATATCAGGTTGTCTTTGTTGCTGGATTTTTTGTGCAGCTAAAGAGCATTATGTCTAGTCGTCAAGATAGATGGAGAGGGAGTTGCATGTTTCTTCAAAATAAAGTGAATAAACACTTCTTCATTATTCGATCTCTTTCATATACAAAATTAACTCTTTCTCCTCTCCACCTTATCATCTTATCATTCCATCAGTCATTTATATTTACTCTTGCACCTGCTCTCATATAGCCACATACCTCTGCTTCAAACATTGTATTCAGAAATTCACACCACACGTTTTCCACGTCTTCGTTACTTTTTCTTACACTATCAGCCTTTTTTTCCAATAATTATGCATATTTCTCCACAACTTTTTTCTTTCATTCGTACACTGTTACCTCTTTTTCCTACTGACTTTTCTTCTTGCATTTCACCTTCCCATTCCGCTTTTATCTCTCAGTGACTTTTGTAGATAATGATTAAGTATATGTAGCATAAAAATGGCTATTGTTATTAAACATTGGCTAATCCTCACAAGGTAATTAAAGGCAGTTTGAAAACTCTATTAGAATTAAACAATTCACATTTAATTATGAAAGGATATTAATAATATAATTAAGAATGAAATGTTTAAACAAGTTATTTCTTGTTTAATATTTTTTTAGTTTTCTCCATATTTTTAATGTATTTTACTTGTTTACCAGAAAAATAATGCGCTCAAACTGTAACATTGCTACATATTATCATTATTATTATTATTATTATTATTGTTATTGTCAAAAGGAAGCACTAAACCCGTATGAGTCATACAGCTTCTCGGAACATGAGGTAATCAGCTTGATCAAGGAAAGGCATATTATTATTGGATGTTATCTTTTCTACGTTTACAGGGAATCTCTAAACCCATGGGAGTCATACAGTGCTTGGGGAAATAAAAGGCATTCAGGCTAGATTCAAGGAACTGGAGCCCTGTTCCCATTCCTTAGATCAAGAGTTACCAGCATCAAGAAAACCTCCCTTGAAGGATCCAGTTCCTTGGATGGATAGTTCTTCAGCAACAGCTATGCCCTCTCCTTACAGGGATATTACTAACACAGGTCATCTAGCAACTAACAATGAGTGGTGCCTTGTCGTGGGAGTGTGGCTGGAGGCGGCAGTTTTTGGGCCCTTTTATGAATTGATTGTACGAGCAGGACTGGTGCCAGTGTGTCTGTAAGAAAGTTCGAGACTTCATGCTCGAAAATTTTGGAGCGTGGCCACTATGAAAGGTCAGACGTCAGAGGACGGCATGGAGGCAGGATAGGTGGGTCAGACTGTGGTCGATTGTATTGTTAGCACTGATTGTAGTCAGTAAAATACATTAATGAAAGGAACATATCAAGTGAAAATTTGTATGTGATTAAAGCTCATTTTTTCAGTTTTGGAAAATTTATTTAGACAACGTTTTCGCCCATTGTACAGCAAAGCGTGTCCAGAATACGTTTCCCATAACGCAATTTTGTCTTATTTCATCAAACTTCGGTTTTCG
>NC_069437.1:29530213-29553089 GCF_026875155.1 Cherax quadricarinatus
CCCCCCGGGGTTGTACTCTTGCTCCCCCTCCCCAGTTTTGTCTCTTGCCGCCCCCCCCATGTTGTCTTTTGTCCCCTCGTTAAAAACCCTCCCCTCCCCATTGAAAACCCCCCTCCTCCCAGTTTACTCCTTCTCCCCTTCCCCATTTTTACCTTGCCCCCTCCCCCAGTTGTCCCTCCCCTCCCCAGTTTGTCCCTTTCCCCTCCCCAGTCGTTTCCCTTTTTCCCTCCTCCCCAGTTGTAACCCTTCCCCCTCCCCAGTTTGAAAACCCCTTCCCCCTCCATGTTGTATCCTCTCACCCCCTCAGTTCAGTAAACCCTCCTTCACTCCCTCAGTTCAGTAAACCCTCCCTTTCACTCCCTCAGTTCGTAAACCCTCCCTCACTCCCTCAGTTCATTAATACCCCCTTCACCAGGTTCAGTAAACCCTCCCTTCACTCCCTCAGTTCAGTAAACCCTCCCTTCACTCCCTCAGTTCAGTAAACCCTCCCTTCACTCCCTCAGTTTCAGTAAAACCCTCCCTTCACTCCCTCAGTTCAGTAAACCCTCCCTTCATCCCTCAGTTCAGTAAACCCTCCCTTCACTCCCTCAGTTCATAAACCCTCCCTTCACTCCCTAAAGTTCAGTAAACCCTCCCTTCACCCCCTCAGTTAAATAAACCCCCCTTCACTCCCTCAGTTAAATAAACCCTCCCTTCACTCCCTCAGTTAAATAAACCCCCCCTTTCACCCCCTTCAGTTCAGTAAACCCCCCCTTCACTCCCTCAGTTAAATAAACCCTCCCTTCACTCCTCAGTTCAGTAAACCCCCCCTTCACTCCCTCATTCAGTAACCCTCCCTTCACTCCCTCAGTTCAGTAAACCCTCCCTTCACTCCCTCATTCAATAAACCCTCCCTTCCTCCCTCAGTTCAGAAAAACCCCCCCTTTTCACTCCCTCAGTTCAAAAAAACCCTCCCTTCACTCCCTCAGTTTCATTAAACCCCCCTTCACTCCCTCAGTTCAAAAAAACCCCCCCTTCACTCCCTCATTTCAGTAAACCCTCCCTTCACTCCCTCAGTTCGTTAAACCCTCCCTTCACTCCCTCAGTTCAATAAACCCTCCCTTCACTCCCTCAGTTCAGTAACCCTCCCTTCACTCCCTCAGTTAAATAAACCCTCCCTTCACTCCCTCAGTTCAGTAAACCCTCCCTTCACTCCCTCAGTTCAGTAAACCCTCCCTTCACTCCCTCAGTTCAATAAACCCCCCCTTCACTCCCTCAGTTCATTTAAACCCTCCCTTCACTCCCCCCGTTCATTAAACCCCCCCTTCACTCCCTCAGTTCATAAACCCTCCCTTCACTCCTCAGTTCAGTAAACCCTCCCTTCACTCCTCAGTTAAATAAACCCCTCCCTTCACTCCCTCAGTTCAGTAAACCCTCCCTTCACTCCCTCAGTTAAATAAACCCTCCCTTCACTCCCTCAGTTCAGTAAACCCCCTTCACTCCCTCAGTTCAGTAACCCTCCCTTCACTCCCTCGGGTTCATAAACCCTCCCTTCACCCCCTCAGTTCAGTAAACCCTCCCTTCACTCCCTCAGTTCAATAAACCCTCCCTTCACTCCCTCAGTTCAGAAAAACCCTCCCTTCACTCCCTCAGTTCAGTAACCCTCCTTCACTCCCTCATTCAGTAAACCCTCCCTTCACTCCCTCAGTTCAGTAAAACCTCCTTCACCCCCTCAGTTCAGTAAACCCTCCCTTCACTCCCTCAGTTCAGTAAACCCTCCCTTCACTCCCTCAGTTAAATTAAACCCTCCCTTCACCCCCTCAGTTCAGTAAACCCTCCCTTCACTCCCTCGTTCAAAAAACCCCTCCCTTCACTCCCTCAGTTCAATAAACCCTCCCTTCACTCCCTCAGTTAAATAAACCCTCCTTCACTCCCTCAGTTCAGTAAACCCTCCCTTCACTCCCTCAGTTCATAAACCCCCCCTTCACTCCCTCAGTTCAGAAAAACCCTCCCTTCACTCCCTCAGTTCAATAAACCTCCCTTCACTCCCTCAGTTCAGTAAACCCTCCCTTCACTCCCTCAGTTCAATAAACCCTCCTTCACTCCTCAGTTAAATAAACCCTCCCTTCACTCCCTCAGTTCAGAAAAACCCCCCTTCACCCCCTCAGTTCAGTAAACCCTCCCTTCACTCCCTCGTTAAATAAACCCTCCCTTCACTCCCTCAGTTCAGTAAACCCTCCCTTCACTCCCTCAGTTCAATAAACCCCCCCTTTCCCTCCCTTTCATACTCCCCCCCTCAGTTCAATAAACCCTCCCTTCACTCCCTCAGTTCAGTAAACCCTCCCTTCACTCCCTCAGTTCAAAAAACCCTTCCCTTCACTCCCTCAGTTCAATAAACCCTCCCTTCACTCCCTCAGTTCAATAAACCCTCCCTTCACCCCCTCAGTTCATTAAACCCCCTTCACTCCCTCCCAGTTCAATAAACCCTCCCTTCACTCCCTCAGTTCAAAAAACCCCTTCCCTTCACTCCCTCAGTTCAATAAACCCTCCCTTCACTCCCTCAGTTCAAAACCCCCCCTCCCTTACTCCCTCAGTTCAAAACCCCTCCCTTCACTCCCTATCAAAAAAACCCTCCCTTAAATCCCTCAGTTAAATAAACCCCCCCTTCACCCCCCTCATTTCATAAACCCCCCCCTTTCATCCCTCAGTTCAAAAAAACCCCCCCCTTCACTCCCTCATTAAATAAACCCCCCTTCATCCCTCATTCAATAACCCCCCTTCATTTCCCTCAGTTCAAAAACCCCTCCCTTCACTCCCTATTTAAATAAACCCCCCCCCCTCCCTCAGTTAAATAAACCCTCCTTCACTCCCTCATTCAAAAAAACCCTCCCTTCACCCCCTCTTCATAAACCCCCCCTTCATCCCTAGTTAAATTAAACCCCCCTTCACTCCTCATTTTAAATAAACCCCCCCTTAAATCCTCAGTTCATAAACCCTCCCTTCACTCCCCCCGTTCAAAACCCCCTCCCTTCACTCCCTCATTAGAAAACCCCCCTTCACTCCCCATTTCGTAAACCCCCCTTCATTTCCCTAGTTCAGAAAACCCCCCCCTTCATTTCCCTCATTCAGTAAACCCCCCTTCACTCCCCATTTCGTAAAACCCTTTCATCCCTCATTCATAAACCCTCCCTTCACTCCCTCAGTTCAAAACCCCCAACCCTTCACTCCTCAGTTCAGTAAACCCTCCCTTCACCCCTCAGTTCAGAAAAACCCCCCTTCACTCCCTAGTTCAGTAAACCCCCCCTTCACCCCCTCAGTTCAGTAAACCCCCCTTCACTCCCTCGTTCAGAAAACCCTCCCTTCACCCCCTCTTTCAGAAAACCCCTCCCTTCACCCCCTCATTTCATAAACCCCCCTTCACTCCCTCATTCAGTAAACCCCCCCTCACCCCCTCAGTTCAGTAAACCCCCCCTTTACCCCCTCATTCAGTAAACCCTCCCTTCACTCCCCGTCATAACCCTCCCTTCACTCCCTCAGTTCAGTAAACCCCCCTTCACCCCTCAGTTCGTAAACCCCCCCTCATGTCCCTCATTCAAAAACCCTCCCTTCACTCCTCGGGTTCAGTAAACCCCCCTTCATCCCTCAGTTCAGTAAACCCCCCCTTTCACTCCCCGTTCAGTAAACCCTCCCTTATCCCTCTTCGAAAACCCTCCCTTCACTCCCCCCCCAGTTCAAAAAACCCCCCTTTCATTTTCCCTGAGTTCATAAACCCTCCCTTCACTCCCTGGTTTAAGTAAACCCTCCCTTCACCCCCGGGTTCAGAAAACCTCCCTTCACTCCACCAAAAGTTACATCAGGGCCCATCACCCGGGTGTTACAAAAAGCTGTTTGGGGTTTTAAATTTTGATATAAGGTGTTTAATATTCCCGGGCATTACTTGCCGGCTTCCAAACCCATTTTAAAGGTTTTTTTAAAAGGGTTTTTTCAGAAGACTTGGGTCTTTGTTTGTCCCAAAAGGCCTTTTTTTTTTTTAAACAACTTTTGGGCCCGGCCTTCATTAGGACTCATTTCCCGATAAAAGTTAGAACCGCCACTCACCCTGCATGAACTTTTTTTAAAAGCATATACCCCAATGGGGCCACGTAATGTTAAATAACATCCCTCCTTGTTTTATTTCAGTAATTATTTTTCATTTGTAAAAATATCACACCTGCTAAATTTTTCATTTATCTAATGGTACAAATCCCCATTTTTTGTAAGACGCCCCCCAGCCTTAGTTATTGTTCATTTTGTTGGCTTTTAAGTATATTCTTGCAACTGCTCACATTCTGGTATAGGCCGGAGAGTGTTTTATCTTCTCCCCCCATTGGGGTTGTTTTTTTCTGTTGTTTTAAAAAAGAAAAAAAAGACGAAATACCTCCCCGGGGGATTTTTTTTCGGTTACAGCTAAAATGTAAACAGACGCCATACCCCTACACTGGTTCCCTCGTTGTTTTAAACCAACTTTTTTTAATTCGTTTTCTAGAAGGAAAATTTTCGTGGGCAATATTCATTGCATATCTCCAGGGGGGGCCCCTGAATCTTTTTCCTTTGGTCAAACTCCCTCTCCTCTCGCTGTAGAGCCCTTGGGGCTTAGCGCTTTTTTTTGTTTAAAAAATAATAATAATAATAATTTTCCTCTCCTCTCTTCACATTTACGTTGGGTTATCTTAATTGGGGATTTGGGTGAGAAAGGGGGATTGGGTTGGGTTTTACATAAACCTTAAAAAAGCTTTTTAAAAAATTATAAAAAAGAAAATTACAAAACTCCCTGATTTTCCCGGGAGAGTGACGGGGAGGAAATGAAGGTTCAAACTGACGTTTTTTTCCTTGGGGGTGTAAGTATTGGGTGCTGCGGGGGCAGACGCAGCAGCAGCAACGAGGTGCTGGCCCGGGCACTCCCCCATGGCCAACACACCCCCCCTCACACGTACGCGCCTCCATCTTATTAATTAATTTAACCAGGGGGGCAAGAGTCTGTGGAAAAATCAGGCTGCCTCACAGCTTCGGCACGTCTGCAAAAGGGGAGGGGTATTGGTTTCCCTTGTTAGCTAAGGGGAAAGGGGGGTGAAAAAGTTGAAATGACTCGTAGTCTAAAAATTTGCTCTCACTATTAAAGGGGGTTTAATTCCCCCGGGGGAAGTCGATGGAAATCCTAACATTTCTCCCACGAATTCCGAGTACTTTAAAAAGTATGATTCTGTACAACATTGCAATTTAATTTGCATAGGAAGGTGGAAATGTAACTTCGTTGTTTTTAGCTGTTAGGGTTTCCAGGACTCCCCAAACCCCTGGGTCGGGTCCTTAAAAAACAAAATGGAATAAAAATTTTAAAGGGAATAAAGGGCCGTGGGTTGCTGTTTCTAATTTAAACGGGAATCCTTCAGGTTACCTGTTCGTTTTGGGGCAGGAGGGTGTGTAACACGGGAAGGAAAGTGTCAAGCGAAAAAAGGGAAGATAAGCCCCCCTTTAGGTACTCTCTCTTCGTGTAGTAAAACAAAATAATTATTTAAACCCAAAACATTTAGGAAAATTTTAAGTGTAAAAAAAGGGTTGGCTGCTTTTAGACAAAATATTCAGGATTTGCTGAAATTTTGGCGTGCCTGTGAAGGGTTTTCCAGATTCAAAAATTCGGAAACCAAGTTTTTTCTAGTGCTGTTTGGAAATTTTGTTTCAAATTTTTTGGGCGCCTGCGGCCCTCATAACCATGTAGTCTGGTTGATACGGCACTTGACAAGAAAATGATAAAGTTTCCTTTTAAAACGTTACACTTGTTCCTGCGTATTCGGGTATCGACTGAAAGATGCTAAAATTCGAAGTCCTGGATGTTGTAGGTTCTTATAATGTGCCCATACCCCCCGTTTTTTTAAATTTTTTACACCCCCTCGCATCTCTTCCAGTACTTTCCCCTTTTGTAGTGTTAAAGTTTAAAACAGCCCTTCCGTATTTTCCCCAAAAAATTTTGTCATGTCTTTCTTTCTCCAAGAGTGATTTTCGTACTTTGGGATTCCCGTGTTCATACTTTATTACTCGCTGTGGCGGGAAAAACGATCTTGCATCGTTCCATCTCTGATACTTTTTTTTCCCCCTGAAGGGGACCATCAACACCGAACGGTCCCCAGCAAAAGGGGACAAATGACTTAAAAATACTGTCACCATTGACAATATTTTTCTCTTGCTCAGAAAGGTTTCATTATACCGTCATTTTCTACTTTCCCAACTTTGTCTTATTGTGCTTTCTAAAGATAGGTCACTAAAATTTATTACTCCTAGTTTTCACGTTTTCAAAATTTTTTCCTTTTTTTGTCTTAAATGAACCTTTCTAATGCCCACTAAAAGATTGTTCACTTTCTTTTACAAGGCGATTTTCATGTTGTTTCGAATCGCCCCAAAAATGAGGGAAAAGTGTTGCAATTTTGTGGTGTGGGGTGTGGGTGTGGGGGTGTTGTGTGTGTGTGTGTGGGGCTGCTTGAGATGAGCAGGGAAAAGGGGCGCCTGGGCGTGCTTGGGGTACTGATATTTTATTTTTTAAGACTAATTTATTTTTTATATCCTTTTTCCCTACTTTTTTCGAATAAGGAATGTTTAACAGTCATGAAAAAATTTTAGCGCCCAATAACGAAACGTTCTTTTGTTATACGGAAAGTTTCCGAAAGATGATTGCGCTCCACCCCCCCCCCCCATGGTCTTTATGGCGCTGCCCCTCTGCCCAGTGTTTTTTGGGGCGCTGCCCCCCAATTGTCTTTTAACGCTGCCCCCCAATTTTTGTCTTTAGGCGCGCCCAGTGTTTTTTTTAGGGTGCTCCCAGCGCTGCCTTTGTGGCGTGCCCAGTATTGTCGTTAGGCGTTGCTTGAAAGTCCCCCAACAGGAATAAGGGCTCCCCCCTAGTATTCTGGTGATGCTTGGACTCAAAGTCCCAAGGTTCCGAGTTCATTTCCCCAGGGGAAAAAACAATTTTTTTAATCTCCCATTTTTCCCCTTTCTCACCTGCAGTAAAAAAAAGGGGGGGGGGCGGGGGTCGTTATGGGGGGCATCTAGAGAAGAACGTGAGGAAAACTGGCTTCTGAATGTTATATCGGGGTAAAAAAAAACCACGCGCCCCCTTTAAAAATAAAATTCCAGTACTCTGAAAGGAAAGTAAACACTATGCAACATTAGGAACTTTATTCCCCAAACGTTGGGCACACAGTAGGCTTCTTCTAAATAGGGCCAGCAGAAGCATAAAGATGAAAAAACGATGAACATCTGTCACCCCCTTTAAGAGTAGGTTTGAGGTGGTCTCCTCATCTGGAGGGGATATTGCATATTCCCTGCTGGAAATGTTAAAAAGTTGGAATAAGATCCGTAAATGTTGTGTACTGAAAGGGTTATAAACTTCTCTGGCATGGTGTTTTTTTGCCCGTTTTGTCTGTGTCTTTAACGGTTTTATTATAATTAAAATAACCAAGCCATTTTAAATAAAGGTCAAACCTAGCTAAGATACAAAAAAAAACTCGTTCCAGAATAGAATAACCTCGAATACCAAATTTAAAAAACTTTGGAGATGTCAAAGGGGTTATTAGGTTGGCTTTTGGAACTCCCCGGGCATCTTTTTCAACAGATTAGGGGGAGCATGCATGGTTGTAGCCAACGGTTGTACTGGACTTTGAGTACCTAAATTTTGAATCAAGCACAATAGAGGGCTGGGGGCCCAAAATGGGGAAAAAGAAAAATCGTGAGAAAATTTATAAACAATCATCAATAAACTCAAAAAAGACGAAGAAGAGTCCCATTCATTTTCTCTCTAAGCCCAAGCAAAAGCCCCCCAGAAACACTTAATTGCCACGGGGGTAATGTGGGCGGGGTGGTGTTGGGGGCATCCCACCATTTTAGTGGCCACTCTAGGTTCGAACAGCCTTTCTTCACCCTTTCTTGAACCCTCCAGCACCTCCAACACCCCTAAAACCTTGCAAATTCGCAGGATGAGCTCTCTGCCGGTAGTTGTTTGGGGAAAATTTTCCTTTACATTACTGCATTCAAGCAGTTCCCACAAACTTCGCCGCCTGGTCTTTGGGGGGTTTATTGGGGGGTTGATCATCGATAAACAGGGCCAAATTTGGTTTTTTAAGTTTTAAAATTTTTTACTTTCACGAAGGTCATTACGACTGCATGTCATTTTACACCCCCACCAAGAGTTCGTCAATCTCAAAATGGAAATTAAAAACGCGCGCGCGCACACACAACCCCCACACCCCCACAACCACCCCCACCCCACACACCCCCCACACCCCCAACCCCCCCCCACCACCCCACACACACACACCAACCCCACCACCACACACACACCCCCCCCACCCCCACCCCACACCCCCCCCCCCCCACCACCCCCCACCCCCCACACAAAACCCACCAAACACCCCACCCAAAACCCCCCACAACCCCCACCCACACCCCCACACACACACCCCACCACACACCCCACACACCACCCACACCACACCCCACCAACACACACCCCCCCCACAAAACACCCACACACACACCCACACACACCCCCACACACACACACACACACCACACACACCCAACACCACCACAACAACCCCCCCAAACCCCCACACCACACACAAAACACCACACACACACACCACCACACCCCCCACACACCACCCCCCACACACCCACACACACACACCCCACACCCCACCCACCACACACCCACCCCACAAAACCCCACACAAAACCACCACAAAACCCCACACACACCCCACACACCCACACACACACACACACAACATCACACAAACACCCACACACCCCAAACACACCAATTTTTTAAAACCACCCCAATACAAAAAAAAATTTAACATTCTACAACCAACAACAACAGGGGGTAGATAAACTCAGGCCAGGGAAGGGGTGATGTTTAGCGATTAGTGGAGGCGGGCCAAACTTCGGATGACCCCCCAAAACCTATAGGTAGTAAAAGGGGGCCCCCCACCCCCCACACCGCCCCACAAACACCACAACCCCCACGCACCCACACCCACGCAAACACATACAAAAAAGGCTAGTGTCAAGGACAGCGCCTAGGACCCAAATGTAATAACAGATGAAGATGGACGACTCCCCAAAAGTCCTGGACAGGCTGGACACCTGGTCCAGCAACTGGCTTCTCGAATTTAACCCCGCCAAGTCAAAGTTCATGAAAATGGGGGAAAGGGGAAAGAAGACCGCAGATGGAGTATAGGCTAGGGGGCCAAAAACTGCAAACCCCGCCCAAGGGGAAAATCCTTGGGGAGTATAACACCCCAGCACGTCCCGGAAGCACACATCAAACCCGAAACTGCTGCACATATGAGGCCCGGCAAAACTGAAGCGTTCCGATACCTTAGTAAGGAATAGTTCAAGACACTTCACCGTGACGTCAGGCCCATACTGAGTTGCACCCTTTTGGACCCACACTTGTCAAGCCCGTCAAAAATTAGAGAAAATGCAAAGGTTGCGACAAGGTAATTCCAGAGCAAGGGGGTGTCCTATGAAGAAAAGGGTTAGGGAAATCGGCTGACGGCATGGAGGACGGAGGGTTAGGGAACATGATAACACACAAAACGTGGAATGACAAGATGGACAGACGGATGTTTTCCCGGAGGGGACCAGAAACAAAAGGGTCCAATTGGGAAATTAAGACCCAAAAGAGTCAAAGGGGTTTTAGGAAAATTTTCTTCAGCATAGGTAGTCGGAAGGGAAATGCCTAACAAGGAGGTATGGAGGCAGGAACCAAAATATCTTTAAGATGAGGTAGATAAGTATGGAGCAGGGGGGAGGACCTAGTGGCACTCAGTGAAGAGGGGGGGCCATAGCTGGGCTCGACCCTGAACCCCAATTTGGTATACAGTTAGGGGGGGGTCCCCACCACACCACGGCACACACACGCGCGCACACCACGCGCAAAACACACATCAGACGTAATGAAAAAATATGATGCGACCAAAAATAAAACCGCAATGAGGCTGTTATAAATTTTTTATATAAAAAATGATCTTTCAAAACAATTTGTGATTAGGTATAACAGGAAATCAAACCTCGGGGGAGAAAAATACGATGGGGTATTTTTAAAGATCGAAAACACGACAAGGAAAAAACCGCAGAGTTAAGTGGGGGGAGAAAAACACAAAGGAAAGGGGTCACAAAATCAGGGAGGGGGTGAATAACAGGACTACCAGAGAAAAAAGACCCCCAACCAGGTGTAGAACCGCAAAACCCCTTTTTTCCCCATCCTTAACTCCTAAAAAAAATACGACTGAGATTCAGCTACCTTCCCCTCTTTTTTTTACGTACTCTCACTTGGGGTCCATTAACCTCCTCTCCTTCATAACTCGCGTAACTCGTTACACTTCCCTCGTTCCCCCCGAACTGAAAGTCCCCAACAAAAGTGAAAGAAAAAAAAAAAAATCAGAGTGCGGGATAAAAAAAGAGATGTTACACAAAAATAAATGGGGGAATGAAAAACACGGAGTAGCAGAGGGGCATCCACATATTTTAAGGAGGTATTCACTAAAGGGAAAAAGGTGTGCCGAATGCGGGGGGAAAGGCCACTAAAATATATAGGATAGACGTCATGGATAAAGGCACAGTAATGAACCACTAAAAAAAACACATCAAAACCGGAGCTTGACGGTATAACATGATACTGAAAGGGTAGAAGAGCTGTGTGAAAACCCATAACAAAAGATATACACATGTCTCTGGAAATGTAAGTTTTTAAACAAGCACGGGAAAAGAAAAAAGGCACCCAATTTTGGCAGTACATGACGTATACTGCCAAAGTATGGAAAAAAAAAAAAGGGAAAAAAATGAAAATATATAGAGAGTGACTTGTTTTTTTTTTCAGAGCACCAACATGGATTTAGGGAAGGTAAACTTACTTCATTCTACATGACTCAGGCTTCCTCAGTCTACATGGCACTGGGCTCCTTCAGTCTACAATGGGGCACTGGCTCCTTCAGTCTACATGGCACTGGCTTCCTTCAGTCTACATGGCACTGGCTTCCTTCAGTCTACATGGCACTGGCTTCCTTCAGTCTACATGGCACTGGCTTCCTTCAGTCTACATGACACTGGCTTCCTTCAGTCTACATGGCACTGACTTTTGTTGGCTGAGGTTGTCTCAGTTTGGTCGTAACAGAGATCAAAAAGTTGTTTATCTTGTTAAAATGTAGCCTGAAGCCTCCATGTTCCATTGACAGCTCCCTCCCTCCCTACCTACTCTTCCCTCCCTCCCTACCTACTTCCCTCCCTCCCTCCCTCCCTACCTACTTCCCTCCCTACCTACTTCCCCCTCCCTACCTACTTCCCCTCCCTCCTCCCTACCTACTTCCCTCCCTCCCTCCCTACCTACTTCCCCCCTCCCTCCCTCCCTACCTACTTCCCTCCCTCCCTCCTACCTACTTCCCTCCCTCCCTCCCTACCTACTTCCCTCCCTCCCTCCTCCCCCCTCCCTACCTACTTCCCTCCCTCCCTCCCTACCTACTTCCCTCCCTCCCTACCTACTTCCCTCCCTCCTACTTCCTCCCCTCCCTACCTACCTCCCTCCCTCCCTACCTACTTCCCTCCCTCCCTCCCTCCCACCTACTTCCCTCCCTCCCTCCCCTACCTACTTCCCTCCCTCCCTCCCTACCTACTTGCCCTCCCTCCCTACCTACTTCCCTCCCTCCCTCCCTCCCTATCTTCCCTCCCTCCCTCCTTCCCTACCTACTTCCCTCCCTCCCTCCCTCCTTCCCTACCTACTTCCCTCCCTCCCTCCTTCCCTACCTACTTCCCTCCCTCCCTCCCTACCTACTTCCCTCACTCCTCCCTACCTACCTACTTCCCTCATCCTCCCTACCTACCTACTTCCCTCCCTCCCTACCTACTTCCCTACCTACCTACCTACTTCCCTCCCTCCCTCTCCCTAACTACCTACTTCCCTCTCTCTCCCAACCTACCTACTTCCCTCCTATCTAATTCCCTCCCTCCCTCCTCACCTCCCTTACTTCCTCCGTGCCTCATTCATTCCATCAGCAGCAGAGGCAGTACTAGTAAGAGCAGTAGCTGCAGCAGCAGTGATAGTAAGAGCAGTAGCTGCAGCAGCAGTACTAGTAAGAGCAGTAGCTGCAGCAGCAGTACTAGTAAGAGCAGTAGCTGCAGCAGCAGTACTAGTAAGAGCAGTAGCTGCAGCAGCAGTACTAGTAAGAACAGTAGCTGCAGCAGCAGTGCTAGTAAGAGCAGTAGCTGCAGCAGTAGTGCTAGTAAGAACAGTAGCTGCAGCAGCAGTGCTAGTAAGAGCAGTAGCTGCAGCAGCAGTCTAGTAAGAGCAGTAGCTGCAGCAGCATGATAGTAAGAGCAGTAGCTGCAGCACAGTAACTAGTAAGAGCAGTAGCTGCAGCAGCAGTACTAGTAAGAGCAGTAGCTGCAGCAGCAGTACTACAGCATACTGCAGCAGCATATAAAGAGCGTAGCTGCAGCAGCAGTACTGTAAGAGAAAGTAGTGCGCAGCATACTGTAAGGCGGGTAGCTGCAGCAGCAGTACTATAAGAGCATTTGCTGCAGCAGCGTGATAGTAAAGCAAGCTGCAGCAGCATACTAGTAAGAGCGTACTGCGCAGCAGTAATAAGAGCTAGCTGCAGCAGCAGTACAGTAAGAGCATACTGCGCAGCATACATAAGAACAGTAGCGCAGCACGTGTGTAAGAGCAGTACTGAGCAGTATGCTAGTAAAACGTAGCTGAGAGCGTGCTAGTAAGGCAGTACTGCGCAGCGAACAGAAAGAGCATTGCTGCAGCAGCAGTGATAGTAAAAAGCAGTGTTTGCAGCAGCATACTAGAAAGAGATACGCAGCACCCAGTCTAGAAAGACGTAGCTGCAGCAGCAGTATAGTAAGAGCATACTGCAGCAGCAGTACTAGTAAGAGCTGCTGCAGCGCGTATAGTAAGAGCGTACGCAGCAGCAACTAGAAAGCTAGCTGCAGCAGCAGTATAGTAAGGCATGGGTGAGCGCGTACTATAAAGCATTACTGAGCAGCAGTGATAGAAAGGCAAGCTGCAGCAGCAGTGAAATGGCAAAAGCTGCAGCGCAGTACTAGTAAGAGCATTAGCTCCGCGCAGTACAGTAAGAGCAGTAGCGCAGCCAGACTAGTAAGAGCATAGCTGCAGCAGCAGTTATAAAACGTAGCGCAGCGCAGTGTAGTAAGAGCAGTAGCTGAGCAGCAGTGCAGAAAGCAGTAGCTGCACCAGCAGGTAGAAAAGGGCATCCCCGCAGAGTACTAGAAAGGCAGTAGCTGGCGAGTACTATAAAGCTGCTGCAGCGCAGTACTAGTAAGAGCAGTACTGCACAGCAGTACTTAAGAGCATAGCTGCAGCAGTATGCGAAAGAGCATACGCAGAGCAGTCTAGTAAGAGCAGAGCTGCAGCAGCATGCGAAAGAGCAGTAGCTGCAGACAGGCTAGTAAGAGAGTAGCGCAGCAGCAGTGCTAGTGAGCATAGCTGAGCAGCATGCTAGAAAAGGCAGTAAGTGCGCAGCGGGCTAGAAGGCGTAGCTGCAGCGCAGTGCTAGTAAGGCATAGCTCAGCAGCATTCTAGAAGAGCGTAGTGCGCAGCATTATAAGAGCAGTAGCTCGCAGCATGCTAGAAAAAGGCAGAGCTCAGCAGCAGTACTAGTAAGAGCAGTAGCAGCAGTATAGAAGGCAGTAGCTGCGTACTAGAAAGACGTAGCTGCAGCACAGAAGAAAGAGCAGGCGCGCAGCAGTACCAGTAAGAGCATGCTCCCGCAGCTGCTAGAAGACAGTAGCTGCAGCAGCGTGTAGTAAGAGCATAGCTGCAGCAGCAGTGCTAGTAAGAGAGACTGCAGCAGCATGAGAAAGGCAGTAGCGGGGCCCGCAGTATAGTAAGAGCAGTACTGCAGGCAAATTAGTAAGGCAGACTGCACAGCAAGAAATAGAAAGAGCATCTGCAGCAGCAGTGATAGTAAGAGCATAGCTGCGCAGCTATAGTAAAGAAATACCGCGCAGCAGACTAGAAAGCAGTCTGCAGCGCATACTAGTAAGAGCATAGCTGCAGCAGAGACTAGTAAAACAGACTGCAGCAGCAGTGCTAAAAAGAGCATAGCTCAGCGTGTGCGTAAAACATGCTGCGCAGCAGTGCTGGGAAAAAGGCAGTGCTGCAGCAGCGTATAGAAAGACAGTAGCTGCAAGCAGTGAAAAGAGCAGTAGCGCGCAGCGTAAGTAAGAGCAGTAGCTGCGCGCAGTCTTAAGAGCAGTAGCTGCAGCAGCAGTATATAAGGAGTACGCAGCAGCAGTACTAGTAAGAGCAGTAGCTGCAGCAGCAGTACTAGAAAGAGCATAGCTGCAGCAGCATACTATAAAGAGTAGCGCAGCAGCATACTAGAAAGAGCGGGGTAGCTCACAGCAGTACAAAAAGGGCAAGCTGCAGCAGAGTATAGTAAGAGCAGTAGCTGCCAGCAGTGATATAAGAGCAGGCTGAGCAGCATATGTAAGAGCAGTAGCGCGCAGCAGTACTAGAAAAGACAGTGCCCCGCAGCAGTATAGTAAGAGCGTAGCGCACAGCAGTACTGTAAGAACAGTACTGCAGCAGCAGTGCTAGAAGAGCAACTGCAGCAGCATGCGAAAGACCCAGTAGCTGCAGCAGCAGTGTGAAAGGCGTAGCTCAGCAGCAATAGTAAGGCTAGCTGCAGCAGCAGTATAGTAAGGCGTGCGCAGCAGCAGTACTATAAGAGCTAGCGCAGCAGCGTGCTAGTAAGAGCAACTGCAGCAGTAGTGCTGTAAGAGCTAGCGCCCCAGCGGCGAAAGGGGAAAGCAGTACTGCCCCGCAGTGTGTAAGAAGTAGCTCAGCAGCAGTGCTAAAAGAGCAGTAGCTGCACAGCAGTGCTGAAAGCCATACTGCAGCAGCAGTGCTAGTAAGAGCAGTTACTGAGCAGCAGTGCTAGAAAAGAGCAGTAGCTGCAGCAGAGTGTATAAGAGCAGTAGCTGCGCGCAGTGCTAGTAAGAGCATGCTCACAGCGTGCTAGTAAGAGCTATCACAGCAGTGCTAGAAGAGCAGAGCTGCAAGCAGTGCTAGTAAGGCGTACACATATAGTAAGAGCAAGCGGGGCATTTAAGTAAGGGGGGGGAGAGTGCTGCAGCAGCAGTACAGTAAGAGCAGTAGCTGCACAGCATATAAATAGCAGAGCTGCAGCAGCAGTGCTAGAAAAGGCAGTACTGCAGCAGCAGTCAGTAAAGCAGTAGCGCAGCACCCGTCTATAAAAGACAGTAGCTGCAGCGATGCAGAAAGCATAGCGCAGCAGCGTCTAGTAAGAGCATAGCTGCAGCGCGGGCTAGAAAAAGGGCATAGCGAGCAGCAGTACTGTAAGAGCAGTCTGCAGCAGCAGTGATAGTAAAGATAGTGCAGCACAGTTAGAAGACAGTAGCTGCCACATACAAAATAAGAGCAGTACCCTGCTGCTTCAGCTGCAGGGCGGTTACCGCGCACAGCAGTAGTAACCCTTACGCAGTAATAGGTCAGCAACGCAGTGGCAGTATAGCTGCAGCAGAACAACACAGCGGAGGTAAGGGGGGCAAGGGGGAGTTACAGGGCTGCGGACTGGATGACAATAAGGCCGTGAAAGGGCACCCCTGGGGAAAGGAAATGAAAAAAAGGGACGTACTGTGAGGTCTCTTTTTTGGGACAGACTGCCCCGGGGGAGCCCCAGGCTTGGGCAGGGGGTGGGACCACGGCGTGGGGGGGGAGGACGCCGGACCCTAGAGGGGATGAAATAAGGGATGATTGTAGGGGAAAGGAAAGAAGGGGGTGGGGAAAAGGGAGGAAAGGGTGGGGGGGGGAGACGAAGGGGGGCATACGAGGGGAAAAACTGAGTAAGGACGGGGGGAGAGGTTTGCCTTAAATTGTCCTTGTCTTTGTTCAATGATTTTTTTTGTATTAATTTAATTATTTTATATATTATAATAATATATATATTTAAAAATTTATATAATTTTTATATATAT
This sequence comes from Cherax quadricarinatus, assembly GCF_026875155.1. NCBI lineage: Eukaryota > Metazoa > Arthropoda > Malacostraca > Decapoda > Parastacidae > Cherax > Cherax quadricarinatus. The sequence goes on from NC_069437.1 coordinate 29,546,249, forward strand.
AATTATTTTATTATATATATAATATATAATTTAATTTTTTATTTTTTTTTTTTTTTGTGTTATTCTTGGCCACTGTTTCCATTGATTTTAACAAGAATACGGAAAACAGTGAAGGCACTGAAAATCAGGTGAAATGGACATTAGGATTGTAGCGAACCCCAAAACAGACATGGGCAAGTGATTTTAAAGTGAACTGTAAAAAAATAGAGAAATGCCAGAAAGTAGGTGTATCCGATGAAAAGATTTTGGGGTGGGAACACAGTAAGCGGGAAGGAGGAGAGGTACCCAAAAGACACTTTGTGTGCAAAGAATAGAAAGTAAAATTTTCTACAGTTGTTACACGAAACAAGGAAATAAAAAGGCCAAATTAGGGAAAAGTTGAAACGAAAATGTAAAAAATTTGTGACTCAAGTATAATATCAGCGGTGTCGGGGCGAGTAATATATCCAGTACCGAGGGAAGGGCCACAGCAACGCAAACCACTTGCCTAAATCCCCAAAAAATCCCCATGAAAAAAGGAAAAACCCACTGACGTAAATTTTTTAAATTAAGAAAAGAGCGACAGAACGGGAAAAAAATCCTTGTTAAGTATCCTGTGTACAGGTTTCCAATATTTTTATTGTAAATATTTTTATTTTCTCTTTCCCTTTAGTCAAATAAAAAATATTTCCGCGTCCATCCCCTTTGACTTCCTCTTTTTTGTCCCTCTTCCTTGTTTCCTTCCTCCCGCAGACTGCGGTGACTTTTTTTTTTTTTATCTCCCTCACCTCCCGCCCTGCTTTACCAATGTACACTGCCCCTTTACTGTCCCCCCATCTTCTTTAATTCCCTCCTCCTCATTTACCCACTCCTCCCCCCCCCTCACCTTCCCCACCTCTTGCCTAATTTTTCCTCTTGTTCCTACCCCACCTCCCCAGCTTCCTTTTTTTCTTGCCTTACCCCTTAACCTCTCCCTTTCCCCCCTTTCCTCCCGTTCCCTCTCCCTTTTCCTCTGCCTCCCCTTTTTCCCCCTCCCTCCCCCTTGCCTCACTTTTTCACCTTCACTTCCCCTTCCCTGTTTTCCTAAACCTTCCCCTTTCCCGTTGCCCCCCCTCTCCTCCCCTTTTGCCTCCCTCCCCTTTTGTTGCCCCACCTCTCCCCCTTTCCTGTTGCCCCTCCCCCCCTCCCTTTCCCCTTTTGTCTCACCCCCCTTCCCCCAACCTCACCTCCCTTTCCCTCAAGCCTCACCTCCCCTTCCCCAAACCCACCCCCTTTTCCCAACCTCACCTTCCTTTCCTCAAGCTCACCTCCCTTTCCTCAAGCCTCACCTCCTTTCCTCAAGCCTCACCCCCCCTTTCCTCAAGCCTCACCCCCCTTTTCCCAAGCCTCCCTCCCTTTTCCCCAAGCCCCCACCTCCTTCCTCAGCCTCACCTCCCTTTCCTCAAGCCTACCCCCCTTTCCTCAAGCCTCCCTCCCTTCCTCAAACCTCACCTCCCCCCCCCTCGCCCCCCCTCCCCTCCCCCCCCTCCCCTTCCCCCCCCCCTCCCCTTCCCCCTTACTTCCTCTCCTTTCCCTTCCCTCCTGCGTCCCTCCTCTTATCTCCCCTTTCCCCCGGCTTACCCCACCCCCCCAACTCTGTTCACTAATCCCCTAAACAAGAGGGAAGGAGGCGTTTCATCGGTGCTCATTATAACCCTGGCAGCTATGATTGTTCCCCCGCCAGCCTGGGGGCTGGCTTCCCTGGTCCCCGCCAACCTGGGGGCTGGCTACCTTGGTCCCTGCCAACATGGGGGCTGGCTACCTTGGTCCCCGCCAACCTGGGGGCTGGCTACCTTGGTCCCTCGCCAACCTGGGGGCTGGCTACCTTGGTCCCTCGCCAACCTGGGGGCTGGCTACCTTGGTCCCTCGCCAACCTGGGGGCTGGCTACCTTGGTCCCTCGCCAACCTGGGGGCTGGCTAACTTGGTCCCTCGCCAGCCTCGGGGCTGGCTACCCTGGTCCCCGCCAGCCTGGGGGCTGGCTAACTTGGTCCCTCGCCAGCCTGGGGGCTGGCTTACTTGGTCCCTCGCTAACCTGGGGGCTGGCTACCTTGGTCCTTCGCCAGCCTGGGGGCTGGCTACCATGGTCCCCGCCAGCCTGGGGGCTGGCTACCATGGTCCCCGCCAGCCTGGGGGCTGGCTACCCTGGTCCCCGCCAGCCTGGGGCTGGCTCCCAGGGTCCCCGCCAGCTTGGGGGCTGGCTACCAGGGTCCCCCCCCGCCCAGCCGGGGGCGGCTACCCTGGCCCCGCCAGCCGGGGGGCGGGCTCCATGGTCCCCGCCACCCTGGGGGCTGGTCCCATGGTCCCCGCCATTTGGGGGGCTGGCAACCATGGTCCCCGCCAGCTTGGGGCGGTACCCTGGTCCCCGCCAGCCGGGGGGCGGGGCTACCTTTTAAAAGGGGGCTGAACGTGAGTCGGTTTACTCGCAAATAGGATCGTTTCACTTTTTAAAAAAATCCGGATCCAATTTCCATTTGCGCAAGATACGGCATCTCGCTTCACGGGGGAGGGGTCTTCTCTTCAGTTTTGGTGGTTTTTATTCTCTCTCCTCTCTCTTTTTCTCTTTTCTTCTCCTTTTCTCTTCTCTCTCTCTCCCCCTCTCTCCCTCTCTCTCTCTCTCTCTCCGGTGAGCATTTTTGCAACCCCGGGTGTTAATAGTGCAGTTTGAATGTTTGCTTGGGACGCTGAGGGTATATCTTTCCCAGCCATCGGGGCCCTTTTTTATTTGGGGGTATAATATGTGTGTCCCGTAAATCTGGGGAACAGAAGAAAATGGAAAAACTGACCAAAAAAAAAGATTTTTTCATGATGTTTTAAAGTGTTCCACTGATATTATGATAAATGAAAACGGGGCGAGACAGCAACTACACTTTTAAATGGATACATACCGTCAATTGACGATATGACACAGGGCAGCCCTAGGTATCTTTTAAACAATGTATTACGTCCTGGAGACAGTAGTATAGTAGAGAGGTACTTCCCTCGGCCTGAAGATGGCCCCGTCTCTTAATCTGAACTAGAATGAAGCAAGACTTGAATTTTTTGAAACCCAATGATATGTAGCAGACCATCCCACGGGGGGGGTTTGAACCCGGTCTGAAGCACAAAACTCCGACCGCGCTTTACCCAGGACCAGTTGCTACTAAGAGTCATCCAACTAGGTATATTTCTGCCCCAAGGGAAAGGGTTTAGCATAGGCACCACGTGACCAAAAATGCAAGTTTTTACAGATAATCTCCCGCAAGCGTGGCCGTTCTAACCCACCCGGTCATTACGATTTGTGATTAGATATGTAGCACTTGGAATAGCTCATAGGTAGTTTGGGGCCCACTCTGGGGGGTACTGTCGTGATACACTTGTTGCAAAAAGTTGTATAGATACCCTTAACCAAAATGCATAAAACGGGATCCAAAGTTGGTGTTGCTTATTTTGTTCACAGTATTTGGATGATGGGGTAACTGCTTCATGATTTCTCCGCAAATGGCAACACCCGGAATTTTTTCCTCCGACCAGCCCTTTTAAGCGACCCCAGAGTTAAAACCCAAATGAGTTTAAGGGGGGCTTTTCCCCTGGCCCCCTCCACCCCTCGACGTTTTTTTAGTACCCCCTGGTTCCAGACTTAAGGGACACCCTGTACATGGAACCTCTGGTCACGAACCCCTTTTGTAAAATGAACAATCGGTTCTACCAAAAAAAAAGCCAAATTTTGCATCTGGTTCGGGGGCCGAACAAACACAGCCGCGCCAATTTACACATTCCGCGCCTTTTTTTTTTTTCCGCCCAATTTCCCAAACTTTTTTTTTGTGACACCTAACAGAGGCCCTCGCCATGTAGTCGGTGCGGTCAGACAAACGTTCATTTTTCTGTGAACTCCTTTTTATTGTTTTCGTGTGCTTTTTAATTTTATGCCAGTACCCGGTAGGGCTTGCCTTATGTTTTTTTGGGAAATATTTTTTTGTCATTTGTTGGCTATCGTATTGAAAAATTGGGGAATGTAAAAGAGGAAGGGGTGCTTCTTAACTACACCAAAAAAATTTAAAAAAACGCACGAAAAAACGGGGTTCACTCTCAGCCATTAACGCAAAACTTAAAAAAAACTTTTTAAACGAACGGACTCGTGCAATGTTAGTTTTCTCTGTAAGCATTTAGTTTACTATTAAACTGTGCATTCTATAGTATAATTAACAATTTTTGTGCTTAAAAATCTTAAACAATATTTACACACAGCTCATAAGGGTTTGGAACGGATTAATTGTATTTACATACAATCCAATGGGGAAATTAGGTTCGGGTCACGACCAGAGTTTTGGAACGAATTATGGTCGTGACCAGAGGTTCCACTATACATGCATTTTTATAGATTTGTATTCCTAATCCAACCTAACTTAACTTAAAATGAAAAAGAATTTAGTGCAATATGTTTAAGTTGTGTGTGGCGACCCACTGACAAGTGATCACATCTCATTTTAGCAAATTCTCTTGTGCTCTACCCTACACAAGATTATGCAAACCTTTAAAAACATTTTACCCCAGTCACTTAAAAAATATACAGTAGTCGCATCATGTCTGGCAACGCTTGGCTGAGCAGTTCCATGAAACTGTCAAATTGGCACGCTTATCACTGGTGATGCCACAGTGGGTTGATCTGTGACAGTTAACATTTTATTTACTCTGATTAGGAGAAGCCAGCGGAATCCATTAAAGTTAGTTTTGATATACCTTTTATATACCTTTGAAGAATTTCAGAGCAACACTTGTTTGAGACTGTAACCTGAACTTCTGATAGCGATACAACGAACAGGCTTGTCCTGTCACTACCTAGGATTCTTCAAATTTAATATAAGATTTATATAAAATACTTTTACTGACTACACAATTTGCAATCACCTTCCGGAACAAAGGGAGAAATTTGTAAAAGGAAACTGGACCACTACTGTCAAATGTTTGATCAGTCAGGCTGTGATGGCTATGTGGGTTGACCGTGGCTACATCAACAGCATACTTGAAGTGTCAGTCAAGAAGAAATCTTGACCTCAGGCCAGCCTGGAAGGGTAAAAGAACAGTTCACAAATATGTGACAGGTCACCTTCACGTCTCCACTCCGGTGGTGTGAGCCACTACGAAGACTCTTCGGTGTTGCAACGTGTGTACAGGGTTATGGACGCTTCTCCAGGTGCCTGCCATAGCTTTTCTGGTCTGATGGATCCTAAAACAGGGAATACGTGAAACTAAGTATACTGCGCGTTATACACCTCTCATTGTGAATAATTCAGTATAATTAGGATGAAAGTTTCCTTTATTCACGGTGGTGGTACATTCTAATTGAAGGTAAGTCCTTTAATGGTAAAATGTTTCCCCCCGCTGATGGCCTGTTTAAAGTACCTGAAAAAGCCCACCCATTTGTGGAACATTATACTAACAAAGAACTTCAGTTTCTTTATTACCACTTCTCGGCATCACACGTCCAGTTTGCAACCTTCATTTATTCGCCGTCTTAGTGCTTAAGATGTTCTTAGTGTGAACATTAAAATGGTATAAATACCGACAGGTTGTTAGGTAAGACACATATGCAACAGTTAGGTATCTTTATTATGAAACGTTTCGCCTACACAGTACTATGGAACAATGCTCTTCTCCAGACTGAGGGACTGACCACCTCAAAACTTTAAGGGTGATGGACTGATTACATCGTCTTCAAGTATCTTCTGCTTCTATCAACTTTTCTGTACTTGACTGAAGAAGCCTACTGTGTAGGCGAAACGTTTCATAATAAAGATACCTAACTGTTGCATATGTGTCTTACCTAACATGTTCTTAGTGTACAGGTTGAGCGCAGCCTTTAATGACCCCGTGTATACATTTGTTGATCATTATTTTTTAGGCAAACCTAAACGCTGCTAGATTGAGTCTTGTCTTTTCATTGTTATGATTACTGTAAACTGGAGAATGTATATGCTACCTTGTGCTATACTCTCAATGTTTAGATGCCTGTGTACTAGACCTTTGATGTACTCAGGGCTGCTACGATGTGTATAGGTCACTGTCCTGTACTCAAGCATGTTAGAATGTGTACAGAGAACTGTGAGGATAGAAGCACCTTCGAAAATTGGTCACAAGTAGGTCATTGGTGCTGTACTCCTGATCTGTTAGCATGTGTGTGCAGGACATTGTGTTGTACTCAGGGTTGTTAGCACGTCTGTAGACGGACATTGCTATACTCTGGTATAAAAAATCATCCAAGAGTAATTTTTAACACGAAACCGATACTCGAATTTTTTTTTTAATTTGTGTTACAGGTCCTCTTGGATAAACAAAACTATATCTTCGACTCTGTTTTTTCCTGCTGATCGAATTCTAAGCTCTCCACCTCCCGATATTCCAAACACATTTCATTGTCCTTCGAATATTTGAACGCGTTTCATTGTCCTTCTGATATCTGAACGCGTTTCATTGTCCTTCTGATATCTGAACGCGTTTCATTGTCCTTCCGATATTCGAACGCGTCTCACTGTCCTTCCTCCCCTGATATAACAACATTTAGGCCCCCCTTCCACGGGATATCAGAAATTCTGGCGGGATGATGATGCAGGACAGCTGAAGCCATCAGCGGTGTGCCGAAAATCCTGGGCGCTCTCCTTGCCTGTGATAGACACCTTGCTGAACCCACTCAGCTAGTTTCTTATTCCCTGGCTACCGAGTTCTCTCTCTCTCTCTCTCTCTCTCTCTCAATCTGTTTATTCATCCATCATCTCATTGTTTTTATCTTCATGTTTTCCCCTCCTGCACCTGCGTCTTTTCCTCTCTTGTCTGCCCCTTCTCACGTCT
>NC_069437.1:29553589-29603589 GCF_026875155.1 Cherax quadricarinatus
GGGGGAATGGGCCAGTTGTAATAATAATAATAAAAAAATAAAATGCATACATACATATATATATATATATATATATATATATATATATAAATATATATATATAAATTTATATATATATATTATATATATAAAATATATAATATATAATTTTGGGCCGAATAGGTAAAACTTGCAATTTGGGCTTAAATAACAACGCTCTTCTTGCCGAATAAGGCAAGCGGAAATATGTGTATGCAGTAATTTCGCCAAAATCATTCTGAACCTAACGAAAAAAAATATATTTCACTGTGTTTGTTATTGTAAGCAAATCTAAAATATATTTAGTTGGGTTAGGCTAAAATAAATTGCTCTTGTTATAATAAGGTTAGGTAAGTTTTCTAAGATTCTTTTGATGCAAAATTATAAATTTTTACATCACTTTAATGAAAAAAAAAATATCTTTAAATGTATAAGAGAAAATTTCAGAAAGGACTTAATTTTAAATGACTTCTTGCTAATTGACCAGTTTTACGTATTCGGCACGTCTTCCATTGCAGACACTGCAAGGCTCCAGGCGGACATCAACCGAATCTTTCAGTGGGCTGCAGAAAACAATATGAATTTCAACGATGAGAAATTTCAATTACTCAGATATGGTAAACACGAGGAAATTAAATCTTCATCAGAGTACAAAACAAATTCTGGCCACAAAATAGAGCGAAACACCAACGTCAAAGACCTGGGAGTGATCATGTCGGAGGATCTCACCTTCAAGGACCATAACATTGTATCAATCGCATCTGCTAGAAAAATGACAGGATGGATAATGGAACCTTCAAAACAGGGATCCCAAGCCCATGATGACACTCTTCGGTCACTTGTTCTATCTAGGCTGGAATATTGCTGCACACTAACAGCACCTTTCAAGGCGGGTGAAATTGCTGCCCTAGAAAATGTACAGAGAACCTTCACGGCGCGCATAACGGGGGATAAAACACCTCAATTACTGGGAGCGCTTGAGGTTCCTGAACCTGTATTCCCTGGAACGCAGGCGGGGGGAGATACATGATTATATACACCTGGGAAAAAACCTAGAGGGACTATACCGAACTTGGCACACGAAAATCCCTCACTACGAAAGCAAAAGACTTGGCAGACGATGCAACATCCCCACCAATGAAAAGCAGGGGTGGGCACTAGCACGTTAAGAGACCATACAATAAGTGTCAGGGGCCCCAGACTGTTCAACTGCCTCCCAGCATACATAAGGTGGATTACCAACAGACCCCTGGCAGTCTTCAAGCTGGCACTGGACAAGCACCTAAAGTCGGTTCCTGACCAGCCGGCTGTGGCTCGTACGTTTGGTTTGCGTGCAGCCAGCAGCAACAGCCTGGTTGATCAGGGTCTGATCCCCAGGAGGGCCCGGTCACAGACCGGGCCGCTGGGGCGTTGACCCCGGAACTCTCTCCAGGTAAACGACATTAATATATATATATATATATATATATATATATATAAAATATATATATATATATATTTTATATATATAATAATATATATTTAAAAACAACCACTGTGAAAGATAGTTAAATTCCAAGTTTTTTTGGTGATTTCTCACATTATCATAGTTCCTTGATAATGTGAGAAGTCACGAAAGCACTTGGAATTTCACCTATTCTTTCATATGGTTGTTTTGTATATTCTGAAATCACCTGTTTACTGTGACCTTATTGTGTGTGATATATATATATGGTCGTGCCAAAATTGTAAACTGGTCAGTTAGCAAGAACTCATTTAAAATTAAGTCCTTTCTAAAATTTTCTCTTATACGTTTTAAAGATATTTTTTTTTTTTCATTAATTTTTAATGTAAAAAATTATAATTTTTGCACTAAAGAATCTTAGAAAACTTACCTAACCTTATTATAACAAGTGTAATTTATTTTAGCCTAACCCAACTAAATATATTTTAGTTTTGTTTACAATAATTTAATACTAAAAACAGTGAGATATATTTTTTCGTTAGGTTAAGAATGATTTTAGCAAAATTATTCCATACACAAATTTTCGCTTGTCTATATGGCAAGATGAGTGTTGTTATTTAAGCCAAGATCGCAAGTTCTGCCTATTCGGCACGACATATTTTATATATTTTATATATTATATATATATTATATATATATATTATATATATAAAAATATATATATTTATTATATATATATAATTAAAAAATAAGTAAATTTGTAAAACACACCTTGGCAACGAGGTGGCCAAAAAAAATGGAAACCTGGACTGGTTGACGCATATCACTTTTGGTGCGATAATGGATTGCAGTAGTTAGAGAGGAAATCTAGCTGCAGACCCTGAAGTTACCATTCTCTTGACTAACCGATGTAACTTCTTGAAGCGGAGAATTGCTCCTAACTTGTGGTCCACAGGCCCTTTTAAAAAAACCCTTAACATTGTTTTAAAAACCTTTCCAACTTCTAAAGAGTGTTCTTGTTAAGTGAAGCTTCTTTCCCGCCCTACAGTTTTCAAAGTGGGATAATTACGAATAAAGACTTAGGTATTATTCATTATTCGGAGACTTTCAGGGATGGGACCTTGTAGAGGAAATCACTGTACCGTGAGAGGAAACATTTCAAAATTATGTCGTTAAAAGGACACAAGTGCGCCCTTTTAAATAACATTTTGTCGTTAATTCTACCTATATTATTCAGGTTCAAAAGTAAACCCACAAACTTGAGGGGGGGATTTTTTTATTTAAAAAAAAAAAAAAAAAAAATGTTGGATGACATTCGATCTTATCATAGCTCATTTTTGCGACTTGATAATGTCCAGGTGGATCGAAACACGGCTAAAAAAAAATTTCGAATTGTGGATTAGTTGTGATCAAGCTGAAGATGTTATTATGTGCTTATTAGGGACTTATCTACACAAATTTAAATACTTCGGTTTTATATAACTGTGACGGATATATTTGTTTCCATATAAAATAATTAAAAATACGGTATATAAAATACAGGAAGTAATGTAAACTGTCAAGCTTAAAGGCAGCAGGAAATGCGTTGCTGCTGCTGTTCCTAGACCACAGCACCAGAGTGTTGCGTTTCCTCCTTGTTGCTGCTTCTGTTTACTTACACAGTGCAGAAATTGCGTTATTGCTGCTGTTGCTGTTCCTAGACAGCGCCAGAAGGTATTACATTGCTCCTGTTGCTTCTGCTGATACTAGACACAGTACGAGAATGTTGCGTGCTCATGCTGCTGCTGCTATTCCCATAATAGCAGCGTTCATTGCCCCGTTGCCCTGTTGCTGTTTACTAGACACAACAGCAGAGTATTTACATTGCTCCGGTTGTTGCTAGGCTGCTCCTAGACACAACAGCAGAGTATTACGTTGCTGGTTGACTTTCCTTCCCAACGCTACATCTCCAATGAATCAAATTAATTCATGTTAGAGCCCTCGGGGACAGCACAGTACAGAATGTTTCACATTTGAGTAAAGAACATTTTTGATAAGCAATGTTGCAAATGGCCAAATTCTCCTCATACCTAAAGTGATGATGGCGGCGAGTCGAATTATTCAATAAGTCTCTCTCTCTTTGTCTTTTCTTTCTTTCTCTCTCTGTCTCTCTCTCTCTCTCCTCTCTCTCTCTCTCTCTCTCTTCTCTCTCTCTCTCTCTCTCTCTCTCTCTCTCTCTCTCTCTATCTTTTTTTTTTGCCGGTTTGACAAAGGTTAAGGAATCCCTAGCTTTATGACAGCTATTTAAGGTTAGGATTCCTAACTTTATTGGCAGCTAAGAACTGTTAACCTTACCATCAAGCTCATTTTGAAAGCATTTTTTATTGTTTTGAGAATACAAGTAGGAAACAGGATGAATGTTGGTAGCATCTGTGGGCCGCATTTTCATTGATCAAACTGACTTTATCTCAGTTGACATCTTTATGCAGTACGAATGTGTTCCATACTCGAGTCATCCTGGGTATGTATGATCGCAGATGGAGTGTTGTTCTGGAGAGAGGTACAGCCTGAGTGAAAAGTTGCTGGCTTTCTGCAGTCTTGTGGCATAAACAGCTTGTTTCACGCTGTCTCGAAGTGGATCCCAAGGAGTGGTTTTGACAATATTGGCCTCTGTCCATAACAGTAAGGCCACACACATCCCTCCTATGTTGAAGGCTCTGCTGAAAGGACAGATCTATCCAGGATGGGTCCAGGCGAGAGATGAGACGTCTTGCTTGTTCTCTACTCTGTTCAAGCAGTCGCAGATGAGAGGGGGGGCAGCAAACCAAGAAAGTGGAGCATACTCAAGGTTCGAGCGTTACTTGTGCTCTACCAGGATCTTGCAACCCCCTACTGTCAGCAGATGGGAGATCCGGCGAAGTGCTGTACGTTCCTGGCTGCCTTGTTTGCAAGATTTACAAACATGGTTCTTCATGGTTAGTTTGGAGTCAACATTTCACCCCAAGGATATCAATTCTTCTCCAGGTGCCAACATCCTCCCATTCATCCTTACTACTGCACCAGCATTACCCTAATGGTGCTAAGACGATATCTCATTTGCGTTTTATCAGGTTGCAATGTTACTTGCATCTATTTTCCCCAAGCTGCATATAGCTCTCAGCTGGTGATTGATGTAGTTAGAGCAGCTGGCATTTTTCTCTTGGAAAGTGAATGTCAGTGTACAGTTCGTCTGCATATGCATGTGATTCTGGGATGAGATGAAAGAAGGTCGTGCAGTAGACATTCATTACAATGGACCAGCACGCTTCCTTGTGGAACCACTAGCCCATTAGGATGTCTTTGCTGATTCCGTTCCATGAGAATAACACTTAAGAGATTCTACCATGAAGGTAGTACTGTGGAGAACATAGCGTTAGAGCCTGCAATTCCAGTGACTTGATGTTTTGCTAAGAGTGGCCCTGGTGCCACACCGGTAGAAAGGCGCCAGCAGTGTCAGTGCTTACCACACAGCTGACTTTGGATTCATCCAGTTGACTGGTGCCATTTAGTTGGAGAGTTTTTAACAAAGATCCAGCAGCAGCGTAACTTCCTGAAGCCATATTGCGATCACAAGTAGTGAGTGGTTAGTAAAACAACTCTGTCATTTGTCTTGGAGGATTATTGTTCAAGGATCTTACAGTGATTGACAGATGTGACAACTGGTTGTAGTTGCTGAATTTCTGCTCTGCTCTTCTTTTTGTGAACAGGGACTACATTTCGCCTTCTTTCCATAGAGAGGGCCATTTACACTGTACTAGGCAGTGCTGAAGGATGCGAGTTAGAGGTGCTGCTAGTGGTCTGACATACTTTCTACATATCTTGGGCTCAACTTGTCTGGGCCACAGCTTTTCTTGGTTCATCCGATTTAAGTAGGAAATGCTACCTCCTCCTGCCTTGTTGTCCCCACTGACAGTTTTGACACAAGTCTTGCAGCTAGCCATGGAGGGTCCCTTGCTGGATCAGGAACTTGATAAAGGACTCTCAAGTGTTCATCAAAGAGGTTCGCCTTCTCTTGATTACTAGTAGAGGTGGTCCCATCCTGTCGATTTAGAGGTGGGAATAGTTCATCAGGCAGACATACCTTGTCTGTCCTTGACCAGGAACACAGGGTTTTGGAGCTACCCTACCTGATGCTAACTTTTCTTTTAGTGTCTCACCTCCCATTTAGCAATGGCCCACTTTTGAACATCACCCATATGCCTACAGGCTTGCATGTGAAAGTTCTTCCTGTTATAGGTGGTAGGATGTCTCTTATACTTCCAATGCTTTTTACTTAGCAGTAGCAGCCTGCTCTAGATCGAAAGCCGAAACAAGGTCTGATTGACGGCTTCGTCACATATTGCCGGTGAGGAATGTGTTCTTGTTGTAGATTAAGGGATGTGGCCAGTGAAGGCTTTCACTTGGTTCTGTCAACTTCCCCTTTGGAGAAGAGCTATTACAGTTTCAGGTGGTGGCGAGCTCAGAGCAAAGGGCTCACCTATTACCTCTTTTCCATAGGCCAGGTGTGCGTGTGGACTCCTACCTCGTTCTGTTGGGTCTTAAGTGTCGTAAAAACAGCCTTGTAGGTCCAGACGATTCCAACATAGCGAGGGTTTGACAAGTGACTATGCCTTTGCAGATCACCTCACTATGGGTCAAGGGAGGAGCCCAGAGATATGAGTAGGGAAATTCAGCAAGGTTTTTATGTCAAACCTGCAAGAAAGGTCATCAAAGTCCCTCTGTATAAGTGGTGGTTGAGGTCAACCAACAATTATATATGTTTGACGTTGTGTTGTAGCAGAAGGGAGTTCAATATTTTCCTTTAGGATGTTGATAGGGTTCTGCATGTTGCCATGAGGTTGTACATTGCACATGCTAGTACAGACCGGTACTAGTGTTTATACAGAGCTTAAGAACTCATTTCAAGATGTGAGGGGTGGCAAACATTCAATGTGCTGGGCATGAACACTTTTAGGAGCTACAGCAACACCTCCTCCCTTGCCCTGCCTGTCTCTTCTCATCCATGAGTGTAGACCAGCAATTCTTGCAAAAATTTTATGGAGTCCTGTCATCCGAAAATGTTTCAACAAAAGCAACATGTCGGGAGTCGACGCGTGTTCACAAAAACTTGTGTGAGCTCTCAAATTAGTAATGATACTCTAATGTTGGAAGGGTGCTGATAGCTGGCTCCTCATGATGATGTGGTCCAGCTTGATTGAGGTGGTTGGTGTGTAGGGGAATGTAAGGTGCCTGCCCTGAGAGAGGTAGGGTACTGAGGCAGCTGCGGGATGTAGGTCTCGTTGGTTTGTATAAAGGCGCAATCCACCTGGCTGGCTGGGATAGGAGTAGCTAAGGTGGGTGACGTGTTGGGTGTTCACCAATTCAGTAGATCCTGTGGTTTGTTCTGAGAACAGGTCTCTAAAAGGTGCCCTGTCTATGTCAAGTTCCTTTTTCTTCCGACACTGGTCCTCCTTATGTCCTTTCTTGTGCAGCAGTTAATTACAGGCTGGTATCTCGCAGGCAGTTGTTGGCGTGTTGCCCCTTCGATGACAGCGAGGAGCTCAGCCTAGGTGCCTGGGAGGGTGGACTAGGAAAATTTGTTGCACCTCCTGAGTTTTCAGATTTGTCCTCAGATTCTGCCGCTGGAACTGTGTTAGTGGAGAGGGTGGAGACGGCTGTTAAGATGTCTTCCTCCTCACGTCCTCTACAGCTCTGACAGATGTGCCCTGCTGTTCGTACTTCGGCGCCCCAGTAGGTGATTTCAAGTGCAGTGATAGTTCCTGATCATTAACTGCACCGTTCTCTGTGGTAGAAGGAAAATCTGGTTTCAGAACTTGCTGACGAAGCATGCTACCAGATTCTGAATAGTATTGGCGGTGTGCTGACAGGTGTAGGATCAGAGATGGTATGTGTTTTTACACTGTCAAAGTAGACTGGCAGTGGCTGAAGCAGATATGTAGGTGTAGGTGAAAGAACAGGATCAAGGCTTCCCTCGTTGCTGGGAAGGAGATTTGTTCCCTCTGTGGTGGTCAGAGGGAATTTGTGTTAGGATTCCAAAGGTAGTGTTTTGAAACTCTGTCAGTCTGTGGGACCTTAGCGATGACAGAATTCACCAGTTGTTTACCCTGAGTTAAGTCAGTGTGAGACTTCATGTCTTTGTCAATAGTGTCACCATCAGATGAGCAGCTTACGTCCTGGATGACAGGCTTTGCACTGGCTTCTACAATAGCCTTGTTAGGTTATCTAATGTTTTGGGGAGCTCATGAAGTGCTTCCCTTGTGATGGATTATCTTACCCCTTTGCAATTTTTACAACACAGCCCAAGAGGCGTTCTGATCTTTGGACGGGAGTCCTGAGGTAGGATTTCTAAACCTTCCTCCTGTCTCCGGCTTGTATCCACATATATCACAGGTTATGGATATCCTTAAAATTTTTCTAAAATTTTTTCAACCTGGCTGCAAAAAAAAAATTCTTTTTCGGGAAATGCAATTGTGTGGCGGGTTTTTGGGGGAACAAGTATTTCCCCTTACATGTAAGAAGAATTTTGCCCCCTTGTGGTAACCACAAACACTGCAAAAATACTGGGACATAGCCAGATACGTAGTATTCTTGCTATTTTGGGTGTAAAGTCATCCCGGGGAGGAGGCTTGTGGGTTTGAAGTTCAAGGGGGGGAGAGAGGGGGGGGTGGTGATGTCGGGGGTGGGGGGAGTGTCGTGGGGGGGGTTTTTATAGCCGGGGGGAAATGAGGGGGGGGGGCAGTGGGCCACTAGTGGAAGGTTCCTCTCACACACTTAAAAAAACACTGTTTAGCTATCCATTTTTTCCACTAAAGGAAGATGTTACACAAATCACTGTGTTGCTTTGTACCACCAGTTGTTATAAAGCCCCCGATGCTAGTCATAGCACAAAACACATATATTAGACGCTCACTCTGAAGGCAATAGTAAGTCACTCCTAAGGCCCTGCCGCTGCCCCCTCATACACCTGTCTTCACCTACCACACTTAATATCAGATATTGCTTTATTCCTTCAGTGGGGGATTGGCTTACTTGTACTTGTTTTGTAATTTTAGTATACATCACGAACAGTTTTTTCCACACCAACCCTCGTATTTAGTAAAAAAATTAAAAAAAGTTTTTGGAGCACACTGTGAACGTCTTCCCCTCTCTCTCTCTTCTCTCTTCTTCTCTCTCTTTTCTCTCTCTTCTCTCTCTCTCTCTCTCTCTTCTCTCTTCTCTCTCTTTCTCTTTTCTCTTTCTCTCTTTTCTCTCCTTTTTCTCTCCTCCCCTCTCCTTCTCTCTCTCTCTCTCTCTCTCTTCTCTCTCTCTCTCTTTTCTCTCTTTTCTTTTTTTTTTGTGTTTTACAGGTTAAAGGGTCCCTAGCTTTATTGCAACCTTTTACAGGTTAAAGGGTTTCCCAAAATTTTATTGGGAAGCTAAAAGCTGTTACCTAATCAGCTCATTTGAAAGATTTTTTTTTTTGAGACATACAAGTAGGGGAAAGGATGAAGTTGGAGCCATCTGTGGGCCAGCATTTTCATTTTATCAATGACTTTTTCGTTGCTCATTTGTCTCTCTCTCTTCTCTCTCTCTTTTCTCTCTCTCTCTTTTTTTTTTTTTTTTTTTTTTTTTTTTTTTTTTTTTTTTTTTTTTTTTTTTTTTTTACAAAAGGGTTTTTAAACAAGGTTAAGGACCCCTAGCTTTTTTGACAGCTTTTTACGGGTTTTAGGATTCCTAACTTTATTGGCAAGCTAATGCTGTTACCTACATCAGCTCATTTGAAAGCATTTTTATTTTTTTATGAGACTCAAGTAGGGAAAGGTGAATTTGGGACCCCATCTGGGGGCCCCTTTTTTTTTCATTTGATCAAGACTTTTTCTCTTTGACTTTAATTATGTTTTTCCTTTTCTCCCCTCCCCCTCTCTCTCTCTTCTCTCTCTCCTCTCTCTCCCCCCTCTCTCCCCCTCTCTTCTCTCTCTCTCGCTCTCTCTCCCCTTTTCTCTCTCTCTCCCCTCCCCCCTCTTCTCCCCTCTCCCCCTCCTTTCTCTCTCTCTTCTTTTCCTTCTCTTTTTTCCCCCTTTTTCTCTCCTCTCTCCTCCTCTTCTCTTTTTTTTTTTTTTTTTTTTTTTTTTACACAGGGTTGAAAAGGGGAAAGGACCCCTAGCTTTATTGACAGCTATTTACGGGTTAAGGTTTTCCTTTTTTTAAAGGGCAAGCTAAGAGCTGTTACCAAACATCAGCTCTTTTGAAAGCTTTTTTATTTTTATGGACATACAAGTAGGGAATAGGATGAATTTTGGAGCCTCTGGGGGCCCAGCATTTTCTTTTTGATCAAGGGACGTTATCCTTTGACATCATTAGCTGTACGAATGTTTTCCCTACTCGATTTAAACCCTGGGTATGTATGATCTCAATGGTGATGTTTGGAGAAGGGTACAGCCAGAGTGAAGTTGCCTGCTTTCCCCCGCCCTTGGGCATAAAAGCTTGTTTCACGTTTTGTCCTCGAAGGGGTTTCAGTGGGGGGTATTTTTTACAAAATTGGGCCCTTTTAAAATAACAGTAAGGGGACCCCCATCCCTTTCCCAAGTTGAAGGCTCTGTGAAATGACAGATCTATCCAGGATGGGTCCAGGCGAGAGTGAGACGTCTTGCCCCTGTTCTCTACTCTTTTCAAGCAGTTTGCAGATGAGAGGGGGGGCAGGAAACCAAGAAAAATGGGGCAAATAAGGTGTGGGGCGTCCTTTTGCCTCGTAAAAGGAAACTTGCAACCCCCACTGTCAAACAGATGCAGATACGGCGAAATGGGTGTAAGCTTTCCCGGGTGCCTTGTTTGCAAGTTTACAACAGGTTTTTTCATGGTTTGTTTGGACAAATTTCACCCCAAGGATAAATTTTTAACTTCTTTTCCAGGTGCCAACAACCTCCCCTTTTATCCTTTCCCACTGCACCAGCCTTACCATCAAAGGGGGCCTAGAGACGATCACATTTGCGTTTTCCCCAGGTGCAAATTTACTTGGGCCTTTTAAATTCCCCCAAACTGAAAAGCTCTCAGCTGGTTTATTGATGTAGGTTAGAAAACCTGGCATTTCTTCTCTTGGATAAGTGAATGTCAGTGTACAATCGTCTGCATATGCCCTGTGATTTGGGGGTGAGATTTTAAAAAAGGTCGTTAAGTAGAATTTTCCCTAAAAGTGGACCCAGCAACCCCTTCCCTTTTGGAAAAGCTTTTCCCCCAAAAGGGTGCCTTGCCCATTCCGTTCCATGAGGGCTACACTTGAGATCTACCAAAGAAGGTAATCAATGAGGAACAAGCGTAGAGCCTGCAATTTCCCCTGCTTTTAAGTTTTGCTAAGAGGCCCTGGTGCCCACCCGGGCCCAAACGCCCCAATTTCCCAAATGCTACCACACAGCTGACTTTTGGGTTCATCCAGTGACTTTTTGCCCTTAGTGGAGAGGTTTTAAAAACAATCAGCAGCCCGAGTAACCTTTCCCCGAAGCCATATTGCGATCACAAAAATATTGAGTGGGAGTCAAAAAACTCTGTCATTTGTCTTGAGATTTTTGCTCAAGGTCTTACCAGTGAAAAAACAGGAGAGACACTGGGTTTTAGTTGCTGATTTCTGCTCTGTTTCTTTTTTTGAACAGGGGGCTACATTTGCCTCTTTCCTGGGGAAAGGGGGGTTTACACTTGTACTAGGCAGTGCTGAAAGATCTCCCTCTCTTTTGTTACCGGGGTTTTAAAAAGGTTTTTGTTAAGGAAACCCCTAACTTTTTTTGACAAGTTAAGGATTCCAACTTTATTGACAAGCTAAGAGCTGTTTTCCTACATAGTATTTTGAAAACATTTTTTTTGTTTTAAAACAACAAGTAGGGAACAGGATGAAGTCGGAGCCATCTGTGGGCCAGCATTTTCATTTGATCAACTGACTTTATCTCGTTGATATCATTATGCTGTACGAACGTGTTTCAGACCCCCCGAGTCTTCCCCGGGGGTGGAAAACCCAAGAAGTGAGCATACTCAAATTGTGAGCGTACTTGTGCCTCATACAGAATCTTGTAACCCCTACTGTCGAGAAAATGCGAGATACGTCGAAGTGCTGTAAGCTTCCTGGCTGCCTCGTTTGCAAGATTTACAACGTGGTTCTTCATGGTCAGTTTGGAGTCACATTTCACCCCAAGTATATCAACTTCTTTCCTGGGTACCAACACCCTCCCTTTCATACTTACTACTGCTCCAGCATTACCATCATGGTTCCTAGAGACCATCATCATTTGTGTTTTCTCAGGTTTTTTCGGTCTCCCCAAGCTGCTATAGCTCTTAGCTGGTGACTGATGTAGCTTAGAGCAGCTGGCATTTCTTCTCTTGGACAAGTGAATGTCAGAGTACAGTCGTCTGAATATGCATGGGATTCTGGGATGAGAAGAAGGTCATTGAAGTAGACATTCCATAACAATGGTCCCAGCACACTTCCTTCAGGAACACTTGCCCAAATAAGATGTCTTGCTGATTCTGTTCCATTGAGAACTACCCTTAGAGATCTACCATGAAAGTAATCACTGAGGAGACATAGCATAGAGCCTGCAATTCCCAGTGCTTGCAATTTTGCCAAGAGGCCCTGGTGCCACACTCGGTCGAAAGCACCATCAGTGTCCAGTGCTACCACACAGCTGACTTTGGATTCATCCAGTGACTGGTACCATTTAGTGGAGAGGTTTAACAACAGATCAGTAGCAGAGTAACCTTTCCTGAAGCCATATTGATGGTCATAAAGTAGTGAGTAGTAGTCAAAAAACTCTGTCATTTATCTTGAGATTATTATCTCAAGTATCTTACCAGTGATTGACAGGAGTGACACTGGTCTGTAGTTGCTGATAATTGCTCTGCTTTTCTTTTTGTGAACAGGGACTACATTTGCCTCTTTCCACGGAGAAGGCCATTTACACTGTATTAGGCAGTGCTGAAAGATGTGAGTTATAGGTGCTGCTAGCTGGTCTGCACATCTCAGCAATCTTGGGCTCAACTTGTCTGGGCCCACAGCCGTTTCTTGGTCAAGCGATTTAAGAAGGAAATGCACCTCCCCCTGCCTTATTGTCACCACTCTCTCTGTCTCTCCCTCTCTCTCCTTTTCTACCTCTCTCTCTCTCTTTCTCTCTCTCTTTCTCTGTCTCTCTCTGTCT
This sequence comes from Cherax quadricarinatus, assembly GCF_026875155.1. Taxonomy (NCBI): domain Eukaryota; kingdom Metazoa; phylum Arthropoda; class Malacostraca; order Decapoda; family Parastacidae; genus Cherax; species Cherax quadricarinatus. The sequence goes on from NC_069437.1 coordinate 29,566,226, forward strand.
CTCTCTCTCTCTCTCTCTCTCTCTCTCTCTCTCTCTCTCTCTCTCTCTCTCTCTCTCTCTCTCTCTCTCTCTCCCCTCTCTCTCCCCCTCTCTCTCATGGACTAAACTGATCAACAATGAAGGTTAATAAAAGATTTATATACAGAAGGTTTTATTGTGAGAGGTCTCTGTGAGGCTTTATCAAGTTTTATATAAAATACAGAGGCGAGGTGGAGCGGGTGAGAGATTTACTGGCTACATAAAGTTCCTAGTGACCTTAACATGTCCTAATTCAAGTTTCCTTGAGTTGTGCATGTGACTGTTTCACACACTTCAGAAGTGACGTATTGTGCGAGTGAGTGGAGTTTCTGGGTGGCAGAGCACTGCGGGAGGCCTACCGACAAATTATGTAGGCATTTGAAACTGTGCATGTCTACTGTTATCAAGCGTGGCTCTGTGCAGAAAATGCATTTTGTGCTTAGGTAATATGCAGAACATAATAAAAGAAAGGCGGAACACTGCAGCAAGCCTACCGGCCCGTACTTTGCAGGTCCTTCTCAAACTCAAACCCACTAACAAAAATATTTGCCCAACTCATTATCAGTGCTACCTAAAGAATAAGCTTTGATAACTCTATTAAGTCATGTGGAAGTCCAACTCAAATCTGACCCCTCTCACTCATGTACCTATCCAACCCAAACCTGAAGCTACCCAGGGTTTCACCTTGAACAACCCTACCAGGCAGACTGCTCCACTCATCGGCCACTCGGTTTCCAAACCAGAGTGTCCGAGTGTTTTATATGTTGAAGGCGCCCTGATTCTGTTCTAGAATCAGGGATAATTCAACATAGCCAACAACTGCACACATAGCTTAAACATTAGCGTCAAATTTATCATACCTGTCGCTTCACTTTTATTTTTATATAAAATCGTATTGTATTATCCTGTGCACTAAGAACTGATAAAGCTTAACACAGATGAAAATGTTGTCACAATAGAAGCTTTCGCCATCTTGTCAACATCTTCACCCTTTATTCAGTGAATAATAAACCTGCTCACTTTTATTCCTACTTTTTACAGTAACAATAATTCTTTGACAAAGAAAAGGTATAGTGTATCATGACTCACGAGTGGCTTACGCACTTGCCTGGAGTTTTACTGCTCACTCGCCATGGGTTCATACCCCACCCGTACCGTGGTTTGGCATATAGTAGGGTGGATAGGGAAGCAAAGTGGCAGATGTTATAAATGAATGTAATAGATGGCGCTAAAGAGTTATGTACATAGTGAGGCCCAGATCAAGGAATGCGTGCAGGAGAGAGGAGGAATGATTATTTTCCGATAAAAGTAAGCATTAGACAGGGATGTATGATTTCACCATGGTTGATTAACATATTTATAGATGTGATTGTAAAAGAAGTGGACGCTGTAGTGTTTGGGAGATATGTGAGATTAAAAAATAACGAATCTAATGTAAAGTGAGAGTTGTCACAGCTACTTTATGCCGATGACACGGTGCTTTAAGGAGATTTTGAGTAGCTACGAAGGTTAGTAGACGAATCTGGGAGGGTATGTAAAAGAAGGAAATGTAAAGCGAACATAGGAAAGAGAAGGGTGATGATAGTAACAAAAAATCTAGCCAGTGAAACATTAGATATCAGTAAATAAATTTAAACTTTATATATAGTCTAACAGAAATACAGAGCCAATTTGTACTCCAGTGAATCACCTCCTGACTCTCAAGATTTAGTGCTGGGTCGAGTAGCTAGAATATAAATATATGCATATAACTGCTGCACATAAGCACATAATTCACGGCGGCTGTAATGCGCTAAAAGCAATGCGCAAGTATGCGATTAATAATAAAATATGTATTGTGTAAACGGTTATATTGTAATTCCAAATAACAGGATTTATATGCAGTAATCCTCAAACAACAATAAAATTTCGGATTTAGTTTGTTCTGCCATTTTTTTTTTAGCCTTATCAACCAATTTTATTAATGTAATTACCATAAAATCAGGGACTACGAGAATAACCGGTTCATTTATTATTATTATTATTATATTTTATTATTATACTATTATTTAATTTGCATATATCATTGTAATTTGGCTACACTGTTGGATGTGTCAGAATTAACATAAAGAATATGATAATATGGCTGCACTGTTGGGTAATTTAAGGTTCAAGAGAACATTACATTTTGGCTACACTCTTTGGCACTCTAGAATAACAGTATAATCTGGTTACACTGTTGGGTACATAAGAAATTATTAAATAAAATACAGGTGTAACACTTTCTTATCAATATTTCTGAAATGTTTCGCCTGTTTAGCAGGTGAATGGAACAGCCGTGCAAGAGGTTCCCACTACATCAGGAGAGACTGGCCACCTCGTCAATCATTGGAGCCTGGGATGAAAAATGTTCAACATCCACCTCTCACTGAACCAAACAAAATTTTCTACAGGCTTCTTCAGTCGAATACATTGGTGACTAAATACTGGAGGTTGTTGAAGAAGACATTTCGATGTGTTGAGTCCCTCAACCGTGATAGAATGTGTTTGGTTCCGTACCACTAATCACTGTGAAATAGAGAGTAAGTGATGGTACTACAGTATATATATGCTGAATCAGAAGTAAGTGTGCTGTATATTAACAGAGATATACACCTCTTGGTGTAGATTCACATGTGTTATTGCATACTAGTATCTGCAACGCTAAAGCTTCATCTACCACTAGCAGCTCTACTGGCCCATGCTACGCAGGTCCTTCTCAAATTCAACCTTTCTCACACATAAGAACATGCCGGTAAGTTGTAGATAATGTTCTCTGTGCTGTGATACCATGGTACAGAACACGATGGTTGAAGGACTGAATATACCTTAAAATCTCTTCTTCAACTCTCTCCAGTATATTTGTCGCCTCTGTATTTGACTGAAGAAGTCTGCTGAGCAAGCTGAACGTTTTGGAAATCAGGATACTGAAGTGTTTCACATGTATCTTATTCATGTACTTGTCGGTATTGTATACCATTAACATAATGATATATCAGAATTATCAGGGAGCATCATAATCTGGCTACACTGTTGGGTGTGTCAGAACAACGAAATATATCTGCACTATTTTGTGCAACTGGAGACTGTTCAGTAAAAGGCGATCACAAGTCCAGGTAGTTCAAATTTATAATATTAATTAATAATCTCACAGCTTATTATTTTCGACATCTTAAAATGTTTTAATATTAAAGTCCTCAAACCTTTCGTTCAGTAACAACGAATGCGCAGTTTAACACTCCACTGCGCAATAATTGGTCGGCTTGATATATATATATTATATATATATATATATATATATATATATATATATATATATATATATATATATAGGGAGGTACCACCTCTAGAACTGTTCTGGGGACCCTCATCCTCAGAGAAAAGAATAAACTTGCTTCAGGAAAAACTCAAGGTTCTCCCTGAAGTATGTTTTATTTAAAGACAAAATACATTGGCCAAACATTCACAAAAATACAACAGAAAGTAAAACAACATAGGTAACTCAGAGCTACATCTCGAATACTTCGTCCAACTCCCCTGCGGTGGGCCGCGTGCCCAGAATGCCGCAGGTATTTCCTCTCTGGATCGCAATGCTGAGTCTCTGAAAGAGGAAGCTGGTCGCCCTGTGGTCCTTGGTTTCTATGATCAGCTTTTCACCCAGCTCTTTGAGGAACTTCAGAGCACACTTGCCCCATGCTCCAAGGGTCTCCGACCCTATTGGAATGAAGCTATAGCAAGGGGGAAGGTCTTCATATTTTCGGATCTTCTGGGTCTCCCTGTGGCTGGCAGCTCCACCCCCTTCCACTACGGAGTATGGCAAGTAGGTGTCTGCCAATGTGGCAGCACAGGTGTAGTCCTGGCAATCTGCTTTCCATCCTTCCAGGGTAGCATAGTGGCTTCATCAGGACGCTTTTGACTTCCATCAGACCTCTGTACTTGGGGTTCCCGTTGAGCTGGGCAACGGTCTGTGGCGAGGCTTCTCTTTATGATGTCATTGACCTCCTCATGTCTGGTATACTTCCCTTCTGTTGTGTGACACACAAGACCATGAAGTCCGAATTGATCAGCTGTCGCCCTGCCGCAAATACACCTATGTTCGGTGAGGATGGGGGCGGCTAGGCGAAGAGCAACACCAATCCGAATGGCCTGTGGGTCGAGACGGGTGCCCAGGGAGGAATTGGGAACAGCAAACAGGAAATCTCCTGAGTGTGGTGCCTTCACTGCCAGGAGACGAGCTTTGTCCTTTCCTGAAGCATTGGAGAGTATTGTGTTGGCGATTTTTTCCATGATCGGTTTGTCCCAGTGGGACTGTTTTGCTCTTTGGGAGGAGCTGGTCTACTGGAGGAGTCTGTAAGGGTGTCCCACCGAATCGCTGCTTCAGTAAACCTGGGGTCTTGAGCTCCTACCACGTCTCTCAAGCGTTCGGGAACTATCTTCTTTGCTAATGCACTGGAAGCCAAACACGAAGACAGAAAAGCAGGTAAAGCAACATGCGTTGCTTTGCGCACAACTATACATCCTAGTCGCACTGAGAGAGTTGCCTGATCCCATTGCTCATCCTCTAGTGACAGGTTCAGTGCCTTCTTAAAAGTTGATCTCAGGTGTGCGTCATATTCATCAAGTGTTGGGTTGTCAAAAGAGGGTGCATACCTCAAGAAGTGAGTTTTGGCATAGTAAGACACCTTGTGAGGAGATACAGAGCATCATGGGCATCAAGATCACTTATTCTCTCCTCCATTCTCATCAGGTCATTCAATTTGTCCCTGAGGACAGTGTCGATGGCCTGGTGACCCAGCGGTGCTCCCAAGAGGGTACTGTTGGACGGAGTGGTAGTTGAGACTTCCGGGAGGATTCTTCGCACAGCATTGATTATTTCCTGGTTCGCTGTGATGATTTCACACTTGGAGGGATTGAGGATGAGTCCCAAATCTTCTCCCTGTGTTTTCACCAGTTGTAGGTCCCCTACCAGGGACTCTTCAGTACCTGCCAGAGTGCCATCATCCAGGTACCAGATATTGAGCTCACTGCGTAGGCTGGAAGTTAGTTCTCTTACTGCCAAGCAGAAGAGAAGTGGAGCGAGTGGGTCACCCTGCTGAACATCCTCTGATGATTGAATTTCATGTTCTCCAAACAAAAGAATTGAGGGTTTGCTGTAGCCGGCTGAAATGAAGGAAAAAAGACTGGGGAACCGATCCCGAACAACTGGCAAAACAGCATCTCTCTTCACCATATATATATATATATATATATATATATATATTATATATATATATATATATATATATATATATATATATATATATATATATATATATATATCCCACCCTGCCTTGGTGGGAATCGGCCAGTGTGATAATAATAATAATAATAATAATAATAATAATAATAATATATATATTATATATATATATATATATATATATATATATATATATATATATATTATATATATGTATTATATATATATATATATATATATATATATATATATATATATATATATATATATATATATATATATATATATATGTCTTTTTCTGTCTCATAAACACGCTAGATAACAGGGATATCTTGCTACTCCAACTTACACTTTGGTCATACTTCACAGACATGCACATGCATATATATATACATACATCTTGGTTTTTCTCCTTTTTCTACATAGCTCTTGTTCTTCTTTATTTCTTCTATTGTCCATGGGGAAGTGGAAAAGAATCTTTCCTCCGTAAGCCATGCGTGTCGTATGAGGCGACTAAAATGCAGGGAGCAATGGGCTAGTAACCCCTTCTCCTGTAGACATTTACTAAAAAGAGAAGAAGAAAAACTTTATAAAACTGGGATGCTTGAATGTGCGTGGATGTAGTGCAGATGACAAGAAACAGATGATTGCTGATGTTATGAATGAAAAGAAGTTGGATGTCCTGGCCCTAAGCGAAACAAAGCTGAAGGGGGTAGGGGAGTTTCGGTGGGGGGAAATAAATGGGATTAAATCTGGAGTATCTGAGAGAGTTAGAGCAAAGGAAGGGGTAGCAGTAATGTTGAATGATCAGGTATGGAAGGAGAAAAGAGAATATGAATGTGTAAATGCAAGAATTATGGATTAAAGTAAAGGTTGGATGCGAGAAGTGGGTCATAATAAGCGTGTATGCACCTGGAGAAGAGAGGAATGCAGAGGAGAGAGAGAGATTTTGGGAGATGTTAAGTGAATGTATAGGAGCCTTTGAACCAAGTGAGAGAGTAATTGTGGTAGGGGACCTGAATGCTAAAGTAGGAGAAACTTTTAGAGAGGGTGTGGTAGGTAAGTTTGGGGTGCCAGGTGTAAATGATAATGGGAGCCCTTTGATTGAACTTTGTATAGAAAGGGGTTTAGTTATAGATAATACATATTTTAAGAAAAAGAGGATAAATAAGTATTCAAGATATGATGTAGGGCGAAATGACAGTAGTTTGTTGGATTATGTATTGGTAGATAAAAGACTGTTGAGTAGACTTCAGGATGTACATGTTTATAAAGGGGCAACAGATATATCAGATCACTTTCTAGTTGTAGCTACAGTGAGAGTAAAAGGTAGATGGGATACAAGGAGAATAGAAGCATCAGGGAAGAGAGAGGTGAAGGTTTATAAACTAAAAGAGGAGGCAGTTAGGGAAAGATATAAACAGCTATTGGAGGATAGATGGGCTAATGAGAGCATAGGCAATGGGGTCGAAGAGGTATGGGGTAGGTTTAAAAATGTAGTGTTGGAGTGTTCAGCAGAAGTTTGTGGTTACAGGAAAGTGGGTGAGGGAGGGAAGAGGAGCGATTGGTGGAATGATTATGTAAAGAGAGTAGTAAGGGAGAAAAAGTTAGCATATGAGAAGTTTTTACAAAGTAGAAGTGATGCAAGGAGGGAAGAGTATATGGAGAAAAAGAGAGAGGTTAAGAGAGTGGTGAAGCAATGTAAAAAGAGAGCAAATGAGAGAGTGGGTGAGATGTTATCAACAAATTTTGTTGAAAATAAGAAAAAGTTTTGGAGTGAGATTAACAAGTTAAGGAAGCCTAGAGAACAAATGGATTTGTCAGTTAAAAATAGGAGAGGAGAGTTATTAAATGGAGAGTTAGAGGTATTGGGAAGATGGAGGGAATATTTTGAGGAATTGTTAAATGTTGATGAAGATAGGGAAGCTGTGATTTCGTGTATAGGGCAAGGAGGAATAACATCTTGTAGGAGTGAGGAAGAGCCAGTTGTGAGTGTGAGGGAAGTTCGTGAGGCAGTAGGTAAAATGAAAGGGGGTAAGGCAGCCGGGATTGATGGGATGAAGATAGAAATGTTAAAAGCAGGTGGGGATATAGTTTTGGAGTGGTTGGTGCAATTATTTAATAAATGTATGGAAGAGGGTAAGGTACCTAGGGATTGGCAGAGAACATGCATAGTTCCTTTGTATAAAGGCAAAGGGGACAAAAGAGATTGCAAAAATTATAGGGGGATAAGTCTGTTGAGTATACCTGGTAAAGTGTATGGTAGAGTTATTATTGAAAGAATTAAAAGTAAGACGGAGAATAGGATAGCAAATGAACAAGGAGGCTTTAGGAAAGGTAGGGGGTGTGTGGACCAGGTGTTTACAGTGAAACATATAAGTGAACAGTATTTAGATAAGGCTAAAGAGGTCTTTGTGGCATTTATGGATTTGGAAAAGGCGTATGACAGGGTGGATAGGGGGGCAATGTGGCAGATGTTGCAGGTGTATGGTGTAGGAGGTAGGTTACTGAAAGCAGTGAAGAGTTTTTACGAGGATAGTGAGGCTCAAGTTAGAGTACATAGGAAAGAGAGGAAATTATTTCCAAGTAAAAGTAGGCCTTAGACAAGGATGTGTGATGTCACCTTGGTTGTTTAATATATTTATAGATGGGGTTGTAAGAGAAGTAAATGCGAGGGTCTTGACAAGAGGCGTGGAGTTAAAAGATAAAGAATCACACATAAAGTGGGAGTTGTCACAGTTGCTCTTTGCTGATGACACTGTGCTCTTGGGAGATTCTGAAGAGAAGTTGCAGAGATTGGTGGATGAATTTGGTAGGGTGTGCAAAAGAAGAAAATTAAAAGTGAATACAGGAAAGTGTAAGGTTAAGAGGATAACAAAAATATTAGGTGATGAAAGATTGGATATCAGATTGGAGGGAGAGAGTATGGAGGAGGTGAATGTATTCAGATATTTGGGAGTGGACGTGTCAGCGGATGGGTCTATGAAAGATGAGGTGAATCATAGAATTGATGAGGGGAAAAGGGTGAGTGGTGCACTTAGGAGTCTTTGGAGACAAAGAACTTTGTCCTTGGAGGCAAAGAGGGGAATGTATGAGAGTATAGTTTTACCAACACTCTTTTATGGGTGTGAAGCATGGGTGATGAAAGTTGCAGCGAGGAGAAGGCTGGAGGCAGTGGAGATGTCATGTCTGAGGGCAATGTGTGGTGTGAATATAATGCAGAGAATTCGTAGTTTGGAAGTTAGGAGGAGGTGCGGGATTACCAAAACTTGTCCAGAGGGCTGAGGAAGGGTTGTTGAGGTGGTTCGGACATGTAGAGAGAATGGAGCGAAACAGAATGACTTCAAGAGTGTATCAGTCTGTAGTGGAAGGAAGGCGGGGTAGGGGTCGGCCTAGGAAAGGTTGGAGGGAGGGGGTAAAGGAGGTTTTGTGTGCGAGGGGCTTGGACTTCCAGCAGGCATGCGTGAGCGTGTTTGATAGGAGTGAATGGAGATGAATGGTTTTTAATACTTGACGTGCTGTTGGAGTGTGAGCAAAGTAACATTTATGAAGGGATTCAGGGAAACCGGCAGGCCGGACTTGAGTCCTGGAGATGGGAAGTACAGTGCCTGCACTCTGAAGGAGGGGTGTTAATGTTGCAGTTTAAAAACTGTAGTGCAAAGCACCCTTCTGGCAAGACAGTGATGGAGTGAATGATGGTGAAAGTTTTTCTTTTTCGGGCCACCCTGCCTTGGTGGGAATCGGCCAGTGTGATAATAAAAAAAATAATATATATAACCCATCTACTACACGAGGGTCACGAATAGTGATTACAGTAAACTCAGTGTGCTGTATATTAACAGAGATATACACCTCTTGGTGTAGATTCACATGTGTTATTGCATACTAGAATCTGCAACGCTAAAGCTTCATCTACCCTGTAAGATTAATTCAATATTTGCTGCTTTCTGTATTTATCGCATGCTAAAATTCAGTTAATTCTCTGCAACAGTGTCCTCATGTTGTGCTTATTGTCTCCCTTTGCATTATGAAAGTCATAAGTCAGTGTAAACACTGACTAATGGTGGTGATTGCTTTGTATTTTATTGTTTCGTAAGATATAGGGATTACCTCAAGCTTCCACTCTGTTGTCGCTGTTCCTGTAAAAAAATACGTTATTTAGCTTAAACTTTAAAACTTTGCAGTATATATTGTAGTAATAATATATACAGACATTAAGTTTTAACATTTTGGCTTAAGACCTTAAAAAAAATAATTTGATGCCTCGTGACTTTAATGTTTATAAAACTTAACTATTATCGCTTGAAAAACTACTACTAGTTTAAACTGTGATAACATTGTGACCACAGAATGACTGAGTTGAATATAATTATCATTTAAAGTGTTTGTTTTGCACTGAGCTGTTTACAGCTCATAGATTCGTGATGCTACTTATACATACTTACATATATTTATATAAAGCCATGGCCGTAGTTCAGTGAACAGCGATTAGCAGACAGAATTTAGCTTAAACCGCTCCTTACTCTGAATGATCTACACGAATTTAGCTCATCGTGAAATACAGTTGTTGCACAGGTGAGTTAGTAAAAACCACGTGGGGTGTCTGCTGTGAGTGTGGGGACAGCGTTGTCAGTTGGTCGAGAATACGTCAGAAAACTTTCTCCACACCCAGCAACACGAGCATGTGGCTTCTGACGAATTAACGACGCCATGTATCCCCCGCTGCCAGACATTACCCTTCCGCTTATTTAAATTGGCTGTTGGTGCCTATTTATATGCAAATTTGGGATGAGTTAGGTTAAAGTAACCTAAACAGTGTTTTAAGAATATAAGCAAACATTTTTTTCTCTTCTGTATTACATAAATCGTCCTTAAGTTTCCTACATTAAGCTATAGTTAAATTGCAAGGCTGATCTTTACCTATTATACAATTATAAGAGAGAATAAGTTTAGTTCTTGAATTTTCTTTCTTATTTATTTTCTAACAATGTTAATAGCCTGAGTTAGTCACCACTACTCTCTCTCTCTTTCTCTCTTTTCTAATTTATCTTTCATCATTTATGTAATTTAGGGATCAGTATTATACATAATATTTAAGCTCGGAACAATGTCCCGTCTGGTTAATATTAAGTGTTTTATCGTGCAACTTTCCAGCTATGAATCGTCTTAGTGTTACTCGAGGTGAGAAATTGTGTTCATTAATAATGACCACATTAAGGTTCTCTTGTTTATCTTGGTTATTGGTGCAACGAAATCTGATAATCCTGTTGAGGATTGTTATATTATTATTATAATGTTTCGAAGGATTTTTCTAAACCCTTAAGTCACGCAGCATCTGAGACATGGCAGGTAATCATGTCTTATACTAAATGGGGGAAAGGGCCTCTCTAATTCTTTGAATCAAAAGCCTTTCATCTTCTGCAGAGCATTACACTGTATTTATCTCAAATGAAGCTCAGTTTTTACATCTTTAACCTTTGCGTTAAACTGTCTATTAACTTCTGATTACATAAACGTCTTTCAACATTGTGTATTATATTTGTGATATATTTCGCCTCTAAGTACTCTTCATTTGTGAATCATAGAAGCATATAAGTATAAACTTTTAGTGTAGACAGTGTTTCACTCGAGACGATCTTTATCAAGTTATGGAACAATAAATGCCTGCGTATTAAGAATGCTACTGTGCTTGTAACAATTCACAATTAACCCAAAAATTGTAAATGGAAGCTGCACTATTTTTGGAAAATCTTAGATCATTGCCATGTTGCACTTTAATGGTAGAGGATGGACTGAATCGTCAACTACTTTACATATCCATTTTGTAATTTGTGAGCGAACTTATTACTCACTTAGGAGCGGAAGATAGGTGAGAGGAGTAGGAGGAGAAGGATCAGATGGAGAAGGTGATGTACATGATTGACTCTTGTCTCACAGTCGCAAGTTTAGCTCCATCAGTAGTAATTTCCCTAGAGACAGAGCAGTGTTAAACTCCTTAGTTCTGTTCTGTGTTGTCGAATGACCAGATTACCAAAGCCCCAAAGCGTTTTATTTCCTACTATTTAATGACTAACTTTGTCGTGTTGAATCACACGTGTTTTTAACGCTCTGTGCATCAAGGCATTGTGTAGATGATGATGATGATAATAATAACAATAATAATAATAATCTTTATTTCTACAGGTACATGATACAACTTATAAAGCAATATGACTGTACAGACATCCCTCTGGTAATGTCCTTGCTAAAGAGAACTTAAGCAAAACCAAAATATACAGCTGCCACTGCTCTGTTTGCTTCTGTCTCCATGTGGGTTTATGTGTTATTTTGGTGAGGGTTGGTTACTCTGCTGTTCTCATATGTTCCTAATAGTTTTAGTGGTGTTGTAAGCGACCCCGATGCTGCATGACAAGTGTACAGGAGATGGTGATGTCAGTTTGTCAGAAGAATAATTCATCACGTTTACTGAGTTTCTTTGTGTTAAGGATTTATGGCGACCTTTAGCTGTATCCCTTGATGAAATGTTGGGGAAGCTTCAGTTTCGTAAATGTGAAAACTCTTATTCCTTAAGGAACAACTTGCTATAATTTTTTTGTCCTTAGAAAGAAGCATATAATGAAGTCACTTTGTTTTGTAGTGCTATGACTGTAAGTATATCAGGTTGTCTTTGTTGCTGGATTTTCTGTGCAGCTAAAGAGCATTATGTCTAGTCGTCAAGATAGATGGAGAGGGAGTTGCATGTTTCTTCAAAATAAAGTGAATAAACACTTCTTCATTATTCGATCTCTTTCATATACAAAATTAACTCTTTCTCCTCTCCACCTTTATCATCTTATCATTCCATCAGTCATTTATATTTACTCTTGCACCTGCTCTCATATAGCCACATACCTCTGCTTCAAACATTGTATTCAGAAATTCACACCACACGTTTTCCACGTCTTCGTTACTTTTTCTTACACTAGTCAGCCTTTTTTCCAATAATTATGCATATTTCTCACAACTTTTTTCTTTCATTCGTACACTGTTACCTCTTTTTCCTACTGACTTTCTTCTTGCATTTCACCTTCCCATTCCGCTTTTATCTCTCAGTGACTTTTGTAGATAATGATTAAGTATATGTAGCATAAAAATGGCTATTGTTATTAAACATTGGCTAATCCTCACAAGGTAATTAAAGGCAGTTTGAAAACTCTATTAGAATTAAACAATTCACATTTAATTATGAAAGGATTATTAATAATATAATTAAGATGAAATGTTTAAACAAGTTATTTCTTGTTTAATATTTTCTAGTTTTCTCCATATTTTTAATGTATTTTACTTGTTTACCAGAAAATAATGCGCTCAAACTGTAACATTGCTACATATTATCATTATTATTATTATTATTATTATTGTTATTGTCAAAAGGAAGCACTAAACCCGTATGAGTCATACAGCTTCTCGGAAACATGAGGTAATCAGCTTGATCAGAGGAAAGGCATATTATTATTGGATGTTATCTTTTCTACGTTTACAGGGAATCTCTAAACCCATGGGAGTCATACAGTGCTTGGGGAAATAAAAGGCATTCAGGCTAGATTCAAGGAACTGGAGCCCTGTTCCCATTCCTTAGATCAAGAGTTACCAGCATCAAGAAACCTCCCTTGAAGGATCCAGTTCCTTGGATGGATAGTTCTTCAGCAACAGCTATGCCCTCTCCTTACAGGGATATTACTACACAGGTCATCTAGCAACTAACAATGAGTGGTGCCTTGTCGTGGGAGTGTGGCTGGAGGCGGCAGTTTGGCCTTCTATGAATTGATTGTACGAGCAGGACTGGTGCCAGTGTGTCTGTAAGAAAGTTCGAGACTTCATGCTCGAAAATTTTGGAGCGTGGCCACTATGAAAGGTCAGACGTCAGAGGACGGCATGGAGGCAGGATAGGTGGGTCAGACTGTGGTCGATTGTACGTTAGCACTGATTGTAGTCAGTAAAATACATTAATGAAAGGAACATATCAAGTGAAAATTTGTATGTGATTAAAGCTCATTTTTCAGTTTTGGAAAATTTATTTAGACAACGTTTCGCCCATTGTACAGGCAAAGCGTTGTCCAGAATACGTTTCCCATAACTGCAATTTGTGTCTTATTACATACAAACTATCGGTTTACGTATACCATTATTGTTATAAGTGACACTACCATAACTGGAATTATTCTCGACTAATCCATAGAATGGGAACTGTACGAAGTATCAGCCCGTTAAAAGCTATTTGAAGTCACGACTTAGTAATCATCCAAGAGGGGCCGAAACGGGTTAATTGTGAAATGAACGAAGACTTTTGCATGAGCCTTAGTTGTGAGATGAGGAAACTGCCGTGATTCTGTACCCAGTAAAGGAGAGTAACCTAGCGTGATGCTGAGGCAGACAGCAGGGTTGTACACCAGTAGTGTGGTAAACATTCCGTGATGAGAGGTGTGTACATGATACAACATCATTTATGAAGTGGTATTGCATACTGAACTGTTTGTTCATCCCTAAACGAGCACTGAGGGATGATTATCGTAGAGCTATATTAATTTCGTTTGTGAACTCTGTGTAATTTTTGTCAATAAAACTGTGATTGTGTAGCCGTGTGTTTTGTCAAGCCTCGACACATACCCCCACATGCATCAATATTTATACCCCTGGAAACTCTTAATACAATATGCCACTGAGGCGACAACAAACATGCACAGTATTATTCATACGGTATTTATATTTAGTTGGCGAGAATTGACTTATTTTAATGTGAGAAATGTTTAGAAAACAGCACGGTACCAGCCAGTTACTAACAATCAGATGTTTACCTGGATTACCTGGAGAGAGTTCCGGGGGTCAACGCCCCCGCGGCCCGGTCTGTGACCAGGCCTCCTTAGGTCAGTGTCCCAGGATGCGACCCACACCAGTCGACTAACACCCAGGTACCCATTTTACTGATGGGGAACATAGACAACAGGTGGAAAGAAACACGTCCAATGTTTCTACTCTGGCTGGGAATCGAACCCAGGCCCTCGCCGTGTGAAGCGAGAGCGTTAACCACCAGGCCACCAGAGCCCCCCATGTAAATATTTTTTTCAGTGTATGTAATACTCAGTTATTTTTAATTAATTTTATTAATAGTTTAAAAAAATAAGAAAAGTGGTTTTAAGTAAATATTATAGACATTTAATTGTATACTTTTGTTTAGTTTTAGTAAGTTCTCAGTGTTTTGATCAGTCACCCAGACTTCACCTCAACAGATGCTATCAAATGAACATATCCACGAGGACGCTATCACACATCCCCAAAGCAGTTCGCTCTCAAGCTGACCTCTTTGAGAAGTCAGCCATGCCCTATCAGTCACTGGATCCTGCCACAACCTCCTGTTTGTCCCACTCAGGAGGGATAAATCCCTAGCAACATCCGTTATTAAGGCAATAAATGACTACCCTCGAGATGACAACCTTATCCGTCTTTAATCTAGTGCGATAAACACCCGCCGGGGAAAATGCAAGTAAAAGAACACCTGAAGCCTCAAAAATCAGAGCCCAAATTAACAAAAAAAAAATAAATAAAAATAGAAGAGGGAAATACTACGGAAGCACCTAGCTAATAACTAGTGAGGATACCATTGCCCCTAAGGATGCCACTACAGCACAAACTTTAATGAATAGACCCCCACCCAGATTTCCCAACACTAACATTGACATCCCTGACAGTACAGCAGCAGATGAAGAACCTTTATCCCTTCAGGATGCTGTGTACAAAGTTGTCATGTCATTCTCACAGGGCTCAGCAGGTGGTTTCACGGGTATAAGGCCAAAACATTTGAAGTAAATGTTCATTCAGCCCAGCATCTGGGGAAGTTTCAGGCACGACCTACTTCCACTAGTGAGTTTTTGTCACTTGTGATTTCGCCTAGTACTGCTCCACCTTACCTGTCTGCAGTGTATAAGCCCCATCTCCGCGAATGTACTGCACTTAATGAATATTGATGACCTGCACATATTGACTGCAGGATAACAGACTGATTACTTCACACTCATCTTCTATGGTTTCTCTATTCCACTGAAGCCACTGGCGTGATAAAGGAAAAACAGAAAAATTTGGTAGATGGATCTATAACTTCCTGACAAATAGAACACAAAGAGTAATAGTAAACAGAGTAAAGTCCCAGGCAGCCACGGTGAAAAGCTGTTCCACAAGACACAGTACTCGCTCATCTACATTTCGGACATAGACAGTGATGTAAGTCATAGCTCCGTGTCTTCCTTTGCGGATAACGCCCGGATTGCCATGGCAGTGACCTCCATCGAAGACACCGCAAGACTCCAAGCGGACATTAACCAAATCTTCAAATGGGCCACTCAAAAATTTGAAGTTCAACGAGGAGAAATTTCAACTACTCGAATATGGAAAACTTGAGGAAATTAAAACCGTATTAGAGTATACGACAAATTCTAACCATACAATAGAGCCAAAAAGACCCGTGAAGGACCAGGGAGTGAGAATGTCAGAGGATCTCACCTTCAAAGATCGCAACAGTGTATCTACCTCATCTGCCAGGAAAATGATAGGATGGATAATGAGAACCTTCAAAACTAGGGACGCGAAGCCCATGATGATTCTCTTCAAATCGTTTGTTCTCTCTAGGCTGGAATACTGCTGTACACTAACGGCCACCTTCAAGGCTGGAGACATTGCAGACCTGGAGAGCGTACAAAGAACTTTCACGGCACAAGTAAGTACGATAAGGCGCCTAAATTACTGGGAACGGTTGAAGGTCCTTGATCTGTATTCCCTGGAACGCAGGCGAGAAGATACGTGATAATATACACTTGGAAGGTCCTGGAGGGATTGGTACCAAACCTACACACGAAAATCCCTCCCTATGAAAGCAAAAGACTCAGCAGGAGATGTAACATTCCCCCGATGAAAAGCAGGGCGCCACGAGTATATTGAGAGAGAACACAATAAGTGTCCGGGGCCCAAGACTGTTCAACTGCCTCCCAGCATACATAAGGGAGATAACCAATAGACCCCTGGCTGTCTTCAAGAAGGCACTGGACAGGCACCTAAAGTCAGTACCTGACCAGGCGGGCTGTGGTTCGCACGTCAGTTTGCGTGCGGCCAGCAGTAACAGCCTGGTTGATCAGACCCTGATTCACCATGAGGCCTGGTCTAAGACCGAGCCGCAGGGGCGTTGACCCCCTAACCCTCTCCAGGTAAACTCCAGATAATTCCGGACTTGCGAAACATTTCCAGAATGAAGATACCCAGGTGTTGCACAACTTATTTATCATGTTGTCGGTTTTCTAAACCATTAATTCAAGCTGTCTCCTTGCCTCTCCTCTCGGTTCTGATACCACTGATCTGATTCTAGGAAAATGTATCTTCGTCCTCAGGATAATGGAAGTTTGGAATGGAGTTACTAATATACATGATTCCTTCTGCCTACTCGCCAGATACTTTTCCCTCCCTAAGCTCACCTACCTCTTGAGATTTTCTCTAGCCTTCGATAGTTCCAAACTCAAGTAATATGGCAGACTTGTAAAGTCCCATGTTAGAAAGTGTACTGATGATGAACGGTGGATGCCAGCCTCACTTCCGCTCAGGTTTGTTGGACTGGGATTACTTAAATCCTCTCAAATTGCCCCACCAGGTGGGGTAGCAGGAATATGATATCCAAGTTGTACCAGGGCCGTTTACTGAGTGGGAGACTCTCGCTACTTCACCGACAAAACCCGTTCCAATGTTGGCCTACAAACAGTCCAGCTGGGACAGCCAGCCCATTGCTGAAAAGGTGTATAACAACAATGGGCATATGCCTCGACCCGCAGAACTCCACATTGTATTGGCTTTCTGCTTCACTGCTCCAATTCACGCGGAATATACATGTATTTACCTCGGTAAATATATGTGCAAGACGACTAATACGGTCTACATGGTCTAAGTCGTTCCAAAACTATTCCAGAACTGCGACAAATAATCTAGATGAGGCTTTACTAATAATGCGTATAACTGTAAAATAACCATTGAACTCTTGTTGCTATTTTGGCTTCAGAATTTTGCGTACCGTAACTCCAAAGATCTTTCCGCATTCTATATTGTGAATTTCCATATTATTTAGCTCATAAATCCTCGGGTTATTTTCACTCCCGATTTTAGAATCTTGCAGTTCTCTGCACTGAACTTCTTGTGCAACTTTTCCGACCACAACATTAATCTGTTTAAATAATTCTAACTTCCAATGGTATTTTACTTTGAATTTATTTGACGGGTTATTTGTGCGTCGTCGGCAAATTTACTCATGTCGCTTTTTATTCCCTTATCGATGTCATTAATGTAAAGAGTGGAGCAATAAATACTCCTAGAGATAAATGAAAAAATATTTTAAGTATGAATATTTTTTAACACCCTAATATCAACTGTAAGGAAAAATACTAATAGACCCCTATGTTGAAGAGATATCTTTGCAAGTTCTTTAATGAACTTTTCGATCAACCAGGCTGTGGTACAGTCGGTCATGGTGCAGCGAGCACCAGCAACCTGACTGATTAGGAAGGCAATATGTCGACAAGTTGGGCAGTACAATGATACGTATAGAAAAGCCAGTCTTTTGTTACACATTTTGCTCAAATGTGAGCTTTTTAAGTCATTGCCTGAAAAAAAAGTCATACTTACCCGAGACTTCGTCATTGTAGACTTGTTTTTCTACTAAGGTGTTAAGAGAGACGTAACCTATCAAGAATGCAGGTTCATTACTAAATAAATGTGTTGACCATTAAGGTTTTTAGGTGTACACGACGAATCGTGATGCTGAACACCTGTTTAATTTCTCTGTTGTTTTGCAGTCTATTGTAATTATCAGGTTACAGGTAGGTTCGCCAGGACGGGTCCTAGTCCAGATCCTCTCCATGCGGTGACCCGGCAACTGTACGATTAAATTACAAAATAAGTTCAAAGTTATTCCAGGTTGGAATAGAAATGTTAAATATTTATGTGATAATGCTAAAGAAGTATATTGACTCACTGAAGAGTGGTAGGAATATAGTCTCCATTTTTTAGGGCGATGACTCAGAGCAGAAAAACTTTCGAAGCGACTCGGGCTTTGTGTAGAAATAAAGAAGTCAGAGAAAGATCATTATCTGTTGAAGAAAAATATAGAAACAACGATATGCAGTCATTCTGGAAGGAGATACAGTAGCAAAGGAATATAATAAGAATTCAAATGTTATTGATGGTAAGAACAATGTTGAGGAGATATTTCACGTTTTTTATTTTTTTTTTTTTTTTACAAATAATGAGGATTTGGCACAATGAATTTTTTTTTTTTTTGGCTAAGCTTGGACAGTGTCTTAAGAAACAAAAATTTAATTTGTAATATCAACAGATAGATTAGAGAGAGTTTATTGATGAATTTAATGGTGGTGTTGGTCATGATGGGATTCATTCCACTTGATGGAAACATGAGTCTCAGTGATTTGTTGCTTTATATTATATGTTCTGTGAATGCTTGTTGACATACAATCTCCTACTTAAAGACAGAAAAGGTAACTCTGCTAAATCATCTTGTTTATTGAAACTATTTGAAATGCATTTGTTGGTTATTTAGGAAGGAATAATACAGCTTGATTCTAGGCAGTTTGGGTTCAACAAGGGATTATGTGCTACTGCTTCATATTTAATGTTGAAAGAACCAGTTAGGTCTTACTTGAGAAAGAGATGAAGGGCATTTGCTACTGCCATACACTTATCTAAAGCATTTGATAAGGAAGACCACATTATTGTAGCACACATGTTTATTGATGGAGGAATCCCTCTTGATGTATATTTTATTACATAGTATTTAAAAACAAGAAGCCAAAAATTGTGTGGGGTGGAAACAAAGGCGATTATTATATTAACAAGAGTGTAAGACAAGAGGGCATTGTCTCGCCATTGCTATATAAATATTGATGATGTTATTAAAGATATAGCCTCAATGGAGGTGGGATGTAGGTTCCACTTTTCGTAGTAAATATCATTGCATTTTCAGATGATATTGTTCTTTTGGCTAATTCAAGTGAAAATTTAAAAAATGAATTCATTGTTTTGTTGAAAAAAATGCATTATTTAAAGTTACAAATTAACACGAGTAAAAGAAAATGCATGGCTTTTGTCAAAATACTAGATTAATAATGTAGATAATATTATTAAGCAGAATGAAATTGCGGAGCATTTTAAAAGTATTTAGGATTAATCTCGCTACACTTTTAATATTTCATGCCAGATTATTGATTGAAATTATGGAATAGTGATAGTTTTTAGTTATAGTTATTTTAGCTTTTTAAAG
The DNA here is from genome assembly GCF_026875155.1 of Cherax quadricarinatus. Classification (NCBI taxonomy): domain Eukaryota; kingdom Metazoa; phylum Arthropoda; class Malacostraca; order Decapoda; family Parastacidae; genus Cherax; species Cherax quadricarinatus. The sequence goes on from NC_069437.1 coordinate 29,585,842, forward strand.
TTGCTTTATCAAATGCTTGGAAAAATGTTTGAGATTACCCACTAACAGTAGTAGTTATAAACTATACGTTTAAGTAACGCGTTTTTACTTGAAAATAATATTGCGTTTCTACACGCTGGGTATTAAATCAGTGATCAATAAAAATTCTGTATTCTTTAAGTCTTACATACTTCTAAAAGAGGGATATAATTTTTCATGGCATTCCAAATTTTCATTAAAACGTATTCAATTAATTTTTTTGAAAATATCATTGATATAATGAAGGCTTAAATAAGTTGGCCACAAAACAATGAGCAAAGAAGAGGGATAATTATATAGCTGTCAGGTAGATATGTTTATTTTAGAAATATAGAATTACCCACTCATAGTTCTGGCCATATTATGTTTGAATCTAAACATTTATGTTGCTTTGTTACAAGCTAAGTTGTCTATATCATTGATCATTAAGAATTCTGTATTTTTTAATTTTACTCATCTATGAAACAAGTATATCATATTTCATGTATTTCCCAGCCCTTTATTGATACATACTGTCCATTTTCTTAAATTATTTTGGATGTATTGTAACGAAATCTAAAATAAGTTGGCTACAAAATCATGACCTAACTAGAAGTATGTTTATTCAGCTATGACCAGATGAGAAATGTATAGTACAGTAGTATTGTATTTAGCGTGTTGTATGTTTATACTGTACTGGATGCTATGAAATAAAGTATATGTGATTAACTGTAACTCTTTCAGTGTATGAGACTACTGATTTGACTATACAGAGTTCATTAAAAATACATGAAAGACTTCCTGTAATGTTACCGCCATTCCTGTACTTAATGATCACTGAAAACAAAGAATGAGTAACATAAATATATGCATTCTCCATGTGTTGTGTAGTACCCTGCCAGCAGCTTAACTTATCAGGCCGACAACAGGGATGCCTGGTCTGGGACCGGGCTGTAGGGGCGATGATTCTTGAAATCAGCTGAAGTTAACCTGCTACATTCCGCGATGCTTTTCTTTTTTAATCCAGTTTCTTACTTAGCTTCTTCAAGTAACCACTATGGTAATTCCTTAAGTAAATCCCATAAAAAACAGACGCAAGCTTTCAGCACAGCCTCTTAAAAATATTTATATGTTCAAATAAACTTTAATGCATTTAATATTCTACTTGGTTAATTAGTAAATTTTGCACTGCTTGATGCAAGTAAATATTTAGTTATGATAATTACATTTGTTATTTATTCATAACCTAAAGTTCATTGATAACTTTCATATTCGTTGGTTAATTTATGCATATTACTGCAGGAAGATCTACTTGCATGCTTTCTTTTTTAAACCAGTTTTCTTATGTAGCATCTTAGTAACCACTAGTAATCATTAGAAATCATAAAAAACAGACCAAGCTTTCAGCACAGCTCTTAAAATATTATGTTCAAATAAACTTAAGTGAGCATTTAATATTCAATTGTAATTAGTAAATTTGCACGCTGAGAAGTAAATTTTCAGTATGATAAATTACATTGTAGTTTTCAAACCTAATGTTCATGAGTAACTTAATATTGTTGGTTATTAGCATATATGCAGGAAGATCTGTGTAAGATAGTTGTAGAAGTAGTATACATGGGTATTTGTACACTTATGACAGTCAAGTTACTGAGAGTTGTTGTCCAAGATGAAGTAGTATGGGGAATAGTTGTGTCCAAGTTGAGAGTACTGAAATGGGAGCATGATTGTGTCCAAGTGAGAATAGTACTGGGGTGTTGTGTCCAGGATGACAGAAATACTGAGGGTTGTGTCCAAGATGAAAGTACGGGTGTTGTGTCCGAAGGTGAGAGTAGTACTGGGTGTTTTGTCCAAGTGATGAGAGTCAGTAATTGGGGTATTTGTCCAAGGATTGAGAATGAGTAACTGGGGTGTTTTGTCCAGGATGAGAGCAGTAATGGGGTATTGTGTCCAGGATGAGAGCAGTAATGGGGTATTGTGTCCAGGATGAGAGTAGTACTGGGGTGGTGTGTCCAGAATGAGAGTAGTACTGGGGTGTTGTGTCCAGAATGAGAGTAGTACTGGGGTATTGGTCCAATGTGAGTAGTACTGGAGTGTTGAGTCTACAGTGAGAGTAGTACTGGAGTGTTGAGTCCACAGTGAGAGTAGTGCTGGGGTGTTGAGTCCACAATGTGAATAGCACTGGGGTGTTGAGTAAGTTATTTTCCTATTCATGGGGAAACGCTTAACGCGAAAAATTGTATACTAGCTCCCGGGGAAATGGGAGATAGTCAAGTTTAACCCTTTGAAGAGATGAGTAGCACCAGTTCTTTGGATCAAGAGCCCTTCACCAGTGAAGGTATGTACCTACCTCAAAGGGAATTAGTTCGCGAGATGGAACGGTATAAAGTGACTTGGAGCGATCATAAGCAATGCTTAGCGTGAACTAAAGTAGTTGTGTACCATGACTCAGTGCTCGGTGCTTCAAACAAGTGACGAAGTACGGAGGGTTAAACCAGGACCGTGCCACACTACATCCAACTACTATAAATATTTTCTCACCTTTCCCACAGTACTTAACATGATTATTTATTTGTTAATTTTATTGTTTTATTGGCGTAATTTTCACGTAACTGATTTTATGGTTTCATTGTGCTAATAATATATTCAACGCCGTTAAAATTAGTTATCTCTGAAGCTTAAGGAATATGTACGTGATAATAAGTGCATATGTAACACGAGTACACTCAGGACAAATTGCCAAGAGCATACAAGTCCTACAATATATCATTTTCTGTGAAATCATAAATACTGCATTTACAAAATAAAAGGAGGGGCATTTATAGTATGTGGCATGGAGGGTTGGTGGGCGGGTTGGTGGAGGTTGGGTGGTGGTGGTTGTCTGGCCGGAGCCATGCTGGAGTCTAGTCAGTCAGTGGTCGTCGCGACTGTGCAGTGAGTGGTGGTGTTGCTGGCCAGCCTACCGGCACCTCTCCACGCTTCCCTCTACTCTCTCACTCCCCCAACCCACGCATGCTAACCCTGGAATATATGTACACGGCACCGTTTCTAGTGTTATGACTAGTTCATTTATATAGTAGTGATGAAATGATATTGTGCAGAATGTGATCCTTTTTTGCGGATGTGGACGGTATTTTTTTTACAAACCAGTGAAGTGGAAAAGTTTTATCAGTGGAAATCTGGATATACTTGAAAGTCGGCTGCTGGATACGTTGTTCCGCCTAAGAACATATTTTAAGAGACTTGGATTTTTATAGGTTTTTTTTTTATATATGTGGAAAATTTTAACTTGAAAAAATCAAACTTGTGAAAATCACAGTTAAACCAAATTCATCCCATTGGCAGGGGAAAAATGCCCTAGCAGGGTGTTAAGTGCCTAAGTATCCTTTTTTTTCTCGATTATATCCGTGGGACCGACCATGGATAACACACGAGCAGCAGTGTGTCTGCTGGTGTTGGCCACCTACTTATTCCACTCTACACACAGTCGAGGTAAGTCAACCACATTGACTGGGGAAGCGCCTAGTTATCCCTGCGTCTTAAAACTGCTGTCACTTTCCCTTGCAAATCCTATTGACTATATTGTCACTTCTATTTTCAATGTACTTAAATATCATTTTATTTGAATATATTCCTTTGTTACAAAGATATAAATATATTATGAACTGAAAATTATTTATTAAAACTATTGTTTTAATTCTGAGAAAGTTTTAGCCCTGTTATTAATTGTCATCATAAACTGCTATTATTATTTTCGTGGTAGCAACTGGTGGGTAATAATATACCCAGTTGGCTGTCATTAAGAGTTATTTTCTTTGGCTAATGTGATGTAGAAAGTGTCATTCTAGTTTATTTTTCATCAAAGTGTGATTTGATTCATACAGGCAAGACATGCATTGGTTTGAGCAGTCCCGAAATAGAGTATACATAGTAAGCTATATTAAAGAATTACTAAGATTTTTTTTGTTGCTGTTGTTGTGGTTTGGAAAAATTGTTTTAAAATGCGTGCTTGCAACTGTTTTTGAAAAAGTAACAAAGATTAAAAAAATCCCTTGTAATCACGTTGGTGATGAGAACAAACCACGTTCTAATCGCAAGACTAACTTAGATGTTTTGCAAAGATACATACTACATCCAAATGACGTATCACTGATAATAGCGAAGAAAAGTGCAGTCTCGTCAAATCATGACTTAGTTTACGTAGAGCGAAACGTCGTTCCAGTAAAAGCTTGTTCTGCAACGTCTCTTCTTCACTGCTCAGATGTATGCTATATTCACCAATTGTTAAATTAAATAATAATAAATAGACGGCGATTTTTTTCAGAGCCATGTGAATTGGCCATTTACTATATTTTGCAATTAATGTTTGTGTGCTCGTTTCATTGTGTGTGTGTGTGTGGTGTGCGCGCGGCGCGCGCCAAATACCAGTTTTGTGCATCGTATAAAGCTTACATTTATATATTTTTGGTATTACACTGCCTCATAACAATAAAATTTCAAATATTAGCTCTCTTCTGGTACATTGAAGTCCAGTTCAAGGTACATACTAGCAAAGCTTATTAATACATTAAACTAGCTGCAGCCTTAATTTTTCTTAAAATTATGCAGAATGCTTTGTCCAGCATCGTGAAGCAAAATTTACTAAAAGACTCTAGTTTTGTACCTTAACTAGCGACCTCTTGTTGATGTGCGTGTCACTTGGCCAGTCAGGATAATCAGTTAAGTCTATCCAGTAACCTCTCTTATATTGGTTTGTACTTACCCGATAGTTTGTACTCGCCTGCGTTACTCGTTTAGTTTGTACTCTTCTAGCTGCCTGCACTCGCTTCAGAGCACTAGCAATATACTCTTTGGAGTGAAGAAAAGAAAAACCATCTTGTATTGCTTTTTCGCGATATTTGCATAACCTGATAGTGTATATGTGGATGATATTGGAGGGCCAGGCCCCTATCTGCACATTACCACAAAAATATACTGGAGTGCGAGTTAAGAGAGAAATTGTAAAATAAATTCAGAGAAAAGTAAAGGCACCAAAGGCACAAGAAGAAAACATAGTATCAACATTCGTGGCCCAAGAATGTTGATACTGCTACTGCTACCGGCAGTTATCAGAAATATTGCTGGGAACTTGATTACAATCTCCGCCAAGCATCAGATGAACCAGGCTGCGATGACTGATATGTGGACCATTTGGCTGCTATGAGTAACAGCCTAGTTGAACAGGCAGTCAGTAAGAAAGGCCAGGATGCTCACCTAGTGTGTACTCATTTGATTTACTTACCTAATGTATACTGCGTTCATAACTACTTTTTCATCTGCCTTATAGTACCTGTTCTTCAAACTTAACGTGCTTATTCTTGAAACTGTATATTGAGTTTACTTCACCACCTCTTAGTGTCCTGGGTAAGTGAGCGAATGAACGCTGGAAACCTCCGAGTTATACTTTTAAAAATACAAAAAAAAAACATACTCCGTGAAGCGCAAGGTATTCGAAAATTTCCTAGTATAAAAACTAGCTGGTTCTGAATCCGTACACTGAAATTAGAACCTTGTTAGGCTCGTAGGGGTCAAATAGCTTCCGTTGAATGGGAGGCAAATAGGTTTGACCCAAGGAAGGAGAGGATAGCTCCATTTCGCTAGATCGAGCCCTACATCAGAATCAGAACACACCTTTTGAAAAAAAAGGAAACCTAACAGATGGTGCAGAATAACCCCAGCGAAAAGCCAGGGTACAGTAAATACACAAATACAAATACAGCAAACAAAGTATCCAGCGCTTTTCAGTGCCCTCCCTTCAAGTATCCGAGAAATTACATATTTTGTTTTCAAAGGAAATTCGAAAATTCTTGCAACCAGGTCATGGTTGCGATGATCACTAGGCAGTAATGGCTCGTATGATGTATAATATAAATAAATATTCACATGTTTAAGATAAAAGTAAACTGATAGGTAATCACTAGAAAAATCTTAGAATCACGGCCGAACATGTGAGAATGACCGATTATTTAATGGCAAGTACAAGCATTTTAGGGGCAAATGTAGAAGATTTCAAGCGGAAATTGAATTACTGCTTTCTCTAAGTGCCAAATCAACCTGGCTGTGTGGACCAGCGGGACGCCAAGAGCAACAGCAAAGTTGAAGAGACAGTCAACAAATTAGTACTGACCCGTCGGGTTGCGAGAGTAGAAAAACTCTTGAAAGCATTCATAAGCGTATTACAGGCACATACTGGCTAAAGGCACAGCCGTAGGAGCTCACTGAAAAATATATTTAGTAACTAAAGCAAAATCCATCCCCCCAGAAAAATAAAAATCAAGAGCAACAATCACTGAAGTGGAGGAGAAAATGTGAGGCACTAAATAGCTTGGATGTGTGTCGGCAAAACAAATTCTTTAAATGTAGAGGATTTGAATACCAAAGGGATAACTGAACCGGATGTTATTGGAATAACTAAGGACGAAGTAAAGAAATTTCTGCTGGATACTGAAAAGGGCAATAGAACCAGACGAGATAGCCTTATGGATTTTAGAAAAATATCCAGGAGAATTACACTACCCACCTTGGATTTTTTTTTTTTTTAAGATTTCACAAGGTCATTTGACAGACAGATAGTAGAGGGCACATGTTGTGCCAATACAGTGTATGTAAAAAAAAGTTATAGGGGAAAACCCTTCAAACAATATGCCCATGCCGCTTACGAGGTTGTTAAAAGGTGGTAAAACGTCATTAGTGAAAAGTGGATAAAATACTTGGAGAGCAAAATGCTTCAAACACTCGATAAGTTTTTCATCTGCAAATCCTCGTATATCAGATTTGTTCATTTATTATAACATATTTTTTCAAGAGAAATAGATAAGCAGATTACATTTACGTATATTTCAGGAAAGCTGTTGATGGTTCCCAATAAAATATTATTGCAATTTGTAAATTACAAAACAAAGGAGGAATAGTAAGATATGCTGTTAGAATGGAGGAGACAATGTTCGAAAGAAAAATTTGAATAACGAGAAGAGGAAAAGTGTCTTCATGGAGGTAATGTCACCATTGGGGAGCCACAATGATCAGTACCATACCTGGTAATGTTTTTATTTTATACAGATAACTTGCTCGATGGCTGAATATTTTTTTGGCAAATGTTTTTTGCAATTTTTTTTTCAAAATGTTAGAATTTAATGCATAATATACAATAAAAGTTATTAAGTGTCTAAAAGATGATGTTTAACTTACAAGCATATACCTGTATATATACATACAATTTCATAAATCTCCCCCCCCCCCTCTTTGAAATTTCTTAATTTTTTTTTAAACATTTTTATGTTCAAAAAATTATAATTTACAGAGAAGCCGTTTATAAACAGATCTCTTCATCACCATAAATACCTACGTTTTTTTCACCCCTGACCTTAACAACTAATCTATACCTCATCTTCAACTTAAAATATACACATTGGAATCACACCAATCCTTAAAGATCAAAACTTTTCTTGCTCTCTACACTTTTATATAACCTTAAAGGTAAGCTAAGTACGCTAATGGGCTCATACCTCGTTCATGAGAGTAAATGTCTCTTTTTTTTTAATGTCATTCTTACCTTATAAAATCATATTCTTACTTAAGGTGTCAGAGTGAGAGAGGTATCTAAGAGTTAATAACAAAAAATTATCGTCGGAAAATCATATATAATTTAGGAATACATCAGCTACACTGACAATTGTGAAGTAACTTTCAAATATATGAATGGGGAAATGTTAGTAAAACTACAACGTACATTAAGTCAGAACTGTTAAGTGCAGCGTCTGTATGATGCCCACACCTAAACAAAAATGTCGATTAAATAGAAAAGGAAAGAAAAGCGTTGTGCAGGTTATGGGGATAACGACAATATGTGGAAGATGAGCACGTTCAGGTAAGTGTTTAATCTTCAATAATAGAAACATTTCGCCACGAGTTGTTTCAGTCCTAATGAACTGAAGAAGCCACTGGTACATGTCTACTACAAAAGGGCTCTTAGAGCTAAAAAAGTTATAATGAGAATGCAGGAAACAGTAAAGATTTCCACGCTTGCAGTAGGAGAAAAAGAGGAGATATGATAACTCCATATAATCTCATTAAAGGATATGGTATGAAAAATTAGATGATGATTTCATAGCATCTTTCCCCTCAAGGGACGTTCCTTGATGCTGGTGAGAGGCTCTTGATCTAGGGAATTGGATCTGTGCTCGTTTCCTGAATTGAATCTGATTAACTTCCATCCCCCCATATGCGCTGTATAATCCTGTGGGTTTAGTGCTCCCCCGTGATTATAATAATAATAATAAATCATAGCATCTTCAACAGTGAAAACAAGAAGCCGCAGTTGAGAAGAAATAGTCGAAGGGAAACTGCTAGAAAATTTAGCTTTGCAAACAGAGGGGGAGAAATCACTGATGATTTTAAAAATGATGCATATGCTTTAGCCACAGGAAAATTACAAATAGTGTGGAGAAATAATTACCGACGAAGGGATATCACGAGCATAGCCTTGCTTCTATAGCTAGTAATAGGAATTAAGAGGTAATTACACACACTTATGTTTCTTTCTCTTTCTTTTTCTTTCTTTCTTTTTTTCTCCTTTCTCTTTCTTTCCTTTTTTTCCCTTTCTCTTTTTCTTTCTTTTCCTCTTTTCTTTCTCTTTCCTTTTTTTCTTTTTCTTTCTCTCTTTCTTTCTCTTTCTTTCTCTTTCTCTTTTTCTCTCTTCTTTCTCTTTCTTTTTCTTTCTTTCTTTCTCTCTTTCTCTTCTTCTCTTTCTCTTTCTTTTCTTCTTTCTTTCTCCTTTCTCTTTCTTTCTCTTTCTCTCTTTTTCTTTCTTTCTCTTTCTTTCTCTTTCTGTCTTTCTCTTTTTTTTTTTTACACAGGGTTTGACAAGGTTAAGGATCCCTAGCTTTATTTGACAGCTATATTACGGGTTTTAAGGGATTCCAACTTTATTGGCAAGCTAAGAGCTGTTACCTACATCAGCTCATTTGAAAGCATTTTTATTATTGTGAGACATACAAGTACGGGACAGGATGAAGTTGGAGCCATCTGTGGGCCAGCATTTTCATTTGATCAACTGACTTTATCTCGTTTCATCATTATGCTGTACGAAGTGTTCCATACTCGAGTCATCCTGAGTAATGTATGATCTCAGATGGAGTGATGTTCTGGAGAAGGGTACAGCCAGAGTGAAGTTGCTGCTTTCCCGCCCGTCTTGTGGCATAAAAGCTTGTTTCACGCTGTCCTCGAAGTGGATCCAAGTGTGGTATTTGACAATATTGGCCTTGTACATAACAGTAAAAGGGCCCCCCACATCCCTCCTATGTTGAAGGCTCTGCTGAAATGACAGATCTATCCAGGATGGGTCCAGCGAGAGATGAGACGTCTTTCTCTGTTCTCTACTCTGTTTAAGCAGTCGCAGATGAGAGGGGGGCAGGCAAACCAAGAAAGTGGAGCATACTCAAGGTGTGAGCGTACTTGTGCCTCTTACAGGATCTTTGCAACCCCTACTGTCAAGCAGAAGCGAGATAACGGCGAAGTTTCTGTAAGCTTCCTGGCTGCCTTGTTTGCAAGATTTACAAACATGGTTTCTTCATGGTTAGTTTGGAGTCAAATTTCACCCCAAGGATATCCCAAATTCTTCTCCAGGTGCCAACATCCTCCCATTCATCCTTACTACTGCACCAGCATTACCATCATGGTGCCTAGAGACGATCATCATTTGCGTTTTTCTCAGGTGCAAATGTTACTTGCCATCTATTTCCCCAAGCTGATATAGCTCTCAGCTGGTGATTGATGTAGCTTAGAGCAGCTGGCATTTCCTTCTCTTGGATAAGTGAATGTCAGTGTACAGTCGTCTGCATATCATGTGATTCTGGATAGATGAAGAAGGTCGTTGAAGTAGACATTCCATAACAGTGGACCCAGCACGCTTCCTTGTGGAACGCTTGCCCCAATAGGAATGCCTTGCTGATTCCGTTTCCATTGAGGACTACACTTTGAGATCTACCATGAAGTAATCACGAGGAGACATAGCGTAGAGCCTGCAATTCCCAGTGCTTGAAGTTTTGCTAAGAGGCCCTGGTGCCACACCCGGTCGAAAGCGCCAGCAATGTCCAGTGCTACCACACCGCTGACTTTGGATTCATCCATGATTGGTGCCACTTAAAGGGAGAGGTTTAACAACCAGATCAGCAGCAGAGTAACCTTTCCTGAAGCCATATTGACGATCACAAAGTAGTGAGTGGTAGTCAAAAAAATCTGTCATTTGTTTTGAGAGTGTACAGAGATCCTTTACTGCACGTATAAGTTCTGTCAAGCACCTTAACTACTGGGAACGCTTGGAAGCACTTGACCTGTACTCGTTGGAACGCAGGAGGGAGAGATATATCATAATCTACACTTGGAAAATCTTGGAAGGAATGGTCCCAAATCTGCACACAGAAATCACTCCCTACGAAAGTAAAAGACTGGGCAGGCGATGCAAAATGCCGCCAATAAAAAGTAGGGGCGCCATTGGTACACTAAGAGAAAACACCATAAGTGTCCGGGGCCCAAGACTGTTCAACAGCCTCCCATCAAGCATTAGGGGAATTGCAAATAAACCCCTGGCTGCCTTCAAGAGGGAGCTGGACAGATACCTAAAGTCAGTGCCGGATCAGCCGGGCTGTGGCTCGTACGTCGGACTGCGTGCGGCCAGCAGTAACAGCCTAGTTGATCAGGCCCTGATCCATCGGGAGGCCTGGTCATGGACCGGGCCGCGGGGGCGTTGATCCCCGGAATAACCTCCAGGTAACCTCCAGGTAACCTCAAGGATCTTACCAGTGATTGACAGGAGTGACACTGGTCTGTAGTTGCTGATTTCTGCTCTGCTCTTCTTTTTGTGAACAGGGACTACATTTGCCTCTTTCCATGGAGAGGGCCATTTACACTGTACTACGCAGTGCTGAAAGATGCGAGTTAGAGGTGCTGCTAGCTGGTCTGCACATCTCAACAATCTTGGGCTCAACTTGTCTGGGCCCACAGCCTTTTCTTGGTCAAGTGATTTAAGAAGGAAATGCACCTCCTCCTGCCTTATTGTCACCACTGACAGTTTTGACACAGTTCTTGCAGCTAGCCAAGGAGGGTCCCTTGCTGGATCAGGAACTTGCATTTTGGTAGCAAAGTGTTCAGCAAAGAGGTCCGCCTTCTCTTGACTACTAGTAGAGGTGGTCCCATCCTGTCGATTTAGAGGTGGAATAAGTTCATCAGGCAGATAACCTTGTCTGTCCTTGACCAGGGACCACCAGGTTTTGGAGCCTACCCTACCTGATGCTAACTTTCTTTTAGTGTCCACCTCCCATTTAGCAATGGCCCACTTTTGAACATCACCCATATGCCTACAGGTTTGCATGTGCAAGTTCCTGTTATAGGTGGTAGGATCTCTCTTATACCTTCGCCATGCTTTGTACTTAGCAGTAGCAGCCTCTCTACAACGAAAGCCAAACCAAGGCTGATCTGTAGGCCTTCTCTCTCTTTCTTTCTCTTTCTTTCTCTCTTTCTCTCTTTCTCTCTTTCTCTCTCTCTCTCTCCTTCTCTCTCTCTCTCTCTCTCTCTCTCTTTCTTTCTCTTTCTCTCTTTCTCTCTTTCTTTCTTTCTTTCTTTCTCTTTCTTTCTCTCTCTTTCTCTTTCTTTCTCTTTTTTTTTTACACAGGGTCCCTAACTTTATTGACAAGCTATTTACAGGTTAAGGATTCCTAACTTTATTGGCAAGCTAAGAGCTGTTACCTACATCAGCTCATTTGAAAGCATTTTTATTGTTATGAGACATACAAGTAGGGAACAGGATGAAGTTGGAGCCATCTGTGGGCCAGCATTTTCATTTGATCAACTGACTTTATCTCGTTGACATCATTATGCTGTACAAATATGTTCCGTACTCGAGTCATCCTGGGTATGTATGATCTCAGATGGAGTGATGTTCTGGAGAAGGGTACAGCCAGAGTGAAGTTGCTGCTTTCTGCCCGTCTTGTGGCATAAAAGCTCGTTTCATGCTGTCCTCGAAGTGGATCTCTTTCTCTCTTTCTCTTTCTCTCTCTTTCTCTTTCTTTCTTTCTCGCTTTTTCTTTTTATCTTTCTCTCTTTTTCTTTCTCTCTTTATCTCTCTTTCTCGCTTTTTCTTTCTCGCTTTTTCTTTCTCTCTTTTTCTCTATCTTTCTCTTTTTCTCTATCTTTCTCTTTTTCTTTCTTTCTCTTTCTCTTTTTCTTTTTCTTTTTCTTTTTCTTTCTTTCTTTCTCTCTCTCTTTCTCGCTTTTTCTTTCTCTTTCTTTTTCTTTCTCTCCCCCCCCAAACTCTTCCTTTATCGTTCTCCCTTCCCCCATCTTTTCGCACAGCCTCTCTCTTCCACTATTAATTTATCCATCTCCCTCCCCTCCCTCTTTCAATTACCTGTCTCACTCTTTCGCCCTCGATCCACTTTATTTCCTCTTATCTCTCCTCTCCGCTCTTCCTCCCGCTCTCTCTCCCCTCCAGCTCTCTCTCTTCTTCCCTCTCTCCCTCCCGTTCTGTCATTCCCACCTGCTCTCCCTCCTGCTCTCTCTCGGCTCTCTTCATCCTGCTCTCCTCCCCTTACCTTCTCTTTCCCCTTTCTTTTTTCCTGTTCTCCGAATACTGCCTCTCTTCCGATTCGCACCTCACAGCTCTGACAAAAAGCGAGGTCGTGCATAAGAGTAGTAACAATGCCCATATCATCGAGATATCAGAGCGGAGCAAACCCCAAACACTTTTTGTAAGCGATTTTGTGACACCATCTGTCCGTTTGGTGTTGCTGCCACTGATAGCGAGATAGTCAGAGTGAGGATGGGTGATGGTTAGAGAGGGAATGAGGAAACCTAGCTCTTAGGGGAGAGGGGGGAAAAATGGAGTTTGGAGAGGGGAGAAGGTAAAGGGCGGTGGTTGGGGACAGCTGGGGTTGAATAGGGAAGGGGGTTCCCCCTCCAGGGAAGGTTCCTTGATGCCGGTGAGGGGTTCTTAATCTGAGAAATTGGAAATGTGCTCCTCTACCTCTGATCGAATCTGTATGCCTCCCATTCCCAAAGGTGCTGTAAGAACCCTACGGTTTTAGTGCTCCTCCATGAATATAATAGGAAAGACAGAATGTTCAGGGTTGGCGAGTACAGGAAGAGAAGGCTGTGGGTGGTGGGTGGTCTAGGTGGGGACTGTTGCTTGGATTGCACTTGTCAGTTGTGTGTTGTTGTGGTTGCAGTGGCAAAGGGTTTTACTTATTTTTCACAAAGGTATTTTGGCCTCGTTGTTTTAAGAGATATTTTTGTTTGTGCTGTAGCTGTGATTAAGATTTTCGTGAAATTGCTTGATAAAGGGTCATAAAAATGAACAATTATTTTATATTTCTGTGGATGGTATTAATCACATTTGCTTATTTTGCAAGTATTTAAAATTTCCAGCTTAATTTCTAATTTCGGCTAGTGTTTCTTTTGGACTATTCTCTTCGCTGTTTAATAAAAAAACATAGTCAGAGTTTTGCCGGTAAACTTCTAGAATATGATTGTTAGATATCAGCTGATTGGTTTGCTGTTCAAATTTGCAAGACAGTGTGATATTGTTGCTGAAACTGTCATTCATGAGAACCCATACAGTGTTTCTAATTTCATGAAAACATAACATGTTTCTTCCGCAGAATGAACCCACAAAGGTATCCCCGTATTCCATAAGCCCAGCCTCCTGCTCCTCAGTGTACGCAAGAGGAATAGTGAAGGGCGGTCACAAAATTCTAATGCAGTAAAATATATACATGTATGTGTGTATACAATGTATCCATGTATACGTATGTGTGCATGTATATACCGATAAATACATATGGATATGTATGTGTGCCTATGTATAGTATGCATATATGTGCATATGCCGTTGTTTGCTATGTATTCGTGTGCTTGTATGTGAACACAAGGATGCTTGGGTGTATTTGTACGCTCATATATGCATGTACGGTGTGTGTGTGTGTGTGTGTGTGTGTGTGTGTGTGTGTGTGTGTGTCTTTTCGTGTGCATGTGTGTAGGTGTGAGAGTGATGAATTGAGACCAGAGCTGAACCAGTCAGACTGGAATAAACTATCATTCTGCGGTACTTGCCGGACGACTCCCGTAGACTTACGTGACTCGGATTATTATTATTATTATTATTATTATTATTATTATTATTATTATAATCAAGGGGGAAGCGCTAAACTCAGAGGATTATACAGCGCCTGGGGGGGGGATGTGGAAGGCATTCAGGCTTAATTCGGGGAACTGGAGCACAGATCCAATTCCCTAAATCAAGAGCCCCTCACCATCATCAAGGAACCTTCCTTGAGGGGATGCGACTCAGAGAGACTCCTATGTGCGGGTTATTAGTGTATTGTTTTAGGTGTTTATTCTCTTGATATAACGGAAACCAACATTCTGTAAACTTCACGAATCACTCGCTAGCTGTTTTCTTATGGAAGGACACAATGTAGACCAGATCATTGAAGTATTTAAGATTTAGTTTAAGCTTTAATAATTGTAGTAGATGTTAGATAAAACTTAATATTTTGTAAAATAACAAAGGAAATTTCGTAAAAATAATTATATAGTAATTCTGGAAATTTATATGCATATAATAAATATAAATTGCAAGGTACAAAACCATGAAAATCTTCGTCTAAATAAGACAATAATTTTCGAATTGTTTGCAGTTGACTATGAGAGGCATAATACGGATATCGAACAGAATCCAAAGTTATTTAACAATGTTAGTATATTGGCAAATTTTGACCTATATAGTATTAGCCATTGTTTATTGTAGCCATTCAAATGAGTTGATAAATTAGATACATCTGCAACGCTTGGGTATCTTTATTTTGGAAACATTTCGCCATAGTGACTTCATCAGTCCAGTACAAAGAAGAATGGTGAAGATCTTCACTGTCTTTGTACTGGACTGATGAAGCCACTTTATGACTAAACGTTTTCACAATACACTCAAATGTTGCACGTGTCTAATTTATCATCTTGTCGTTTCTCTGAACCATTTATCTTTATTCAAATGAGACACAGCAAAGATATTTTATGGAAAATACTATAGCACCATTTTAAAAATAAAAGGCAAATTGGCATCTACAATCTCCAGTAACAATACCATGATTCTCTTAGACAGGATACACCAGTGTTGAAATTTAAGTACAGCAGTAGATGATATCTCAAGTTATTGTACGTTGTTACATTGGCCATATTGCACCTACGGATATATACCAATAGTGGTATGTTTTTTTTCCTAGTAATAGATCAAATGAGGCTTTCTTTAATTGTAAACAAAAGCTTTGGAAGAAAACAAGGCATCCGGTGCAAGGTATCAGTTATACCTCCTGGGGATATCTAATTAATAATGCAATTATTATTAGAACTTTAATTGTGAATCTGTGTGGAAATTTTATATCGTTATTTTGGCTGTTTTGTGATCTCGGATATAAGTATTTTAGAGATAATTGGGGTAATTTTGCGAGTATGTTGGATGGTGTCACCTGTTTGAAATACTTGGTAAAAAGCAACTGTGTTCAAAGTCAGTGACTTGATAAAACTTCCCTGAAAGGTAATATCCTATTGTAAACAAAGGTCTACTCTATACATAGTGCCTTTTTTATAGTATTTGGCAGCAATTTTTGCTATTCAACTTTAAATGCTGAAATTAATTTTTAATACCATCATTTTCACAAAACATCATTCGAAAGAATGTTGCATATGTCTTCCCCTACTGCTCAAAATCATATTTCTCATTGCTATTACATATTAAATAAATGTATCGAATATTGTGTAATCTGTTCGGTAGTTTACAGGGGAAGTCAATCATATGATATTACCAGGTTATGTTAACACGTGCCGCTGTTAAATGTGTTACACTACAACATCATTTACACTCACTAATTTTGTTGCAATGGCCGAATAATGGCTTTTTTAAGCACCATTATCTAATGGAAATTTTTATGAATGTATTTATATACTTTTTTGTTTTAATGCGATGCGTTTTAAATTTTTATAGCATTGCCTCGTGTTTAGGCTGCATTATTTTTTTAGCCCTGCGGATATTTAACTTTTTTTTTCATTGTGATGCAGCTGTAGCCACACCCACAGTGCTGCCATACCCACAGCGCTATAACACCCACAGTGCTACCACACCCCACAGTGTTAACTACACCCGTGGTTTTTGCCACGTATCGTATTTCCAGTAGTCATCACTGGAAAAATAGCGAAGCATGTGTATGTACGTGTGTGTGAAGGGGGAGAGCTCTTGAGAGTACAGGAAGTCTGTGGGTTATCAAAACAACAGTATTAGGGTGATACGTGGCTTGGGGAGTGAATCTGCTTTGAGCCGAGGAATGGGAGGGTAGCTTCAGTTGAATGGATCAAGTGCCCTTCAACATCAAAGGCAACCCTCTCGAAGGGCTGCCTGTAACGTTACCCGTATGTTACTTGTAATCGCTTCCGAAGGTCACCGTCCTCGTGACCCGGTCTCAGACCTGGCCTAATGGTTGCTGGCCTCTTCCATCAGACTGTTGGTGCCAGTAGTCCGAAGTATTCACCACAACCATACTGATCATGAACCTATTTGCAGAATTTGCCTAGTTACCTCTTTAAGACAGCCAGGGGTATGTTAGTAATTTTCCCTTATGCATGACGGGAGGGTGTTGAAGAGTTGTGGTTCTTTACACAAATTGAGTTCTGTGTACTCATCGCTTCTCTACTGTTCATCAAGGGTATCTTTCACCGTTTGTCAAGCCTTTTGTGTTCATATGTAGTAATTTCGGTGTACAGATTTCGGACCAAACCCCCTCCAAAATCTTCCAAATGTAGATTTTCATGTATCTTCTTGCCTATGTTCTTTGGAGTACAGTTCGAGGGTCTCCAAGCGCTCCCAGTAATTTAGGCGCTTGACTTAGTTGATACGAGCAGTGAAGATTCTCCCTGCATTTTCCAGTTCTGCAATTTCACCTTTGAAGGGGGCCGTTGGAACACAGCAATATTCCAACCTAGAGTTAGAACGAGTGACTTGAATAGTATCATTGGCTCTGCATCCGGCCTATCATTTTCCTTTCAGTTGCGATAATGACGTTGTTGTGCTCCTTGACCATGAGGTCATGTGACAGTAAACAAATACTGGAAAACGGTCTTTTTTTTTTTTTTACCTAATGGGGAGATTGTACCCACACAGCTACCCATCCAGTTCCTGGCCACACCCACAGTACTTGAGCTGACTGGGCAAGCGAGGTACGCATCATGCACGGTGCCATGCCAGTGCCAACGTCCTTGACCTGCTGCATAAGAGTGCCAAACGGTTGACATTGACAGGAAGGGATCATCTCTCTGCATTATTGATTTAAATGTTGCGATACGTCACGTTACGTCTCTTAAGGCTGTCGCTACCATGATAACAGTAGACCCTGGGTCCCCTCCATGGGACCGTGGAGACCAAGATATGGTAGTAAACGAGTCACTTGGGACCATGATATGGTATCAGTAAAAAAAAAACGAAAAACGTCAAATTATTGATGCTAATGGTGGCTATGGGTAAGAAATAAATAATTATTACTTCTCACCCATAATTTGCAGGTGCTCCTGTTCCCCATACTGTGTAGCTGGTGACGTGCCGCTGATTATGATAAACATTTTAAGTTTGCCCTCGCCTTAGTCCTTTCCGCCTTTGGTAGGTTTTATTTTTTTTTA
>NC_069437.1:29608589-29796089 GCF_026875155.1 Cherax quadricarinatus
TTATCCAAATCTACTTGTACCATCCAGTACTTTCTTTCCCTTATACTTGATTTATATGTTTTGAACTCTACTAGGACCTCTGGTCTTTGTGCCTCAAACACATAATACACGTAAATATTGCAAACTACTACTTGCGTTCATTTTACATTTAATTTTGCTTTTCGGTTTTTCTTGATAGGTTTTATTCGTGTAATATTTACTTTAGGGATTTAAAAGGATTGGTCTGAGACTAGGCTTGGAGGTCGCTATAATATGAAGACAAGCATTTTATGCTTAGTTTTAGGAACATTCGTAACATTACAGCTGTGGCATTTGTATTCGTAGACCTTGGAACACTGTTGTTCAACTATTATATCGTTAAACTTGAAGAGTCGTTGAATTGTGTATGAAAGCTTGTATATCCAAACTTAGTTAAAAGGAGTTTGAGCTGAAGGATGTAATTTCTGTAGATTTACCTGTGTAGGAATCTGTAAAGCATGACTCACGAAATCGTAATATCACGATTGCAAATAAATCCCGGAACACGTTTGGTTAGACCCCATGGCGAGTGAGCCGTCAGCCAGCCGGCCGAATGGCTGACGCACTGGCCTGCAGTTTTAAGACTCACTCGCCATGGGTTCTAGCCTCGCTCGTTCCGTGGTTAATCTGTTACACTTGTGAAAATCATTACGACAAGAATTATGTCTACTAAATTGAAATCATGGAGACCTGGATATTGTGAGCATGTATGGAAAGCTCTGCTAGTTTATGCGGTTATCAAATTTCCTTTAAACTGATGAAGTGTAAACGATGAGATTTAATAATTAAGCCATTGAACGTTGATTTACGATACCCTGGAGTTTTAAAAATTAATATCCAGACTGTCAAGCAATGGCAGTGTGCTATTTGTCTCTACTTGATACATTAATTCAATATTTGAATGTTTTCAACTTAAATATTGCAAAAACAAGAGTATATGATCTGATATAAATACTAAAAGAATGGTAACATGACTACGGTATACCAAACGCTTACTGTGTCATAGGGAAAATTATGAGGACATTTAATATAATAGAAGCCATGCTAATGTTAGGTCTCTTTAAAAATACTTATGCTCTAGTTTAAAGTAATGCTCTGTTATTACGTCTGTCAAAGCAAATGAGATATCTGAGCTAGGAAATATGCAGAGATGTGTTACTGCTTGCATATCTGGATAGAGGGTTGGAACTATTGAGACTGCAGCAACACACAACATGTATGTTGTAAAACAGTTAGAGCAGTATATTGAGCTCATAATCTGTGCATGAAGAATACTCGAAATCCAGGTGCCTAATCTGCCAGTTTAAAAAAAAAACTAAATTAGGTATACCTGAAAAGATACTTTTCTTTCTTCCTCTAGCTTCGTTATTGTTTTGATCATAACTCGAGAACGCTTCATCACACCACGTTCAGTTTTTCAACTCTAGTGTACGGTACCGAGGACCAAATTCTTCGAACAATTGGTATGTTAACATGCAAATTTGTTAATGTAGTAGCATGATTAAAATAACTTTGAATCATTGGAATCTATTCCACAACTGGAGATTGGCTTCAAATATTTAATACTTGTGTGGATTCCTGAACGCAAGGTTATTATTGGGTGGTTAAAGTCCCAGTTTACTAGTTTTATTGCATAAAGTGATATTCATTTACATTCAGTAACTGAAGAATGTTACTTGTTGCTCTGTCGCGGCTATCACTCGACTGAGATTCTTATCTTCGTTGTTACATATTCACGTTGTTAAACAATTCGGTAACCTTTTTTGTCTCCTGTACATTCTTCTACGCTCTCTTTCTATATTTGTTCTTGGTGTTCTCAATGGTACATATTTAATACAGACCGTGTATGCTGTGTTCAGCTTTTCTAGGCCGTGGTGAGGAGACTGTTCGAGGTTCAACACCCTTGTGGCCCGGTCCCAGACCAGGCCTCCCGGTGCATGGCCTCATTAACCAGGCTGTTTATGCTAGCCGCTCGAAGTCCAACATAAACACCACAGCCCGACTCATCAGGGACTAACCTGAGAAACTTGTTCACTCTCTTGGTCGCCTTCACACTTCTTGAATTTTCCATCACTGTACTCATTGCAGCCCTACTTTTTATTGGGGGTGTTTTGCACTGTGCTAATCCGCTTTCATGAGGAATGATTTGTGTGTTAAGGTTTGGGATCAATCCCTCTAGAAATTTTCAGGTGTAGTTTATAATGCATCTCGCCTACGTTTCAAGAAGACAGATCAAGGGACATGAAGCATTCCCAATAATTTAGGTGCTTTACTGAATCTATACGGATAGTGAAGGTTCTCTGCACATTCTCCAGGTCTACAATTTCGCCTGCCTTGAATGAAGCTGTTAAAGTATATCAGTAATCCATCGTGGAGAGAACAAGATACTTAGAGTATCGTCACTAGCTTGGCATCTCATGTTTTGAAAGTTTAAGTTATCCAGCCTATCATTTTCCTGTGGTTGTGATGGTAATACTGTTATAAACCTTGAAGGTGAGAGCTAACATGATCACACGAAGGTCTCCCTTGTTTCCCCAGCCTTCCTTGTTACCTTTTTCCCAGTCTCCTTTGTTGCTTGTTTCCCCCCAGTCTCTGTTAAGCGATTCGAGTTTGTTATATACTCTGTTCCTATCTTTGTTTCCTCAATCTTTCCATAACTTAGTAATTGAAACTTGTTCTCACTAAACATCAAATTGTTGCCAGTGGCTCACTAGAATTTTTTTTTTTTTTTTTTTTTTTAATAAGCTTGAAGGTTTGCCGTGTCCTCAGTAGATGCCATCCACAGGCAGATTTTAGCATCTTTTGCAGAGGATGAAATGTTGCTATAATTTATATCTGTCGAATACTACAGTGAGGAAGAGAACAAGGGCCCGTTTCTATGTCTTTGTGAACAGATGTTTTTAACTAACGACGGCCTCTGATTTCACTCTTTTCACTATTACATTTTGGGTTCTATTCGTTGGAAAATTAGATATCCATCAGCCCATTTTTCCATATATTCCACTTGCACTCATTTCGTGATCTATTACACCATGATCACATTTGTAAAAGGCATTTGTAGTAATTAAACTGCTTCTGCATTTTGCTTGTCTTCCACAGCATCTAAGCGCTATCGATCTATAATAATGTTAATTCGGAATTTTACTGAAAATTAAAAAAAAAAAAAAAAAAAAAAAAAAAAAAAATAGGAATCGGATCAGTTACTGGAGATTTCTTGTGATTGGCTTCAAACCCTAAACGCTGGTGTCTTAATTGGAAGTGCCGCATTTCGCGGGTTATTAGACATTTTTTCCATGAAATGTCTCCAAAAATACACCCTGCGTCCTATAAACTGAAGGTCAATGACGGAAGCTATAAGTTTGGGGTGTGGGATGGGCTGTAGCTCTTCCAGTTGTGTCCGATGCAGAGCCATTGAAACAAAAACAAATCCAGCGTTTCAAAATTACAGTAAATTAATGACGTTTTGAGACAAG
This sequence comes from Cherax quadricarinatus, assembly GCF_026875155.1. Taxonomy (NCBI): domain Eukaryota; kingdom Metazoa; phylum Arthropoda; class Malacostraca; order Decapoda; family Parastacidae; genus Cherax; species Cherax quadricarinatus. Next base: position 29,612,081 of record NC_069437.1, read on the forward strand.
CTATTTATGAAATACGGATACTGTACTGGGATAGTGACAGAAAACGAAATTCCTCCTTAACACCTTTCTTATTTCTTAAACTGCCGAAGTCACAAAGCAGAGTCATTTATGGTAGGCACTTTAAAACAATGCTACCGTATACTACGCTATCGTTAGCACATGCTGGGTACTGTTAATCATATTTACCGTATGTTATGGTACAACAGCTGAAGAAGCCATTTTTGTTTATACCGATAGTAACTAACAAAGACGCATCACAGACCGGGCCGCGGGGGCGTTGACCCCCGAAACTCTCTCCAGGTAAACTCCAGGTAAACTCTGAGAGCCTCGCAATATAGAGTTGCACACACAGCAACAACTCAGCCACCAGCGACTGTTTCAACAGTTCAAATTGAGACATCATCGGGGTGTTGAGGTGAGCACTAGTCCTATCCTATGTTTTGACCTACCCATAAATCAAACGTAACCTTATTTCTGCATGTAAAATTACCATAGGTTTCAGTGAAGTAAATATTACTTGGTATTAGGCACTCTCAACTTTATTTCTGATTTTTACCTTTTAAATTGGGATGCGTCTAATGCATCGCATCATCTTATAAGCCGCGGTAATTCTGTATTAATTTTGTGCTGTGTGGGGGCCAATTTGTTGTTTTTATGTTATTAAATTGATATTCTGAAAAAAATATTTTTATTTTTAGAGTTTTTAAATCTAATGAGGATAGACTTTCCCATTTTAAGGATATATGTCCCCATGAGATACCATTAGAATGCCTCCTTAATTTATCTTCAAAGCTGGAGTTAGATTTGGCTAGTGTATGTCCTAATTTGCCATTTTTAATTAAGGAATTGATATTAATTTTCATATGATGACTTGTGAATGTTTCTTCTGATTAGCTACAAATCTTCAATGCTAATATTTAACTGCATTACAGACTTATGCCGCACTCCGCACTATTCCAATCGCCTGCCTCCAGATAATCGAGATACTGGGGTTAGGCAGTACGGAGATACCTTTCTCGAATCGTGCAGCGACCGAAATGCATCTACTTGGAGTATGAGATACTGTATATAGCAGGAGTGGCCAAGTTATACCTTGGGGCGGTTCGTTTGCTCATTCAATGCGGCTCACTAGACTACATCCAAGTTCACTTCCTGTTCTGGATATTGTCTGGCTGAGCCACTCTGAATGAACAAAGGGGTGCATGAGGCTCGCAATGTACAGCATTGCCATGCCTGGCATATATATTGTTCAGTAAGCCCAGTGATAAGCATCCGTGATCGTCAACTGTTGAACCATCTACTAAAGAGATAAGAAATAGTGAGGCTAGTAAGAAGGAAGTTTTCAAGAGGAAAATTGGCATGTTGATGTAGAAGGTGCTTATTCAGCTATTTTTTCATTAGTATGTAGACATTCAGGTTGCAAGAAACAATAACTAGCTGACCAGGCAGTCCCCAGGGTTGTGGGCATCTCTCTACCCGTCACAGGTATGTCACAGGTAATGAAAAGTCTCTAAAGCGCGGCTAAAAAAGAGAGAGAAATGGGAAAAAACGGACAAAATAACTTTTGACAAAGATAAAATATTAGGCGTTTGTCCTTTTTTTCAGTTTTGTATCGTGTAGTGTTTTGCTTTCTATTCTGTTTGTTTACAAAATAAAAAAGCAGGGAGGCAAACAAGGGCGTAGCTACTGTACTCAACTTATATTTGATTCGTGTCCATTCCTGTGTTCCTTTCCCACCTGGCTCTTCTTCACCCCTCTCTTGCCTCCCTGTTTATCTCTCTCTCTCTCTCTCTCTCTCTCTCTCTCTCTCTTATTTCCTTTGTTCTTTCCCTTCACATTACCATCCCTTCCAATTTCTTTCCAATCCTACATCCATCCCATTTTCCTCCTTTCATTCTCTCCTTCTTTCCCATCCCTTATTCACCCTCCTATCTCTTCCCTCTACCTTTCCCCCCCATCAACTTTTCCCTCATCTCTTCTACCCTTCCCTTTCCTTTGTCCTTTCCCTTCTCTTCCTCCCTTCACCTACTATCCCCTTTTACCTATGGGTCCCCTTTCCAATCTTCTGTGCCACCACCAAAAAAAAATGTATAACCAATTGTTGAAACTTGTATGTAAAGTAAAAAACTTTATATATTATTAATGTTTTTAAGTCAGGTAGGGGGCGGTCTTTGTAAACATTTTCTAAAAAATATATATATTTTTTTAAATATTTGTGGCGACAAGGGGTTGGGAGGGGAGAGGGGTTGGGAGAGGAGAGGAGAGGGGTTGGGAGAGGAGAGGAGAGGGGTTGGGAGAGGAGAGGGGTTGGGTGGGGAGAGGGGTTGGGTGGGGAGAGGGGTTGGGTGGGGAGAGGTGGGGACTTCTTTATATTCTTACAAAGTTTATAAAAAGAGAGCTTGAAGCTTACAGGTGGAGTAGGGCGGCATGATTCCCGTAAATTATGAAGGAAAAGTTGGAGCTGGTGTAGACAGGTGGTGTTGTGAAGAGGCCGCTGATCCTGGCGAAATTATAATGCACGCAGTTTGTGTTGGAGAACCCTCCCCCCTCCTTCCCTTCCCTCCCCTTCCCTACTACCCCCCTCCCTTTCCAGCCTCCCCTTAGTTCCATACTCCGGCTCCCCCCAACCCCATCCCTCCACTGCCTCCTCCTTGTCCCCTTTTTTGCTGCTATCTCTCTACAACCAGCCAAGGATGACGTTGATGTAATAATAATATTAATAATCATCTTTATTTCTACAAGTACATGAAACAACTTATACAGACAGTTGACATCAGTGACATACTGTGTAGAAAGCTCCTGGTTATGCAGAGCATTTCGGGCAACTTAGTTTAATTTTGTCCCCAGGATGCGACCCACACCAGTCGTCTAACACCCAGGTACCGACTTACTGCCAGGTGAACAAGGACAGCAGGTGCCTTAAGGAAATACGCCCAATGTTTCCATCCGTACCGGAGATCGAAGCACGGACTTCAGTGAGCTGAGTGCGCTACCAATCGAGTTATGGACAGTGGCTGGTCACTTGTTTTGGCTGGTATGTTGTGGTGGGGTGTTTACTTACAGGATGCATGGCCATGGGTCCCCACACCTACACCCACCTGGAGTGTGTTCTGAGGGCCGGTGCCCACGCGACCCAGTCCCAGACTAGGCTTCCTAATTGGTCAGGGACTGATCGACTAAGCTGTTACTGCTGGCCGTAGTCAAGCCAACTTATGAACCACAGCCCGGCTCATCAGGAACTGACTTGAGAAGCCTGTCCAGTTCCCTCTTGAAGATAGCAAGGTATCTGTTGGCAATCCCCTTTATGTATGGTGGTAGGCTGTTGATTAGCCTTGGGCCTCTTACACTTGTTAGGTTGTCTCTGTATACTCATGTCACCCTTGCTTTTTATTGGGGGGTATCTGGCACCGTTCACCGAACCTCTTGCTTTCGATGGGAATGACTGTGTAGATTTGAAACTAATACCTCGATGAATTTCCAGCTATAAACTACGGCGCATCTTTCTCACCTTCGTTACAAGTACAGGCCAAGGGACTTAAAACGTTACCAGTGATTTAGGCGTTTGAATTTATACGTTTGGTGAAGGTTTCTGTACATTCTCTGTACGCTGCCCAAATGTACTTTTACCTTTCTTAGGACCTTTAGGCTATTTTGTGTATACATATCTTGAGTTATCGTTCATCTGATAAGAGATACTCGATTAACTGTTTTTATGGCAAAAATTATTCTCTCTCTCTCTCTCTCTCTCTCTCTCTCTCTCTCTCTCTCTCTCTCTCTCTCTCTCTCTCTCTCCCATAACCCTGCGTTGTGCCATTCCCCCGACCATCCAGATTGTTGGATCTTACAGCCCGCACAGCCCTGCATAGCCACGACAACATACCTTTTGAAAAGTCCTTCCAAAGTTCCCTCTCAAGTGTGCCCACTCACGCGAGCTGCAGCGTCTCCGACGAGATGGTAGTGGCTTGAAGTCCAAGATGCCCACACAAACCAGCTGGTTGAGTCCCAGTATGTATATATATATATATATTATATATATATATATATATATATATATATATATATATATATATATATATATAATATACACGTACAGTTTCTCTGACACACACACACACACCCTCACTCTCCTCTCTCACACTCCTCTTTTTTTTACACAGGGTTTGACAAGGTTAGGTTAAGGATCCCTAACTTTGTATGTGTCTGTCTGTCTGTCTCTCTCTCTCTCTCTCTCTCTCTCTCTCTCTCTCTCTCTCTCTCTCTCTCTCTCTCTCTCTCTCTCTCTCTCTCTCTCTCTCTCTCTCTCTCTCGCTTACTGACTGACTTGTTGTTTGGTACCGCCTTCAAGACGTCCCAGACTCCCACACATTGGTCACTAGCGTCTTGAATGATCACGCTCGAATTAAGTCCCAACAGAGACAAGCTCAAGTAAGTTCTTCGTAATTAGTCACAGCTGTAACACCATATCTTTCAGCACTTCCCATTTTTGCAGTCATATTTTTTTCCTTTGTGTTCCTCTTTCCTTCCCGTACCTCCATTCGTTGATGCTTTTCGAAGTTCCACGGTTTCATATTATTCCCGTTAGGGTTAAGTTTTAATTAAAAAATAAGTCAAAGAAGTCGTCATCTTTCTTGGCCATCTGCTATCGTTTGAGCTGAAATTCCTTAATTAATGCACATTTCATTAGGCGTTCGCTTTTATGATTGGAAACTGTTGCGAGAGGTTGTATAGCAAGCGAGGGAGAGAGGAGGGAAGCAGAGACTGTATTGGTGACTTACTGAGAGAACTTCACGGTATGCTTCTCCTTTTTTTCCCCTTTTCTTTTTCCCTTTTTCTTTTTCCCTTTTTCTTTTTCCCTCTTCATCTCTCTTCGTTGTTTCTTCGTCTCCCTCCTCTCCCTCTTCTTCTAATCTTGCTCTCTTACGTTATCACGGTACTGAGTTATTCAACTTGCTAACGTCAGCATACATTTTTTTTTCCTTATAATAAATTTTCTTTGCGTTACCAAGGTTTGTGAGGTTAACTTAAGTTTGGAAACCAGTTAAACAAATTTAACCAGTTGTAAGACACATGTAAATGTTATAATGCATGAATGTGACATTATGGTTTGAAGCGTTAACAGAAAGCGGAAAATGGTTTTCAATTATCAATAATTTTAACGTAAAAAGAAGAAAATGTTCACATTTTAGTGTCAGTTATTTTTTATGATCAGATTAAACGCTAAACCGTAAGGGTCGTACCGTGCTGATTTTAGTGTCAGTTGCTATACGACGGGCTTCAACAGGGGTAAAAACCCACGTGTTTTCTTAAAAGTATGGGTTATAGATCAGGTGTGATATACTGTCATTTTTTTGTATTGTGAATACTTCCTTACTTTTATTGGCAGGGGTTGATTTATAGCTCCGTGCCCCGCTTTTTCCTACTAACGACCGGGTTTACTAGTTTCTGGATCTATCATACATTTTTTTTTTTAACTACCTACGGAGTTTGCCTTCGCTACCTCTTTAGTTCTGCTTACTGCTCACCCCGAGACTGCCATCAGTTCCATCCTTTGTAGATTTTTTCCTCCACACATTTGCAATCTGCCCGTATTCATTCTGATCCCCGTGTCTGTGATAAAAACGTGACCGGTTCTGAGAGCTTTTCTGGTTAGTAACATATCCTCCCTGATCCTCCTGTCTTCTAGTGGTGCTTTAATCCCTTTAAGCACCATTGTCGTGGCTCCATGCTTGGGTTACACTTCATGTAAGTGTTCTGTCATTCCTTGCATAGAGCTGTAATGCATTCATTAAGGTTCCTTAAAGCAGTTTAAGTTAGCTTAGTCAGTCATATTCATTGGAAGTTATCAAGTTAAGATATACTTCCATTGATATGATCGGTGGTGTTGCTTATCCATAGATCTTTCTCCTTATTTGATACCTGATGTGTATCTCCTAAATTGTGTTCAGTTTCTGACCTTTTTAAATCTTCTGTTCTCACTACTTTGCACTTAAATTGGGGGTTCAGCAGCCATTTACAACTTATAGCTCTGCTTGAAGTCTTGTTTTTATCCATTCTGTTACTTTCAAATCGTCAATAAGTGTGTTACATGGGAATCTGTTCATTCTGCCAGGGCCTTACTTGTAGCAGTAGCAAAAATAGATGCTCCCTTTCTGACAGATGTATGAACAGACACACACACAAAAAAATGGCATTGCTGACACTAACAGTGATCTTTTCTGCCATCTTAGAGACCATAGTCATCCCGTAAGCTGATCTCCTGTCGAGATTATCTATCCCTTAATATAGGTTTTGGTAGCTATTGATTTTTTATGATTAAGACCCATTTGCAAAAGTTGGGCATCTATATTGTTGAAACGTTTCGCCTACACAGTAGGCTTCTTCAGTCACATACAGACGCAGCAGGTGTAGTAGTGAAATGAAGATGATGCAGTCAGTCGAATCAACCTTGGAGGTGGTCAGTCCTTCAGCCTGAAGAAGAGTTCAGCTCCATGGAGCTGAACTCTTCTCCCGGCGAATCGTTTCGACAATAAAGATACCCAACTGTTGCACGTGTTTTAAATCAACTTTTTTGTTTTACCGTTTTTCAAAATAACTATTGATTCTTGCCTTCCCTAGAATATTGTCACCTGCTTTAATGCTCAGAACACGGGTGAGTTTGCTGTTGTTTTTTCCTCACCACCTGACCTATTTTCCGAATCTCTATTTTCTTCATCGTGACTTGATAATGGTGCATGACAGGCCGAAATGTTGTCCTAAGTGTCCTTGCTAAATTGTGAGTTACCTGTCAATATCTTCAGTTAGTAACACTTTGTACGCAAACACATTTCTGGTTAGTAATACTTCTTAAGGGCCTCTGGTTAGTAACAATTATTTAACACATTTCTGATTACACTTCGTGAAGCCTCTCTGGGTGGTAACACTTGCTAAACACATCTGTAGTTAGTAGCACTTGGTAAACACATCTCTGGGTAGTAACACTTGCTAAACACATCTCTGGTTAGTAACACTTGGTAAACACATCTCTGGTTAGTAACACTTGGTAAACACATCTCTGGTTAGTAACACGGCATGATCGTCTACCACTTTACACTTGCGTCAGCTGCTCGTGTAAGTAGCAGCTGCGCGTGTCACACGCGTCCCCTGCAGCTGTGTCAATATTAATGACCCTTATTATTACCCTTAAGAAGGTGGTGGCGTCGGCAGGGTTGGGCATCGGGTGTCAGCGACAGCAGCGATGACATCGGCGGTTGTGCTGGGATAGTGAAATGGATGGGACTCAGTAGACGGGATGCTGTCTTATTGAGGGTGAAGAGTGCTAGTGTGATGGACGTGACTGTGACCGGTTTCGAGGGTTCTTCTGTTCTGGTAGCCCGGCCTGAGGCCAGACTCGTTGATTGCTTGATCTTCCAGGGTGCTGCATTTAGTGGTCCGCTGGCCTACGTAGCAATTGCAGTCTGGCTGATCCGACACTTCGACAAGGTGGTAGTCGAGTTTCCTATTAATAAATAACGCTTTAAACCTGCTCATAATGGCTGCTGCTGTATGGCGGATTCTGCTTTTGTTGTTGCTGCTGCTACTACCATTGCAGGTATAACTGATACAATGGCTGTTGCAAGCACTGCTGCTGCAGGTACTACTGCTATGACGGCTGTTGGTAGCTCTGCCGCTGTTTTCGAGGGTGGGGAGGGGGACAATGTAATGGGTTCTAGACGCTTACAGCTGAAGGTTCTGGACACGGCGGCAGGGAGCAAGAGGAGCCACCCTTGACAGAACGCCTAGTTTACATACCTGCAGAAGATTTATTATTCTCCGTCCCGAGTTAGTATCAGCGGGAGGGCACATGACGAAGGGATATAAAGTAATTGGAATGGAAGGTGGTAGTCTATGAAAGGGAGCTAATAGGGAGGAGGGGGCGCGTGTCTACGTCTACTCGCCAATTTGCTTGCGGGGGTCGAATCATGGTTTCCCTTGTATATCACAGTCGATGGTAAGCTACGTCTGCGGGACCAGGAGACAGCTCAACTCCTTAAACGCATCCTTCACATATGATAATCAGGTATCCCCCGACGGAGGGAACTTACAATATAGTAGGTTTTGGATTTGTTCTTCCAATTATTTCATTCATAACGTGTGACCACCTGGTCCAATAGACTTCAAAATGAGTTTAAAACGGAAAGGCTCCAGCTACAAGAGGAATGGCAGATAATCGTTTGTAAGTTTTATGAAACCATTCTTGGTGTGATTTTTTTCCCATGAAGTAACTTGGGTATGACTCATCGATGCGCTGCTTATATCTTTGATAGTACATGCATTACAAAAACTGTGTAACACACTAAGTTAGGAGCGCTAAAGCCGCATGGATTACAAAACGCCTGGAGAATGAGTGTGTTGACAGCGAACAGAACACGGGTTTCAATTGTCAATCACGAGCAGTTTGCAGATTAGTCCGATATTGACCTGTTGTTGACACGGAAACGACAGTCATGGAGGTTAACGTGGAGCTTCTGCAGTAACTGTGGGCGGCGGTGTGCAGGGTGTGGGTGGGGACGTGCAGGGTGTGGGCGGGGACGTGCAGGGTGTGGACGTGCAGGGTGTGGACGTGCAGGTGTGGGGGACGTCGGTGTGCGGACGTGCAGTGTGGGTGGGGACGTGCAGGGTGTGGGTGGGGACGTGCAGGGTGTGGACGGGGACGTGCAGGGTGTGGGCGGGGACGTGCAGGGTGTGGGTGGGGACGTGCAGGGTGTGGGTGGGGACGTGCAGGGTGTGGGCGGGGACGTGCAGGGAGTGGTTAGGTTAGTGTAATAAATAATGGACCTGTCTGCTTGCCGTTGATTACAGGGGTCATCACTCCCCGTCCTGCCCGGTTCCAGACCAGATCTCCTGATAGATGCCATGATCAGACTGTTGATGTTAGCAACACGCACTCCAGCGTAAGCATCACAGTCCAAATTGATCAGGGACTAATTATAGGCATTTAGCAAGTTCCTCTTGAATATAGCTAGGTTTTTTTTTTAACCTTGTTTTTCTGATTGTTTTTGTTTTATTTTAGTTTTTCTGCTTTTTTTTTTTTGTATCTCCACTTCACGGTAAAGTGCAAAACAAGTGAGTCATACAGCGAGAGGGAAATGAGCTGTAATTACATTTGACGCAAGGAACGGGAGGATAGCTCCTTTTCTTAGAATCAAGAGCCTTTCATTGGCATCTTGACACTGCTTGATGTGTACGGAAGATACATCAGTGTTGGCTGACCCCGAGAGACTTAACCCGAGGCAGTATGTATAAGACGAGGAATAAAAAATGTTGGGCCAACGTAGAAGAAAATGTTGGAGAAGTTGCGGAGGAGCAACCGGAAGCCGTGAAGGAGGTTAGGAGGGATAATAAAGGTGTTAGGGCTTAGCCGTAAAGCTTCAAGGTTGTCTCTACGTCTCAGCCACTCAGCCGTCTGACGCTGTCACTCGGCCTTCTTCCTGTCGCCTTCTGTCACTACTCTGCCATCTTTCGCTATCGCTCAGCCGTCTTTCGCCACCATTCAGTCGTCTTTCGCTACCGCTCAGCCATCTTTCGCTACCGCTCAGCCATCTTTCGCTACCGCTCAGCCATCTTTCGCTACCGCTCAGCCATCTTTCGCTACCGCTCAGCCATCTTTCGCAACCGCTCACTCATCTTTCGCTACCACTCAGCTATCTGCCGCCACCACTCAGCCAACTTCCGCCACCACTCAGCCAGCTGCCGTCAACGACACAATGTTTGTACCTCGCACCATTTATGAGGAAATACTCAGACTACTTAGACAGGTAAGCCAGCGGTCGTACTGCCTTGGCCTGCCATAGTACCAAGGCAGATAGCTACACATGTGTTCTTAGATGCCAGCATTCTTGGCTCTAGTGAAAAAACGGGGTGCAGTGAGTATGAAGAACAGGGGGTGCATTATGAAGAACAGGGGTGCAGTGAGGACATTAAGAAATAACTCAAGTGGACTAAAATTTTTCAACACCCTGTATATTGGAAGAATTACTAACAGACCCCTAGTTATCTGAGAACTGTACAAGTTTCTCAGATTTGTTCCTGATCAGCCAGGCTATGATACTTCATTGGACTGCCTGTGGGTAGTACCAACGGCCAGGTTGTTCAGGCCATCAGGGAGGCCTGGTCTGGGACCGGGCCGCTGGTGCAGTTACCCCCTGAATCTTCTTTTAAGGTAACCTTCACCTATGTTCTTAAATACCAACGCTTTGTCTTAGCTCGCTGTAGTATTTCCACAAGACGTCAGATTAAGTTAGGTTGGGTAAGGGTTGTCAGGAAACAGGATAAGTGTTTCCTGATGCGAGTTTGTCATATGATGACCCGCAGCTAGAACGTTTGGTCATCTGACAGAGTCCTTCCGCTGGTTTACCCCTCCACCCCTTTCAAAAATGTGGTTATGAACTATAAGACGTCGGAGAGTGAACATCCGCCATATTGCCCGTCAAGAGTGGACCAGTGATGCTGTGTTTCTCTCTCGCGAGTCTCGACAAAACATGATACTGCTGCTGCTGCTGCTGCTGCTGCTGCTGCTGCTGCTGCTGTTGCTGCTGTTGCTGCTGCTAGTGTTTCCGCCGCAGTCACCGCCGCCGCCACCACCACCGATACTTATAATTTTATTTACAAATTTAATGTTTATTTAGGCGTTTTGAAACAATGATCCATTAATATTGATTGTAATGTGTTGACAGTTATTCTGTCCTAAAGCCTAAATCGATTTCTTAAATACTGTTTGGAACATGAACAGAAAGTGGAAACTGACAGAGCAGACCTTACAATACAGTCGCATAATTGATGTTTCATTTTAAGGTTACAGTCAGCCTGATTGATCAGTCCATCCACGGAAAGCCTGGTCCGAAGCAATCTGATTTTGATTTGGAGGATGAACTGTCACGTTATGTGGTACGTAACGACACACTTATTGTCGTTTAACGGTCTATTTATTGCGCACCCGCAGCTCATCTTGTGAGTGGTAACGAAAATAAAAAACAGGAATACCGAGATCATAGTGAGTGCCTCACCTCACAAGGCATAGTCACATCTTTAGAATGCAATCATTTCGTATATTAGTTTCGTCTTATAGTTAATCGCCTCATTGCGATATGTAAGTTCAGTCAGCATCACGGAAGTTCAGACCGATTCCTCCCAATGGAAATGTATGGTAACTCTACGAAGTAATAAATAAAATCTGGTAACGACTGAATACATGTGCCCTGGAGATGATTGTTTTAACAGGAATACGTGCCCTGGAGATGATTGTTTTAACAGGAATACATGTGCCCTGGAGATGATTGCTTTAACAGGAATACGTGCCCTGGAGATGATTGTTTTAACAGGAATACATGTGCCCTGGAGATGATTGTTTTAACAGGCGATGATTGTGGAACCATTTTTTAATTTCTCTGTTTTATGCTAGTCTCTTATGTTTTATATAGAGCGCTGATATTAAGTATGCGAGGGTATCTTTATTCTGGAAAAGTTTCGCCAGTTCAGTGGCTTCTTCACTCCAATACCGAGAAACAGTTGAAGATGAGAAGTTCGAGGTAATCTTCAACGGTTTCTCTGCATTGTGCTGAAGAAGCCACTGGCTGGCGGAACGTTTCCAGAATCCCGTTTATTCAGGGAAATTTTGTTTTTGATCGTTTGCCCTAAACCTGATACTATAATAAAGATGACAGTGATTAGTTGGATGATAGTGTGATATTCGTATTATTTAGCTTTGATAATTTACTCTCTCTCTCTCTCTCTCTCTCTCTCTCTCTCTCTCTCTCTCTCTCTCTCTTACACAGAGTTTGATAATGTTAAGGATCCCTAGCTTTATTGACAAGCTATTTACAGGTTAAGGATTCCTAACTTTATTGGCAAGCTAAGAGCTGTTACCTACATCAGCTCATTTGAAAGCATTTTTATTGTTATGAGACATACAAGTAGGGAACAGGATGAAGTTGGAGCCATCTGTGGGCCAGCATTTTCATTTGATCAACTGACTTTATCTCGTTGACATCATTATGCTGTACGAATGTGTTACATACTCGAGTCATCCTTAGTATATATGATCTCAGATGGAGTGAAGTTCTGGAGAAGGGTACAGCCAGAATGAAGTTGCTGCTTTCTGCCCGTCTTGTGGTATAAAAGCTTGTGAAATCATAATTTTAGGCTTTTATCTTCTAAACAAAAGAATTCATTATATAAATCTTATATGTGTGATGATGATGATAATAAGGGCCACTAGCAAGCTTCAGCTACTATTATGGAAAGAAAACCTTTGATGACAGTGTCACATCGCTCTAGTTTTGATACAATTTTTTGATAATGATTCCTTGATGTATATAGTAATAATAAAAGTATAGTATTCGGAAGGGAGAATTACCAAACATGGAGATATATGTGAGTGTGTATTATCAAAGCATACCATAAATCTGAGTGTGTGCGGGCTGACTGTATTACCAGACTGGGTGCTGATATAATCAGGTTTGAATATATTGCATCACTCGGGTATGTTTTTTGTTACCAAGATAACAGAATAGAATCTACAGGTGATCTTAATTTCTCTTCTTTCGGTGGTGCCAGTGATATCAGTGTCGTCGACCCGAAGTTTTAAGAGCATCTATGTAACAGCAAGGAAGAACTGGGAATGTCATTATAATACTGGTATGCAGTATCGACAGGATGGGGAATCGGGCACATGCGACAACTGGATATCTTTATTTTAAGACATTTCGCCAACCCGTGGCTTATCAGTTCAATAGAGGTAATGTGAAGGTGCTGAAACTGGAAGCGGTAGATAACGTAATCAGTTACTCAGCCTTGATGAACTATTATTGTGCGCAGAAGACAGTCGAAGATGATGTGATGAGATTTGGCAATAACGGTGACGAGTGGAACAACTGCTAAACAACGTCATTTGAAGTAAGTACCTACCGTATGCCACATTCTTATTTTTTGCCTCTTCCTGAGGAGGGAGGGGGGCTTAGAGTCTCTGGTAGTTTTGAAAATACAGATGAGTGAGGAAGTTGGATGTAAGCAGGACCTGCCTCGCTTGAGCCAGTTGGCCTACTGTACTTTCTCTCTTCTCTCTACATATATTAATGGTTATAATTATAACCAGGATTTTTAAAGAGGTGGAACGGTAAGCCAGCGGAAGTCCTCGGTCAGATGACCAAAAGCTCCAACTCTGGGTCATCAATATGACCAAGACCCTCGTCAGGAACCACTTGTCCTGTTTTCTGACAAACGTTATACCTACCATCTTTTCTCTAGCTTTACCAGAATGCTTATCTACACCTGCATTGTTTGGATTCATCAACGATGTAAGTGAATCGTATATAACTATTAAATTCAGTGGAGATTTTCCTTTGTCAATAGTTGTTGGTAGTGAGCAAGCCTCGCGGCCCATCTCTCTCCGGACCATCGTATTGGGTTCCCTCAGTTAATTAACTGCCGGGATTTCCTCCCCCAGTTTGCAAATCCTTAGATAAGGGGGAGGGAGGAGTGAGAGGGAAGCTTAAGTGGGAGGGAGGGAAGCAACGATTAGGTCCACGATGATGGTAGTTCTGAAGGTGCTTGAATTGCTTTGTTATGTCGGTTGTAGGACGAAATGACTTCACAGTGTTCCTGGAGTCGATATCGGGGGTCACCGCTCCCCGCGGCTTGGTGCCAGACCAGATCACCGTGTGGATGGCCTGATCAACAAGGCTGCTGGGGGTAGTTGTATGCAATCCAACGTATGTACCATATTCCGGCTGATCAGGAACTGACTCGAGGAACCTATCCAGATACCTCTTGAAGATATGTAGTGATTAGTTGATAATTCCCCTTGTGAATGAAGGATAGGTGCTTAAAAGTATCGTAAGGGGTTCTTAAATGGAGATATCGCAGGTTGAAAGTAGACACACTTGTAGGATGGTAGCTATATTGTCAGACTGAGATGAGGAATGGAGCCCAGTGCCTTGCCTGTCTACGCCTGGATGGTCTGCCGCCGAGTGAGACCGGGACAGAGGGATGAGCCTGCACATGTGTATCCCGTGACGTCACACAAAGCCACAGGCCTACAAGGGGTCTCGTGTCTAAAGCATATGGATGATACTACTATGCTATCCTATATCATACAGGGAATACAGGGATCAGCAACTATGCTGACAAAAGGGTTGGTCCCTTTACACTTACTGAGTTATCTCTTAGTGTACTTATGGCACCCTTACTGTTTATTGGATGTTCTGCACTGTCTGCCAAGCCTCTTGCTTTCGTCGGGAGTGAATTTTGTGTGCAGTGACAAAACCAGTACTGTGACGCCATGCTAGTACTGTGACGCCACGCTAGTACCGTGATGCCATGCTAGTACCGTGACGCCACGCTAGTACTGTGACGCCACGCTAGTACCGTGACGCCACGCTAGTACCGTGACGCCACGCTAATACCGTGACAGTACTGACACACTACCGTGACAAAACACAAGTACCGTGACAACTCTAGTACCATGACAATACTAGTGCTGTGGTAACACACCAGTTCCATGACAATACACCAGTACCATGACAATACACCAGTACCGTGACAGCACACCAGTACCGTGACAGCACACCAGTACCGTGACAGCACACCAGTACCGTGACAATACACCAGTACCGTGACAGCACACCAGTACCGTGACAATACACCAGTACCGTGACAGCACACCAGTACCGTGACAATACACCAGTACCATAGCAATACACCAGTACCGTGACAGCGGACGAATTGTAAAAGCGAGAACGTCACAATAAATTTTTGAAGATTTACTATCAGCACCGGGATATCCGAAGTATTCTGGGTTGGATACTCGGGCGTACGTCTGGGTAGTGATGCCCATAAATATCTCAGGCCGGCGATGTTTGAAAGTACTTTTGGCCAGCGATACCACGAAAATTGGGGCGGTGGTCACCGAAGTACTTTGGGAGAGTAGCTAATCCCCTGAGTGATCCTGGTAGTACCCTGGGTAAACACCCAACAGATGATTACTCTTTCTCTGTTCTTGTCGGTATTTCATCCTGTACTGATCACATGACGTTACCTGTGATATACCTGTGGCCTTTTTCAGGAGTTTTACTCTCCAAGCTTCACCTAGTTGACTATTAGTCAACCAGGCTGTTGGGGTGTGTGTGTGTGTGTGTGTGTGTGTGTGTGTGTGTGACTGGTAAGGTCCTGACGTGGCCGGCTTCTCACACACACACACACACACACACACACACACACACACACACACACACACACACAAGGCAAAGGACCCAGGAGAATAAGGAGAGCAGTCGTAGAGCCAGAAATGAATATGCACAGATAAGAAGGGAGGCCCAACGACAATATGAAACGACATAGCAGTGAAAGCCAAATCTGACCCGAAACTGTTATACAGCAACATCAAGAGGAAAACAAAAGTCAAGGACCAGGTAATCAGGCTAAGGAAGGAAGAGAGACAACAAGAAATGACCGTGAAGTATGTGAGGAATTCAACAAGAGATTCAAAGAAGTGTTCACAGAGGAGACAGAAGGGGCTCCAGAAAGACGGAGAGGTGGGGCACACCAAGTGCTGGACACAGTACACACAAACGAGGAAGAAGTGAAGAGGCTTCTGAGTGAGCTAGATACCTCAAAGGCAATGGGGCCGGATAACATCTCTCCATGGGTCCTGAGAGAGGGAGCAGAGGCGCTATGTGTACCCCTAACAACAATATTCAATATATCTATCGAAACAGGGAGATTGCCTGAGGCATGGAAGACAGCAAATGTAGTCCCAATCTTTAAAAAAAGGCAACAGACATGAAGCACTAAACTACAGACCAGTGTCACTGACATGTATAGTATGCAAAGTCATGGAGAAGATTATCAGGAGAAGAGTGGTGGAACACCTAGGAAGGAATGATCTCATCAACAGCAGCCAACATGGTTTCAGGGACGGGAAATCCTGTGTCACAAACCTACTGGAATTCTGTGACATGGTGACAGCAGTAAGACAAGAGAGAGGGATGGGTGGATTGCATTTTCTTGGACTACAAGAAGGCGTTTAACAGTTCCACACAAGAGATTAGTGCAAAAACTGGAGGACCAAGCAGGGATACAGGGAAGGCACTACAATGTATCAGGGAATACTTGTGAGGAAGACAGCAGCGAGTCATGGTACGTGGCGAGGTGTCAGAGTGGGCACCTGTGACCAGCGGGGTCCCACAGGGGTCAGTCCTAGGACCAGTGCTGTTTCTGGTAATTGTGAACGACATGACGGAAGGAATAGACTCCGAAGTGTCCCTGTTTGCAGATGACGTGAAGTTGATGAAGAATTCATTCGATCGAAGACCAAGCAGAACTACAAAGGGATCTGGACAGGCTGCAGACCTGGTCCAGCAATTGCCTCCTGGAGTTCAACGCCACCAAGTGCAAAGTCATGAAGATTGGGGAAGGGCAAAGAAGAACGCAGACGGAGTACAGTCTAGGGGGGCCAGAGACTACAAATCTCACTCAAGGAAAAAGATCTTGTGGTGAGTATAACACCAGGCACATCTGAAGCGCATATCAACCAAATAACTGCTGCAGCATAGGGGCGCCTAGCAAACCTCAGAACAGTATTCCGACATCTCGAGGAATCGTTCAGGACCCTGTACACCGTGTACGTTAGGCCCATAGTGGAGTATGCGGCACCAGTTTGGAACCCACACCTAGCCAAGCACGTAAAGAAACTAGAGAAAGTGCAAAGGCTTGCAACAAGACTAGTACCAGAGCTAAGAGGTATGTCCTACGAGGAGAGGTTAAGGGAAATCAACCTGACGACACTGGAGGACAGGAGGGATAGGGGGGACATGATAACGACATACAAAATACTGAGAGGAATTGACAAGGTGGACAAAGACAGGATGTTCCAGAGATGGGACACAGCAACAAGGGGACACAGTTGGAAGTTGACGACACATGAATCACAGGGATGTTAGGAAGTATTTCTTCAGCCACAGAGTAGTCAGGAAGTGGAATAGTTTGGGAGGCGATGTAACGGAGGCAGGATCCATACATAGCTTTAAGCAGAGGTATGATAAAGCTCAAGGTTCAGGGAGAGTGACCTAGCAGCGACCAGTGAAGAGGCGGGTCCAGGAGCTTGGACTCGACCCCTGCAACCTCAACTAGGTGAGTACACACACGCACACGCACGCACGCGCGCGAACGCGCTCAAATATACGTTATTGCAGTTACTGTGTTAATCACTTTTTAATATCCTACCTGTTGCGTGGTCAAGAGGGTTTCTTCCCACCTGCCAGACGTGCTCTTAACTATCATGCTCATACTGTTAGTGCAGCTAGAAGGCATCTTGCGAGTGTTAAAACATTTTGTAATTATCTTTCGCAAATAGAGAGACCAGGGTGATTATTATCGTAATTAACTGAAGAATGTATAGCCATGAGCCCGGCAAGGAGATACTGCGTACTTCATGTGATAAGTGTTTCTGATTCTACTCATTAATTATGATAATAGCTTCTGCTGTTTATCACTTAATTTCAAGTTTTATGCTATAATTCGCCAGGTTGTGACGCTATTTAAAGTGTGAGTAATGAGCAGAATGTGTTGCAGTCTTTTCCCCAAGAGAAAAATGCAATTACTCTAAGCTGGTCTTCGTATGTTAAGCAGAATTCGGTGGAGGATGGCCGGAATGTTTATAAAAAACTGTAGTTAAAGTTGGAAGACTGATCAGCGACACTCAGGTTTCCTTAACTTGTCTACTTGTTAAGGGTTTCAGAGATTATCACTTCTGCAGCCCGCGGTCAGATTAGCCTTCCGGGTTGATAGATTAATCAGTCAGGTTTTTGGAGCATCCATCATAGAGTCCGATGAAGACACCACAGTTCAGCTGATCAGAAATAGTTTGGGGCGTTTTGTTTTAATGCAGAATCAGTATTTTCCAAGAACAATATTTTGATTAGTGTCTGTCTCGTCTGCAGTCCAGGAAGTACAACTTAAGAGATATCACGCGGTGCCAATAATTTAGGTGTTCGAATTAGTGGACGCATGGAAAGTTCTTTGTAAATTCTCTGACTATTTTGACAGCCTTAATTAAATGGGGTTGTTAGTATACAACAGTATTTCAGTTTAGAGTACAAGTGCACTTAACCATTTCAAAGAACACTTGTTTCCTGTGGTCAGTTGAAAAACTTCATACTGAATTTGTAGGTTTGTGTCCACGATGGAAAACACTCACAAATTCCAGTATTATCTGGGAAGTAGACGAATGGTTCAGAGAACCGACAAGTTGATAAATTAGACACATGTGCAACACTTGGGTATCTTTAATGAGGAAACGTTTCGCAACACAGTGGCTTCATCAGTCCATACAAAATAGAATCGTGAAAAACAGGAGTAGTTTGAGGTTATCAGTCCCTCAGCCTTGAGTCGATGTAATCAGTCCATCAATCTTGAAAAAAATACAGCATATGTGCGAAGAAGAAGCTTATATATTGTAGGCAGATCATTATCTGGGAGGACAATACGGTGCTATGGTTTGTCTGTATCTATGTCGGATGTAGGAATGAAAGAGAATTAGGACGAGTACACTGCACTGAAGATGACAACTATTAGCCATGATGGTTTCTGACATCACTTTGGGTCCGATTTCTTCGAAAGTTGATGACCCATCTACACATTCTTACTTTTTTTTTTTGTTACATTTTGTGTGTTGCTACACCTTGATCATACTTTTGCGTTTTTACAAAGTTTATCTATGTTACATGATAATTTTTGCTTTTCCTTTGCTCCTCTTCATAGGGCCTTGCCCTGGCGGAGGGGCTCTTGTTAATCCGAAGAGCTAACTTTCTTATCTCATTCCTCGGGTCGAATCTAAATTCCCTGCAGTTTCCCCTTCTCCATTTAGGAAAATTTCCCTATTGTGGAATTTTATCTCCTAGACAGAGGCTGAAAAATGGAAATCTGTCAGCCGTATTCTAATGTAGCTTCCCTTGGTAGTGCTTCAGTAGTCGTGTTATTCCACTCCATGAAACTTAGATCATTGCATGTCAAGTGGCCCTCTGTGTGAGTGGCAGGCCATCTGGCAGGGCTTCTATTGACGGAAGTATTCCTATGGTTCCAGGAGTGGCAAGTGAAGTTGTGCGACTCCGTGTTCTTTATGGTTCGCCCACCACAATTATCAGATCTAATCAGACTTTTTTTTGGCTAAGCCTTGCTCAGCCATTTCTGGAGATCCTGGTGTGCACCGGGTAGGGTAAGGGGCGGTTCCCAGGGAACAACAACACAACGTAGTATGTAGTTCCTTTTTGTTCATTCTCAGACGTTCTCTTTATTTTTCTATCTTGAGATAAATCAGACGCAGCCTCACTAATGGATTCAAAGCGACTGCGGCATCCTCTGCCGACTTCAGCATGACAATGGATACCTAAAAACCCAGGTTTACTTTGGGCATTTCCTTGTTGCCCGAACCCTGTGCTGGCGTTGACTGAACCCCCCCTCCTCCCCCATTGGTACTCTTGATAATGTGTGGTGACAGCACTATCACTTGTTTATTATTAGAGTACCACAGCCTTGTAATATAGAGCAGAGTTTCTATAGAGCTTGTGAAACTACTTTATTTCTATAGATTTAAGGTCAGTGTGTGGAGCAGCCCTAACCAGAGGTTTTCAGAGCTTATCCTAAAATGCTTTCATATAGGTTTAAGACATGTGCTATTTTCTTTGCTGTGATTTTTTATATATAAATATATGGTGTTTTATGAGTAAGTCTAGAAGTACATAGCCACACTGTCACAAGCCTCTTCCATGTGAGATTAGGCGTGTCAGAAATTATGGCATTTACTACATTAATGAAAAATTGACGTTTAACGGCCCAGCACAGTCGTGTTGTGTCCTCAGTATTTCCTTGTAATCACAAAGTTCAATCTCGTTTAAGCGTTTTAGCCAAAGAAAATTTATTTTGGGTTATTTTATATGTTACCTTAATGCCTTATTTTTGTAGGTCACCTTTAATGCCTTTATTGCCCTAAGTAAGGTTTATTTAGAATTGTCAAAGACGGATCGCCTGGAGATTCGCTTCCCCTCCCCAGGGTTTTTCATTCAGTTTCCTTTAAGTAATCTCGAATCAGTTAATTCCCAGGTTTGTCGTATTTTTCATTCTTCTGAAGGTGCTTAATTTTGAACCATGGAATTATCTTCTAAGGTGTAATACATGTACTAACATTTTTTAATAAATGTTGTATATTAAATGTGACCATGTGTGCGCGTGATGAGGGAAGGGGAAAAGCCACATGTGATTCCTCGTCTTCATAATGGTATTAAAAATTATTTATAAAATAAGGTAAGGCAGGATAGTATGAGGCACAGGCAGTATAGGTGATAAGGATCTGGTGGCAGCCTCCATCATCATAAACCCGGCAGGATAATGTGCCGTAATGTGGCTGCTCTCGTGGAAGATCTCATATGCAGACACTACCACCGGCAGAAATTCTCCTTGCGACAATAAGCGGGTGAACCAGAGAGGTATATTTAATAGCAGATTTCCATGAAGCGTTTTGAGCTGGAAGCAGCGGAGGACTGGGGAAGAGTGCAACACCTTGTCTGACCATTTACATTGTACACAGTAGTAAACGACAAGTGTAGGAAATTTGTAAGAAAAGTAAAAAAGTAAATAAAACAGGATAAAACAGAAAATCGTAAAGCAGTATTCAGCTCGACATTCATGTGTTTGTGTCGACTCTCTTCTTGTGAGATTGGGGAGGCTTACGACCTCCTCCTGGCGGTTCCTCCGACGCGTTTATGAACTTCAATCCACTTGATTTTGTCATGATCGAGGTGTCTATTTTCTTTTTTAGTGTCTAAGCAGAGAGAGAGATGTTGAAGGGAATTTGTGTGCGAGTTACGTGACTGTGAAAGAGGGATAAAGGGAGGCGAGAGAGAAGGATAGTCAATCTAGCACTGAAATGACTCAACATAGAATTGCAAAATATTTTTACTGCAATGTTAATCCAAAATGGAGACAAAATGAGTTGATGCCATATTAGGAAAATGAGCTTTAATTACATATTCATTGCATGCATATTTATTCGATTTTTTTTATGAATTTTAGTGCTAATTCTTGTGAAGCCCCGACATAATCATGCATTGATGTAGAGAGAATTCAGTTATCTTATGTGAATTTTCTTTAAATATACAAAAATGTGATTGTGCGTGAGTGGAAAATGTTTCTCGAAACTCATCAAAGGTATTCGTGTGGTGTACGTGTGACCTATTTAGTGTTTTTCTAATTCGGCAGCCTGGCCATGGACGTGGCTCGTCTGGTGCTTCCTGATCAACCAGGCTGTACATTATAGTAAATTAGATTATGAGTATAACAAGCATTGTGCCGTGTATTTTAAGCATACGTTAGCGTTAACAACGAACAACATACAACTTCGTTTGTTATAGAAAACTGTACAGAAATTTTTTTTTTTTTACTGCACATACATTTCACATTTCGGCCATGTAGTCCATACAAAGTATTGTGTGCACAAAATATTTAACGGGTGCAATTATTAGGCGTATGAAAAATAAACCACAATCCTGCGATTATATTTGTCAGTTGTAAGCACGATAGCCAGAGTCGTCTAGTGGTTGTACATTATCCTATCCTATATATAATGTCAGGCTCAATTCCTTTAGTTTCTCCTAGTAGCTCATTTTCCTTAGCTCTCCTTAAATACTGATATTGCGTGCTACAAGATGGACCAGACGTGAGTCGTATAATTACTCCTTTCTGAGATTCGTGAAAGCTATTTTTAGATTTGCCAGTTAATAAACACTCGTGCAGATGTTATTCATTTGATATGTGCCTCTCATGATGTGCTCGGCAACATGCTCACCCCTAAATCTCTCACCCGATATGCCTGTGGTATACCTGTAACCAGTTTCGATGACTTCTAACCAAACAGCCAAGCCATCCTGTAGAAATTGCTTCTTCAAAGCCATATTTTCCTTGTATTAGAATATTGAGGCATTTCTTTGGTTGTGGGTAATTACTCTTTTTTTTCCAATTTCCGGTCTTCTTACCGCTTCCTCAGTTTTCATAACCTGTATTTGAAGGGGTTGAATTCCGGTAGCCACTTGTCTGACTAATCTTGAAGTTTGTCTAGGTTCATTTGTAGATTCTCCGTGTAATCTTGGGGTTTTATTCTCATCATTAATTTTACATCTGCAACCAGGGTACCTCTGACTCCTACCTCCTCTAGTATGCAGTCACATCTATCAGAAAGTGTTTGGGGGTGGGAAGGAGGAGGAAAAAAGCTGTAGCTTAAGTAAAGGGACAGGGTGAAGAGGGGTAAGGGAAAATTGCGTAACAGTATTATAGAGAAGGGATTTAGTTGTATAGAATGTAAGAGTACCAAACAGTGTGTATAATTCTGACTAAGGGGTGGGGAAGATGGGCAAGAGGCAGGGATAAAGAAGCGTGAAATGGATCAAGACAGTTCTGTGAGGGGCGGGGGTTGGAGGTGCTGTGAGGCATTAGAGCTTGTTAATAGGTGATGGAGGAGGCTGTAAGGCGTTGGAGGTGGCTGTAAGGCGTTGGAGGTGGCTGTAAGGCGTTGGAGGTGGCTGTAAGGCGTTGGAGGTGGCTGTAAGGCGTTGGAGTCCTGAGGCGTTAGAAGCTACATTATATTTAGGAAGCGTGTATAGGTGATGGGGAAGCTGTGAACAGCTGATGAGATTGAGAGAGGTTGGGAAGGCTGTGAGGGGTGAGAACTTCTAGCTATTGTGACGGATTGTGATTATTCTTCTGAGTGTTGGGAGATACGTGATGCTGTAAGGAATTAAGAAATTTTTACTTAAGAGGGTTTGTGAAGGATTATGAGAGGAGTTTGGGACGGCTGTGGGAGTTAGATATGCATAAGGAATTGGTAAGCGATAGAGAGATGGTCTGGCAGTCGTTGTTTCAATGAACTGAACCAGACCAGACCGTGGTAGCGATGGTCCCGGAACTATCAACAGAGCTGTAGTTATCTCATTGAGGAGCTGAGTTGACCTTTCTTCTTGTCATTGTAAATTCAATCTGTATACGCTTTGTTTCTACGTCAAGTGACTGGAATCCCCAATTATAATGATTTTTAGATTTTTTAATAATTTTTAATAATTTTATTTACTACAAGTACATGTGCATGGTATACAGGTCTAGCTGGCATCAGTGACATACTACTATATAGAAAGCCTCTTGTTATAATGAGCATTTCGGGCAAATTAGGTCAGTTTTGTCTCAGGATGTTACCTACACCAGTCGACTAGCACCCAGGTACCCATTTTTAACTGATTGGTGAAGAGGGACAGGGACAGTAGGTGTCTTATGGAAATACTTTTTAATGTTTTCCAGCCGTACCGGAGGAGATTCGAAGCCCGGACCTCAGTGTGTGAGCCGAGTGCACTAGAAGTTCTTATATAAAATGTGTTATTGAACGGTGGATAATTTGCATTTATAATAGATTTTGTTTGGTTTAGAATTTTAATCAAAGATTTTGAAATTGTACTTATATTCTATTTTTCTGTTTCGTTTAGTATTTTTAAGCAGAGTATTGCTCTTTTTCCACTGTTTTTCCATGGGAGAGAGCTATGCCCGTAGAGGTCATGGGACGTCTTCGAAATGGGAGGGGTCACAAATTTGATCCACAGTATGGGAGGGAGGGGGCTTGGGTAGCTCCATTTCCCCATATTTAGTAGTTGCGCTCCAACTCTGAATGATTTAGTATATATAACTATTTGGTCTCATTTAGACCTACATCTGGTTGATTTGTTTAACTTGTATTGGCCGTACAAGAAACATTGAGAACTCAAATTGCATATACTGTATACAACCAGTCAGGAATAATGTTTAAGTAAGGTAAAGCGCGCGCGCGCGCGCGCTGTGTGTGTGTGTGTGTGTGTTTGTGTGTGTTGTGTGTGTGTGTGTGTGTGTGTGTGTGTGTGTGTGTGTGTGTGTGTGTGTGTGTGTGTACTTTATATTATGTAAATATATAACACAAATACACTAAGAGAGATTACATCTCTCTATGGATATATTATTTACCTACAGTTGGTGGTATTTTGTTTGTCAGAAAGGAGGAAAATGTCTCCTGACACTGAATTTTGTCATTTGTGGACCTGTTTACTAATTAAGCATTCACTGGGCTGTCGCTGGAGTCGCTGCCTAGTAATGTACTAAGATATTTCAAATTTGATTTCCTTTTGTTTAAAATATCTCATAGCTCTAGTCTTTTTACTCTCTCACCTGTGTTCCTGGCGTTTACTGGTTGTTTTCTCTTTCTGTGTAGGGGTATGTGTGTGTGTGTGTGTGTGTGTGTGTTTGTATACTCACCTATTTGTGGTTGCAGGGGTCGAGTCATGGCTCCTGGCCCTCCCTCTTCACTTATCGTTACTAGGTCCTCTCCCTGCTCTGAGTTTTATCAAACCTCTTAAAACTGTTTATGGATCCAGCCTCCACTATGTCACTTGCCAGGCTTTTCCACTTCCTGACAACTCCGACTAAAGAAATACTTCCCAACATCTCTTTGACTCGTCTGAGTCTTCAACTTCCAATTGTGACCCCTTGGTTCTGTGTTCCATCTCTGGAACTTCCTGTCTGTCTACCTTGTCAATTCCTCGCAGTATTTTGTATGTCGTTATTATGTTTCCCCTAACCCTCCTGTCCTCCAGTGTCTTCAGACCGATGTGTGTGTGTGTGTGTGTGTGTGGCTTGCTGCATGTGCTTATGTTTTACTGCATGTGTGCGTGTATTTTGCTGCATGTGTGCGTGTGATTCGTTGCATGTGGCATATTGTATGTGTGCGTGTGGCATGTTGCAAGTGTGCGTGTGTTTTGTTGCATGTGTAAGTGTGGCGTTCTCCATATTGCGTGTGGTTTGCTGCATATGTGCGTGTGGCTTATTGCATGTGTGCGTGTGGTTAGTTGCATGTGGCTCATTGCATTTGTTCGTATAGCTTGTTGCATGCCTGCCTGTAGATTTTCGTATGTGCGTGTGGCTCGTTGCATGTGTGCGTGTGGCTCGTTGCATGTGTGCGTGTGCCACTGTGAAACAAAATATCCCAAACAAAAACCTTGCTTGTTCCTTGATTAATAAAGTGCTGCGTGCTCCTTTGAGACATTTAATAATAACCATAGTAATATGAACAGTAGATGTGGTGGCGGTTGCTGCAACTCCAGACAAGTGGAGGACTCAGCAGAGCTGCTGGGAGAATGTAAGTTGGATTCGGAACTGAGATTAAACGCTATCAGCGTGTGACTCCCAAATGACACTTTGGTCATTCATTTGCATATTTATAATATAATCTGGAATGACCGAGGGTGAAGGGGTGGGGTGATTGTGGTGGTAGGGAGGGGTGAGTGTGTGTGAGAAGGGAATGTGATGAAGGGGTGGGGTGATTGTGGTGGTAAGGAGGGGGGTTATTGTATAGGAAAAGGGGAAATGTAGGGAAGGGGTGATAACTGAATAAATTTGTAGTTTTATGCAGTTGATGATAGTGAATACAGTGACGATTACGGTGAAGACAGTGATAATGATAACCAGTGACAGTGCTCAGGCGAATGATCAGTATAACAACGGTGACGATAACCAGTGATGGTGCTCATGTCTGGGAGTGATCAATATGATAACAGCGACACTCAGACATCTTAATGGTGATGACCCAGGGTAATGGTGGGGGAGTACGGAATATTATCAGGTGTTCTTCCCTCCCTCCCTACCACTTATTTCCCCTTCCTACCATTTACTTCCCCTCCAAACCACTTACTTCCCCTCCCTACCACTTCCCCTCCCAACCAGTTCCCCTCCCTACCACTTCTCCACTGTCCCCATTATCTACTTAATGTCTCTTCTTCCCCACCACTTGTTTCCTCTCCCCACCACTTTTCCTCTCCCCACCCCTTGTTTCCCTCTCCCCACCCTTTTTCCTCTCCCCACCCTTTTTCCTCTCCCCACCACTTGTTCCCTCTCCTCACCGCTTGTTCCCTCTCCCCACCCCTTATTCCCTCTCCCCACCCCTTGTTCCCTCTCCCCACCACTCGTTTCCTCTCCCCACCGCTTGTTCCTTAGATGATTGATGACTCAGGTTCCCCTGGATGATTGATGACTCGGGTTCCCCTGGATGATTGAGACTCGGGTTCCCCTGGATGATTGATGGGCTCGGGTTCCCCTGGATGATTGAGACTCGGGTTCCCCTGGATGATTGATGACTCGGGTTCCCCTGGATGATTGATGGACTCGGGTTCCCCTGGATGTTGATGACTCGGGTTCCCCTGGATGATTGATGACTCGGGTTCCCCTGGATGATTGAGGACTCGGGTTCCCCTGGATGATTGAGGACTCGGGTTCCCCTGGATGATTGAGGACTCGGGTTCCCCTGGATGATTGAGGACTCGGGTTCCCCTGGATGATTGAGGACTCGGGTTCCCCTGGATGATTGAGGACTCGGGTTCCCCTGGATGATTGAGGACTCGGGTTCCCCTGGATGACTGATGGCTCGGGTTCCCCTGGATGATTGAGGGCTCGGGTTCCCCTGGATGATTGAGGGCTCGGGTTCCCCTGGATGATTGAGGGCTCGGGTTCCCCTGGATGATTGAGGGCTCGGGTTCCCCTGGATGATTGAGGCTCGGGTTCCCCTGGATGATGAGGACTCGGGTTCCCCTGGATGATTGAGGCTCGGGTTCCCCTGGATGATTGAGGCTCGGGTTCCCCTGGATGACTGATGGCTCGGGTTCCCCTGGATGATTGAGGACTCGGGTTCCCCTGGATGATTGAGGACTCGGGTTCCCCTGGATGATTGAGGCACTCGGGTTCCCCTGGATGATGAGGACTCGGGTTCCCCTGGATGATGAGCACTCGGGTTCCCCTGGATGATGATTGATCTTCCCTGGATGACAAAGTTGATCGCGTTGTTTCCCCTGGATGATTGATCATCGGTTCCCTGGATGATTGATATCGGGTTCCCCTGGATGATTGATCACTCGGGTTCCCCTGGATGATTGATCTAGTCTTCATACTGCAGAATGACAAAGTTGATCGCATGTATCAGAAATCGTTCCTACCAGGATAGACTTAGTAAATCAATGAATATGAACACTGGAAGTTCGTAGAATTGATGGGTAGATGACTGAAGTATACCAGTGGAAGACAAATATAAACAAGGTTCTGAAAATGCCTAATTAAAACAGAACTCACAGCAATGTGTTCAAGTTGGAAAAATTTTGGTTAGGAGCTGGACAGGCACCTCAAGTCAATACCTGACCAGCCAGGTTGTGGTTCGTACGTTGGTTTGTGCGGCCAGAAATAACAACCTGGTTGATCAGGCCCTGATCTACCGCGAGGCCTAGGCCACGGACCTGGCCGGGGGGGAGGGGCATTAACCCCTTCCAGGTATACTCCAGGTATGTAGGGAAACGCTGGTTTGGTAAGAGTTGTAGATGAGTTTAAGTGTGGCATGCAAAGAGTACGTAACGTTTATTCGGCGCATGTACACACCCTTATTGAAAGGGTATCTCCCCCAACCAGCGAACCAGTACTAGGGTCGAACGATGGCGCCCCTTCGTTCGATCAGTGCCCAGGTTCAGCCAATGAGAAGATGGTTCTGGCAATCGCAGAGGTTTTGTGGGCACCACCCGCTTGTCTGTCCTTGCCATTTCCATACCCGCCTGTCTGTCCTTGTCATTGGTTGAGCACGGTTGTCGATTCTGTCTCCGTGTTGTATACATACATTTTCCGACTGTATATAGCGTACATAGTTGTAAATATTCACATTGCTCTTGGTGAAGGAAAATATATTTCAAAGTCATTCAGCTGTGTTTGTTCTGCTTCTTGCTCCCCTTTACACCCAGGATAACAGGCCATATTGTCCCTGGGTTGTAATATTAAGAAATTTCCGAGTAGTCTCATTAAAGCAAAAACCTTGAGTGGCTTTAAAATTAGGATGGACAGGTACACGAATGGGTGTGACTTGGACCTACCAAGCATGGCCAGTAGGCCTGCCTTTTATATATAGGCTCCCTCTTTTTTATATTCTTATCAGTGGGTGTGGGGGTTCACACTACAGTGTGGTAACACTGTGTGGGTGACATAACCCACATGAAGTGTCTTTGGCTTACTTTTCTTATCTTTTATTTTTATTAATTCGTATATTTAAACCTTAAAATATTCCTTTCTTGCATAAAACATCTAAGTTCACAATTTGTCTTCGTTGTTTCAGGTAAGAAACTTGATAGACGGCCTTCGATCACCTAGAAAAGGTAGGTATTTCAAAGCAGATTGGACGTGGTGTGAATGAGTCGGGTCAGGAGTGTTCTGTGGAGCACAGGTCATGAGCACAGAACAGACACTCAGGCGGACCATATCATAGTTTACAAGAAATAGATAAAAGATTTAAGAGTAATAACGGCATGATATGTTATATACGGAGCAGAAAGTAAATCTAGCAGAGGCCAGAAAATATCATTGTGGATAATGAGAATTTTCTGAATGAGAAATAATGCTGATGACATTAAATAACTTGTACTCTAATGTTTTGAATATTGTGATGTGCTCCCAAGTCCACTCACTGTAAGAGAAATATAGAGAGATAGTTTACTGCCCGAGTAATTATAATTAACCATTTAAAGTAGCGATTTTTTAAATTAATATCCTGACAATACTTGGAGAAGTATAGCTGATGGCAAGTCAGTCACACGAGATGTAAAGTGTGACAGACGGGACTACACAGTAGTGTGTGGACAGACAGGGCTACCATATGTGGGACAGACAGGCTACGCATAGTGTGGTGGACAGACAGGCTACGCAGTAATGTGTGGACAGACAGGGCTACGCAGTAGTGTGTGGACAGACAGGGCTACGCAGTAGTGTGTGGACAGACAGGCTACGCAGTAGTGTGTGGACAGACAGGGCTACGCATAGTGTGTGGACAGACAGGCTACGCAGTAGTGTGTGGACAGACAGACTACACAGTAGTGTGTGGACAGACAGGGCTACGCAGTAGTGTGGACAGACAGGGCTACGCAGTAGTGTGTGACAGACAGGGCTACGCAGTAGTGTGTGTGGACAGACAGGGCTACGCAGTAGTGTGTAGACAGAGACAGGGCTACGCAGTAGTGTGTGGACAGAGACAGGGCTACGCAGTAGTGTGTGGACAGAGACAGGGCTACGCAGTAGTGTGTGGACAGAGACAGGGCTACGCAGTAGTGTGTGGACAGAGACAGGGCTACGCAGTAGTGATTACAGAGACAGGGCTACGCAGTAGTGTGTGGACATAGACGGGCTACGCAGTAGTGTGTGACAGAGACAGGCTACGCAGTATGTGTGTACAGATACAGGGCTTACGCAGTAGTGTGTGACAGAGACAGGGCTAACGCAGTAGTGGTGTGACAGAAGGGCACGCAGTAGTGAGTGGCAGAGACTGGCTACGCAGTAGTGTGTGGACAGATCAGGGCTACGCAGTAGGTGTGGCCCAGAGACAGGGCTACGCAGTAGTGTGTGGACAGAACAGGGCTACAGTAGTGTGTGGACAGAGCCCAGGGCTACGCAGTAAGATGTGGACAGAGACAGGGCTACGCAGTACGTGTGGACAGAGACGGGGTACGCAGTATGTTGGACAGAGACAGTGTAGCAGTAGTGTGTGGAAGAGACGGGCTACGCAGTAGTGTGGGACAGAGACCAGCACGCAGTAGTGTGTGGACAGAGACAGGGCAGCATAGTGTGTGGACAGAGACAGGGCTAGCATATGTGTTGAAGAGACGGGCTACGCAGTAGTGTGGGACAAGACAGGGCTAGCAGTAGTGTGGGGACAGAGCCGCTACGCATATTGTGGAAGAGACTGCACGCAGTAGTGTGGGGAAACGAGACAGGCTACCAGTAGTGGTGGACAGAGACAGGGCTACGCATAGTGTGTGGACAGAGACAGGGCTACGCATATTGGGGTGGACAGAGACAGGGCAACGCAGTAGGTGTGACAGAAAACAGGCTACGCAGTAGTGTGTGGACAGAGACAGGCTACGCATTAGTTGTGGACAGAGACATGGGCTTACCAGTATGTGTGGACAGAGACAGGCTACGCAGAAGTGTGGGGACAGGGCTACGCAGTAGTGTGGACAGGGCTACGCAGTGTGTGTGGACAGGGCTACGCAGTAGTGTGTGGGACAGGGCTACGCAGTAGTGTGTGGACAGGGCTACGCAGTAGTGTGTGGACAGGCTACCAGTAGTGTGGACAGGGCTACGCAGTAGTGTGTGGACAGGGCTACGCAGTAGTGTGTGGACAGGGCTACGCAGTAGTGTGTGGACAGGGCTACCAGTAGTGTTGACAGGGCTACGCAGTAGTGTGTGGACAGGGCTACGCAGTAGTGTGTGGACGGGCTACGCAGAGTGTTGGACAGGGCTACGCAGTAGTGTGTGGACAGGCTACCATAGTGTGGACAGGGCTACGCAGTAGTGTGTGGACAGGGCTACGCAGTAGTGTGTGACGGACAGGGCTACGCAGTAGTGTGTGGACAGGGCTACGCAGTAGTGTGTGGACAGGGCTACGCAGTAGTGTGTGGACAGGGCTACGCAGTAGTGTGTGGACAGGGCTACGCAGTAGTGTGTGGAGAGGGCTACGCAGTAGTGTGTGGAGAGGGCTACGCAGTAGTGTGTGGAGAGACAGGGCTACGCAGTAGTGTGTGGAGAGACAGGGCTACGCAGTAGTGTGTGGACAGAGACAGGGCTACGCAGTAGTGTGTGGACAGACAGGGCCACACAATTGTATCAGTCGCTGCGACGTTGGAATGGTATCTTCCATCTTGTATCTTCTGCACTGTATTATTCCACAATATCCTATACTACGTCTCTTAAATTTTGTATTAAAATTGGAAAATTGACACTTTTAAAGCCCAATAACCCGAACCTGTCTGAATTGCACCAGTGCTGAAAGTTTGAAGCCAATTAGAAGAGCTATTCTTGAGTTATCCCTCAAGAACCTTAGGAGGGAAGTATCCTCTTTAGTGCATAATAGTAATAATCAGAGAGTAAGATGGAGGTGAATGCAAGGAAGGAAGAGAATGAAAAAGAGAGATTGAATGGAGAGGAAGAACAGGTGAAGAGAAAAGGTACAAGAGGCGAACAAGAGATGACTACAACAGAAGGGACAAAAAGAGTAGAGGCGGAAGCACCTAGTGTGAGCGCTTGTCCTCGTTAATCATAATAATGTAGAAGCTTCTTCCTTAACACAGTTAGCCAGCTCTCATTAATTCTCACTTCAACAATGAGGCTGACTAACGCAGTTTGTGTGTGTGGGTGGAGGATGCTTGCACGAGTCGAACCACAGTTCCTGGTCCCGCTTCATAACTTTACTGACCTGCTTTACCGATTCCTGTGCTCTTGGGCACTGTCGTCTTGTTATATTGGCAAGAGAACGATACACCTTTTGAGTCACAGCAACTGACGGTTGAGTGGTACTGACGTCAGTGTGTGTGAAGGGTGAGGTATGTGCAGAGACAAAGACCAAGTCAAGGTAACAAACCAGTTTCTTTTAAAATCCTCCAGATAAACTGATAGACGCAGTTCATAATATTGAATGCAAAAATATTTCCTGGTTTAAATTCACAATGTCCAAAATATATCAAGAGAAGTGAGCATTCCCTCAAGCAACAAGCCACAACACGGAGTGCAAAACTCTCTCTCCGCCTAAAATCACATATCTGCCAAAATTCCTTAGGAAACTGGGCGGACAAAGTTAACACAGGTACAGTAATATAGAATGGAACGGGTTAAGGGGAAAGAAAGCTGATTAGGCTGGATTCGGGAAAAAAAGAGCTCCAGTTCCTCGGATCAAGAACCCTTAATGATCATCAAGGCATCCGCCTTAAAGGGTTGAGTAGGAACATACCTGCTTGAGGAACTATGTATGGAGATGACCTCCACCCACCCCGACCGCCATCCTGTTCATTCTTCTTACTGAACACACCGAGACTTGAAAAAAAAAACACTTAACCTTCCTGTGGCACATCTGCATCTTTAGTAGCCATCAATGCCTCCTAACTCCTGCACGCGTCTCAAACAGCTTTCCCCATCCCCCCCATCCAGTCTATCTAGTCCCATCGGTAGTCTGGTATGTGATTATCATGTCGTCCCAGGTCCTCGTTTCTTCTAGGTTAAATTCCTTTAATTTTTTTCTTTGTAAGTTAGCTTTCAGTTCCTAAATCAGCATTCGGTATTGTTTTTCTTATGCGACTTTATGATCTACATCTTGTTTTGTACACGTTTGATCAAGAATGAGCGCCATAATGGCTTGACAAGTTCCTCTGTGCATGTATAATGTTTGTTTTCTGCTAATATACTTATTAGATTAATTTTTTCCGGAGAATGTAACAAGAGAATAGTGAAAAAAAACAGTAAAAGAAAATGTAAAGCAGATAATTATATGGGCACAGACAGACAAGACGCATGAACAGACGAGTGTGAAAACGGATAAATGAGTCACAGATGTTGATGACAGAGCAAGTACGTACGTACGTACACACACACACACACACACACACACACACACACACACACACACACACACACACACACACACACACACACACACACGCACGCACGCACGCACTCACGTACGTACGTACGTTGGTGCACGCACGCGTTCTAAGGAAGAGTAATATTAAGTGTTAAACCAAGGATCACCATCCTTTTTGTTTAGTTGGGTCACTTCGTAATTTAGAATTTGTAAAGGAACGCACTTCAAAAACATAGTTAAATGATTTCCCCTCTTCCTTTCCTAAACTCGAAGCCGTTTCGGCTTGTTTTTCATTTTGCACCCTTTGTATCCTCGTTTTTTTTTTTTTTTTTTTTTTTTAATTTCTTCAAGATATTTCGTCCATCTTTTAGCCTTTTTGACTATCCTATTTTCCGTTGTTTTTCATCGTTCATTGTGTTCTTCCAGCATTTTTTTCTTTCCTGCCTTCCATCGTTCATTCCGTTCCTCGTCCCTGTCGTTATCAGTCCTGCCTTCTTCCTTCACCTCTCCCTCTCTTCTTTCTCTTCTCCCTCGGTTTCCTTCTCCCTCGCTTCTTTCTCTTCCTTTCTTGTTTCCCTTTCCCCTTTCCTTTCTTCCTTCATTTCACTCTCTCTTCCTTCACTTCTCCGTATCTTCCATTCCATCTTCCTCTCTCTCATCTTTTCCTCCCTTCTCGCCTTTCTCTGATTTTCCATGAAATATTGTCACACTGTTTCGTCGAAGAAGACACGATTTTTTTTTTTTTTGTCTTTTCTCTCTCTCCCTGTCAGACACAATCCTCTCCCTTCCCTTAAATTGCTATATATAACTCTATAAACAGTTTTTGCTTTTGGATTGTAATTTGTGTTTTTTCATCTCTTTTCTTGTTTCATGAAGACTTTTGCCTAGAATAACGCCGTCTGATTGTTTCGAAGATCTGGAGGTAGAGCTTTCAGGAATGGTTGTCAATTGGTGCATGTGTGAATATTTTGTGCGTTCGTCTGTGCTATTAACTTTTATTTCATTAGACGTAACTCTTATTATGCTTGTACCTTGGTAGATGCGTTTAGTAATGGTTCAGGCCAGGCATTTTAAATTGTTAAGGAAATACTACAAAAAAGTAGACGTAAGTAGATTGTAGAAGTAGAAGTTTGTAAGGTTAACTGTCAGGCACCCGCTGGTTGTCACTGACTTTTACATGTGATTTACCTGTTACCGATTTCAAGAGTTTCCCCTTGAAAACTACACTTGTTCCAGCAATATTTCTGATCTCTGCAGGTGTATATGGACATTGGGACAAATCGGTCTTGAAAAAAAAAAAAGCGCCAACACAGTGCTTAACAGAGCGTCGGGAATAGACAAAGCTGGTCTAGCGATGAGGGTACCACATTCCAGGAGATTTTCTTCTAGCTGTTCCTAATTATTCCTCCTTGGGAACTTGGCTCGACCCGGAGGCGAATCAGACTGGTGTAGCTATTCGCCTAGACTCCCCCATACTTAGCGAACATAGGTATATTTGCGGCAGGGCGTCAGCTAATCAACTTGGACTGCATGGTCTCGTCTGTCATACATCAGAAGGGAAGTATGCCAGACATGAGGACATCAACGACATCAAGCGAAGTCTTGTAACAGTCCGTTGCCCAGCAGAAAGGGAGCTTAAGGTACTGAGGTCTAACAGAAGCCAAAATCATACAGATGGAGTCACCATGCTGCAGTGGAAGGATAAGAGATTGCATGGGACTACACCTGCACCTCTACGTTGACTGACACCTACTTGCAATACTCTGAAGCCGAAATGGGTGGGGCCGCCAGCTCCAGGGAGACCCAGAAGATCAACAAATAGAGGGCTGCTCCCGTGCTATTCGTCCACGTAGGGTCGGAAACCCTTGGAGCAAGGGGCAAGTATGTTCTAAAATTCCTGAAAGGGTTGGGTGAAAAATTCATTACACAAACCAAGGATCTCAGAGCGGCCAGCTTCCTCTTTCAGAGGCCCAGTGTTTCGATCCAAAGGGAAAATGCCTGCAGCATTCTGGGCACACTGTCCACTGCCGGGGAGCTGGGTGAACTGGTAAGCCTCATTCTTGTACGATTGCGTGGTCCCGTGGGTTAGAGAGTCATGTGTGACTTTCGCTCACCATAAGGTGGGCCAAAACGACATGGGTTCGAATCCTCGGCTAGTCGCAGTGTTATTAATTAGTACCACTCGTTCGTGGTTACAATATATATATATATATATATATATATATATATATATATATATATATATATATATATATATATATATATATATATATATATATATATATATATGGTATAAACCTTGGTAATAAATACCGACAAGTTGGTTTAGAAAGACACGTAAGCAAACACTATGACATATATATATATATATATTATATTGTAAGAACATAAGAAAGGAGGAACACTGCAGCAGGCCTGTTGGCCCATACTAGGCAGGTCCTTTACAATTCATCCCACTAACAAAACATTTGCCCAACCCAGTTTTCAATGCTTCCCAAGAAATAAGCTCTGATGTGCAAGTCCCACTCAAATCCAACCCCTCCTGCTCGTGTACTTATCCAACCTAAATTTGAAACTACCCAAAGTCCTAGCCTCAATAACCCAACTAGGTAGACTGTTCCACTCATCAACTACCCTATTTCCAAACCACGTGTACTTAGCTCTGTGAAGACCTGTTTGTGTGCTCTCTGTGAATCTGAACCAGGATGCCCTCTCTTGAGCAACTTTACCAGCAGCTGAGAGAAGAGCTCAGAGTTGCTAAGCTGGAGATACGACGATTAACGGAGGAGAACAAGAGGGTTCGTAGTAATCCTCCTGTTGTGAGTCCCCAGGTTAAGAGGGGAACTTGGTCAGTGGCCGGGCAACATGGAACCAAGCTGAGGATCAAGAAAACGGTTGGAGAGGCAGAAACAACGAGAAACCAGAAGACTACCGTGGAAACTTCCAACCCATTCTCGGTGCTACCTGACGAATGTGAGTGTTCTACTGGGAATGCCACAACGAGCACCAAGGAAGCATTGGCAGACATGAGTGACACATCCCTAGAAACCCCAACGAAGACCATCGAGAACGTCTTGAATTCTACAAGTGGTGTAATGCTACCTGACGAATGTGAGTCGACTACTGGGAGCATCACGACGGACGACGCCAAGGAAGGTAAAAACATTGTTGTTGGAAATAAATGGTATAAAATACCGACACAATGGAAATATAAACACATATGCAGTATAATGTGATCCTTTATTGACTACGTTTCGCCCACACAGTGAGCTTTTTCAAGTCACAAACAGATCTACCTGGGGTGGAAGGGACGCGAGTATTTATTGTCAGGTTCAGAATGCTGAGGTCAGGTGGAGAATGCTGCATCTGATGATGTACCGAGTGGGGTTATAGTCTAAAATCTTGGGTAGCTTGGAAAGGAGATTGGATAAGTTTGTGAGTAGACCTTCTACAGTGTTCTTCCATTCCTGTGTTCTTATGTGGGATAGCGATGAAGAAGTTTCTTGGCAAGTGGTTCAGCTATGTTATAGAAGCCACTATTCTGGTTGAAGTTGTCGGATATAGAAATAAGTGATGATTCCAGGATTCTTCGGTATTGAGTGTTGTCTTCTGTGGCGATAAGTCTTGAGTTTCTGTAGTTTATCAAGTGGTTGTGTGAATTACGGTGTT
Source organism: Cherax quadricarinatus (assembly GCF_026875155.1). Lineage (NCBI taxonomy): Eukaryota > Metazoa > Arthropoda > Malacostraca > Decapoda > Parastacidae > Cherax > Cherax quadricarinatus. The sequence goes on from NC_069437.1 coordinate 29,648,265, forward strand.
GTACACAGGCATTCCTTGTGTCGTCAGACCTGCTTGCGTACTGGTGTTCTGAAATACGTGTTTGGAGGTCCCTTGATGTTTCGCCCACGTATAATTTGTTGCAGTCATTACAAGGGATTATGTATACCCCTGCAGAGGGTGGAAGCTTGTCCTGTCTATCACTGGTAATGTCCTTGATGGTCGTGGTTGTAGAGGTAGATACTTGGAATGAGGTATTGGAAAAGATGTTGGAAACGTGTTTGGCAATGGAGTTGGTGGGGAGGACTATGTATCTCTTCTCGGTAGTGTTTTCTCTGGAAATAAATGGTATAAAATACCGACACAATGGAAATATAAACACAAATGCAGTATAATGTGATCCTTTATTGACAACGTTTCACCCACACAGTGGGCTTTTTCAAGTCACACACGGATCTACCTGGGGTTGGAAGGTACGGGAGTATTTATAGTCATGTTCAGAATGTTGAGGTCAGGTGGAGAATGCTGCATCTGATGATCTACCGGGTGGGGTTATAGAGTCTTGGGTAGCTTGGCAGGGGTATTGGGCAAGTTGTAGACCTTCTGCAGTGTTCTATGTTCTTATGTGGGATAGCGATGAAGAAGTTTCTTGGCGAGTGGTTCAGCTATGTTATAGAAGCCATTGTTCTGGTTGAAATTGTTGGTTATAGAGATAAGCGATGATTCCAGGATTCTTCTGTATTGAGTGTTGTCTTCGTTGGCTATAAGTCTTGAGTTACTGTAGTTAATTAAATGGTTGTGTGAATTGCGATGTTGTACACAGGCATTCCTTGTATCGTCAGTCCTGCTTGCATATTGGTGTTCTGAAATGCGTGTTTGGAGGTCTCTTGATGTTTCGCCCACATATAATTTGTTGCAGTCATTACAAGGGATTGTGTATACCCCTGCAGAGGATGGAGGCTTGTCCTGTCTACTACTGGTGATGTCCTTGATGGTCGTGGTTGTGGAGGTAGATACTTGGAATGATGTTTTGGCAAAGATGTTGGAAACATGTTTGGCAATGGAGTTGTTGGGGAGGACTATGTATCTCTTCTCGGCAGTGTCTTCTCTGGGTGTGTTGAAGATGTTTAATGCCCGCCGTCTGCAGTCTCTGATGAAGTGACGAGGATAGTGGAGTTTAGAAAATACTTGTTCAATTATAGTGCATTCTTCCTCAAGGAACTCATTGCTGCAGATTCTGAGTGCACGTAGGAAGAAGCCTATAATCACACCACGTTTGGTTTTGGTGTCGTGGTGAGAGAAGAAGTGGAGAAGATCGTTTTGGTTGGTGGGTTTTCGATAGACTTTAAAACAAAGTTCGTGGTCAGCTTTGCAGAGCAGAACATCAAGGAAAGGAAGAGTGTTGTCGACTTCTTCAAGTGTGAACTGGATTGAAGGCTCGACCTGGTTGAGCTTGTCTTGGAGAGCTTGAACGTTGAAGCGTTTAGGAGTTATGAGGAGAATGTCGTCAACATAACGGAGCCAGATGACAGACGAAGGAATAATGGTTTAGAAACGTTCGGCTTCTAGATGTTCCATGTATAAGTTCGCCAGGACTGCACTGAGTGGCGAACTCATGGGTAGCCCAAAAGTCTGCTGAAAGAGGTGATTTTCGAAGGAGAAACACGTAAAGCCAACACATAGTTCAACAAGGTCGATGAAATCGCTGGCTGGAATGGGGAGATCAAGTGAATCGTCAATTTTCCTGCGCAAGAGATCGATGGCTTGTGTAGTAGGTACTTTGGTGAATAGGAAAGTTACGTCAAGGCTGGAAAGTTTCTTGTTCCTGATGTTGATGTTGCGAATGCGATTGAGAAGATCACCCGATAGTGGACTGATAGTGCCCAAGAGTTTAGAGAGGTGTTTGGCGAGAATTCCTGAGAGCTGGTGGGGAGCACTGCCTATTCCCGAGGATATGGGCCTCAGTGGGATACCAGGCTTGTGAGTCTTTGGCAGGCCGTACATTCTGGCAGGTCTGGGGTTGCTGGGCATGGTGTGCAGAAGTTTCTTCCCTTGTTCCGAGGCCCTCAGAATGCGGCGAGTCCTTTGAAGAAAAGTTTTAGTAAGGTTGTCCACTTGGTTAGTTGTGAGAGGTTTGTAGGTATCTGGGTCATTAAGTAGATTGAGCATTTTGTTCCTGTAATCGTCAGTGTTCATGATAACAACACCACCTCCTTTATCAGCGGTGGTGACCCTAATGGTCGTGTCTTCTGCTAAACCTTTGAGTGCATTGATGTAACGTCGAGGTATGACTGGGGAGCTGCGTGTTGAGATGGCTGCTGAGATGATGCCTTGAAGATAGCCTTTTTGGAAGTCGGAGTCATTGTGTCTGTAGTTTTTGGCGATGAAATTGAGGTCTTGTTTTGGTTTCGTAATTCCTGTTGCGAATTTGAGGCCTAAGCTGAGGGCTTCAGTTTCTGTGGTTGACAGTGGACGAGATGATAGATTTTGAATAATTTCAGGTCTTCCTAAACTTTTCCAATTACTATTATCGCAGAGTGTTTGTAGTTTTCTAGTAAGTCTGATCTTCTGTTGAACATTCGCTGTGGTAACTCTGCTGCGAATGATTTCGGCGGTGCGTATGTTCATGTTGCCCCGGAGTGTTGTGCCTAGTGTTCTGGCTTGGAGAAAAGCTTCCTTTGTAGCATTGTTTAAGTCGTCTGCACACTCTTCAAGGTAGGTCCGAGCTGTAGCGGAGAATTCTCGCCAAACACCTCTCTAAACTCTTGGGCACTATCAGTCCAGCACATCTCAAACACTCGGGTGATCTTCTCAATCGCATTCGCAACATCAACATCAGGAACAAGAAACTTTCCAGCCTTGACGTGACTTCCCTATTCACCAAAGTACCTACTACACAAGCCATCGATCTCTTGCGCAGGAAAATTGACGATTCACTTGATCTTCCCATTCCAGCCAGCGATTTCATCGACCTTGTTGAACTATGTGTTGGCTTTACGTGTTTCTCCTTCGAAAATCACCTCTTTCAGCAGACTTTTGGACTACCCATGGGTTCGCCACTCAGTGCAGTCCTGGCGAACTTATACATGGAACATCTAGAAGCAGAACGTTTCTCCACCATTATTCTTTCGTCTGTCACCTGGCTCCGTTATGTTGACGACATTCTCCTCATAACTCCTAAACGCTTCAACGTTCAAGCTCTCCAAGACAAGCTCAACCAGGTCGAGCCTTCAATCCAGTTCACACTTGAAGAAGTCGACAACACTCTTCCTTTCCTTGATGTTCTGCTCTGCAAAGCTGACCACGAACTTCGTTTTAAAGTCTATCGAAAACCCACCAACCAAAACGATCTTCTCCACTTCTACTCTCACCACGACACCAAAACCAAACGTGGTGTGATTATAGGCTTCTTCCTACGTGCACTCAGAATCTGCAGCAATGAGTTCCTTGAGGAAGAATGCACTATAATTGAACAAGTATTTTCTAAACTCCACTATCCTCGTCACTTCATCAGAGACTGCAGACGGCGGCATTAAACATCTTCAACACACCCAGAGAAGACACTGCCGAGAAGAGATACATAGTCCTCCCCAACAACTCCATTGCCAAACATGTTTCCAACATCTTTGCCAAAACATCATTCCAAGTATCTACCTCCACAACCACGACCATCAAGGACATCACCAGTAGTAGACAGGACAAGCCTCCATCCTCTGCAGGGGTATACACAATCCCTTGTAATGACTGCAACAAATTATATGTGGGCGAAACATCAAGAGACCTCCAAACACGCATTTCAGAACACCAATATGCAAGCAGGACTGACGATACAAGGAATGCCTGTGTACAACATCGCAATTCACACAACCATTTAATTAACTACAGTAACTCAAGACTTATAGCCAACGAAGACAACACTCAATACAGAAGAATCCTGGAATCATCGCTTATCTCTATAACCAACAATTTCAACCAGAACAATGGCTTCTATAACATAGCTGAACCACTCGCCAAGAAACTTCTTCATCGCTATCCCACATAAGAACATAGAACACTGCAGAAGGTCTACAACTTGTCCAATACCCCTGCCAAGCTACCCAAGACTCTATAACCCCACCCGGTAGATCATCAGATGCAGCATTCTCCACCTGACCTCAACATTCTGAACATGACTATAAATACTCCCGTACCTTCCAACCCCAGGTAGATCCGTGTGTGACTTGAAAAAGCCCACTGTGTGGGTGAAACGTTGTCAATAAAGAATCACATTATACTGCATTTGTGTTTATATTTCCAGTGTTTTCTCTGAGTGTGTTGAAGATGTTTAATGCCCGTCGTCCGCAGTCTCTGATGAAGTGACGAGGATAGTGGAGTTTAGAAAATATTTGTTCAATTATCGTGCATTCTTCTTCAAGAAACTCATTGCTGCAGATTCTGAGTGCATGCAGGAAGAAGCCTATAATTACACCACGTTTAGTTTTGGTGTCGTGGTGAGAGTAGAAGTGGAGATGATCGTTTTGGTTGGTGGGTTTTCGATAGACTTTAAAACGAAGTTCGTGGTCAGCTTTGCAGAGCAGAACATCAAGGAAAGGAAGAGTGTTGTCGACTTCTTCTTCAAGTGTGAACTGGATTGAAGGCTCGACCTGGTTGAGCTTGTCTTGGAGAGCTTGAACGTTGAAGCGTTTAGGATTTATGAGGAGAATGTCGTCAACATAACGGAGCCAGGTGACAGACGAAGGAATAATGGAGAAACGTTCGGCTTCTAGATGTTCCATGTATAGGGTTGCCAGGACCGCACTGAGTGGCGAACCCATGGGTAGTCCAAAAGTCTGCTGAAAGAGGTGATTTTCGAAAGAGAAACACGTAAAGTCAATACATAGTTCAACAAGGTCGATGAAATCGCTGGCTGGAATGGGAAGATCAAGTGAATCGTCAATTTTCCTGCGCAAGAGATCGATGGCTTGTGTAGTAGGTACTTTGGTGAATAGGGAAGTCACGTCAAGGCTGGAAAGTTTCTTGTTCCTCATGTTGATGTTGCGAATGCGATTGAGAAGATCACCCGAGTGTTTGAGATGTGCTGGACTGATAGTGCCCAAGAGTTTAGAGAGGTGTTTTGCGAGAATTCCTGAGAAGAAGATCGGAGAAGGGCAAAGAAGACCGCAGACAGTATAGGCTAGGAGGCCAAAGGCTGCAAACCTCATTCAAGGAGAAAGACCTAGGAGTGAGTATAATACCGAGTACATCGCCAGAAGCACACATTAACCAGATAACTGCTGCGGCATATGGGCGCTTGGCAAACCTGAGAATAGCGTTCCGGTACCTCAGTAAGGAATCGTTCAAGACTTTGTACACTGTGTACGTCAGGCCCATATTGGAGTACGCAGCACCAGTTTGGAACCCACACCTGGTCAAACACGTCAAGAAATTAGAGAAAGTGCAAAGGTTTGCAACAAGGCTAGTTCCAGAGCTAAGGGGAATGTCCTATGAAGAAAGGTTAAGGGAAATCGGTCTGACGACACTTGAGGACAGGAGGGTCAGGGGAGACATGATAACCACATACAAAATACTGCGTGGAATAGACAAGGTGGACAGACAGGATGTTTCAGAGATGGGACACAGAAACAAAGGGTCACAATTGGAAGCTGAAGATTCAGGCGAGTCAAAGGGATGTTAGGAAGTATTTCTTCAGTCATAGAGTTGTTAGGAAGTGGAATAGTCTGGCAAGCGATGTAGTGGAGGCAGGAACTCTACATAGTTTTAAGACGAGGTATGATAAAGCTTATGGAGCAGAGAGAGGGAGGACCCAGTAGAGGTTAGTGAAGAGGCGGGGCCAGGAACCGAGTCTCGACCCCTGCAACCACAATTAGGTGAGTACACGCACGCACACACGTACATACGTAAGGAGAGATTAAATATCTAGTATCGTGTTAAAGGAAAATTACTAAACAATAGCTAAAATGATACATTATTTCAGTACATAATTACTTTGCTAACTTAATTACAGTTACACTAACAGGAATTGGTGGCTGACATACTGAAGGTTAAAGGTAATCTAAGAGCAAGTTCAGGGTATTATACATACATCATTCCACAGTCCTCACACACAGAGGCACCTAATATCCTCTCGAATCTGCAATTTCAGCCCAGATAGAGGGTCCCACCTGTGCATTATAATTCAATGATTGTTCTGAAAGGTTGTGAAAACATCCAAAAGTTAACAGCTAGGAAGGGAAAGGTATATATGCCTCATGGCACTCCTCTCAGGGAGGTATTCCTCAAGGTATCCCTAGCATGTATTCTCTCACGTCTATCCCTCTTAGGTATCCATCACTGGCAGTATCCCTTGAAATATTCCTATCATCCCCCTTCTCCCCCTTAAAAATAACTGAGCGCTAGGGGAAATATGTGATTATCCTGAGCTCTTACTTTTTTCAGCTTTAAACCCGAAGGATACCTCTCTGTGAGCGAAACCCATGAGGGATACCTTGAGATATCACCAGGCGATTCCCACGAAGCTACACAGTGGTGTCTAACTTGCGTGTGCAACATTACCTACAAACGTGTAATTACCTTCTCATAAGTAGATATTTGAGTTCGCGGGGGAGTGTGAGCTCTAGCTCTGTGAGTCTTTGGACCGCTAACCACAACAACCTGGTTGACCAGAGGGTAACCTGGGAAGCCAGGCCTGAGGCCGAGCAGAGTGATCACAAGAGGCCACCAAGCCATTTCGACTGATAGATGTAAATTGAAAATCGGTCACTGCTCAGATCATTCCACATTTTAATTTTCATATGTTCAATAAATGTTTCCAGATATCCACTGTGGCCCATTTAGGTGTATAATTTCTTAACCATATGTTCTTGTTCTCGTCCCATCCCTCGGATGAACCTTTTTCTTATCTACCTTGTGTGTCCCCTTAAACCTGGAGGTTACCTGGAGGTTATTCCGGGGATCAACGCCCCCGCGGCCCGGTTCATGACCAGGCCTCCCGATGGATCAGGGCCTGATCAACTAGGCTGTTACTGCTGGCCGCACGCAGTCCAACGTACGGGCCACAGCTCGGCTGATCCGGCACTGACTTTAGGTATTTTGACATGTATTTTGCCCTGTGGCGCTGTTCTCGTATTCTTTCGTTTCACCTTAGTTTCACTTTGTGTATTGCCAGGTGAGTTCCACATCTGAGCTGGACACTCATGCATGCGTCGCATATATGGGGTAAAAATGCAATGCAATAGCGAACAGGTGATCTTAATACAGAACAAGCCACATGGGGTTGGAAATCTTTAGCTCTAGATCTTTTGCACTCTCGTTCGTCGTCAGGAGCTTTACAATGCTGCATGACAGTAACAGATAGGAGGGGAAATTCTCTGAGACAACGCGGAAGGTATCAGTGGTGGCCCATGACACAGCTGTGTCATGGGCCGTTGTGGCTTGTCCTGCCTGAGGTAAAAACGTTTTGAACTGGGCATCCTGAATGTTAATCATACGTTTGCATGGTTAGTCTGTGCTAATGTGTTTTTCTGTTTATGTAACTTACTGGCACAAGTTTGGGGTGATGCCCATCCCAGTATTTTTTTCAACTACTCCGGTGAATCTTGGCTTCTTGATGGCACTTTAGGTCGCCCTTTTCCTTGTCCCAGTTTCATAACTTTGTTCTTGCTGGGACTAAAGCCAGTAATAATTTATATAACTGTTTCTAAAATTTATCGAAATTTTCATTCAGCCTTCTGTTATCTTTTTTCAGTGTAAATTTTTCCCATTATTTTGGCAGCATCGACAAATTTGGCCATGTAGAATTTAACTCCTGTAAAATCGCCGTTTAGGAACAGTATGGGTCCAACAGTGCTCTTTCTGCAACTCTGCTAGTTACTCTCTTCCATCTTCATTCGTCATCCCTTATAATAGCTGATTTTTTATTTAAACATTTTTCCGTTTACCTCAGCATGCTTATCAGATTTGCTAAGAAACCATCCTTCTGGCATATCAAAAGTTGTTAGTTTAAGAATATATTATCCATCCCTCCCAGTCTTGCCTATTTGATGTATGTACTCACCTAGTTGTACTCACCTAGTTGAGGTTGCGGGGGTCGAGTCCGAGCTCCTGGCCCCGCCTCTTCACTGATCGCTACTAGGTCACTCTCCCTGAGCCGTGAGCTTTATCATACCTCTGCTTAAAGCTATGTATGGATCCTGCCTCCACTACATCGCTTCCCAAACTATTCCACTTACTGACTACTCTGTGGCTGAAGAAATACTTCCTAACATCCCTGTGATTCATCTGTGTCTTTAGCTTCCAACTGTGTCCCCTTGTTACTGTGTCCAATCTCTGGAACATCCTGTTTTTGTCCACCTTGTCAATTCCTCTCAGTATTTTGTATGTTGTTATCATGTGTGTGTGTGTGTGTCTGTCTGTCTGTCTGTCTGTCTGTCTGTCTGTCTGTCTGTCTGTCTGTCTTAAATCACGATCTCTTTGTGCGAGAGCTATACCTCGTATATTTTGTATTTTTACCAGGTGCTGTATATGGTATTTTCCAGCCTCCGTCCCTGTGCATATACAAAATTTAGTATTTTGTATACGATTTATTTTTGGTTTTCTAGATCACAAAATGTTCACTGTATAATATTTTTTTTTTTACCTCTCCCCAATACAAAAAATCAAACTCGCATATTCTTTTTTTTTTAATCCGCAGCTTCACAAAATAGTCTGTACTATGTATATTTTCACTCATTCATACACAGAATAAAAGTCTGAAAAAATTCATAAAAGACCCATTCTTAGAGAGGACACTTAAGATGACGTTTTGGCCCATCTTGGACTTTATTATAAAGCTGAATCTGATAATGGTCTGGGTCGGACCGAAATGTTTTCACCAGTTTCTTCTTTAAGTTTGGGTTTTTTATTAATTGTATTAAAATTTTACATGTCCTACTCAAAAAGTTGGCTTATCTTATATAAAACTTTGTCGGTCCTATTTCAAACTTTGTTTACGCTACAAAAAAAATTCCTTATCCTACTCAAATTTTTTTATTTAATATTCAAAACCGGTAAATGGTATGTCACAGGTAAGGCCTCGGAGGTTGTGATGGCCTGGAGCAAACTCGACATAGACCAATCTCTGCCATCAGAGTCTGCCTTTCGTCGGTTAAGGGGGCTATTACCCCCGGCGACTGGTTCCAGAGCAGAGGTTCAGGGGACGTGTTCTAACTGCTAAGATGCTTAAAGAATGAAGAATTCAAAAGACGCACTGTATATTAAGCACAGGAAGTTCATCATATAGAACGACAGGAACGTGTGAAGGACCAGTCTGAACCAGAACTGAAGGATACTTCCGGGAGTCTAACTCCTCCACGGGCCGGTCACCGACCAGGCCTCCCTGTAGATCAAAACCTCATCATCCAGGCTGTTACTGTAGTTCGCACGTAGTCCACTGTACGAACCACAGCCCGGCTGGTCAAGCACCCTCTTGAAGACAGCACGAGGTTTGTTGGTAATTTCCCCTTATACACGGAGGGAGGGCGTTAGAGAGTAGTGGACCTCTGACACTCAACGAGTTCTTTTAGTGGAGGTATTTCGCACTCTAACAAGTCTCTTGTCATATAGGGTGATTTCATTGTTCAGGTTTGGGACCAGCCTGGTTGTAACAATGTCAACTGACTTTTCTTTCAAAGAACACAATAAGGCAAACGAAGGAGTGGATAATGAAAGTATTCAAAAAGTAAATGAGGATTGTGATAATTTAGACATTTGCGTTCTCTCACGTAGTGTCGTTCAGTGTTGACGGCTTCCTTCAGGGCAGGAGATATGTCAGAGTGGAGCAGATAGGTCATATGCTGCCAACATCGAGCCAAAAAAAAGCCTACAAATTACTAGGAACACAGCAAAGTCCTAAATATGTACTAGCTAGAGTGACATATGTACTAGAGACATAATACTTATATGCAAGATATTAGAGGGACTAGTTCCAAATCTTCTTATTGCCATAACATTTTGGAGTGAGAGATGGGAGAAAATGTAAAATGAAACAAGAAAAAGGCTGTGGCTCCATGGGGCACAATAAGAGAACGTTGTAGCAATATCCGTTTACCTGGAGTCGCTTCCGGAGGTCACCGCTCCCACGGCACCAGGCCGCAGGGGCGGTGACCTCAGACTTTTCAACCCCTCGAGGAGGTTCCTTGACGGTGGTGAGGGGCTCTTGATCTAGGGAATTGGATCTGTGCTCCAGTTCCCTGAATTGAGCCTGAATGCCTTCCATCCCCCCCCATGCACTGTATAATCCTACGGGTTTATTGCTCCTCCATAATTATAATAATAAATCAGACTTTTCAACACTTTATTAGAGGACATCAGAACGCTGCCGAAACAAGTGTAGAAGTCTTCAAAAGGAAAGTTGACAAGTACCTCTGCCAAGTGCTGGATTAACCAGTCTTTGATGAATGTGGACCAGCAGACCACCAGCAGCATCAGGCTGATTGATCAGGCAAACACCAGACAAGCCTGACCCAGGGCTGGCATGCGAAAGTAGAAAAACTAGAAACTCGCCAGAGATGCATCAAAGGTATATATCCTGGTTAATGACTTAGGCTGTTGGTACTAACATCCATTTCAATGGAGAAACCACAACCCGGTTGATCAGGAATTGACTTGTACAAGATTGGTATACAGTACAGACAAGATGAGCATTAAGAGACACATGCGCAACATCTGGGTATCTTTATTGTAGACGTTTCGCCATCCAGTGGCTTTATCAATACAAATTCTAGGACATAACTAGAAGACAGCAGACCTATATACAAAAGATGGGGTAATCAGTCCCTCAGCCTTGGAGTTGGTGTAAAGAGCACCGTAGTCATGAAGATTCTGGAACATAGGCAAAAAGACTGGCACTGATATATATTATATATGCCCTCGTCTGCTACCCATCATTTTCCACCTGATGTTAGTATATAAGCGCCATCCTTCTTGCCTGTGCTCCAGAATCTTCACGACTACGGTGCTCTTCACACCAACTCCAAGGCTGAGGGATTGATTACCCCATCTTTTGTATATAGGTCTACTGTCTTTAAATAATGTCCTAGAATTTGTATTGATACAGCCACTGGATGGCGAAACGTCTACAGTAAAGATACCCAGATGTTGCATATGTGCAGAAATTGACTTTGAAGTTATAAAGTCTCGCACCTCTCGGACACCAAAAGTTTGAGATTCTTCTATTGCTGTCGTAATATAAATGAGAGAGAGAGAAAATGGTAATAATATTAGTGGAGTTTAGCTTTAAAAGATCGGAGAAGCAGGGAGGGAGTGAAGCAGGCAGACAGGAAGGATGTAAACAGGAAGGTGGTAAACAGGAAGGTAGGCAGACAGGCAAGCAAGCTGACCAGACATACAGACATGAAGGCAGACAGGAGGCAGGCAGTTAGGCAGGGAGACAGACAAAGCACGCACAAGACAGTGGAATTCGACACGTGCAGTAAAACAAAACTTTAATTCCCACATATGTGGTAGGGATTTCCCCAGTTTTCTCCGAGGATGTCAGTGCTAGTTCTCTCCTCCCTTCGTTATGCAATCCACACTTGTTTTCCTCCAGTACCCCTCAAGGGAGGTTCCTTGACGCTGGTGAGGGGCTCTTGATCTAGGGAATTGAATCTGTGCTGCAGTTCCCTGAACCTCCACAGGCGCTGTATAATCCTACGGGTTTAGCGGTCCCCCATTACCTGGAGTTTACCTGGAGAGAGTTCCGGGGGTCAACGCCCCCGCGGCCCGGTCTGTGACCAGGCCTCCTGGTGGATCAGAGCCTGATCAACCAGGCTGTTGCTGCTGGCTGCACGCAAACCAACGTACGAGCCACAGCCCGGCTGATCAGGAACTGACTTTAGGTGCATGATTATAATAATTATATAATTTCCTCCAGTTCTCTCTGAGGATGCTAGTGCTGTTTCCCTATCTCCTTATGCAATCCACACTAACTCTTCGAGAAAGGGTGACACGCATTTGTTAGTGACTGATAGGACATTGGAGGAGTGGAGTCTCCTCTGCCGTGTTTGTCGTAAACTCTTCCCCGATACATTATATGTACTTATATCAGTCGTACGTACTTCTCCCTTTTGTGAATTATTAAGCAATATACGTACTGTAACACATTCCCGCGCAGCTATTTCTGAACGGTCGACACCAAACCCAGTATTCGATATTTAGTTTAGCTTTCTTTACTCTTACCCTTAATAATCATAGTGTGTAAACAATGTGGTGAAGTTCGGCTAAAATCACAGAAGAGAAACATTCTTTATAGATTGTGTAAAAACGAGTGTTAGTAAACTCTGGCGTGTACCTGGTGGTTGCTTACAGGGATCCATGTCCAGTCCTACCTCCACCTATCCTTACACTTCCTATCTCTACATTTATTCCAGCTTTTATCCACTTCCCTTCCACATTTTCTTGATTCCGCCATCTACTCCGTCTTTCTCCCCTTCCCATTCCTCCCTGTTGAGCCTTCAACACCCAATTTCAATCCACCTTCTTTTTCTCTGTCGCTTCTATCCTTTTCTGTCTCTCCCCTCCTCCATTCTTTTCTTCACTTTCCCCTTCCTCCATCTTCTTTGCGTAACCCTGGCCCCACACAAGCCTGAGCCGGCGTGGAGAGTGTGGTAACCAGTAAAGACAACATCGCCCGCCCCTACACGACAAGCACCATCCATTTGGTCACTTGTCGCCCACAACACGTCCCGTATGTTTGAACAACCTCTGTTGGGGGACGGGGATGGAAGTTTCCTTACCCTACTGGCTCACCCCACGGTGTGGGGGTGTATTAAACACCATTATTCCCCACCATCGAGTGGAACAGTTCTGCACGTTTAAGGTTAACATCACAAACGATGTAGTCGAGGTACTGGTTGTTAATATCGAAAATCAAACTTGGTCATTGTACTGGTACACACACCAAGCGCAGAATCACAGCAGTTTAAAGATCAGTAAGTGAAAAGTGAACACTGCCTCGGTTGCCTTATAAAACCCGGCTCTCAAACCTCTTGCTTGATGATTTTATGGCACCTAATATGGAAGTATACATGAAACCTTCCATATATACCTTTGATGAATTCCGAGAATTTTCTACTCCCCGAACCCGGCTTGGTGCTTGCCTGGTCATCCAGGCTGTTGCTGGTGGTGGTCCGCCGACCCACATATCCATTACAGCCTGGTTGATCTGGCACCTGGTGAAGATACTTGTCCAATTTCCTCTTGAAGATTTCTACACTTGTCCCAGTTAAGAGAGCGCCATAAGTCAATATGAACAATCCCATACAAACAAAATTATGACTTTTGTAACAGGTTAGCAAATAAAGCAACTAAACTAAAAAATTCTTTATCTTAGAATCACACTCCATAAAGTTGTGATGGGGACCACAGTTCAGACTGGCACTGACGCCAGGACAAAGACAAATAGAAAAATGAGGATTCTGCTCTTGACTCGCCCAGGCAGGTCATAGCAGCTCTCCTTACTTACTGTCTCCCTACGATCCCCGTTGGGGAGGGGAACCTTTACCAGCGTTGTCATCGCCTTGACTTACACGATGAGCTACGCAAATCGTGTAAAGATCAAACCAAGAAATGGTACCGTTGATGATTCAGCGAAGATTGCTCTTGCAACTGTTGTTCAGGGAGCACTGGAAGTAAAATTCAACACCATATTGTCACTGAAAGAAGCATTCATTGTTGTGTGTCACGATGATGCTGAAGCAGAGAAGCTACTCACTACAGAAGCCATCACTACTCTTACTACTCAAGGGTTTACTGTTACGTCATCTCCTGCCCTCAGGGCAAGGAAATCAGTATTCCTAAAAAAACTGGACAAGATTCTGACGTCTCAAACACCTGCTGAACTCAAGTCATCCATCGAGACGCAAAATACTTGGGCTACTGTTGACAGCATTACAGTTTAAGTTTAATATGTTTATTATGCACCCCATACCCATCCTGTGGGCGGTAGTCAAAAGATTACAGAGGTACATAATGGGTCCAGGGACTGGGCCTCAAAGTTTTGATAGCTGAGCAAGTTACAGAGGCAATGAATTCACAATTTACAAAGGTAATGAACTCACAATTTACAAAGGTAATGAACTCCAGGTAGGTCTAGTCACAATCATTACAAGTTACAAAGGTATTTACAGATTACAGAGGTACACAATGGGTCCAGGGACCGGGCTCCAAAGTTTTGATGGCTGAACTAGGTACAAGGTAATGAACTCACAAGTTACAAAGGTAATGAACTCACAAGTTACAAAGGTAATGAATACTGTAAGAATGGTTACTTACGTTTATACATGGCTGCAATCATGAACAAATTTTAGAGTAATGAGCAATTCACACTTCCACACCCGGTCACAACTGTAGTGAGTTATTGGTGCAAATGTTGATTGCTGAGTCTCTCTCTCTCTCTCACACACACACACACACACACACACACATACAAATTCATACACACACACACATAAACACACACACACACACACACACAAACTCATACACACACGCGCACACACTCATACTCACACACACTCATACACACACTCACACTCATACACACACACACTCATACTCACACACACACACACACACACACACACACACACACACACACACACACACACACACACACACACACACACACACATGCACACATGTGGTAATGCTTTATTTACAGCTAGCAAAGTCAGGGTATTTCTCCAGAATGGTCTGTAATATACCACTGTGGATAAAATACTTAGCCATTTCTTGAACACTTCTGAGTGAGTTGTTTCTAAATTCATTAATTTTATCGCACTCCAGTACATAATGACGCAGGGTGTGACAATAATCCATCTGGCAAAGTTTACATTTCGTTTGGTCTACATCTGGTGGTGGTGATTTAACCTGCCAAAGATACTTGTAACCCAGCCGGAGCCGGGCGGTAGTGACATCCAAGAGTCTGCTTATTTTGTTGGATGCACCATAGACATGTGGCTCCTCCTGCATGATAGAATGATGATAGATGGACTCACTGGTGTCAATCTCCCTGAGCCTTAAGTCCATAAAATTCAGCTGAAGTTCACAGCATTACAAAAATCCCAAATGCAACGTCCATGATCAAGGTCACCTTCACCGACGTGAACATGGCTGCCACTGCTCTGAACGAAGGTCTTGCTGTCTACTACTACTATATCAGCCCTACCTACATTGAAGCAGAGATATACCACTACATTCAACATTGCTGGAACTGTTATTCATACCATCACACCACCAAAGCATGTCCAGTAAAAGACAAGAAGTTCTGCACTACATGTGGTAGTGAGGGACACACCTTCAGTTCCTGCAACGCTGCTGCTCCAACACAACCAGCGTGCTTAAACTGCAAGAGTAATGATCACCATACACTGGCAGCAAAATGTCCTACAAGAAAGGATATTATGAAGAAAACACAAGATGCAGCAACACTCCAACGTATGCAGCAATTGCAAAAATACAAGCAGACACTACAAAATTACTTCAAGCATCTACTCAGCCCGCCTCCACCACCACCACTACCATCACTCCTCCAACATGTGACGTAACGAAGATTCACTACTGTCTACTATACGCTCATATGCAAAACATGGCTGTACCTGGATCATTTAACTCTACCATCAACGAGTTATTTGCATTAAATAACATGCCTTCATTTACATTTCCAGCATCTCCACCTTCTGAAGAAATTCTCAAATTCACCAAAAACTTAATCGCCAACTCTTCTGCAGAAGTTGCATCAACACCACCAACTAGTGACGTTAATCTAACAACTACCAATGAGAAGCCTCCACCGCCACCACCTCTCATTGAATCCAACCAATCAGAAGCCTTACCACCAGAAAGATCTAATTCGTCTACTGAAGTTGAAAACGAAGCAACACCACCTTCCTCTACTCCACCACCGCCTTCTCTACTTACCTCACGTCGATTACCTGGAACACCATGGGTTAAACACAAAGGACTCTTATTCTACACTACGAGGCTGTACCCTGCAAGCATGACTCGCCTAGAACTCGTCCAACATCTCCAAGACAACACTGTATCGTACCAAAGCGAAGAAAGACCATTCCCTACCTACAACCAGATACTCCACCAACTCCAAACCAACGAATACTACACAGCTCTCCATAAGTGTGATACAACTCTCCCGAAAAAATTTACCGCACTGATAAACGGTTTAAGACCATAACCAACTCATCCTGCTTGCTGCCTTCTGACACTCCCAGCTCCTACCGCTGCCTTCGCCATCCTCTCCTAGTGAGCCAAGCAATGACATCAGTCAAGCCTCTCTATCTACGTCTCCAGTACTTTTGTACCACATGTCCCAAAGTGGTTGGGCCACTTGCCTTGATTCCTCCTCTTCCCCTCCTCCCCATTTTTTTCCAGTTATTTCCATCCTTCCATATCCTTCTTCCTTCCCATCTTACGACAGATCTCGTCGTCCTCGATTCGATTCGACTGACGCTAGACTTGAACAACCCAACACACACAGTCTTGAGGATGGCTTTAATATATTAACTTCAAGCAATAAATGTGTTAACTGGTAACAAATAAGTTATTTTATCAACAGCTATGATCATATTACCTCAGCTGTAGATTCCTGGCAACTCGGACTTCATCCAGGACCACGCGCTCTCCTATCATTTCTCAGATACCTGTGCATATTGAGCGGATCTATAACCTTTTTTTCCTCTAAGCCCTAGGAAGAACTCCCCAGTGGTTCAAAAAAGCTTAAACTATTTTTTTTCAGACTTTTTCTGTGATTTTATATACCGAATATCCCCGATCCCCCTTGACTGCAAGGGAGTTGATTCTAGGCCGGCTTATAACTCATTTTCTCTTCCTTGTTAGGAGGCTTGAATTCTACGATACTACTCCCCACATTGATTGCGTTGTGGGAATTCAGCCAGCGTACTACCTTTGAACCGTGGACAGGAGAGAGAGAGAGAGAGAGAGAGAGAGAGAGAGGGGGGAGGAGGAGGAGGAGGAGGAGGATGATGAGTGGAGGGAGGGAGAGAGAGAGGGATGAGTGGAGGGAGGGAGAGAGAGAGAGGGATGAGTGGAGGGGGGGAGAGAGAGAGGGATGAGTGGAGGGAGAGGGAAAAGGAAGAAGCGAGTTTGGAAGGTTGCGAGGCATTTCAGACCAGTGCTGTAGATCATTTTGATGGTTATTGGAGGATTGTGCAAGCCTCCATGAAGAAAACAGGAGATTTTGACACGTTGGCAGGGTAATGTGTTTTTGCAGAGAGAAGCTGCGACCTACATCATGTCCTGAAATGTGTCCTAGAAGAAGCAATCATTTAGGCAATCATCCGGTTTGTCACTCGGCTACTTGGTTAGCACTTTATTTCTCAACATGTTCTCCATTGTCAGCCAGTTAAGTCAACAGGAAGTCAGTAATGCTCAAGACACGCGCAGGTATGCCAGTTTTCCGTATCGATAATGACCTCAAGATGGCGAGAGGGAGGTTTTGAGTGGTAGAGAGTACCAAGTAGCTTGTCGATCGTGGTACCAATGACTGGTGCAGCAGCGAAAAGTGGCAAGGCAGACGGGTTGGATAGGCGCCGAAACACATACACAAGGTACCTCTGGGAATGATTTCTGGGGATATGGGGCGGGGAGGGGAGGGATTAAAAAGTACGTCCTTTAAGGTGCACTGTAATGACCTGGACCGGAGACTAGGGTGAACCTGATGTCTCTGGCATCTAAGAAACCACCGTCAAGCACGTTCGCCAGGCGTTACACTCGATTTTTTTTTTTATAGAATGAACCTAATTATGTTTACAACTAGGTCGAACAGTTGCAATAGCTTTGTGTTCTATGTCTGTTATAAAGTTCGTTCGCAGGTTACATCATATTTCGAGGCCCATTTTGAAGGCGCCAGTACATTTAATGGTTCGAAATAAATTCTTCGTTGTTCGCAGATTGAAAGTTAATCAATCGCGAGTACCCTAAATAAATGGTTTTGCTGTAAAGATTTCATTAAGTAGAAAATTAAGACATTTTTCTGCAAGATAGAAACTTAATCATTCATTTGCTTTTAGAGGTGCAGACAGACATCACCTGGGATGAGGTTTTCAAATTTGTCATAGCCATCACAGTAGTGGTAGCGTGCAGGACTAGCACACTACGCACCTGGGGTTCACAGTAGTGGTAGCGTGCAGGACTAGCACACTACGCACCTGGGGTTCACAGTAGTGGTAGCGTGCAGGACTAGTACACTACGCACCTGGGGTTCACAGTAGTGGTAGCGTGCAGGACTAGTACACTACGCACCTGGGGTCACAGTAGTGGTAGCGTGCAGGACTAGTACACTACGCACCTGGGGTTCACAGTAGTGGTAGCGTGCAGGACTAGCACACTACGCACCTGGGGTTCACAGTAGTGGTAGCGTGCAGGACTAGTACACTAGCCACCTGGGGTTCACAGTAGTGGTAGCGTGCAGGACTAGTACACTACGCACCTGGGGTTCACAGTAGTGGTAGCGTGCAGGACTAGCACACTACGCACCTGGGGTTCACAGTAGTGGTAGCGTGCAGGACTAGTACACTACGCACCTGGGGTTCACAGTAGTGGTAGCGTGCAGGACTAGTACACTACGCACCTGGGGTTCACAGTAGTGGTAGCGTGCAGGACTAGTACACTACGCACCTGGGGTTCACAGTAGTGGTAGCGTGTAGGACTAGTACACTACGCACCTGGGGTTCACAGTAGTGGTAGCGTGCAGGACTAGCACACTACGCACCTGGGGTTCACAGTAGTGGTAGCGTGCAGGACTAGCACACTACGCACCTGGGGTTCACAGTAGTGGTAGCGTGTAGGACTAGTACACTAGGCACCTGGGGTTCACAGTAGTGGTAGCGTGCAGGACTAGCACACTACGCACCTGGGGTTCACAGTAGTGGTAGCATGCAGGACTAGCACACTACTCGCCTGGGGTTCACAGTAGTGGTAGCGTGCAGGACTAGCACACTACTCGCCTGGGGTTCACAGTAGTGGTAGCATGCAGGACTAGCACACTACTCGTCGCTGGGTTCACAGTAGTGGTAGCGTGCAGGACTAGCACACTCCTCACCTGGGGTTCACAGTAGTGGTAGCATGCAGGACTAGCACACTCACCTGGGGTACACAGTAGTGGTAGCTTGCAGGACTAGCACACTACTCGCCTGGGGTACACAGTAGTGGTAGCGTGCAGGACTAGCACAATACTCGCCTGGGGTACACAGTAGTGGTAGCGTGCAGGACTAGCACACTCCTCACCTGGGGTTCACAGTAGTGGTAGCATGCAGGACTAGCACACTCCTCACCTGGGGTTCACAGTAGTGGTAGCATGCAGGACTAGCACACTCCTCACCTGGGGTACACAGTAGTGGTAGCGTGCAGGACTAGCACACTACTCGCCTGGGCTTCACAGTAGTGGTAGCGTGCAGGACTAGCACACTCCTCACCTGGGGTTCACAGTAGTGGTAGCGTGCAGGACTAGCACACTACTCGCCTGGGGTACACAGTAGTGGTAGCGTGCAGGACTAGCACACTACTCGCCTGGGGTTCACAGTAGTGGTAGCGTGCAGGACTAGCACACTAACTCGCCTGGGGTTACACAGTAGTGGTAGCATGCAGGACTAGCACACTCCTCACCTGGGGTTCAAACCCCCTCCTATTCCTTGAAAAACGTTACTGTCGTGTTGCTATACTGTTGCTTTAATTAACAGGCTTCATGAAAGTCTAGTGTGTTAAGACTGTATTTCATTTCAGTATTAATTACAAACCTCTACTGTATTTCTTCTTTGGATTGTTTGTGCTTAAGAATTAAAATTTCATTGTATCGTAGATCAAAGACTCAATTAAAAGACACCATTTGTTTTTTATACTTGGTATTTAACTCCGGCTTATAAGTCTCCGTTGTACTGCACAACACTATTTACAAAATAATGTCTTGGTGGAAATATTATATGAGCTCCAAATTAAAAGGCAGTGCTGAATGGCAAATAAAATTGCTTTCTGGTAAATTGTTGCTATGCGTGATGATTAGGCAGATGTTAACATGGAATGATTAGGCAGCTGTTAACATGGAATGTTTAGGAAGCTGTTAACATGAAATGATTAGGCAGATGTTAACATGGAATGTTTAGGCAGATGTTAACATGGAATGTTTAGGCAGATGTTAACATGGAATGTTTAGGCAGATGTTAACATGGAATGTTTAGGCAGCTGTTAACATGGAATGATTAGGCAGCTGTTAACATGGAATGATTAGGCAGCTGTTAACATGGAATGATTAGGCAGATGTTAACGTGGAATGATTAGGCAGATGTTAACATGGAATGATTAGGCAGATGTTAACATGGAATGATTAGGCAGATGTTAACATGGAATGTTTAGGCAGCTGTTAACATGGAATGTTTAGGCAGCTGTTAACATGAAATGATTAGGCAGATGTTAACATGGAATGATTAGGCAGATGTTAACGTGGAATGATTAGGCAGATGTTAACATGGATCATTACTCGACTTTCAAGAAGTCATTGGTAGTATTCCCGTGCCCTATTAATAGCATTCCCATGCCCTGTTGATAGTATTCCCATGCCTCATTGATAGTATTCCCATGCCTCATTGATAGTATTCCCATGCCTCATTGATAGTATTCCCATGCCCCTTTGATAATATTCCCATGCCCCTTTGGTAGTATTCCCATAGCTCATTGATAGTATTCCCATGCTTCATTGATAGTATTCCCATGCCCCTTGGTAGTATTCCCATAGCTCATTGATAGTATTCCCATGCCCCTTTGATAATATTCCCATGCCCCTTTGGTAGTATTCCCATAGCTCATTGATAGTATTCCCATGCCCCTTTGATAATATTCCCATGCCCTGTTGATAGTATTCCCATGCCCCTTTGGTAGTATTCCCATGCCTCATTGATAGTATTCCCATGCCTCATTGATAGTATTCCCATGCCCCTTTGATAATATTCCCATGCCCCTTTGGTAGTATTCCCATAGCTCATTGATAGTATTCTCATGCTTCATTGATAGTATTCCCATGCCTCATTGATAGTATTCCCATGCCTCATTGATAGTATTCCTATGCCTCATTGATAGTATTCCCATGCCTCATTGATAGTATTCCCATGCTTCATTGATAGTATTCTCATGCCTCATTGATAGTATTCCCATGCCTCATTGATAGTATTCCCATGCCTCATTGATAGTATTCCCATGCCTCATTGATAGTATTCCCATGCCTCATTGATAGTATTCCCATGCTTCATTGATAGTATTCCCATGCCTCATTGATAGTATTCCCATGCCTCATTGATATGTATTCCCATGCCTTCATTGATAGTATTCCCATGCTTCATTGATAGTATTCCCATGCCTCATTGATAGTATTCCCATGCCTCATTGATAGTATTCCCATGCTTCATTGATAGTATTCCCATGCCTCATTGATAGTATTCCCATGCCTCATTGATAGTATTCCCATGCCTCATTGATAGTATTCCCATGCTTCATTGATAGTTATCCTCATTGAGTATTCCATGCTTCATTGATAGTATTCCCATGGCTTCATTGATAGTATTCCCATGCTCTTTGATAAGTATTCCCATGCCTCATTGATAGTATTCCCATGCTTCATTGATAGTATTCCCATGCTTCATTGATAGTATTCCCATGCTTCATTGATAGTATTCCCATGCTTCATTGATAGTATTCCCAGGCTTCATTGATAGTATTCCCAGGCTTCATTGATAGTATTCCCAGGCTTCATTGGTAGTATTCTCATACACTGCCCAAACTCAGACTCTTGAAATTCCATATTTATCATAAATTTAAAACCCCTGTCAAGTGCCTTAAGAACAAAGAAGGAACACTACAACAGGCCTACTGACCAATGCGGAACAGGTCCATGTCCCCCCCACGATTAGACCGATGACCCCCCCTCCCCGGATTAGCCCAATGACCTACCCAGTCTGGTCACCTCCACTCAAGGAAGGAGCACTACACCAGACCCAGCAGCACAAGCTAGTCAGGTCCAACTCACACCCACCCACACCCACTCATGTATTTATCTAACCTATTTTTAAAACTACACAACGTTTTAGCCTGAATAACTGTACTCGGAAGTTTGTTCCAATAATCCACGACTCTATTACCAAACCAGTGCTTTCCTATATCCTTCCTGAATCTGAATTTTTCCAACTTAAAACCATTGCTGCGAGTCCTGTCTTGGCTGGAAATTTTCAGCACGCTATTTACATCCCCTTTATTCCTGTTTTCCATTTATACACCTCGATCAAATCCCCCCTAATTCTACGCCTTTCGAGAGAGTGCAGATTCAGGGCCCTCAGTCTACCCTCATAGGGAAGATTTCTGATACATGGGATCGTCTTTGTCATCCTCCTCTGTACGTTTTCCAGAGCATTTATATCCATTCTGTAATACGGTGACCAGAACTGAGCAGCATAGTCTAAATGAGGCCTAACCAAAGATATATAGTTGAACAACCTGAGGACTTCTGTTTTTTATACTTCTATATATGAAGCCAAGAATTCTGTTAGCTTTATTGTGAACACTAATGCACTGTTGTCTTGGTTTTAGATTACTGCTAACCAGAACTCCTAAATCCTTTTCGCAATCGGTAGTATTAAGATCTACATTATTTAGTTTATATGTGGCATGGTTATTTAACTGTCCAACATTGTCAATATTAAACTGCATCTGCCACTTCTCCGACCATTGCGTCAGTCTATTCAAATCATCCTAGAGTGCTCTAGTGTCCTCATTAGAATGAATTGGACGGCCTGTTTTGGTGTCATCAGCAAATTTGCTTATGTCGCTATTTATTTCCTCATCTATGTCGTTTATGTAAATGTGAACAACGGGCCCAACAATAACCCCTGAGGAACACCGCTTGTGACGTGCCCCCATTCTGATTTTTCCCCATTTATGCAAACTCTCTGCTGTCTATCCTGTGAAGATGGAGTCTGGATACAAAACTCATTCCACGGATGACAAAGGTGGCAGCGAAGAATTTTTTAAAAATGTACACCAAAAGCACTAACATTGCACATTATTATAATCTTGGAGAGTGTTACTGTAAAAAGCAAAATTGCTGAACAGTGAAATCAGAGTGATTACACAAGCCAGAGCAACATAGTTTTTTACAAGTTGCTCCTGTCTCGAGCAGTTGCTGAACCATTACGACATGTTCGTTGATACATTGAAAGATACAGTGCAGACGTAATATATACGGAATTTGCAAAGGCCTTCGGGAGGTGTGACCATGGTGTAATAGCACATAAAATGCGTGTATGAGTAGATTGGTTTTTAACTTTTTAACAAATCAGACGCAAAAATTATTAGTCAACAAAATAAAAACAGAGGCTACCAGAGTGCAGCGCCTTGTTCCCCAAGGCATGGTTCTCACCCCAATTTTTTTTCTCATTTTCATGTCCGACGTAGACTAAAATCATAGCACTATCATCTTTTTAGATATGAACCAGGCCTTCCAGTGGCCATAAAAAATTTCATGCTCACTGAGGACACATTTTAGTTATTCTTCTATGGAATTTTTAAAAATTAAAAACTTCATGGGAATGCAAAAACGAATCTCAAATTGCTTAATAAAGCGGAAAAGGAATACGAGGGATTTAACTGTGGTAATGTTAGGAAGGTATTACGTTCCAGGATCACAGGTGTTGCAGTCACAAACGCAAGAACAAGAGATACCAAACCAATGATATTGTTTAATTTTTTTTTCAGGCTGTATTATTGCTGTACATTTACAATTGCCTTTCAAGGCAGGCTAATTCGCAGCTCTGAAGAATTATATGTACACATAACCTTCTTCACATATATAAATTCAAGCAAGCGTCTGAATTATTGTGTGCCGAAGTATCGTTGTTGGTGATGCTGGATAATTTTGATGGTATGGGTAACGGTAAAAACAAAAATTAGTGTTGCTTCGTCCCTAGCCTAAAGTACATTGAACCATACTACTTTGAACGTAGGCTAGAGCAATGCTTAGTAATTTAACTTGGAAAATTCAGTACAGATTGGTCCCAAATCTGAGCACTCAGTCACTCCCTACGATATTTAGACGCTCGAAATAAATAATTCATTAAGTGTTAAGGAACCAAACTTTTCAGCCCCTCCCTAGAAATAGAGCCATGATCGTCTTCAAGATGATTGACAAGTTCGTTATTTCCTGATCAGCCAAGCGGTTCTGCCTACGCTGGACTGCCTAACGCTTAGCACCAATAGCTTGGTTGATCAGATCGTCAACAAATAAGACTGGTATAGTACCAGACCGCTGGGGCAGTGACCTGGAAATCGTCTAGAAGTAACCATCAGATGTTAACAGTCTCTCTTGGCAGGAGGGACACAGGCTACCTTACTAATTATTAATTGATTGTGATTAGTTATGCCATGCGAGTCATGGCTGTGTTAGAGGCTTATCATGTTTCATGCTTCCTTTAATTTTTTGAGTTATTAATTAGCGTTGAGAGGCGCGGGCTGGAGCCGCTGCTTCGCTCATTAGTGATGGCCTCGATGACTGCCACTTTTAATTGCCTTGTCTCTTGTATCTGTTGTGTATTTTAGTGTAGAAAATTGTTGTTATGCTTGGTTGAAACTTGGTGCTTTTAGATGTGTTGTTTTATGTTTCCCTCGACTGTCTCTCTCCGTTCTGTCTTCCTGTGTGACTCTTCTACCCTCCCACTCCCTTTCCTCCCTACTCCCCACCCCTCTTTCTCTTGAGCTCCCACCTCATCCTCCAAGTCTTCCTCTCACCTCATCCTCCAACTTTTCCTCTCACCTCATCCTCCAACTCTTCCTCTCACCTCATCCTCCAACTCTTCCTCTCACCTCATCCTCCAACTCTTCCTCTCACCTCATCCTCCAACTCTTCCTCTCACCTCATCCTCCAAGTCTTCCTCTCACCTCATCCTCCAGCTCTTCCTCTCACCTCATCCTCCAGCTCTTCCTCTCACCTCATCCTCCAGCTCCTCCTCCCACCTCATCCTCCAGCTCCTCCTCCCACCTCACCCTCCAGCTCTTCCTCCCACCTCACCCTCCAACTCTTCCTCCCACCTTACCCTCCAACTCTTCCTCCCACCTTACCCTCCAACTCTTCCTCCCACCTCACCCTCCAACTCTTCCTCCCACCTCACCCTCCAACTCTTCCTCCCACCTCACCCTCCAACTCTTCCTCCCACCTCACCCTCCAACTCTTCCTCCCACCTCACC
This sequence comes from Cherax quadricarinatus, assembly GCF_026875155.1. NCBI lineage: Eukaryota > Metazoa > Arthropoda > Malacostraca > Decapoda > Parastacidae > Cherax > Cherax quadricarinatus. The sequence goes on from NC_069437.1 coordinate 29,673,510, forward strand.
CTCCAACTCTTCCTCCCACCTCATCCTCCAACTCTTCCTCCCACCTCATCCTCCAACTCTTCCTCCCACCTCACCCTCCAACTCTTCCTCCCACCTCATCCTCCAACTCTTCCTCCCACCTCATCCTCCAGTTCTTCCTCTCGCCTCATCCTCCAACTCTTCCTCTCGCCTCATCCTCCAACTCTTCCTCTCACCTCATCCTCCAACTCTTCCTCCCACCTCATCCTCCAACTCTTCCTCCCACCTCATCCTCCAACTCTTCCTCCCACCTCATCCTCCAACTCTTCCTCCCACCTCATCCTCCAACTCTTCCTCCCACCTCATCCTCCAACTCTTCCATTCATCCTTCCTCTCCTCTTTCATCTCTTCCATTTCTTCTTCCAGTCTGCCTTTCTCTCCTCTTCTTTCCTGCCACTTCCTCCCCTTCACCAGCGCCTCTTAATTTTCCTCAGTCGTGACGCTCCATTCTTCTTTCCAATGTAACTCTTATCCACCTTTCTCTTTCTCCCCTCCCTCCTCCCCCCTCCCCCCTCCCCCCCTCCCCCCTCCCTCCCCCTCCCCTCCCTCCCTCCCCCCCCTCCCTCCCTCCCTCCTCCTCCTCCCTCCCTTGCCATTTATTGTGCCTCCTCGTGCCCATTACTAAGTCTGACTCTCCCGTTCTTCTGCTCTCCCTTTTCACCTTCCTTCATTCCTCCTCCCTCCCCTTTCCTTCCTCCACCGCACTCTTCCTTCCTCCACCTCCACCGCCCCTTCCTTCCTCCACCTCCACCGCCCTTCCTTCCTCCACCTCCACCGCCCCTTCCTTCCTCCACCGCCCCTTCCTTCCTCCACCTCACCGCCTCCTTCTTTCCTCCACCTCACCGCCTCCTTCCTTCCTCCACCTCCACCGCCCCTTCCTTCCTCCACCGCCCCTTCCTTCCTCCACCGCCCCTTCCTTCCTCCACCTTCCTTCTTTATTCCTCCACCCGGCCTAATCTTTCTCTTCCTTCCCACCATCCTCGTTAGTGATAATTACAGTAAGCCCCAAATGACAGCGGTGACGGTGCCAAGCGTTCTTTTGCTTGATTTCAATTTAAGACGCCTAAAATGGAAGAACATAGAGTATGTAATAATAGGCTGTCGTAGGAGACAATTTCTATGAACGGTCCCGTACATATCAACTGTTACAAGTCTGTGATAAATTCACCTTCAGTCAGTTAATAGTGGAGCCGATCTAATTAATAAGTATCTTGAACTGTTTATTAACAAGGTGGTTTCAGCAACGTAGGTGAAATATGTATATATATATATATATATGTATGTATATATATATATATATATATATATATATATATATATATATATATATATATATTATATATATATATATATATATTTATATAAATAATGTGTGTATGTATGTAGTGCTGAATAAGTAAACTTGAGATTTTGAGTTAAATACCAACACTCTTCTTGCCGAATAAGACGAGGGAAAATTTGTGTATGCAGTAATTTTGCAAAACTCATTCTGAACCTAAAGAAAAAAAAATATTTCATTGTTTGTTTATTATTAATTTTTTGTGAACTTATTTAAAATATATTTAGTTGGATTAGGCTAAATTAAATTGCGCTTGTTTTAATAAGGTTAGGTAAGTTTTCTAAGGTTCTTTTGGTACAAAATTATTAATTTTTACATTAACCTAAATGAAAAAATATATCTTTCAACGTATTAGAGAAAATTTTATAAATGACATAATTTTAAACTGAGTTCTTGCTAACTGACCAATTTTACCTATTCGGCACGACATATATAATGCGAGTACATATATATATGTACTTACCAAGTTGTGGTTGCAGGGGTCGAGTCGTAGCTCCTGGCCCCACCTCTTCGCTGGTAGCTACTAGGTCCACTCTTTCCTTTCTCCATGAGCTTTATCGAACCTCTCCTTAATGCTATGTACGAATCCTGCCTCCACTACATCACTCTAAATTCCACTTCCTGACAACTCTGTGACTGAAGAAATACTTCTTAACATCCCTGTGACTTACCTGAGTTTTCAGCTTCCAGTTGTGACCCCTTATTGCTGTGTCCCATCTCAGAAACATTCTTCCCCTATCCAAACTTGTCAATTCCTCAGTAATTTGTATGTTATCATGTCTCCTCTATTCCTCCTGTCCTCCAGTGTCGTCAGGTTGAGTTCCCTTAACCTCTCCTCTGGAACTAGTCTTGTTGAAAACCACTGCACTCTCTAATTTCTTGATTGTGTGACCAGGTGTGGGTTCCATAATGGTACTGCATACTCCAATATGGGCCTGACGTACACAGTGTACAGTGTCTTGAATGACTCCTTACTTAGATGTCAAAGCGCTATTCTTAGGTTTGCCAGGCGCCTCAGCTTATGGGCGCCTGGCAAACCTAAGAACAGCCTTTCGACGTGTGTGTACTCACATATTGTGGTTGCAGGGTGTGTGTGTGTGTGTGTGTGTGTGTGTGTGTGTGTGTGTGTGTTTCCAAGACTCGACAAGCAGTTGTCAGCTGATTTAAGAAATATTGCCGAAAGTTTTCAGAGAAAGTCAACATACACTGGCAGGAAGTACTAGTTCAGCTGTGATGCCTATGTAGGCCTACGATTTGCTGACAACAACAGCCTGGTTAGTTGTACAGTTAGCAGGTGACCTCGGGTCGAGTGCCTGCAAGGGTAGGAGAACCTTCGAAAACGGTCACGATTGTCAGAGTTCCTCGAGTTGATCTGAGGTAGCCAACTCTACAGTGTTTGATTGACGGAGTTGCCAGTCTTCTCCATGAGGTTCGCACTAAGTGTAATAATCATTAACAGTGTTTCGCTCAACCTTCCTTTGAGCGAAACTTTTGTTATAATAAAGACTGACAGTTTTACGTGCTTCCAGCCAGCGATGCTGAAGTTGATCATAAAGAGGAGACGGCGGCGGCTGCGGCAGAGGAGGAGGCTGCGGCAGAGAAGGATGTGGGGGAGGCTGCGGCAGAGAAGAATGAGGGGGAGGCTGCGGCAATGGAGGAGGAGGCTGCGGCAGAGAAGGATGAGGGGAGGCTGCGGCAGAGAAGGATGAGGGGGAGGCTGCGGCAATGGAGAGAGGCTGCGACATAGGGGAGGGATGAGGCGGAGGCTGCAGCAGCAGAGGAGGCGGAGGCTGCAGCAGCAGAGGAGGCGGAGGCTGCGGCGGCGATGGAGGAGGTGGAGGATAATTAGGATGAAAATGAGACACTACTTATGATAATGGGAAACATCAGATTAACAGCTTACTTTTAATAAACAAGCTGATATTATACAACGATAAAGAAAACTTAAACTTTTTTAAACACGGCCGTTTTGAAGCAAGGCAAGGTGGCCCAGAGAGGAAAACACACTCGCCATAACTCGCACAAAAGTGGTCTTTCCTAAAGCACCAGCATCCCCCATCCAACCACCCACCCAACTGCGCCATCCCAATTGGTTGTTTTGTTTTTTTCGTCAGGTAAAAAAGAACTCCCAACTAGGTCTTTCCATGATTCGTGAAAAAAAACAAACGCTCTTAACAAAGTACGATTAAGCCTCTCTCTGCCAGACATAAGTCGTCCGTTTTTTTTATTTCATTATAGTTGGCTAATTATTCGTAAATATACAAGTTAATATGCAAAATAACCACAGGGGGAGTTGATAGCTCTAGGCCTTTCGTGTTGCAATCAACACATCAGGAGCTTGCAGTGTTACATAAATAAGCATTATTGAGCAAGTCATTTCCCTGAACGAATCTGAGGATTTCCTACTCAATTTATGCGATATTGCAAACTCCTGATGTGTTGATTGCAATACGGAAAACCTAGAGCTATCATTCAACTCCCCCCCATCCCCCTCGTAGTTATTTTCTATCTTTTATCGCTTGTTCGCGATTATTGCATAACGTAAATCTAATTTAACCTAACCTAGAATAACAAATACTTAATTTCCGTAGTATATTAGAGCGGGTAGGAATGAACGAACGACAATTGTGAGGAAATTGCAGGTTGTAACTGGATGAAAGGTGATGTCAGAGGTTACAGACCGGGGAAGGTGGGCTAGCTATTGGCACTGTGACAGACCAAAGCATCAGTACCAGCTGGCTTACTGCTGCTGGACTATCTCTGAGTACAGCCACTTTATACTTAACCCACAGAGACACTAGGTATTCTGTCGTATGTGTGTCTGTCTTTCTCTTTCACACACAATGCGTGGACTTGTGCTGTTTCTGATACACATACAGTTAATGACTTGTCGGAGGTAATTGAGTTATCACAATTTGCGGATAACATCTAACAAATAAGAAAAACATGCGGAGAGGCCAGGAAGAAAACCAAAACACTTGATTATTAAGAAAATGAAGGGAGAGTGAGAAGACAGGACACGGTATACAGACACAGTTAAGGTACTCCATGCAAGGACAAAGATGTCAGTTCAGGTATGGCGATAAATAAGACACATGTGCAGCACTTAGAGTTTCTATTCCGAAACGTTTCACTTGCATAGCAGACTAATACAGTTGAATAAAAAAAGTGTGTAGTGGGGGTTCGTAGGAGGTATGATGGTTGGAGTAAAACACACTTGTTGGATGGTAACACTTATATTAGCAGAGTATGAAGGGGGAGAGCCCAACCTGCTGTGTCTTGCCTAGCGTAGACCTATGCGGGAACTGAGAGGGATCCCAGGCGCGAAGGGCTCACAACAGCATCACGTGACGTCACACATGCTAGTCACTGAGCCTACTGACCAGGGAGCCTAAATATATACATGTGTAGTATATTGTAGATCGTATCCAAGTATACGTATAAGGGGATTCAGTAGCTGTACTATACTGACAATTGTAACACTGGAGACAGTGGAAGAAGTGAAGAGGTAATTTTAAGGTGTTCAGTTCCTTGGCTGTAATACGCAATCAGTTCCTTAACCTTGATAGATTTTTCAATACTATTTGATTCAAGGCGTTCACCACCTTAGCCTTCGAAGAGACTGAACACCTTGAAGACTATGAAGACCACAGAGACCACGAAGAAAAAACTTGACGGACCAGAACTACTGCAACGTTGACGGACCACAAAGACTGGTACCAGCACAAAGACTGGTACCAGCACAAAGACTGGTACCAGCACAAAGACTGGTACCAGCACAAAGACTGGTACCAGCACAAAGACTGGTACCCGCACAAAGACTGGTACCCGCACAAAGACTGGTACCCGCACAAAGACTGGTACCCGCACAAAGACTGGTACCCGCACAAAGACTGGTACCCGCACAAAGACTGGTACCCGCACAAAGACTGGACAGCACAAAGACTGGTACCAGCACAAAGACTGGCACCACCACAAAGACTGGCACCACCACAAAGACTGGCACCACCACAAAGACTGGCACCACCACAAAGGCTGGCACCACCACAAAGGCTGGTACCACCACAAAGACTGGTACCACCACAAAGACTGGTACCACCACAAAGGACCCAGAGCGAGACCACAGCACATAGATGGACGACCACAAAGATGTGAACCACAGGGGCTAAATACAAAGAGCACTTGTAACCACAGATGGCCACTAAGGTGCGAGGCATACCACAAGTGTAAACCCGGGTCGAAGGGCACATGTAAACCCAACGGGTGTGTCGAGGTCCACAGTGTAAACCCAGCGGGTGTCGAGGTCCACGGTAAATAACCACACGGGTGTCGAGGTACCACGTGTAAACCCCGGGGTGTCGAGGGTCCACTGTAAACCCCGGGGTGTCGAGGGTCCACGTGTAAACCCCGGGGTGTCGAGGGTCCACATGTAAACCCCGGGGTGTCGAGGGTCCACGTGTAAACCCCGGGGTGTCGAGGGTCCACGTGTTAAACCCGGGGTGTCGAGGGTCCACGTGTAAACCCCGGGGTGTCGAGGGTCCACGTGTAAACCCCGGGGTGTCGAGGGTCCACGTGTAAACCCCGGGGTGTCGAGGGTCCACGTGTAAACCCCGGGGTGTCGAGGGTCACAACCCGTTCGAGTAGTAAACCCCGGGGTGTCGAGGGTCCACGTGTAAACCCCGGGGTGTCGAGGGTCCACGTGTAAACCCCGGGTGTCGAGGGTCCACGTGTAAACCCCGGGGTGTCGAGGGTCCACGTGTAAACCCCGGGGTGTCGAGGGTCCACGTGTAAACCCCGGGGTGTCGAGGGTCCACGTGTAAACCCCGGGGTGTCGAGGGTCCACGTGTAAACCCCGGGGTGTCGAGGGTCCACGTGTAAACCCCGGGGTGTCGAGGGTCCACGTGTAAACCCCGGGGTGTCGAGGGTCCACGTGTAAACCCCGGGGTGTCGAGGGTCCACGTGTAAACCCCGGGGTGTCGAGGGTCCACGTGTAAACCCCGGGGTGTCGAGGGTCCACGTGTAAACCCCGGGTGTCGAGGGTCCACGTGTAAACCCGGGTGTCGAGGGTCCACGTGTAAACCCCGGGGTGTCGAGGGTCCACGTGTAAACCCCGGGGTGTCGAGGGTCCACGTGTAAACCCCGGGGTGTCGAGGGTCCACGTGTAAACCCCGGGGTTGCGAGGGTCCACGTGTAAACCCCGGGGTGTCGAGGGTCCACGTGTAAACCCCGGGGTGTCGAGGGTCCACGTGTAAACCCCGGGGTGTCGAGGGTCCACGTGTAAACCCCGGGGTGTCGAGGGTCCACGTGTAAACCCCGGGGTGTCGAGGGTCCACGTGTAAACCCCGGGGTGTCGAGGGTCCACGTGTAAACCCCGGGGTGTCGAGGGTCCACGTGTAAACCCCGGGGTGTCGAGGGTCCACGTGTAAACCCCGGGGTGTCGAGGGTCCACGTGTAAACCCCGGGGTGTCGAGGGTCCACGTGTAAACCCCGGGGTGTCGAGGGTCCACGTGTAAACCCCGGGGTGTCGAGGGTCCACGTGTAAACCCCGGGGTGTCGAGGGTCCACGTGTAAACCCCGGGGTGTCGAGGGTCCACGTGTAAACCCCGGGGTGTCGAGGGTCCACGTGTAAACCCCGGGGTGTCGAGGGTCCACGTGTAAACCCCGGGGTGTCGAGGGTCCACGTGTAAACCCCGGGGTGTCGAGGGTCCACGTGTAAACCCCGGGGTGTCGAGGGTCCACGTGTAAACCCCGGGGTGTCGAGGGTCCACGTGTAAACCCCGGGGTGTCGAGGGTCCACGTGTAAACCCCGGGGTGTCGAGGGTCCACGTGTAAACCCCGGGGTGTCGAGGGTCCACGTGTAAACCCCGGGGTGTCGAGGGTCCACGTGTAAACCCCGGGGTGTCGAGGGTCCACGTGTAAACCCCGGGGTGTCGAGGGTCCACGTGTAAACCCCGGGGTGTCGAGGGTCCACGTGTAAACCCCGGGGTGTCGAGGGTCCACGTGTAAACCCCGGGGTGTCGAGGGTCCACGTGTAAACCCCGGGGTGTCGAGGGTCCACGTGTAAACCCCGGGGTGTCGAGGGTCCACGTGTAAACCCCGGGGTGTCGAGGGTCCACGTGTAAACCCCGGGGTGTCGAGGGTCCACGTGTAAACCCCGGGGTGTCGAGGGTCCACGTGTAAACCCCGGGGTGTCGAGGGTCCACGTGTAAACCCCGGGGTGTCGAGGGTCCACGAGTAAACCCCGGGGTGTCGAGGGTCCACGGTAAACCCCGGGGTGTCGAGGGTCCACGTGTAAACCCCGGGGTGTCGAGGGTACACACGTAAACCCCGGGGTGTCGAGGGTACACACGTAAACCCCGGGGTGTCGAGGGTACACACGTAAACCCCGGGATGTTAAGGGTACACGTGTAAACTCCGGGATGTCGAGGGTACACGTGTAAACTCCGGGATGTCGAGGGTACACGTGTAAACCCCGGGATGTCGAAGGTACACATGTAAACCCCGGGATGTTGAGGGTACACTTGTACACCCCGGGGTGTACAAGGGTACCCTAGTAAACCCCGGGGTGTCGAGTACACTGTAAACCCCGGGGTGTTGAGGGTACACTGTAAACCCCGGGGTGCGGGGTCACAGTAAACCCCGGGTGTTAGGTACTAGAACCGGGTTCAGGTAACATGTAAACCCCGGGGTGTCTAGGGTACTACACGTGTAAACCCCGGGTGTCTAGGGTACTACACATGTAAACCCCGGGTGTCTAGGGTACTACACATGTAAACCCCGGGGTGTCTAGGGTACTACACATGTAAACCCCGGGGTGTCTAGGGTACTACACATGTAAACCCCGGGGTGTCTAGGGTACTACACATGTAAACCCCGGGGTGTCTAGGGTACTACACATGTAAACCCCGGGGTGTCTAGGGTACTACACATGTAAACCCCGGGGTGTCTAGGGTACTACACATGTAAACCCCGGGGTGTCTAGGGTACTACACATGTAAACCCCGGGATGTCTAGGGTACTACACATGTAAACCCCGGGGTGTCTAGGGTACTACACATGTAAACCCCGGGATGTCGAGGGTACGCGTGTCAGCCCCGGGGTGTCGAGGGTACGCTGTCAGCCCCGGGGTGTCAGGGTACCGTGTCAGCCCCGGGGTGTCGAGGGTACGCGTGTCAGCCCCGGGGTGTCTAGGGTACTACACATGTAAGCCCCGGGATGTCGAGGGTACGCGTGTCAGCCCCGGGGTGTCGAGGGTACGCGTGTCAGCCCCGGGGTGTCGAGGGTACGCGTGTCAGCCCCGGGGTGTCGAGGGTACGCGTGTCAGCCCCGGGGTGGTCGAGGGTACGCGTGTCAGCCCCGGGGTGTCGAGGGTACGCGTGTCAGCCCCGGGGTGTCGAGGGTACGCGTGTCAGCCCCGGGGTGTCGAGGGTACGCGTGTCAGCCCCGGGGTGTCGAGGGTACGCGTGTCAGCCCCGGGGTGTCGAGGGTACGCGTGTCAGCCCCGGGGTGTCGAGGGTACGCGTGTCAGCCCCGGGGTGTCGAGGGTACGCGTGTCAGCCCCGGGGTGTCGAGGGTACGCGTGTCAGCCCCGGGGTGTCGAGGGTACGCGTGTCAGCCCCGGGTGTCGAGGGTACGCGTGTCAGCCCCGGGGTGTCGAGGGTACGCGTGTCAGCCCCGGGGTGTCGAGGGTACGCGTGTCAGCCCCGGGGTGTCGAGGGTACGCGTGTCAGCCCCGGGGTGTCGAGGGTACGCGTGTCAGCCCCGGGGTGTCGAGGGTACGCGTGTCAGCCCCGGGGTGTCGAGGGTACGCGTGTCAGCCCCGGGGTGTCGAGGGTACGCGTGTCAGCCCCGGGGTGTCGAGGGTACGCGTGTCAGCCCCGGGGTGTCGAGGGTACGCGTGTCAGCCCCGGGGTGTCGAGGGTACGCGTGTCAGCCCCGGGGTGTCGAGGGTACGCGTGTCAGCCCCGGGGTGGTCGTAGTGGGTACGCGTGTCAGCCCCGGGTGTGTCGGAGGGTACATACGCGTGTCAGCCCCGGGGTTGTCGAGGGTACGCGTGTCAGCCCCGGGGTGTCGAGGGTACGCGTGTCAGCCCCGGGGTGTCGAGGGTACGCGTGTCAGCCCCGGGGTGTCGAGGGTACGCGTGTCAGCCCCGGGGTGTCGAGGGTACGCGTGTCAGCCCCGGGGTGTCGAGGGTACGCGTGTCAGCCCCGGGGTGTCGAGGGTACGCGTGTCAGCCCCGGGGTGTCGAGGGTACGCGTGTCAGCCCCGGGGTGTCGAGGGTACGCGTGTCAGCCTCACCTCTCTTATTGCAATTATAACCATCTACCACAGTCATCTATCACTATAGCCTATCACAATCATCTATCATAGCACCTTACCGCAATCACAGCTTTCTTTTACAGATGCAGTCAGCTTCCACAATAAAAATTACCTTCCACAGTCACAGTTCGCTTCCTCAACCACCACCACCTAGCTGAACCACCATCTACATCTGTATATAACAGTGACCATTCATGTTCTCCAAAATTTAAAACCATTATTATTATTACTCATCATCACCACCACCACCTACCACATCTTACCACCCCCTTCCACCACTACCAGCAGCAGCTACCACCACCACCACAACCATCTGCCACAATCACCAACAGCTACTGCCACCTACCACCACTGCCAGTCGCGAGATTGTATTCAATAAATTCAATTTAAACAATAACATTAACTGGGATCAAATAAACCATGACGTGACTGAAATATGCTGGGAAGAAAACATGATTGACATTGATTTGAACCTGTGTTTGGAGAGGCTGAGGCCAATAGCGGTAGATGCTCCAGACAAGTATCGTTAAGAAAAAGAGAAGACGCAAGTTAGAAAGGGAGAGGCGTTCCCTCGGCAGGCGAAGAAGAATTACAGCATTTCTGAAAGGCTGCAGAATTTCTGAAGAACTAAAATAAAACACTGGCAAGGGAAATGGAAAGCTGAGCTCAAAGTGAATGTATTGTACATTGCCCTTTAGATGCAGAAGAAACAAAAAGCCATAAATTAAATTAAAAGAAATTCTAAATACTTTTTTTCAAATGCAAAATCCAAGGCAAAAGCCACCTCCAGTATCGTGCCCTTGCTTAAAGGACACGATGACAACAAAGAAGTGAATGAAATACTGAAGTTGCAGTAGCCATTAATCAATTTAAAGATTGAACAGTGCAAATGAATTTTTCACGAATAAGATTGAAAACCCTGTTGACATCTCCATAATGTCTGACATAACCCTACCTTAATTCTGAAAGACATCGATTGCATACCCCAGCACTCTACCTTAGGTTAAGACTCGAGGAACTCCGTGTTCATCAAATGGTGAAAGAAACCACTATTTCATGCCTTGAATATTCCGTGGAGGAGGAACCTGGACGCAGAAATCGTCCCTCAGTCCTTAAAAACCACTGACATAGCCCCACTCTACAAAAACCTATAGACTAATAGCGCCGATGTCCCACATTACCAAAAGCACCCTGCCATGTGAAGCAAGATTGTTAATCACATGGAATCTTAAAACCTGCATAACCTAGGGCAGCATGAGTTTATAGGAGGTCGCTCCTGCTTCTCACAGTTGCTTGACTATTACGACATGGTCTTCGATTAGTGGAAAGCACACGCACATTACGGATGTGTTGTGCACAAATTTTGCAAAAGTCTTTGACAAGTGCGGTACTGGTATAATAAATAGCTCACAGAATCCGAGAAAACGGAATAAATGTTCAAGTGTGCAAATGTATATTTAATTTTCTAACGAATAGAACCCACAGTGTAAAATGTGAACAGAGTGAAATCTCGTTTTTTTCTCTCTCTCTCTCTCTCTCTCTTTCTCTCTCTCTCTCTCTCTCTCTCTTTCTCTCTCTTTCTCTTTCTCGTATCCGGCGAAGAGAGACCTAAATCACAGTACCGTATCATCCTTTACAGATGATACTAGAATTTTATGAGTGGTATCCACTGAGAATACAGTAAATATCCAAGCTGATGTAAAGTCATTTAGTGGACCACTAACAAAATGATAGTTTGTGAAGACAAGATTTAGTTACTCCGTTTTATAAAGATTGGGAAAAAAAAGGCAAGAACGGAGTATAAAAAACTCCTGCTACTTTATAAATTTTAAGACTAATGCGAGTGATTTAGGAGTGATTGTTAGAAAATATCACATTAAAGGATCACACGTGTATTTATCACAACCGCCAGAAATTAATAGGCTGGATAACTTTAAAACAGAGATGACCAGCCAGTGATGATATGCTTCAAGTCACTTGTTCTCTCCAGGTTGAAATATTGCTGTACTCTTAACAGCTCCCTTCAAGACAAGTGAAATTTCAGAGCCCTCAGTGCCCGCAGAGACTCAGTCAAACATTTGAATTACTGGGAACGCTTGAAATCAATCGATCTGTACTCCTTCGAACGTAACCGAGAAGGATACATTATAATCTAAACCTGGAAGGTCTTAGAAGGACTGAGCTCAAATCTGCACAAAAATAATTCCTTGTGAAAATAAGAAGCTCGGCAGACGGTGCCAAATAACCCCAGTGAAAAGCAGCAGTGCAGCGAGTACAGTAAGGGAGAAAGAACTCGAAGTGTGAAGTGACAAAGATTTTTCAATAAAGGGAGATTGCAAACAAAACCCTCGGTGTCTTCGAGAGACAACTTGAGAAGTTCCTGGAGTCGGTTTCTAATCAGTATACTGGCTGATCAGGCCATCAACCAAGGTTTGGTGTGGGACCGGGCCACTGGGACATTGATCTTTAGAACACTCTAAGTAGACCACCTACCAACACCACCACTACACTTACCACCACCACTACACTTACCACCACCACTACACTTACCACCACCACTACACTTACCACCACCACTACACTTACCACCACCACTACACTTACCACACCACTACACTTACCACCACCACTACACTTACCACCACCACTACACTACCACCACCACTACATTACCACACCACTACACTTACCACCACCACTACACTTACCACCACCACTACACTTACCACCACCACTACACTTACCACCACCACTACACTTACCACCACCACTACACTTACCACCACCACCTACACTTACCACCACCACTACACTTACCACCACCACTACACTTACCACCACCACTACACCTACCACTGCCACCTGAAGGCTTCATGGTAGTTATGGACTACATATAAGTTATTAGCTGGTGCGGTCAGATGCACCAGGAATATAATTAAATCAACAGTCGGACTCCTCGTTGCATTTATGGAAATAAATACTGAATGCTGCGATTAGTTATTGCTTTCATTAGAAAGAGAGAGAGAGTGTGAGTTTAGGAGAGTGAATCATGTGTGGGGTCCTGTACAGTTGCTGTAAGATGAAAGGTTTCGACGCTGGTGGGTCAACGGAGGTAATGTGGCAGATTAAATCTTGATAACTGGCTCAAAGCTGCGGATCCTCAAGGCTATTGTGCACACTTATAAATCACTCCTTTTTAATTCTCTCAATGATTAATAGTGTGATGAATGGAGAGGCGGGGGCCGGGGGTATGAACCAGTGAAGGAACCCGTGGTAGACCCGCTGGATCAGTTGAGGAGAGGGCGAGGTGATGGGCAGGATGGAGGGCATCGGGAAGAGACAAAAGCAGTAATTGGAAACCTTGTTCAGAGACCTTTTCATTAAGGACTCAGGGACTGAACACCTTTTGTATATGGTTTTATTTATAATGAAGACTCGGGGACTGAACATATCACCACGCCTCTGACTCATCTCTCCTGGTACCTGACCTCTTCTCGCTCCTCCATATATCGGCTCTTTCCAATTACCGATTTTGTTTCATTGTCAATGCATATATTGCTGAAATTGAATTTGTTGAATACACCCTCTTAAAAGTTTGTGTTGGGTTGATCATTCCAGTGTATATTCAGGTCTGAACTTCAATTAGACTGTGGAACGAGTTTGCTGTTTGTCGTGTGTGTTCCTTTTTTTCGGTCGCATCTAAATAGCAAGTACACATTGAGCCATATTTAGTTGTCAATGTATTCTTATATGGGCCTTTGTGAAAGCTAATCTGTGGGAAGTACAATAATAAATAGTATTTGTTGTTGTTGCTTATTTTGTTATATTTTTCTTTATGCTGCTTTTTTTGATGTTGGAATTGTCCGGGAGTTTGATGTACTAAATCTCTGGCTTTGTTTCCATTTCAAACCGGCTTCGAGGTGGTGATACATTCTGATAATTTCTGGCCTTTCTTTTCGCCTTTTGGCACTAAAATTTATCTGCAGTTTGCACGGTAGTAACCACGATCAGTTAAAGGTTCTTGTGGCTTAAGCTCCCCTCCTTTTCCTCAGCTACAATGCAGGATAGTTTGACCCATAACAATGTTTGTTGAACTATAACTCTTTTTTTTGGGTGGCAGTACTTGCAAGTCTTGGAAGGCTATATGCATTTAGTTAAGAGATTTGAATGGTTGTATTTGCGTGTTCCATTCATTTTAGCAGGCTGTCAATATTTGTAAATGCCCCCGATACCCAAAGATACCTGAAGAACTTTTCTCAGGGTCAAGGCCCCCCGCGACCCGGTCCGAAACCAGGCCTGGAAGATCAAGGGCCTGATCAACCGGGCTGTTACTGATGGCTGCACGCAGACGAACGTACGAATCACAGCCCGGCTGGTCAGGCACTGATATGACGAACTTGTCCAGTTCTTTCTTGACAGCTGGCGGTTGGTTGGCAGTTCCCCATATGCACGGAGAGGGAAGCGTTGAAGAGTCGAGGACCTCGGATACTATAATCATTATGGTCGTCGCGCCCCTGTTTTTTCGTGGAGGTATTTTGCACCGCCTGGTAAGTCTCTTCTCATAGGGTGTGATTTTAGTGTTCAGTTTTGGGACCCATCCCTCAGGATTTTCCAGTTGTAAGTTATGTACATTTCTCGCCTACGTATTAAGGAATACAGTTGAAGGGAATAAAAGCGTTCCTGGTAGTTCAGATGACTGTATGTGAGTATAGCACCAACACTTTAGAATTTTCTGCTGGCAGTCATTTATGAGGCTTGACATGACGATTATTTCATTTGATTTAGTCCCTGTTTCAGCAGTTATGTTTGTACACTCATTTATAAGTAATGTACTGTTTGTCCGTCTAGATCTGCATAATTATTTTCCACCAGTTTCTTCTGATTTATTTGATAGATCATAATATCTTATCGCCTCAGATTTATTTGATTGTGTCCCGGGAATGAAAGCCAAGGTTTAGTAGGAGCAGTAGTTCTCAGAATCCTCCGGAGTGTCACTGTACAGGTTTTGGTCTCCACCATCTGATCACTATTGTCTACATTCGAGCCTACACAACTTGTGTATACTTCCAAGTTTTGATCTTTATTAGTGTAATGTCTTCATTACTATTCTCAGGGACTCTACTGGGTTCACTTACCTCTTATTTTAATGTATTTGAATTACTTTGTCCCAGTATACTGTGATTGTGATAGTTTCTCACTTAAGATTTCAGGTTTATCGTTGAGCTTTCATTCTAGCTGCGCAAGGCAAAACAAAGGAGACTCCCTAGTTTGGCGTGGTCTATCTTTTTTCTTAATACTTGTGCTATCCTTAGAGCAAAATATTATTTTTGATATAGATGCAGTAAATATTTTGTAGCGGGGTAGCGGTGAGGTCCTTGTGTTCACTGTGGGAGCAGCATGTGTAATAAGCAAGTGCTTCCTATGCACGTCATCGTTATACGGATTAAGTCCAGCTACATGTGTATTTTCATATTTTATAATCAAATTATTTTCTTTTAAGTTTTGATTTTTGCAAAACCTTAGTGATCATCGTTTTTAAGACAGACCTGATCAGTCTCAGGGCTCTTCACTGCCCTTGATCTATCCTTATGAAAACATTCTTATAAACATCAACTAGACTACTTAGCATTATAAGTAAAATTTTTCAGACCTGGGAGTGGTTATGTCTGAGGATCTCACCTTCAAGGACCACAACAATGCCACTATCACATCTGCGAGGAAACTGATAGGATGGATAATGAGAACATTCAGGACAAGAGATGCCAAGGCAATGATGATCCTTTTAAAATCTCTTTTTCTCTCTAGGCTGGAATACTGCTGTACATTAACATCCCCTTTCAAGGCAAGTGAAATTGCAACTCTAGATAATGTACAGAGAACCTTTACTGCACATATCAGTTCCATCAAACACCTTAACTACTGGGAACGCTTGGAAGCACTTGTACTCACTGGAGCACAGGCGAGAGAGATGTATCGTAATCTACACCTGGAAGATCCTGGAGGGACTGGTCTTTAATCTACACACAGAAATCACTCCCTATGAAAGCAAAAGACTCGGCAGACTATGCAACATACCCCCAGTGACAAGTAGGGGCACCACTAGTACACTAAGAGAAAATACAATAAGTGTTAGGGGTCCAAGACTGTTCAACAACCTCCCACCAGTCGTTAGGGAAATTACGAGTAGACCCCTGGTTGTGTTCAAGAGGGAGCTGGACAGATACCTAAAGTCGGTGTCGGTTCAGCCGGGCTGTGGTTCGTACGGCCAGCAGTAACAGCCTCGTTGATCAGACCCTGATCCACCAGGAGGCCTGGTCGTGGACCGGGCCGTGGGGGCGTTGATCCCCGGAATGCCCTCCAGGTAGGTAGACATGACTCGCCCACCAGTGTTGTGTAAACTCTGACATGTACATTTAGTGACCGGCGACTTAAGGTAGTAGGATAATCTACTGCATTATAATTTGCCTTATATTTGAGAGTTTTCCTATTTTTCAAAAGTAAAAAACATATTTCAATTGTAAATGTTTTAGTGTCGTTATGGTCTAAAACAAAAATCTGCAGCGAAATGAGAATTTCACAACGTGAGAGTAACAGAAACAAGTACGACTTAAGCTTTCCCATTTTATATATTGTTCAAATTAACGTAAAGCAGCTCCGCCATCCCCCCCATTCCGAATGGGTTTAATATTGTTCATGCTTTCCCTTATTTCATACTTTTTGTGATAGGTGCGTGTGGGTTGGTGTTACGGTAGGCAGCCTCACTCTGGCACTCTGCCTGTTACCATAAAAAGAAACAGAATATTAATGTTATCAATTAATACTGAGGAAATAACCTTTACCCAAATCTGCCACTGCCCCCTTCCCACACTCTTCTTTTTCCCTCCCTCCTATTCCTCTTTCTTCTTCCCTTCTCATTTTCCCCCTTTCTCCTCTTCCCTCTTTTCCCTCTCTTCCTTTCTTCTCATATTCAGCTCCCGTCTTACGCTCTCACATTTTTCTTCTCTGCTTTTATTCTCAGTTCCTCTCTTCTTTTCACTCTTGTCTCCCACATGCTGCTTTCATCTCTCCCTCGTGTATCCTCCCATCTGATTCTAGTTTACTCTACCATTTCATCTTCCTAGTATGACCTCCCATCTCCTAATATACCCTAATATATCTTCCTAGTGTACCCTGCCATCTCTCACTACCTCACCAGCGGAGGCAGCAAGCTTGGCAAGAGTGGCTCATTAAGTGAACCTCTTTTCTCTATCTTGCCAACTTCTTAAGGTCTCTCAGCAGGGGTAAAAGTGGCCACCTCAGTGCACCTCTAACCTCTACCCTGCCAGCTTTTTAAAGTCCCTCAGCAGGGGGAAAAAGGGGCGACCTTAGTGCACTTCTCGCCTGTACCAACCTAAGCTCCCTAAACAGCAGGGGTTCTTAACCTTTTTTACGATTACTGACCCCCAATGGATTGCCCAGTATGTTCCCCATACCTCCTTGGCCAAACTTTTGAAATGATCACCACCACCTGTCCTGTTACGTAACAGTACGACTTTCAAAAGATGTCAGTGGTTTAGTTTTACCTTACATATGGATAGCTAGGAACAGCTAGAAGAAAACCATGGGGTTTTATCATGTTTATAGAAAAATGGTAAATTGTTCAGAGATCGAGTTCTATACCGCCATTATTTGGTTTCCATACCCCCCAAGGGGTATGGAAACCCTCGGTTGAAAACACCTGGTCCACAGAGATGCGGGACATCAGCATAACTATTTTATATTATTTTTTTTATTATCACACCGGCCGATTCCCACCAAGGCAGGGTGGCCCGAAAAAGAAAAACTTTCACCATCATTCACTCCATCACTGTCTTGCCAGAAGGGTGCTTTACACTACAGTTTTTAAACTGCAACATTAACACCTCTCCTTCAGAGTGCAGGCACTGTACTTCCCATCTCCAGGACTCAAGTCCGGCCTGCCGGTTTCCCTGAATCCCTTCATAAATGTTACTTTGCTCACACTCCAACAGCACGTCAAGTATTAAAAACCATTTGTCTCCATTCACTCCTATCAAACACGCTCACGCATGCCTGCTGGAAGTCCAAGCCCCTCGCACACAAAACCTCCTTTACCCCCTCCCTCCAACCCTTCCTAGGCCGACCCCTACCCCGCCTTCCTTCCACTACAGACTGATACACTCTTGAAGTCATTCTGTTTCGCTCCATTCTCTCTACATGTCCGAACCACCTCAACAACCCTTCCTCAGCCCTCTGGACAACAGTTTTGGTAATCCCGCACCTCCTCCTAACTTCCAAACTACGAATTCTCTGCATTATATTCACACCACACATTGCCCTCAGACATGACATCTCCACTGCCTCCAGCCTTCTCCTCGCTGCAACATTCATCACCCACGCTTCACACCCATATAAGAGCGTTGGTAAAACTATACTCTCATACATTCCCCTCTTTGCCTCCAAGGACAAAGTTCTTTGTCTCCACAGACTCCTAAGTGCACCACTCACTCTTTTTCCCTCATCAATTCTATGATTCACCTCATCTTTCATAGACCCATCCGCTGACACGTCCACTCCCAAATATCTGAATACGTTCACCTCCTCCATACTCTCTCCCTCCAATCTGATATTCAATCTTTCATCACCTAATCTTTTTGTTATCCTCATAACCTTACTCTTTCCTGTATTCACCTTTAATTTTCTTCTTTTGCACACCCTACCAAATTCATCCACCAATCTCTGCAACTTCTCTTCAGAATCTCCCAAGAGCACAGTGTCATCAGCAAAGAGCAGCTGTGACAACTCCCACTTTGTGTGTGATTCTTTATCTTTTAACTCCACGCCTCTTGCCAAGACCCTCGCATTTACTTCTCTTACAACCCCATCTATAAATATATTAAACAACCACGGTGACATCACACATCCTTGTCTAAGGCCTACTTTTACTGGGAAAAAATTTCCCTCTTTCCTACATACTCTAACTTGAGCCTCACTATCCTCGTAAAAACTCTTCACTGCTTTCAGTAACCTACCTCCTACACCATACACTTGCAACATCTGCCACATTGCCCCCCTATCCACCCTGTCATACGCCTTTTCCAAATCCATAAATGCCACAAAGACCTCTTTAGCCTTATCTAAATACTGTTCACTTATATGTTTCACTGTAAACACCTGGTCCACACACCCCCTACCTTTCCTAAAGCCTCCTTGTTCATCTGCTATCCTATTCTCCGTCTTACTCTTAATTCTTTCAATTATAACTCTACCATACACTTTACCAGGTACACTCAACAGACTTATCCCCCTATAATTTTTGCACTCTCTTTTATCCCCTTTGCCTTTATACAAAGGAACTATGCATGCTCTCTGCCAATCCCTAGGTACCTTACCCTCTTCCATACATTTATTAAATAATTGCACCAACCACTCCAAAACTATATCCCCACCTGCTTTTAACATTTCTATCTTTATCCCATCAATCCCGGCTGCCTTACCCCCTTTCATTTTACCTACTGCCTCACGAACTTCCCCCACACTCACAACTGGCTCTTCCTCACTCCTACAAGATGTTATTCCTCCTTGCCCTATACACGAAATCACAGCTTCCCTATCTTCATCAACATTTAACAATTCCTCAAAATATTCCTTCCATCTTCCCAATACCTCTAACTCTCCATTTAATAACTCTCCTCTCCTATTTTTAACTGACAAATCAATTTGTTCTCTAGGCTTTCTTAACTTGTTAATCTCACTCCAAAACTTTTTCTTATTTTCAACAAAATTTGTTGATAACATCTCACCCACTCTCTCATTTGCTCTCTTTTTACATTGCTTCACCACTCTCTTAACCTCTCTCTTTTTCTCCATATACTCTTCCCTCCTTGCATCACTTCTACTTTGTAAAAACTTCTCATATGCTAACTTTTTCTCCCTTACTACTCTCTTTACATCATCATTCCACCAATCGCTCCTCTTCCCTCCTGCACCCACTTTCCTGTAACCACAAACTTCTGCTGAACACTCTAACACTACATTTTTAAACCTACCCCATACCTCTTCGACCCCATTGCCTATGCTCTCATTAGCCCATCTATCCTCCAATAGCTGTTTATATCTTACCCTAACTGCCTCCTCTTTTAGTTTATAAACCTTCACCTCTCTCTTCCCTGATGCTTCTATTCTCCTTGTATCCCATCTACCTTTTACTCTCAGTGTAGCTACAACTAGAAAGTGATCTGATATATCTGTGGCCCCTCTATAAACATGTACATCCTGAAGTCTACTCAACGTAACTCAGCATAACTCTCACCTCTAAATTATTTTACAGTAAAACTGTATTACACATTACAGCCACAATCGTTATAGATTTGTGCCGCGAAATATTCGTGGCCCCAGACTATTCAACATCGTACCAGAAGTATTCACAAACACAGCTGGAAAAGTGTAGAAGTCTTTAAGAGGAAGCTGGACAAGTATCTTCACCAGGTGCCAGATCAGTTAGGCTGTGATGGATACGTGGGGCAGCAGGCCTCCACCAGCAACAGCATGTTTGACCAGGCAAGCACCAGACGAGCCTGGCCCATGGCCGGGCTCCGAGAATAGAGAGACTCGAAACTCATCAGAGGTATATCAAAGGTAAGGTAATACTAATATTTGTCTCTGTTGAATGTAACTTTTTGAAATTATAACATATATATTTATGACTGAAACTCGTAATGTAATTTTGTAATTGAATACTATAGATAGAAAGTAAAAGGAAGAGTTTAGAACTTGGGCGTAGTAACCATCCCTGATAGGCACTATATCTCACGTCTTAAGTTTTGGCTTAAGAAGTATTGGTTGATTTAGTCCATAGATTTGGCACCTTCAGACTTACTTTCCCTTCCCCCGTCCTTCCCCCCAGCTCTCTCTCTCTCTCTCTCTCTCTCTCTCTCTCTCTCTCTCTCTCTCTCTCTCTCTCTCTCTCTCTCTCTCTCTCTCTCACACACATACACATACACACACACACACACACACACACACACACACACACACACACACACACACACACACACACACACACACACACACACACACACACACAGGTTTTAGTGTGTTGTATATGGACTTGGAGTAGTTTCAAATTTAGGTTGGATAAATGCATGAGTGAGAGGGGTTGGATTTGAGTGGGACTAGCATGTGGTGGATCGAGTTATCGGAGCTTATTTCTTGAGTATTTGGTGTTGCGTGGTGTTACATGTTGTATGTGGTGTTGCATGTAATACATGTGATGTTTGAATGAGTTTTTTATTCGAATATACTAAATGGCACTGAATAACCTTCCTGTCATCCGTGCCGCTAAAAAAAAGTGTGGATATAGCGCCACTAATAAAATGTAGCAGTAAAGCAGTCGCAAAACAAAATATAGACCAATAGCAGTGACTTGACATTTTTGGAAAAGGTTTGGAAATGTATTCGGAACTACTAAAATTATTAAAAGCGCGCGCACGTATATATATATATATATATATATATATACACACACACACACACACACACACACACACACACACACACACACACACACACACACACACACACACACACACACACACACTCACTCACTCACTCACTCTCAGCATTTACTCAAACCAGGGCAACATGTATTTAGGCAGGTCACTCCTGCCTCTCGCAGTTACTTGACCATAACAACATGGTCTAGGATGCACGAGAAGACAGAAAATGCCGACGCAATGTGCAGGGACGTTGCAAAATGCCTTTAGAGATGCGTACAACCCTCTCCTTCCTTTCTCTTCTCTTCAGTGCCTCGTTTCCGTCTTTCTCTTCTACTTTCTCTATTTTCGTGCCCAATTTCTCCTCTCGTTGACCCACTAATACCCTTTTCTTTACTCTGGTTCTCGTTACTCCTCTTCACTCCTTCACATTTAGCTTCCGCTACACATTTTCATTTTCCTTCCCCTGATCTCTTGAATTTCCTTTACCCCTCCCTACCATCCCTCACCTGTCACCCATCTCCTCCCCTCCCACTCGTTCCATCCTTACCTAGCCGACTGTTGGGGGTCACATCCGGGGAGAAATGTCAGAAACCTCCTGAACCTGCTGGGATTTTGTAGCCTGTGTAAGAACACTCCAGTACCTGCTGGAATGTTAAATGAGATATAATATTCCAGCAGGTACTGGAGTGTTCTTACATGAGATATAACATTCCAGCAGGTACTGGAGTGTTCTTACATGGGATATAACATTACAGCAGGTACTGGAGTGTTCTTACATGGGATATAACATTCCAGCAGGTACTGGAGTGTTCTTACATGGGATATAACATTACAGCAGGTACTGGAGTGTTCTTACATGGGATATAACATTACAGCAGGTACTGGAGTGTTCTTACATGAGATATAAGAACACCCCAGTACCTGCTGGAAATATTAAAGGCTTTTTGTGAAAGGTATCCGGGTACCTAATAATGTTGATTAAAAAATATCTGCTTTTTTTTTTTTTTTTTTTTTTGCCTTGCTATACCCCGCTCACTCTTCCTCTTCTCCCTTGCCATCTCACTCCTCTACCTCTCTATCTTTCCCCTTTACTCATCTTCCCCCACACGCTCGTACTTCCTAGCCTTCTTCCTGCTTCCCTTCTCTTTCCTTGTTCTCTCTTTCCTCACCTTCTCCCTTCTTACGCTCTCTTCCCTCTCCTCCTTCCTCACCTTCTTCCTCCTCCCCCACCTTCTTCCTCCTACACCTTCTCCCTCACCTCCTTCTCCCTCATCCTCTCCTTTCTCCCTTAACGTCTCCTTATTCCTCACCCCCTCTTCTTCCTCCATCTTCTCCATTACCCTCCCTCATCCTCTCTCTCCTCTTACTTCACCCTCATCCTCCCCACCCTCTCCATTCCCTCCCCCTCTGAATACAATCATGGTATTCACGATGGTAGGTATCCGCCCCCTCCCCACCCTGGAATCTCCTATTACAGCCGGAGATTGGGGTTTGTATAGGTTACTGGCGTGAGCTGATTAATAAGCGCAGAGTAAGCAGGGGATGAGGTTGGGGAGGGCTGGAGGCTGGGAGGCTCCCGTCATGAGATTAAAATCTCTTTGCATGGTGAGGCCGTGAATTGGATATGTCGCGCGGCGTTACCCATACTGGCTGTACCACAGTTTTTACTGCAGTATTTTTTCTTTTTTGGCTCTTTATATTATATTTATTTGTGCATTTGTAAATTTTTTGTGCCTGCATTCGACTGATTGCCAACAGCCTTATTGGTTAAGCCGTCAGTCCAGTAGGCCTGGTCTGAGGCCTGGTCGCCGGAACAGTAATCCTCAGAAAATGATACCGGGGAATCAAACTACCTTAGATCTGGTGAATAATTACTGCTCCTGACTGAATATTTTAACACTGTGGTGTAGAGGTAATAATACTGTAGCACTCTCAGAAACATGCATGAGAATACCGAATGTTCAATTTACACGAAAGGATAATGTTTTAATCACTGGTTTCTCGAGAAAGAATCACCTTTGCCGTATCTGGGGAACACAGAATTCCAGGTAAAGTCTGAAACCAGTCATACAAAGAACAAAGCCTTGAATCTGCTCTCATTCATACCACAGATACTATCACTAAAACAAGTGGAGTTTCTAATTGGTGAGACCTCTGGCTCACGCACCTCAGCACACATATCCATTCCTCCCTCCTGACCTGACGTAGGCAGCTTCTCACCTCTCAACTCCCCGCCACCTCTTCGAACTACAGAAACCTATAGTTACCATGAAATAATGATTCTCCCTCCAGGTGAAACAGTGTTTCGATAATAGTTTCCATTCTGTCAGTGACGTTTTTTATATATATTTTACAGTTTCTTCCCCACATACATAGAGGAATCAAATTGAAGTTTAATCGCTCAGGTAATGGAACATAAGAGATCATTTAGATGTGCCAAAGACATTATAGTAATTTTAAGTCATGTTTTCTGGTAAGATACTTTGTATTGACAAGCGTAAAATACTCGCCGGTTACGATTGCATCAAGACAGTTTCAACATCCCTCAAGGATAGTGGAAATATGATCACTTCCCAAGCTCTGAGGTCCCTTGTTCCTGCTGCGGACTTAGGTGATGTGACCGTTTTGGTATACACATTTTAGTTTGGTGGTTGAGGCTTCAGCGTGAAGCTTACATATACGGAGCTCGTATTTTTAGTTTTTAGTTTTTTTTTTGTGATTATATATATATATATATATAATATATATATATATATATATATATATATATATATATATATATATATATATATAATGTCGTGCCGAATAGGTAAAATTGGTCCTTAGCAAGAACTCTTTTAAAATTAGTCTCTTAAAATTTTCTCTTGTACGTATATTTTTTTCATTTATGTTAATGTAAAGTAAAAGAACACAAGTGCATCTAATGTGACATTTTTATTGTGGCAACGTTTCGCTCTCCAGGAGCTTTGTCAGAGCTTTGATAAAGCTCCTGGAGAGCGAAACTTTGCCACAATAAAATGTCACATTAGTTGCACTTGTGTCGTTTTACTTCACATATTGTCGGTAATTCTACCAGCATTATTGCAATATGTTAATGTAAAAATTAATTAATTTTGTACCAAAGGAACCTTAGAAAACTTACCTAACCTTATTATAACAAGCTCAATTTATTTTAGCCTAATCCAGCTAAATATATTTTAGATAAGTTTACAATAATTTAATAATAAACATACACAATGAAATAGTTTTTCGTTAGGTTCAGAATGATTATTGCATACACAAATTTTCGTTTGCCCTATTCGGCAAGAAGAACGTTGCTATTTAAGCCAAAATCGCAAGTTTTATAAGAATTTCTGGGGAAAATCTTCATCCGATATTTTTAATGACATCTAATTGTTTTAATACAATATTGATGATTTTTTCCTTTAGTAGAGAAGTAACTTGAATGAGGTTTCAATAATTTAATACCAGCATATTTTTGTTTTAATTATAGAAACCGTTTTCAGCAATTTTCATTATTTTATATTAGTGGTTGTTGATAAATGTTTGCAGGTTGCTAAAACACTATAGAAGCTAATAAAACACGGGGCATCATAGATCCCTCCGTGTATCCACTCCAGGTATTCATCCCTCCGTGTATCCACTCCAGGTATTCATCCCTCCGTGTATCCACTCCAGGTATTTATCCCTCCGTGTATCCACTCCAGGTATTCATCCCTCCGTGTATCCACTCCAGGTATTCATCCCTCCGTGTATCCACTCCAGGTATTCATCCCTCCGTGTATCCACTCCAGGTATTCATCCCTCCGTGTATCCACTCCACTTATTCATCCCTCCGTGTATCCACACCATCCGTTCACCCGCTCTGCCCACTAGTTCGTCTGTCATGTCTTCATGACCTCGTTCCAGTTTCTGCCTTATTTTTATATGGTGTTGAATAACCAGGAATGCTGCCTGTGTTTCCACCAAACAGTTTGTGGCTCGAGTAATTACCAGATACCACAGCTCACACAACACAATTACTGCTTGAATGCCCTCGCCATTACAAAGTCAATTGTGCCTTTTGATAATGCTCGTTTCTGAAGATCTCGTGTGCGAGGCCTGGTCTGTGATACCTGATCTGGGTTCTGCGAGATCTGGTCTTGCGTCTGGGGTCTGCGAGGCCTGGTTTAGGGTCTTCGACATCATATCTTTGGCTTGCGAGACTTGCAGCCTACTTTTCTTATAAATACGTATTCTGCTTAAATTTAAGAATGTTGTAAATCGTATTTAAGTAAATTAAGAAGTTTTCGGATCGTAGAACATGCGTAAGTGGTGATTAGAGTTGCATGATTTCAAATTACTAGAACCGTTTGGCTATTCATTGAAACTAACGTGAGAAATTGCTAACGCCATTAATTCATTCACTGTCATCACTGCTGATTTTCAGCCGTCTTAACAGTATGTTACTTGAACGTTATAACTTTCAACTTTTTTAAGAGTATGTTACATGAGCGTTCTAATTTGCTGTTATCGTAACTAATTTACTGTTAAAATACAGACATGAGCACAGTGTAATCAAAAACAATTCTAAGCCTATTATTCGCAGTCTTGATCATATCCATAATTTTTAACAATCTTCAGGACTCGACCAGTTTTAACCATAGGATAATCTCGCTTGTGAAACCGAAAATAGGATTTGTGATCGGCCAGGCTGTTTCTGCTAGGTGTGTCTGCTTGTCGCTATCACTAATATCCTTCCCCCTGCCTCCCGAAAATATTCAGGTATCCTAATTGATCAGGCCTTCAGGCAGGCTTGGTCTGGAATCGGGCCGCGGGGGGTTGGGCGATGTGCCTTGAAATTGACCACAAGAAGCCTGACCGATCAGGTCCAGCAACCAGAAG
Organism: Cherax quadricarinatus; assembly: GCF_026875155.1. Taxonomy (NCBI): domain Eukaryota; kingdom Metazoa; phylum Arthropoda; class Malacostraca; order Decapoda; family Parastacidae; genus Cherax; species Cherax quadricarinatus. Next base: position 29,699,565 of record NC_069437.1, read on the forward strand.
TATAGTGACCCTGGAAACCATCAACAGATAGAACCAGGGTTGAGGGGCACAAACGGGAAGAAATCGGAATGCGGGGCACACACAGATGTCATTTAAAAGGAGGGAGTGTTGGACAACAGTCGTCACATTCTTTGTACATAACGGAAATAAGGAATTACATAGCAACATCGCTGGGAACAATCAGTAGGGCGGAAGATAATTTTCATGTTACCATTTTTTTCAGAAGTAGAGGTAAATGTGCTCGGAGAAGTGGCAGACGCAGTTCAAATTGGACAAATGTCAAATCCTCCTCTTGTAGAAAGATAAGAGCAGCTGTAGAAATTGTTCAAACATGGCAATAGATAAATGACACGGTTAAACTAATAGAATATATATGTGTGTACACTCGCCTAATTGTACTCGCCTAATTGTGGTTGCAGGGGTCGAGACTCGGCTTCTGGCCCCGCCTCTTCACTGATCGCTACTAGGTCCTCTCTCTCTGCTTCCTGAGCTGTATCATACCTCTTCTTAAAACTATGTATGGTTCCTGCCTCCACTACTTCACTTGCTAGGCTATTCCACTTGCTGACAACTCTATGACTGAAGAAATACTTCCTAACGTCCCTGTGACTCGTCTGAGTCTTCAGCTTCCAGTTGTGACCCCTTGTCCCTGTCTCCCCTTTCTGGAACATCCTATCTCTGTCCAGCTTGTCTATTCCCCGTAGTATATTGTATGTCGTTATCATGTCTCTCCTGACCCTTCTGTCCTCCAGTGTCGTCAGTCCGATCTCCCTCAACCTTTCCTCGTACGACATTCCCCTGAGCTCTGGGACTAGCCTTGTTGCAAACTTTTGTACTTTCTCTAACTTCTTGATGTGCTTGACCAGGTGTGGGTTCCAGACTGGTGCTGCATACTCCAGTATGGGCCTAACATACACAGTGTACAGTGTCTTGAACGATTCCTTATTAAGGTATCGGAACGCTATTCTCAGGTTTGCCAGGCGCCCGTATGCTGCAGCAGTTATTTGGTTGATGTGTGCCTCCGGTGATGTGCTCGGTGTTATGGTCACCCCAAGGTCTTTCTCCCTGAGTGAGGTCTGTAGTCTTTGTCCACCTAGCCTATACTCTATCTGCGATCTTCTTTGCCCCTCCCCAATCTTCATGACTTTGCATTTGGCTGGATTGAATTCGAGAAGCCAGTTACTGGACCACATGTCCAGCCTGTCCAGGTGTCTTTGCAGTCCTGCCTCATCCTCATCCGATTTAATTCTTCTCATCAACTTCACATCCTCTGCGAATAGGGACACTTCAGAGTCTATTCCTTCCATGTTCACATATATCAAAAATAGCACTGGTCCTAGAACTGATCCCTGTGGGACCCCACACGTCACAGGCGCCCACTGTGATATCTCTTCACATACCATGACTCGTTGCTGCCTCCCTGTCAGGTATTCCCTGATCCATTGCAGTGCCCTCCCTGTTACATGCGCCTGATCCTCAAGCTTCTTCACTAATCTCTTATGGGGGAACTGTGTCAAAGGCCTTCCTGCAGTCTAGGAAAATGCAATCAACCCACCCCTCTCTCTCGTGTCTTACTTCTGTTACCTTGTCATAAAACTCCAGGAGGTTTGTGATACAAGATTTTCCTTCCATGAACCCATGCTGGTTTTCATTTATAATCTTGTTCCTTTCCAGGTGTTCGACCACTCTCCTCCTGATAATCTTCTCCATGACTTTGCACACAATACATGTCAGAGACATGGGTCTGTAGTTTAGTGCCTCGTTTCTGTTTCTTAAATATGGGGACTACATTAGCTGTCTTCCATTTCTCAGGTAGTTGCCCAGTTTCAAGGGATGTGTTGAAGATTGTGGTTAGAGGCACGCACAGCATCTCTGCTCCTTCTCTAAGCACCCATGGGGAGATGTCCGGTCCCATCGCCTTTGAGGTGTCAAGGTCACTTAGCTTCTTCACCTTCTCAGTTGTTCGTATGTCATCCAACACTTGTTGGTATATTCCCTCTTGATGTTCCCTTCTGTGCTGTCTTCCCACAGCCCTTCCTGGCTCTACTGTAAAAACTTCCTTAATCTCCTGTTCAGCTCCTCACATACCTCCTGATAATTTCTTGTGAGTTCTCCACCTTCTGTCCTTAATCTGATCACCTGGTCTTTGACTGTTGTCTTCCTCCTGATGTGGCTATATAACAGTTTCGGATCAGTCTTGATTCTCGATGCTGTGTCATTTTCATACTGTCGTTGGGCCTCCCTCCTTACCTGTGCATACTCGTTCCTGGCTCTGCGACTAATCTCCCTATTTTCGTGTGTTCTCTGCCTTCTGTACTTTTTCCATTCTCTATTGCACTTTGTTTTTGCCTCCTTACACCGTCGGGTAAACCAGGGGCTCGTTCTGGTCTTCCCGTTGTTACTGTTGCCCTTGGGAATAAACCTTTCCACTGCCTCCTTGCATTCTGTTGTTACATATTCCATCATTTCATTTACTGGCTTTCCTGCCAGTTCTCTGTCCCACTGGACCTCCCGCAGGAAGTTCTTCAACCCTATGTAGTCCCCTCTTTTATAGTCAGGCTTTTCCCATTCAACTCCTGTTATTCTCTCCACTTGCAGCTCTACTATGTATTCAAAGCACAGAACCACGTGGTCGCTAGCTCCTAGGGGACTCTCATACTTGATGTTCTCAATGTCTGAGCTGCCCAGGGTGAACAAAAGGTCCAATCTTGCTGGTCATCCTCCCTCTCACTCTGGTAGTGTCCTTAACATGTTTGGTGCATGAGGTTTTCCAGCACCAATCAAATTTTGGCTCTCCATGTTTTGGACCCCCTGGGCTCCAGGTTTTCCCAGTCAATCTCCCTGTGGTTAATCCCCCTAACCAGCAACTTTCTCTGGGGAGTGACTCTTCTTGCCCTCAGCAAGTGTCCACCATGCTCTGTTGCTCTCTTCATATTCCTCCTTGGCCTCCTGCTTTCTGGGTGGATTAACACCCAATGTAATGACCACTTCGTTTTCCCCAGACTGAAGTTACCTACTATGTAAGTCTCTCCCGTCCATCTGTGCCTTCCGTTTTCTCGAATTTTTCCATCTTTTTTTACGAGAAAGAGAAAACCCCACCTCCCCCCCTGTCCCTTCATCTTTCCTCTGATCTGGTATCCTGTGGGAAGATTGCATCTGTTATTGGCCTCCGTGAGTTTTGTTTTCTGTAACTGCTATGATTCGGGGGACTTCTCATTGATTCTTTCTTGCCCATTCCCTGTTTTATTCGTTAATCCATCTCATTTGTGTACCAACCCTTTACTTCTGTTCTAATACTGTAACTGTGGTGCGGGGGATGGGACAGAGGGATCGGGGGTGTGATGTGGTTTGGATTGTTCAGTGCCTTGGGGGGTCGTGGCCCTGGGTCCTTCTGCAATTTGTTTTTTGGGGGGTGTGCTTGTTCCTTCGTTTTGATCCGGTTATTCTGCTCTCCTTTTCATTTCCTCCCATTTCTCCTTTCTTTTTGACTCTTTCATCGCTTCCCTTCGTCCTTGTTCTTCTCCATCGAGGTACACACTCCGGAACTCCTCCCTTGCCCTCTCAGCCATGCTTTCTCCCTGCAGACCCATGGTCAGGTTGATCGCCTTGAAAATTACTTGAGAGGCCGTTTCCTTTTTTGTGAACCACCCAAATCCCGAAAATTTGCCACGGGTCATGTCCCCCTCGCCTATCACCTTCATATTTCAATCGCTTTTTTCTCCTCCGGCTTTCTTTCATCATAATTTCCCCTTTAGCTTTGTCCGCCCATAGACAAACACAGATCTCTCCTTTTTTCTACCTCCCACTTTGACTCCCATTGCATCCTCTGATGTGTTTTATTTTCCTTTCCCATAGTGTTCCTTTTTTCAGTCCTTTACTAGTTATGGCCCCAAAATGCTTCTTGGTTTATCCTTCCTGCTCACCTGTTCCTGGCCCCCACGGGTATCTGGTATTGTCCTCACATGTCTAGTTCCTTCAATGTTTCCAACCTCTAATTCTGTCCTAGTGTCTCCCTGTCTTTGTTTGGCCCAAGTGGGTTTTGGGACTCTGCTACGTTTAGTTTCCATCTTCTTTCAGACCTGTTGTCTGTGTCTGATGTAGCATTGCCGATGCTACTTCTGTAATTCTTTGTCTCGTGCTGTTCAGATGTCTCGCTCCTTTTCAATCTCCTACTATTTCTGCTGCTGTGGCCTGTTGCTTTCACCTTCTGCATTCTCTGCAACTTCTTTCCATTTTTCCTTACCAGTTTATCTAGTCTCCTTTCCCCACCTTCCTCCCTTTTTTTTGAGCCTGCCTCCCATTCCTCCCTCCCAGATTCGCCTTTTGAGCCCCTTGTCCTCATCCGGGTTCTAGGTTCCCCCTTTGCTCCACAGAAGGGGGGGGGGGTGGGGGGAATAGATGGTTAGGAGGAGACGGGATGGATGGTTGTGGGGAGGGGGAAGATGGTTATTGGGGGGTAGAGATATTTGGGGAGGGGTTGAGTTTGGGGAGGGTAGGGGGCAAAGGTGAGTGTGTTGGGAAGGTTGTAGGGGAGGGGGTACTGTTGTGTCAAGTGTTGTGTCAAGTGGTGGGGGTGTGTGTTTTGTGTGGGGGTGTGGGGTGTGTGTCTACCCTTGGTGTGTGTGCGCTTGGGGGTGTGATGGGGGAGGGTTAGGGGGGGTAGGGTGTGTGGTGAAAGATCAGTCGTGTAGGCACAATTTAGTCTCATTTATCTTTCCCAATTATGCTACACTCCACTTACTGCCCTTTCTGGATTTAGGGTATTAATTATTGCTGGTATTACATTTCCTTGCCACATTGAGAGGGGCTTCCTGTTTACCTAAGTATTCTTACTGCTAATAACTCCGGTAGTAACACTGCCCAACCCCTGTGAGTGTGTGAGTGTGTGTGAGTGTGTGGTGAGTGTGTGTGAGTGTGTGTGAGTGTGTGTGATGTGTGTGGTGTGTGTGAGTGTGTTGGGGAGTGTGAGTGGTGTGTGAGTGTGTGTGTGAGTGTGTGAGAGGTGTGTGTGTGAGGGGTGTGTGTGTGGAAGGGTGTGTGTGAGAGGTGTGTGTGGGAGAGGTGTGTGTGTGAGAGGTGTGTGTGAGAGGTGTGTGGTGAGAGTGTGTGGTGTGAAGGTGTGTGTGTGTGTGAGAGGTGTGTGTGTGTGTGAGAGGTGTGTGGTGAGGGGGTGTGTTGTGAGAGGTAGTTGTGTGTGTGTGTGTGTGTGTGTGTGTGTGTGTGTGTGTGTGTGGGTTTTTGTCTTGTGCGGTGTAATGACTGGCCCGAAACTTCTTGTGACCTGACACAACCCTCCTGGGACTTGACCGACCCTCGCACCGTCTTACAATGTTGCCCTTAAAAGCTTGTCCCACCTAGCTTATATTAAGTTACTCGCCTTGTGTGTGTGTTTTGGATTTAAAGGGTATCAATTATTGCGGGTTTTATCCTGTTTCCATTTTCACATTGGGAGAGGATTCCTAGCTACCTAAGTATTCTTACTGCTAATAACTACTGGAATTAATACTACTCTACTCCTCGCTGGACTCTAGCTTCTCACACTCACACTATATTCACTATGTCTGTTATTTCTATTCTACTTCTGGTAATAGCTTGCAGGAGTGAGTGACCAGTATCAAACAGTATGCAAGGCCAGCCAGGGCCGTCAACATGCAAACCACAAGTAGGCGAATAAACTTGCAATGGTGCGGTGACAGGTTGCCAGCTGCTGATGGCGGAGTCGTCGTACGTAGGCCTTAAATCCCTATTTTGGAGATCCTTCACCCGTGATGTTTATAACATATATTCTCATATATCCCGCTTCCTCACGCGATTTCACTCTTCACTGATGATAGTATACACTTCACATTTATCACTTCACTTTATAAAGTATAATGGCTCACAACTTGTCGTGACGTCACTTCTTCAGGCTTACCGCTGCCAATGTGGCAACAGCGCTGTTGCGGCCCCTGCCAAACTAGCGGTTAAATAGTTAACCTCCCGCCGCAGTACACTTGGTGCGTCATCAACCCAATTTGGGGCTGCTGAGCCGCCTTAAGCATTTAAAAGCCTGAGTGCCTCACGTTTCACACCTAAGCGTGGTACCTTGACACCAAGGGTACACGTCTACTGGCTTAAGTAACAGTATGTACCAAAGCGCCTCGCTGTTCAACCTAACATAGGTACCGACCACCGAAGGGTACACGCACTGGCTTTTGTAAAAGTATTTCCAACGCCTCGCGTACACACCCAAATATACCACCACCGAAGGGGACCTCACTGCTTTAGAAAAATTTTGTACCGAGGGGGCCTCGCTGTACACACCTAAGCAGTAGGTACCAAACCCCCGAAGGGGACACCTACTGGCTTTAGAAATATAGTACCTAGCGCCTCGCGAACACACCTAAGCAGAGGTACCTGACCACCGAAGGGGAACGTCTACTGGGTTCAACATTAAGTACCGAACTCCTCGGGGGGACACTCTATGCATAGTACCTACCACCGAATCGTACCTCTACGGCGTTAGAAGAACCGCTCACCGCAGCTCACTAGTCTGTTGGCCTCAGTTACTGACGGCCCCATTCATGAGCTTGCAAGGTGTTTGGCACGGTGTCAACCCCTTTGGAGAGGATTTCTGGGCAAAACCGGTGTGTCTGTGGACTCCCGTCTACGTTGACAACTGTGGGCCGGGGTCGTCAGATGCGTTTAGTGGGACATTACATGAAGAAAAGTTGGGGGTTACCTGAACTGGGCCAGGACCGTATGTGACACGAGGGGGCTTTCGATGGGGTGGAACACTGAATATGCACAGGACCGTATGGAACACTGAATGAAAAGGGGTCGGGGACACTGAAGTGCCTGGTTTTAGTGTACACTGAACATGTCGGTGACTGACTTCGGTCGGAGAGGCATTGATTGTAATTTTTATTTTAAAAAGTTATTTATAATTTTTTTTAGCATAAGAAAAAATATTAGTGCAGTATGTCAAGAGTTGTACCCCTTGAGGGGTTTTTAATTAATTTTTTTAAAATCTGATTATAATTTTTTATAGAACATGTACAATTTTATTAATCATGTTCAAAAACCTTAACCCAAAAAAGTTATTTTTATATATTAAAGATTAAATTATATTAATGAGTGTATTTATGTATCCCGAACTCTTTATTACAAAAGGAGTAAATCTTAATACCATCGTCTTTTAAAAATTACTTTTTTTGTAATAAGCGCCTAAGACCCCCAAGGGTTTGCGTTTTGAAATATTATGATTTCGGCTTTCCTCTCACTGTTTTTAACTAATAACTTTAATTATCACTCGTAGTATTGTTCACTGACGTTCCACTACCACTGATTACTGCTAGCTGTTATTGCACGCCTTTCAACGCTAAGGTTCTCGGAGCCTTGTTATAATAAAGTTAGTCAAGTTTTCTAAGATTCTTTTGGTACAAAATTATTAATTTTTACATTAACTTGAAATGAAAAGTTGTATCTTTATTCTGTACGACATACGTATATATACATATATAATTTATATATATAATATACCGTAAGTGACAGAATTCCAAATTGTTTATTATAATTTTAACTATTGTTATAAGTCCTAATTTAAATCTTGCGCTGAAGTTCTGGTCTCTATATTACAAAGTAAACATCAGTGTGTTCGAGAATTCAGAAATAAGTTTATTTCTTGTACTAAGAATGTTGTTTGCGTATATAGGCTAATATCGGTAAACTTGTAATCCGGAAAATCTTAGAATCAGGAGGAAGTATAAGATTAAATTTTACAAATAGAACATAATCATATTTATTTTGCCACGTGGGCCGTTTTACATCAAGGTAGAGGGTGACAAAAGAAAAAATAACATGCCATCGCCATCACTGATTTAATAGCTGCCTTGCCAGAAGTGAGTGGACAGTATATTAAAACTGATCATCGGAGCCTCAACATCCTCAATCTTATTTCAGAATACAGACACTGTACTTCCCACTTCTAGAACTCAAGTCAGGGAAACCAGTTTGCCAGAATATTTTCATAAATGTTGCCTTGCTCACTCAACACGGAATTGAGCTGAACAGGCTCAGATTTTTAAATGTTTGGCACTGTAATGGTAGACGAGACCAAGTTCAAAATAGCAACATTTGAAACAAATACCTCGAGAGACCCACTGGACCTTTATTAATAGGCGAAACATAAACACGAGTGGTAATGGTTGAGAGAGAACAGGACCAGCATGGCCCAGTAACATCATGCAGTGCTTTTTATATTTTATGGTCTGGGGCTGGTGACGTGTGGCCTGTGACTACTGTTGATGGTCCTGCTGCTGCTGGTTCTGCTGCTGCTGGTACTGCTGCTGCTGGTTCTGCTGCTGCTTGTGCTGCTTATGTTGGTGCTGATGAAGAGAAAGGAAGCACAGTGATAAATATAGAGAATAGGAGAGTTGTGGTGGTGAAGATGAGGGAGAGAGGTGTGGTGGTGAATATGGGGGAGAGAGTTGTGGTGGTGAAGATGGGGGAGAGAGTTGTGGTGGTGAAGATGGGGAGCGAGTTGTGGTGGTGAAGATGGGGGAGCGAGTTGTGGTGGTGAAGATGGGGAGCGAGTTGTGGGGGTGAAGATGGGGGAGCGAGTTGTGGGGGTGAAGATGGGGGAGCGAGTTGTGGTGTGAAGATGGGGGAGCGAGTTGTGGTGGTGAAGATGGGGGAGCGAGTTGTGGTGGTGAAGATGGGGGAGCGAGTTGTGGTGGTGAAGATGGGGGAGCGAGTTGTGGTGGTGAAGATGGGGGAGCGAGTTGTGGTGGTGAAGATGGGGGAGCGAGTTGTGGTGGTGAAGATGGGGGAGCGAGTTGTGGTGGTGAAGATGGGGGAGCGAGTTGTGGTGGTGAAGATGGGGGAGCGAGTTGTGGTGGTGAAGATGGGGGAGCGAGTTGTGGTGGTGAAGATGGGGGAGCGAGTTGTGGTGGTGAAGATGGGGGAGCGAGTTGTGGTGGTGAAGATGGGGGAGCGAGTTGTGGTGGTAGATGGGGGAGCGAGGTGTGGTGGTGAAGATGGGGGAGAGAGGTGTGGTGGTGAAGATGGGGGAGAGAGGTGTGGTGGTGAAGATGGGGGAGAGAGGTGTGGTGGTGAAGATGGGGGAGAGAGGTGTGGTGGTGAAGATGGGGGAGAGAGGTGTGGTGGTGAAGATGGGGAGAGAGAGGTGTGGTGGTGAAGATGGGGGAGAGAGGTGTGGTGGTGAAGATGGGAGAGAGGTGTGGTGGTGAAGATGTGAGAGAGAGGTGTGGTGGTGAAGATGGGGAGAGCGTTGTGGTGGTGAAGATGGGGGAGAGAGGTGTGGTGAAGATGGGGGAGAGAGGTGTGGTGGTGAAGATGGGGGAGAGAGTTGTGTGGTGAAGATGGGGGAGCGAGGTTGTGGTGGTGAAGATGGGGAGCGAGTTGTGGTGGTGAAGATGGGGGAGAGAGTTGTGTGTGGGAGGGAGAGAGGTGTGGTGGGAAGAGGAAGGTGGTGGAAGGGGAGAGCGTGTGGTGGTGAAGATGGGGGGAGAGTGTGGTGGTGAGATGGGGAGAGAGTTTGGTGGGTGGAGATGGGGGAGAGAGTGTGGTGGGGAAGGAGGGGAGAGGTGTGGGTGAAGATGGGGGAGAGAGGTGTGGTGGTGAAGATGGGGAGAGAGGTGTGGTGGTGAAGATGGGGAGAGAGGTGTGGTGGTGACGATGGGGAGAGAGGTGTGGGTGAAGATGGGAGGACGGATGGGGGGAGGAGAGGTGTGGTGGTGAAGATGGGGGGGGTGAAGAGGGGTGGTGGTGGTGAAGATGGGGAGAGAGGTGTGTGGTGAAGATGGGGGAGAGAGGTGTGTGGTGAGATGGGGGAGAGGAGTGTGTTGTGAAGAGGGAGGAGGAGGTAGGTGTGGCGTTATTGCCAGAGAATTAAGGAGAAAGAGAGAGAGGGAGAGAGAGAGAGAGCATAAAAAGAAACAAAATACAATATAAATATGAGAGGTTTGTTTCAACATGGGCGTGAATGATCCTTCAATCTGGCGCTACCTGCCTTATTTTTTGTTAATCCTCCTTCTTCCCCCCCCCCCATCCCTCCCCCTCTGCTGAGCTCTTTAACTGGGTAATTGTTCTGCTGATAGAGCTGTTTGCCTTTATTGTTGCCCCGGAAATTGTGTTACTTGATAGCAGCGGCGGTGGTTTTCATAAGGTTCAGTGGCGGCCATAGTGGTGCACCTCTCCACTGCTGCAGTGGCGGCCACAGTGGTGCACCTCTCCACGTTGCATGGGCCACAGTGGCACCTCTCCACTGCGCGTGCGGCACAGGGTGCACCTCTCCACGCTCAGGCGGCCACAGTGGTGCACCTCTCCACTCAGCATTTGCTGGTCGCATTTATTTAGTCTTACTGCAGATGCTATTTTTTTTTTCTGCCGTTATCGTTGTCACTATTAAAGTCGCCACCGTTGTCGTTGTCACCGTCATCACTTTCACAGTTTTTCATCATCGCTACAATTATCAGTATCATCGCCACTGCTTCCACCATTATCAACAACACTGTCGTTTACGTAATTAACGATAAGAGTTTCTGCAGTGACCCTTTGAAGCCAAAACTTGTTTCTCCCTTTGATTGTCATCAAAGAGCGGTGTTATGAGCCGCTTTATTATAGTCGGTTTATGGGTGTTTACTCTACTCTATGTCAGTCCAAGTCGATATTGGCTATTGAGTGAAGATGGAGTCAACTCTGAACATTATTTTAATTTGCTGTTTGTTTCGTCTTTGTTGAATTTCAAAACTAAGAGCTCTTATTTAATCTCATTTCATTTGAAAACCCACTCATATGTAAGGTATATTACCAGTCTGTCACCCCTGATGCAGAAGCCCACAGCAGTTTGCTAATACCCACGTATCTATTTACTATATTTTCTGCAAGGTGACCAGCGGCAAAAAGGTGCAGGGACATATACATGCCCACATGTTCTGAACTGAACTGCAAAGAGTCCTGAACGGCACTCCACTTTACCACAGGCACCAAACTAAGGTAAAAAATCGGAATGGAAGACCTACACAACCAACAGGAGATCGACGCAATAAATGTCAGCTTGACAAAGTAAAGAAGCGACAATACACCATGCAAGAACTCTATATACCAGATAGAGAAACCCCACCCCAACTAACACCACTAACTGCACATTCAATATACCTCCCCATAGGACCCAGATGTGTTTCCAGCAGTCCGACGTTTCACTCCCAAGGAGGAGTTCCCAAGAATCAATAATTCTGAGTGATCTTCCTGAAGATATAGAAGAATGGGTACCACTAGAGCAAGATAAAAACCATCCTTACTGTTGATACCTTACATTTAATCTAGTAACATCTGAAAACTACTTACTGCAGGACACCGCCTCAAAAACAAATCAGATGACCACCAAATCTAACAGGCACCTTACATCTAGCCCAAACATATTACCTCCTGCGCTGCAAAAAAGAAAAAAATGGCATTCTGTATACAAGTGTGCCTCTGATGGGTGGTGTGGTATACACGGTCATCTGATTTATGCAACACACAAACACACACACACCTTTATTAATATATGCCAAAGTAGTTGGGCCACTTAAATTTATTACCCCTCATCTTCTCACCCCCTCTTCCCCCTCCTCCACATTCCATCCTTGCCCATCCTTCTTCTTCCCCAACTTATCAAACGTATCGTTAAAGAATTGAATTTAAATTGAGCTGAAAGCGCTGCTAATGAGATACAAGCCACCGGTTGCTTTGAGAGATTCTACAAAAACAGATGGAAGTTGACCTGGGAATGAGCGTTACATGAAACGTCTACTGAGACGCGTCTCAACCTACTAACGACGCCAGTGTATGCGAGGCTATACACAACGTATGCAAACCATTTAAGGAGTATGGAACACCGTAAAAGCTTGTTTAGATAATCAGTAAAATTCAGAGGTTTGCGAGCAGGCAGGTCCTAGAAGTGAGGGGATGAACTACGACGAGAGACTAAAAGAATCCAGTGTAATGAAATTGGAAGAGAGAACTAAGGGAGACTTTACCCCATACTATATAAGATGAGGGTAATAAGGGGCAGATTGTTTGAAATGAGACAAAAGACAAGTGGACATAGAAACTAAAAACGTTGACGTGCCATAAGAATGTAAAATACTTCAGCATTCGGGTAGCAAGGAGGTGGAGCGAAGTGGCGAAAGAAGATTCCATACACAGTTTCAAGGGTAGTTACGACAAGGCCCTGGAGAACAGGATTCAATAATGCTTGACAATATAATGTTAAGCTCGACCAGAGCTATGAAACTCCTGTAAACACAAATGTCTACAAAACATCAGACAGGCGGTGTTGACCTCTCCTGGAGAGGACTGAGTCAGAGTAACAGCACAGAAGGAAATATAAAGACTAGGGTAACAAATGGGGTTCCCTAAGAGTCAGTACTAGGGCCATTACTCTTCGTGGTTTATATATATAGCCTGCCGAGGGGATCGAATCCTACAAATCTTTGTTTACATAAAATTAATTATTATATTTATGGGGAAGCACTGATCCCATAGAAGTCATACATAGCGTAGGATATGAAAGGTAGTCGGCTTTTGTTCAAGACGTTGGAGACTAACAGACAATCTGTAACTATTAAGAATGAAAATGGGAGAGAATAGAGATGTCCAAACATTTACAGCTTGGAAATATAAACACACATACTGCGTGTGTGTTTGTTTCCATTGTGTCGGTATTTTATACTATTTATTTCCATTTACAGCTTGTAGGCATATCCAAACAGGTGGCCGCTAAGTTCATGTCATCTAATTCTTACCTGGAGTCTACCTGGAGGTTATTCCGGGGATCAACGTCCCCGAAATAACCAGGGCTTGATCACCCAGGCTGTTACTGCTGGCCGCACGCAGTCCAACCTACGAACCACAGCCCGGCTGATCCGGAACTAACTTTAGGTATCTGTCCAGCTCTCTTGAAGGCAGCCAAGAGTTTATTGGTAATTTCCCTTATGCTTGGTGGGAGGCTGTTGAACAGTCTTGGGCCCCGGACACTTAGGGTGTTTTCTCTTAGTGTACCAATGGCGCCTCTACTTTTAATTGAGGGTATTTTGCATTGCCTGCCCAGTCTTTTTCTTTCGTAGGGAGTGATTTGTGTGTGCAGATTCGGGACCATTCCTTCTAGGATTTTCCAAGTGTAGATTATGATATCTCTCTCTCCTGCGTTCCAACGAGTCTAAGTCAAGTGCTTCCAAGCGTTCCCAGTAGTTAAGGTGCTTGACAGAACTTATACGTGCAGTAAAGGTTCTCTGGACACTCTAGATTTGCAATTTCACCTGCTTTGAACGGATATATTTATGTACAGCAGTATTCCAGCCTAGAGAGGAAAAAGTGATTTGAAAAGTATCATCATTTGTTTGGCATCTCGCGTTTTGAACGTTCTCATTATCCATCCTATCATTTTCTTTGCACTTGTGATCGTGGCACTCCCAGGTCCCTTACATTATTTTTCCGCTCTTTTGTTTGGCCAGAGTTTGTAGAATACTCTGTTCTAGTTATTATCCCTCCAGTTTTCCATAACGGAGTAGTTGGAATTTGTCCTCATTGAACATCATATTTTCCGTTGCCCACTGGAAAACTTTGTTTATATCTTCTTGGAGGTTAACTGTGTCCTCAATAGATGACAACCTCATGCAGATCCTAGTATCGTCTGCAAAGGATGATACGGTGCTGTGGGTTACATCTCTGTCTGTCTGATATGAGGATGAGGAACAGGATTGGGGTTAGTATTGTGCCTTGTGGAACAGAGCTCTTCACAATGGCAGCCTCCGATTTAACTCTGTTTGCCACTACTCTTTGTGTTCGATTGGTTAAGAAGTTGAAGATTCATCTCCCCACTTTGCCAGTTATTCCTTTAGCACGTATTTTGTGCGCTATTACGTCATGATCGCACTTCTCAAATGCTTTTGCAAAGTCCGTGTATATTACATCTGCATTCTGATTTTCTCCCAGTGCATCCAAGGCTATATCATAGTGATCCAGTAGTTGTGAGAGGCAGGAGCGACCTGCCCTAAACCCATGTTGCCCTGGATTGTGCATTTTTGGGGAATCTAGGTGATTTGTAATCCTGCTTCTTAGCACTCTTTCAAAGATTTTTATGATGTGGGACGTTAGGGCTATTGATCTACAGTTCTTAGCTAATTCTAATGCAAACTTGCACGAATGAAAAAAAAAATTTAAAATATGCAGCACCGGGCACCAGCGTAGATCCCTCACCTGATCAAGCACGTTCACAAGCTTGGAAAGGTACATTGGTTTGCATCTTGATTAGTCAGGGCTAAGGGATATATACTATGAGGGCCTTGACAACGTTTCGCCCACACGGGTTTTATCAAGTCACACAGATCTACTTGGGAGAGAGAGGAAGTGTGTATTTATAGGGGACGTAGTGACATGGAGAGTCAGATGAGGTGACTAAGAGAAATTGATATTGCATATATGGACAGATTGCTTGAAATGCGAGGACCAGGAACAAGGGGACATAGAACCTAAAAATACTAATGAGGCACAGAGATGTCAGAGAGGACTTTTTCAGTCTTATGGTAGTAGAGAGGTAGAATGAATTGAGCGTGGAAGTAGTGAAAGCAAACTCCATACATAGGTATGATAGTGTTCACGAGACGAGAAATCAGTAACGCCTGTCAACAGTGTTTGAGAGGCAGAATTTTATATATTAAAAACTGGGAGTCGAGCGTGTGTTATCGACAAAAAGACTGAGTAGGGATGAACCAATACGAGGAATAGAAGAGCAGCAGGTAGTCGGCTGGAGGGAGGAAAAAAGTTGATTGGTGCAGTGGAGGACGAGTCAAGTGGAACGGGGTTTAACACTGCTGTTCTTAACAGTGTAAGGGAGGAAAGAAGGAAGAGGAGGGCGAGATGAGAAGGGGACGAGAGAAAAATAAAAAAGAAAGGAAAGTATATAACAGCTCTTGACTTGTAAATAAACGTGGGAACTCTTGGCTTAACTCTGTAAATAGAGAAGTGGGGAGAGGAGGGGGAGAGAGAGAGGGGGGGAGGGAAAGGAGGAGCCAGTCCATCAGTAAAGTGTCAGCCAATATAACAAGTTTCATTAACAACGTTGATGAGCTCACGCACACTATCGTGAATACAGTATTCATCTTCCTGATATATGGTTGGTGTTTGCAAACCTTCCACCACATGACTTGGTGAACTTCTCAAAAAGAAAAAAAAAAACTCTGACCCCTCCTCATGGATGCTACAAGACAGGTCTATTAAGAAGAGAACGTTAATATTTTTGGCGTATAAATTAACTCGGTTTTCTCAGTGATTTCCCATTCTCTATTACAGCCTCAAAGCATATTATTCGGTATGGTAATTTTGCATTTATTTCTCTTATAATTGGTACAGGTTGTCAGGTCTTATGTTCAAGGATCACAGCCGTAAGATAAATGATAAGCTGCGAACCTAGAGCCTTCCAAACAAGAGATTCAAACCAGCGTTGCTCTTTTAAGTCGCTTATCTTTTCTAGACTGGAAGATTACTATACACAAATAGGCCATTTTAAGGCAAGCAAGATCTAGCGAGTGTACTGGTTGTATAAATTCAATGCCTGCCCCTATTCATTGGGAATGCCTAAAGTTGTTCCTTGAACTGTACGCCCTAGAATGCAGGAGAGTAAGACAATTCATAATTTACACCTCGAAAATTCTGTGGTCCCAAATCTGCTCAGCCAAGTCACTCCCTACGAAAACAAGAGACTCTGAAAACGGTGCAAAATACTCCAGTGAAATAGAGTGGAGTGAATGTATTCAATAAATGTAGAGGGACCAACACTAAACACTCATATCATACATAAGGCAACTTACCAACTGTCTTTAAGAGGGAACTTGATAAGTTCCTCAAGGTAGTTCCTGATCATTTGGGCTCTTGTGCCTTCAATGGACTGCGTGCGGCCAGCACTAATAACTTGTTTGATCAGGCCGCCAACTAGAAGGCCTGGTCTGGAACTAGGCTGCATTTGTTCCCGCAATATTTCTCATACCTGCTGGTAAGGTTGAAGTCTCTTGGATCACGGATATTGACAAAGAGTTCTCTTATTATGCCTATGGCGCCCCTTCTTTTAACACTTTACATTTTCTTCCATACTTCTCGCTTCTGTAAGTTATGATAGTGTGTAGATTTGGGACCCTTCCCTTCCATGTGTTCCAGATATATATTAATATTCAGATATTTTTCTCATCTTCCCTCCAGGAATGCATTCCAAGAACTTTGATGTGTTCCCGGTAATTTAAATGTTTTACTGGCTCTACGGGTGGTAAATGATTTTCAAACATTTTCCAGCTCTGTTTCCTGCTCTGGTCGCAACTCTGAGTACAGGACAATTTAAACGCGATAGTACAACTGATTTGAATAGTACCCTTCTCTTCGATATTTTTTTATTTATTTTATTATTCATTTACCTACACTTTGCTGTTATTTTTTCCCTAGTTTTCCAATACTGTTACAACTACAATCGTCAACCTCTACCACTGCTGCTCTACTAATTCCACTTGCCGTGTTTCTACTACTATTGCCACTACCACTGTTATTACTACGACCACTGCTGCTATTTTCTCTTCCCTCCTCTCGTTCCGTCTGTCTTTGCCTTGTTTCCTGCTCACCTGTGACCGCTCATACTAAGTTTTTTGCTACCACTTCACCATTACTTCTACCACTGCACCATTGATTCATCTGCTAATACTACTGCTACTACCTCATCACTATTAGTACTGCTACTACATCATCACAATTACTACCTTCCACTGCTGCTGCTATTACTATTACTGCCGCTATTCTGTGCCCTCCACCAAAACCGTTGCTATTACCTCTAACTTCCACTACCATTACCTCTCGCTTCTCTCTCCTCACTCGTATTTATTCTGGCCTTACCTTTTCGCTTCAGTGCGACTTGTCATTGGTCCGAGCTAGACCAAAACGTCGTAACCATTTTCACTCTTTCATGTGCGGATTAACTGTATATTGTTTTTGTGTTTGTAATGGCAGAGCATCTCACATTATTCCTAAGTCTTGTTCTGTGAGATGGTTTGCCTGCGTGCTGTATTCTGTACACATTTTGAGTATGTGCGATCACTTCATGGTCACATTGGTCAAGTGCCTGTGTAAAAATCTATGTAGACCACCTGTGCGTTTCGCTTTTCTTTGAAAGCCTCCGCACTTTTGTCAAAATGATCTAATAGTTGTAAGAGGGATGATCCTACCCCAAATGCAGGTTGCTGTGGGTTGGTTTGAACCTCACACCTCATTCAAATACTTATAATGTGCGTGATGTTACAGTTACTGTTCTGTAATTTTTTGTCATTGCCCTGTTGCCTCGTTTGTGAAGAGGGGCTACAGCCGCTCATTTTAATGTCTCTGGAATTTCACCAGAATCTAAGCTTTGTATTAAAAAAAAACGAGTGTTCGTGCTAAGGTACTTTTCATATCGCAGATAATACCAAATTCCAGGAACCAGGCCCATGTGTTGTCTGCTTCTTTTTCGAAATTTATGATAATGTCAGCTAAACAGTTTGTAGGGTGGGTAAAATAGTGACGGAATTATGTAGGTCTACAATTCTCATGGTATCTGTTGGGTTGCCTAACACTGAATCATATTGCTCTTTCAGAATTTTGATCATTTCATTTTCGTCATCGACGTATGAACCTCATTAATTAGAAGGTTAATACTGTAGGCTTTTAACTTCGATTTTTGCGTATGTAAAAAGTATTTAGGATTTTTCCTAATTTCCTGAATGGCTTTTTGTTTGCTCTGAAGGTTTCAGGTTAAGCTCTATATCAGCAATTTCTCGTTATAAATTTTCTTTTATTTGCCATATACATAGGTTTTTGAGCAGCTAAGCAACCTTCTTTTTAAACTTCTCTGTTCATTTGAACTCCATTTTAACTTTCTCAACGGAAATATTTCAAACGGGCCTTGTATATTTCAGCATTAAGTTATTCCATACATTGTTTTGTGTTAAGAGTGCTCTTATTGGTTTCCAGTACAACGGATGATAGTTCGTTTATTTCATGGCCGGTAATTCTTGAATCGTGGCGCTATGATCTAAACATTCCCTCCGCTAGCTATCATTTCAGTTACTCGCATGATTTTTATGCATATTTGTATATCAACGAGGTTCTGATCAGGATTTATTGTACTCGAGATTCTCTGAATAATTCCTCATTGCTTGTGAAGATCTAATCTAGCGTATTTTGATTTCTAGTAGTTCATTTATCTGTTGGTTCAGAGTAAGCTTTTTGCAGAATCTTATGAGTTTTTGTTATATGCATGTTTGGCTACAGCAGGAGTGGCCATAACGTCAATCGTAATTTACCTGGAGTGTGTTCCGAGGGTCAGCATAAGCATCACAACCCGGTTGGCCAGACACTGACTTGAGAAACATCCAGTTCTTCGTAAAAGACACTCTAAATATTTTTTTGAGTTTACATCAATGTACTCATTGCACCCCTGTTTTTCATTGGGGGGGTATTGTGCACCGTCTTCTAAGCCTCCTACTTGTATGGGAAACTATTTGTGTGTAGATTTGGGACCAATCCTTTTAGGATTTTCCAGGGTAAATTATAATGGGCCTCTCTCGCCTAAGTTCCAGGGAATGCGAATCAAGATATTTCAGTCGTTTCCAGTAATTTAGGTGTTTGATTGAATCTGTACAAGCAGTGAAGGTTCTCTGCACATTCTCCAGGTCTGTAATTTCTCCTGCCTTGAACGGAGTTGTTAGAGTACAGTAGTACTCCGGCCTAGAGAGAAAGAACAAGTGACTTGAAAAGTTATCCAGCTTATCACTTTACTTGCAGTTGTGATAATGACATTTGTGATTCTTGAAGATAGATCCTCTTGCACAATCACTCCCAGGTCTCTCACATTTATCATAACTTCTGTTGAGTTGATTTTAACACTACTGTAAGATGACTCCCTTACCTAAGCTGCCTCGTCATAGACTAGAGCGTGTGATGGGAGCTTCTTGAATTTCTTAATGACCACGGAGCTCCACAAGTCTGGACCTTTGGCAGAGTGCATGAGCTCTCAGTGGCAGAATGACGAATATAAGTAAAACAGTACTATTTTAATAAGATGCTTTTAATTATCTTCTATTTTACATTCAGGAAATTGAAATCTCTAAGAAGGATAACATTTCGTGTAGGGTTTTCAAGATTTTTCAAGGCAGCAATCTGTCTTCTTCATCTGTTAAATTAATCCCTCTGCTGTTGCAGCTAATGGTTTGTATAAGAGGAATATCAGGTCTTTGGTTTCCAATTTTATTGCAAACTCTTTTGCCATGTCAGTTGATGATTTTAACAGTTATGTACAGGTGAGTTTTCCCAATAGACTCGCTTCTTCCTGCAGCTTATTTACTCTTATCACACATACACATCTCGTATTTTTTGGATACAGACTTCATTAAGAAATTTTGTTTGTAGTTTCAGTAAAAGCTCCAAATATTGCATTCGATTCTATGAGGAGGCTATAAAAGGAACTTTATTCTTCATTTATGTTTCAAGTCCTTGTATACTGGAAAAATGACAGGTAGATATCATCTTGAATTGCCTTGAACTAACGATTTTATTGGCTAATTTAGTACTGATGGTGAGACAAGTTTAGCTCCCACTCATTAACCAAGGAAGTCTTGCCTTACCTCAGCTCGGGCTACCTGCTTAGAAGAACTCTAGATTTGTGTCACGGGTTTATCAGTTGAAACAAAGGCATGTTAAGAAATATATTGCAAATAAAGTGCTGTATATTAAACTCAGTAGCTGTGTTTCACCTAATAATGTTAATTATCCATTAAATTAAGACGGCAGGTTTTAAGAACGGAATATTAAAAAATATGTATATAAAACGTAATCCTGTAATTAATGTTTCTTGTTAAACTTAAGTTAGACAAAAATGTTTTTTGAGTGAGGTTTTGATAAGACGATGTAAGGAATTAAAGGGAGAAAATGAGTGGTGGAGATAGAAGAGGAGAAGGAATGGATTGAGACAGTGGAGCCGGAAAGTTGGAAGAGATAGATGGGAAGGAGAATGAGGTGGGGAGGTGCAGGAAGTAAGAAAACAAAGAGGAAGGGGAAGTGGAGGAGGAGAAGGAATGAGGTGCTGGGGAAGGTGAAGGAAGAGAAAGAAGGACGAGGAGTAGCAGTATTTGGTAACAGCAAGAACAGGCGAAGGCGTAGGAAAAAACAGCTGAAATGTTTCTTTTTTTTTCCTCATATTATCTGGAAAAGAAAGAATGTATCAGGAAGAAGCAGTTGGGAATATGTCAGAAGGCAAGCAAAAGGAAGAAAGCAACAAAGCATAAGAAACAAGGCGGAATTATAAGAAAGTAAGAAACAAGAAGAGAAAAAAAACAAGAGGAAAACAAGACGGCAGAATAGAGAATTCAGCCAGAATGCAGAGGTAGGTACAAGGGAAAAAATAATATCCCCACAAACATTTATTCCACCTGTGGAAATGAGTCACAGCATCACCAACAAGACCAGAGCTACGACACAAAACAACAACCATTGTCAAAGTTCAATGGTGACAACGCTAATAAAATACCTGTACTCTAGATAGAATAAAATGAGTCAAACGAGTGAATATTAAACGGACGTCAGACGTTATTACTTGAAGCTGGTGATTACTACTAGTAAATATTAATGAGACGTCAGACGTCATTACTTGAAGCTGATGATTACTACGAGTAAATGTTAATGAGACGTCAGATGTCATTGCTTAAAGCTGTGTTACTAATAAAATGAGACGTCAGATGTCATTGCTTAAAGCTGGTGATTACTACTGCATAAAACATAAATACCCTGAGTATGTAATGATTTAAACAATTCATTGTGTAAGGACTATGGGGCTTAGGTTGGACTGTGTGTGGCTAGCAACAATGGCTTAACTGATCAAGTTATCAACCAGGAGGCCTGGTCCGGGACCAGGCCTCAGGGGCGAGTCATCAACAGGTACATAAATAGCATGTTGCGTCATGTATATTATGCTTAAACACATTAGTGAACAGTTGGCATATTTTTATTTCTATTCCATATTATTGTGGACCTAATATTTTGTAAATGTAGATATAGTTAATGTTAATATGGATGTAATATTTGATGTTAATATCAATGTAACATTTTGTTAATATGGATGTAATGTCACTTTCTCTTTTAATGATTGTAGGCGCCATGTTATTATAGTCTTACGTTTAACTGGTTCATAGTTTATCACTGTTTACCTCTCAAGACCAGCTGCTCCCCCAACCAACTGCTCCCCCTCCTACTCCCCCTCATCACCAGCTGCTTCCCCTCCTCCCCCAACCACCAACTGCTCCCCCTCACCACCAGCTGCTCCCCCTCCTACCCCCCAACCACCAACTGCTGTCCCTCACCACCAGTTGCTCTCCCTTCTGTCCCTCACCACCAGTTGCTCTCTCTTCTGTCCCTCACCACCAGTTGCTCTCTTCTGTCCCTCACCACCAGTTGCTCTCTCTTCTGTCCCTCACCACCAGTTGCTCTCCCTTCTGTCCCTCACCACCAGTTGCTCTCCCTTCTGTCCCTCACCACGGTCAAAGTGCTTTGAGAATATTACTATTACTACGACAACCGCCGCCGCCTCCACCACCAGCTGCTTTCCCCTCGTACCCCTTCACCACCAGCTGCTGCCTCTTCCTACTCCCCTCACAGCCAGCTTCCGCTTCCCCATACCCCCAGACCACTAGCTAATCCACCAACCCCCACACCACGAGCTGATCCACCAACCCCCACACCACGAGCTGATCCACCAACCCCCACACCACGAGCTGATCCACCAACCCCCACACCACGAGCTGATCCACCAACCCCCACACCACGAGCTGATCCACCAACCCCCACACCACGAGCTGATCCACCAACCCCCACACCACGAGCTGATCCACCAACCCCCACACCACGAGCTGATCCACCAACCCCCACACCACGAGCTGATCCACTAACCCCCACACCACGAGCTGATTAACCAACCCCCACACCACGAGCTGATCCACCAACCCCCACACCACGAGCTGATCTACCAACCCCCACACCACGAGCTGATCCACTAACCCCCACACCACGAGCTGATCCACCAACCCCCACACCACGAGCTGATCCACCAACCCCCACACCACTAGTCCCTATCCCACACAGCTGTCCCATACCCACACCACGAGCTGATCCCATAACCCCCACACCACGAGCTGATCCCATAACCCCCACACCACGAGCTGATCCCATAACCCCCACACCACGAGCTGATCCCATAACCCCCACACCACGAGCTGATCCACTAACCCCCACACCACAAGCTGATCCACCAACCCCCACACCACGAGCTGATCCCCCTACATTCCACACCACGAGCTGATCCCCCTACATTCCACACCACGAGCTGATCCCCCTACATTCCACACCACGAGCTGATCCCCCTACATTCCACACCACTAGCTGATCCCCCTACATTCCACACCACTAGCTGATCCCCCTACATTCCACACCACGAGCTGATCCACTAACCCCCACACCACGAGCTGATATACCAACCCCCACACCACGAGCTGATCCACCAACCCCCTACACCACGAGCTGATCGACCAACCCCCTACACCACGAGCTGATCCACCAACCCCCACACCACAAGCTGATCTACCAACCCCCACACCACGAGCTAATGCCCCTACCCCCACACCGCTAGATGATGCCCCTACCCCCACACCATCAGCTGATCCCCCTACCCCCACACCATCAGCTGATCCCCCTACCCGCACACCATCAGCTGATCCCCCTACCCCCACACCATCAGCTGATCCCCCTACCCCCACACCATCAGCTGATCCCCCTACCCCCACACCATCAGCTGATCCCCCTACCCCCACACCATCAGCTGATCCCCCTACCCGCACACCATCAGCTGATCCCCCTACCCCCACACCATCAGCTGATCCCCCTACCCCCACACCATCAGCTGATCCCCCTACCCCCACACCATCAGCTGATCCCCCTACCCCCACACCATCAGCTGATCCCCCTACCCCACACCATCAGCTGATCCCCTACCCCACACCATCAGCTGATCCCCCTACCCCCACACCATCAGCTGATCCCCCTACCCCCACACCATCAGCTGATCCCCCTACCCCCACACCATCAGCTGATCCCCCTACCCCACACCATCAGCTGATCCCCCCCTACCCGCACACCACCAGCTGATCATCCTCTTACCCCGTCACCTCCGGCTGATCTTTCCCCTATACCCCATCTACCAGCTGATTCCCTCTTATCCCCACACCACCAGCTGCTACCCATCCCCCTTTACCACCACCACCCTCCAATCACCGTCACCACCCGTACTTCCTCCAGCTGTGACCAGGGGCACCTCTGGCCAGATGGCTGTCTGTTCTCCGGCCCTGGCAGCCAGATTGTGACGAGAACTCTTGTGTACTCAGAATTGTGCTCGCCCAGTTGTACTCGTCCACTTCTACACATTCATTTAATCTTTCAAGTTGTTTTCGCCCAGTTGTGTCAAATCTATTATGTTAACTGTCCTTAAGATAACCGGTCTGGCTTAATTGCATTTGATCATTAAGAGTTATTATCTTTTTTTCTAACTATGGGTTAATCACTTGCACTGGTTTACTGTGTGTGTGTGTGTGTGTGTGTGTGTGTGTGTGTGTGTGTGGTGTGTGTGTGTGTGTGTGTGTGTGTGTGTGTGTGTATTCAGTCCCTAAGGTTGCAAGGCTAAAGAACTGAAAACCTTAAAATTATCTCTCCAATTCTTTCAGTGTTTTGCAGTATAAAAGTCGCCCCTGTATTCGTCAGAAGTAGTTGGAAGGTAGAAGCGTGGTATTATTATTATTATAATCAAGGGGGAAGCGCTAAACCCGGAGGATTATACAGCGCCTGGGGGAAGGATGTGGAAGGCATTCAGGCTTAATTAGGGGAACTGGAGCACAGATCCAATTCCCTAAATCAAGAGCCCCTCACCAACATCAAGGAGCCTTCCTTGAGGGGAGAAGCGTGGTAGGAAAGCGGAAGGTAGAAGAAAGAGTGGTGAAGTGCAAGGAAATGTTCACCTTGTATTTTTGAAAGCTATTCATTTTTGATCATAAAAGTATGAAGATAAGATCTCATTGGAACGGCGTTTTGCTCTACCCTGAGCGAACCGTAGTTCCCGTAAAAAGCTCTCTGAATATTGCCTTTAAAACGATACCTGTCAGCATTACACCTCTACATTCAGTAAAACTTTTTCCCCTCTTGTCCCCCAGGTAAGCGTGATCTCCACTCATCACCGCTCCTGACACGGTACTTGGAGTGGTGTACCATGGTGAGGTAAGTGTCAGTCTGGTCAGGTTTTGATTTCCTTCATATCATTGTGACAAGCGTGTTATGGTTGTTAATGCTGTGACCTGACTTACAAATAATTGTGTGGTTAGTGTTCTAGTGGGCCACAAATATTATATATAAAGCAAATTCGAGTAACTAAATACATAGAGCAAGAGAGAAATGTAAGAAACTTGGGAACTACAAGAATAATGATAGGCTATTCAACAAGAGTTTTCCAAACAAAAGATGACAAGCCAGTAAGGATAGTTATTTAAGATACTGGTAATTTCTGGACTGGAATGTATCTGTACTCTTACACATTTTAGGCTTCCAAAATTGCAGACATGGAGAATGTTCAAACAATTTGCGTCTAATGAAACCCCTAAATTATTGGAAATACATAAAGTTGCTCAAATTCTACTCCCTTGAGTGTAAACGAGAAATATAATTCACACCTGGAGAATACTAAAGGGATTGCCTCTAAATCAGCACAGTGAAATAACTTAGGAGAATGGGAGCCCCATTAGTCGGTGCAGACCCGCTCCAACGAAAAGCAGCGAGTACTAAAAGATAAAGTTAGTAAATAGTTATAATTTTCGTGTATGCGCTCTGCCTTCAAATGGAGAATTACCAACAGATCCAGTTATTGTTAAGAGGGAACTACTCAAGTCTCTCGGCACACTCTTTAGAATAATCCAGATTGTGGTGCCTGCGTCATCTTCTGAACTGCCATCACCAGTAGCCTGACCGATCAGAGCGTCGAGTTATGAGTGGTGGTTGTAGAATGTGATCATCGCCAGAACCTTGAGTAGGTGGGTAGTGTAGTGAACACTGAAGAATGATTAGTGGCAGTGACCAGCACTGTTTAATCACCTGTAGTTGTACTGGGGAAGCACGGGGTCATACAGCACCTGGGAAATGGGAGGCAATCAGATTTGATCAGAGGTAGCTCCAGTTCCTCTGATCAAAAGCCCTTCAAGCATCGAGTACCTCTTGAAAGGCTAATAACACTATGCTTACATCACAGCAAAATAATGAGAATAACATTGTTCCAATAAAATATATTAATAGCCTTAATGTTTTATACTTAATTCGCTGGTTTTAAGAGTGTAATATTCATGTGTGCTATATACTTTAATTGGTGAATATATTCTGTTGTCTGGCTCTGTGTGTGTGTGTGTGTGTGTGTGTGTTGTGTGTGTGTGTGTGTGTGTGTGTGTGTGTGTGTACACTCGTGTAAGCATATAAAGCAGTGTTGGGGGACACAGGTGTCATTGCGAAATTACAAGTACTTATCATTTGGCAGTGACTGCCCGAGTGCCTAGCTGGCCTTGCTTTCATTACCACTGTGTGTGGACTCATTGCCCTGGCGACGATTTCCAAGTGTTAGCCAGCAAGACAATGTGCGAGCGGTGCATCCACGGGAGTGGGAGGCGGAGGCTGAGTGAACCATGAGACTTACCTCCGGAGGTCGCTCGGTTTAAATAGAAAGTGTGCTTTGTCAAGGGTTTATTCTTCATTCACCTGACGATGGTAACACAGGTGAAATAATTAGTAGTAGATTCCTCAGCTGGGTGAACAGTGTGACGGTAACCATGTGAGTGACGCGATGCGACTCCGACGATGTGATTGTCGGTGTGATTCTGACTGTGATTGTGACGACGATTGTAGGTGTGATTGTGACGACGACTGTAGGTTTGTAGATTTAAATCCCAAGTTATGGAATTTGGGGAACTATAGACGAGAATATCACCTGAGGGAAGAACATCTCTAGAAAGCGGCCAAATAAAATTACCGCCGAGTAAGCATTACATTAAACCTGTCGTCTGAAGAGCCCATAACGAGAAAAGTAATCTTTCGTATTTAAAAACTAACTAAAAAAAATGGTTATAATCAAAACCATAATTTCTAAATGGGTAAAGCGGTAAGCCAGTGGAAGGACTCGTTCAGATGACCAAAAGCTCCAGCTGCGGGCCATCATATAACTAAGACCCGCGCCAAGAAACGCTTGTCCTGTTTCCTGACAGAACTTACCTAACCTAACCTATGAAGATATGTTGAAGCCATGACGGGGAATATGACTTAACGTATACAAACAGAAAACCGGAATAAATAAATTAAATATAAATGATATACTGAAAATATCTAACTAGACAGGACTCGCAACAACGGACTCAAACTGGAAAAAATTAGATTCAGAAAAGCCATTGTAAAGCATTGATTAAGAAATTAGAGTTGCAAATGAGTTGAGTAAATTACAGAGTACCGTAACTAAAGCGAGTACTTTCGGCAGCTTTAAAAATAGAATGTGCAAGCATAAGAATGGAAATGGTTTTGTATAATACTTGCCTAGCATGGGTCACGTGGTCTACTGCAGTGCTCCTCTGTTCTTATATAACTAGATCACAAAAGACGCCAGGAAACATTGCTTTTAAGTAATTAGTGTCATCCCCCTCGAAAGGTAAAAAATAGTTCCTAGAGCTAAAGCTCATCCCGGAAAAAATATAATTACAGGAGGAAGACAGAAGCCTGGACAGAGCATCAAGAAAGGTAGGCGCGTACGCACGCACACACACACACACACACACACAACACACACACACACACACACACACACACACACACACACACACACACACACACACACACACACACACACACACATTGTGTGGTGCTGTAAGCTAGTCTATAAAGATATCTTAAATACAAACAACAAGAGAAGAATACCCACCACACACACACCCACCTTCCCTCACATCCCTTCCCCTGGCTACTACTACTACTTTCAAAGTTCAATTTCCGATTTTCTTCATAATACGTGAGCAGCACTTGCTTTTCTGTCTCCAAATAATTAGATTGGATGTATGTCTTCCACAAAAAAGTTCTTGTCATTACTCCATCAGTCATCAGATACCCAAATCCGTCGCTTTTTTTTTTTTTTTGTAGCCTATTGAACTCCTGAAGATCCTGGAATTTGTCAGGCTAGGTTTATGTCGTCAAAAATTTAATTGTCGTAATTTATTCCTTAATCTAGGTCGATTATACACAAATAACCCGCACATAGGAGAGAGAAAAGTTTGTTGACGTTTCGGTCCGACTTGGACCATTTAAGTCATATTGTGTGACTTGTAAATGGTCCAAGTCGGAAACGTCGTCATAAGCTTAAAAACATAAGAATGGAAGAATACTGCTGAAGGCCTACTGGCCCATACAAGGCAGGTCCTTATCAAAACCACCCCTACCCAAAACTCCCCAAGAATTAACTCCCATACCCACGACACCAATCAAACCCAGCCCCTCCCACTCGTATATTTGTCCTATCTCTTTTTAAAGCTGCCCAAAGACCTAGCCTCGATAACCCTACTTGGAAGATTGTTCCACGCATCCACAACTGTTAGAAAACCAGTACTTTAATGTCCTTTCTAAATCTAAATTTATCCAACTTAAATCCATTATTTCTGGTTCTTACCTGGTTCGACACCCTCAGTACTTTATTAATATCTCCTTTGTTTATGCTCGTCATCCACTATACACTTTAATGATATCTCCCCTCATTCTATGTCTCCAGAGAGTGGAGATTTAAGCCTTTAAGTCTATCTTCATACGGGAGATTCCTTACACAGTAAATCATTTTAGTCATTCTTCTCTGTATGTTCTCCAACGAGTCTATATCCATCCTGTAGTAAGGAGACCAAAACTGAGCAGCATAATCTAAATGATACCTCACTAGTGATGTACAGAGCTGTAAAATAACTTTTGGACTTCTGCTACTTATACTTCTTGAGATAAATCCTAGTAATGTGTTAGCCTTGTTGTGCACACTTAGGCACTGCTGTCTTGGCTTTAGATTTCTGCTTACCATGACTCCCAAGTCTTTTTCACATTCTGTATGACCAAGCTCTACTTCACCTAGATTATAGCTTCGAGGGTTATTTTCATTACCTTACACTTATCCACATGATTTTCATCTGCCATTTTTCAGACCAAGACATTAATTTGTCCAAAAAACCCTGGAGTTCATTGCTGTTCTCCTCAGAGTGAATCATACGGCCTGTCTTTGTGTCATCAGCAAATTTGCTCGTCACTCTTAATCCCTTCATTAAGGCCATTAATGAAAATTATGAACAAGAGAGGGCCTAAAACTGATCCTTGTGGAACGCCACTAGTGACTAATCCCCATTCAGATTTGACCCCATTAATGAAAAACACTGCTTTCTATTGGTAAGCATGCTCATCCATGCTAGAACTTTACTCCTATATACCATGAGGCCTGCACTTTTCTTAAGATTCTCTTGTGAGGTACTCTATCGAAGGCTTTACTAAAATCCAAGTAAACAATATTTTCTTTATCACTGTCTACTGCCTCAAATGTTCTATTGAAGAACGTCAGTAAATTTGTCAGGCAGGAACGACCTCTCGTGAACCCATGCTGAGATTCATTAATCAAATTATGCTCTTCAAGGTGACTTCTAATAATGTCAGATATAATTGATTCTAATAACTTGCCCAGTATAGATGTCAGGCTTATTGGACGGTAATTTGAAGGAACGGACTTATCACCTGATTTGAATATAGGAACCACATTAGCCATCTTCCAGAACTCTGGCACAACACCAGTAAGGATGGACGCATTAAACACTCGTTAATGGCTGACTAAGTTCCATCTTGCATTCTTTAAGTACCCTGGAAAACAACTCGTCGGGCTCCGGGGACTTAATTTTGCTTCAGTTTGTCTGTTTGATAACCATGGCCCTCGTGACAGTAATATTAGTTAATTTGAATTCATCAGGAACTGAATAATTGTTAATTTCTGGAATCTCATTTATGTCTTCCTGTGTAAAAACTGACAAAAAAAAACAGTCATTAAATAAGGCGTAAAAAAATTGTAAAACTTAGACGAAAAAAAATAGTACCCCGTCGGGGATATCTAATAAAGATCATATTACATAATACCATCAGTTAGTGAACACCTTTATTTATTATTTTTATTTTGTGCAGATTATCTCGTGTGACGGTAAGATCTGCCTCGATCCAGGAGAGACTTTCTCTCCAGTACCATGTGCCAGTACATTTATTAATCTCTTGTGCAGAACTTGTATCAAAGACTAATAAACTTAAAGTCCAGATTAACAATGTTGTGCTGTGGGTATCTATTCTAGCTCAGTTTAGTTCTCCGTTTTAATGACGACAAAAATGTTAAAGCTCGTAGAAGACTTTGTTTATCGTCTAAGCACAGCACACCTCAGAACAGAACTCTGCATTTAGTCTACCTGTTGTCAATTCCGGTGGTCATCGCCCGCGCGGTTCAGTTACAGACCTGGAGTTTTGGCTAATGGTTTGGTCAGTCAGGCTGTTGGTGTTGACAGCACGCAGTCCAACTTAAGTACCACAGCCCGGTTGATTAGAAACCGATTTGAGTCTGGTAGAAACTTGATGTAGACCGAAATAGCTTTCTGTCCTCTCTTCTCACTGTCTCATTTTCAGCAGAGCATTAACACTAAGAGAATTCTGGTGAGAGCAGAGTACTGATGTCAGAGAGAAACTTTTTTCGGTATTTGTCGACCAAATATTTTCCATGACTGACAAAACCTCATCATCCGTAACAAATTAAAACTGACTCGCTGGTTATTGAAAAAATTGTGTGTGGGGGAGGGGTGATTTTGTGTGTGTGTGTGTGTGTGTGTGTGTGTGTGTGTGTGTGTGAGAAGAGAGCTAGCGAGTGAGTAAGGGGGTGGGCAAGCTAGGAAAGAGCGAGCGAGTAGTTGCTATTTTTCTTCCAGAAGGCTGGTAAAGAATCATTAGTCTTCTCTGATTTAAAAAGTGCGATATGTCGTACCTAATCTTCCCAATGTCTTTTTTTTTTCTCTTCCTTTTGTCTTTTTCACCGTCTCCGTCTTCATGGTCTTCCTCTTCTCTCTCTCTTTCTCTCTCTCTTTCTCTCTCTTTCTCTCTCTTTCTCTCTCTTTCTCTCTCTTTCTCTCTCTTCTCTCTCTTTCTCTCTCTCCTTTCTCTTCCTCTTTCTCTCTTCTCTCTTTCTCTCCTCTCTTCTCTCTTCTCTCTCTCTCTTCTCTCTCCTTCTCTCTCTCTCTCCTCTCTCTCTCTCTCTCTCTCTCTCTCCTCCAATCTTCCTACTATTTTTCATTATTCCCACCTTCCCTCTCGTATTTTACTTTTCTCATTCCCTCTCCTCCTGCCCCAGTATTCCCCTTCCTCACCCCTCATCTTCCTCCTGGCTTTTCTCCTGCCCCAGTCTTCTCCTTCCTCAACCCTATCCTTCTGGCTTCCTACTATTCTTTATAACGAAAATAAAGTGCAAGTTGTACACTTCAGAATAAACCGTTTACACTTAAGGCACACCATGTACACTTTACAACAAACAACTTGCACTTAACGGGAAATAGAGGCTTTTGTAGCGAATAAATCGTCCTTTTGCTTAGTAAGGAGTAATACATTTTTTGTGAATTGGTTGTGTTTGTGGAGGTTCGGTTTCTATCCACGTCTTTTCCTCTTATTTTTCCATCGTGGTCCATTTCCCTAAAGACAAGGAGAGTAACAGTATTAGCGACCGTTAACTCATGAATCACAATTCTAGAGACGAAAAAATGGTAAGTTTTGCGATTTGTTGAGGACTTTGAGGCCATTTAAGCGAGGTCTAGTCTTGTTGACGCTGGTGCTCCTCCCTCTTTGTGGACACAACGCTACCCACGCCTGCTGATTCCCACGCCTCCACCCCCTCAATATTTCATCATTTCTCTGAGGCCATGATGTGAGGGGAGGGAGGCGCTGGCAGCAGCGACGCTCACTAACGAACACGCAGTGATTGTGCTGTGATTGAGTTGTGATTTGGCCAGTTATGCCCATAACTATCCTGGCGATGAGTGTGCGAGGCAGCCGCGAGCACGCGGGCATACCCTGACACACTGCCAATACTTCTACCACACCTACTCCTATCTTGCCAGCTATCAGCGGTCTGTCTTTATTCCCCCTCTTTATTGATCTAAATCTACCAGTAAGTTGCCCAATGGGAAATATGGCCAAGGGAGGGCCAGAATTTCCGTAACGGTGCGATACGCCACTCGGATAATGGAAAGAATCTACATATTCATGAAATGTGAAAATGGGAAAAAGAAGTGGCAGAGTGGAGGAGGGTTCCCAGTTGCGTGGGGTGGCGGGTAGCCTACCTGTCTGATGCTCAGTGCCATGTTTGTTTGATTTGCAAGAGCTCTCACTGGCTCTTGGTGGCTCTCGGTGGCTCTTTATTGGCCCTACGGGGGCACTCTCGATGTTCTTTCAATCGTTCTTTGATTGGTTAGTACCCGTGTAACGTGTGCCACTTAACTACAATTGAGGAAAATTATGGAACTTGGATGTGCAGCGATACAGAAATAAATTAACGGGACAGGTATGGTGTCTTGCAAGTTGCTTTTTGTGGTGGTGGGTGAGTTGTGGTGGTGGGGGAAATGGTGAGGTAATTGGGGATGTAGAGGTGGGTAGGGAACCCGCACTCAGGTGCCTCTTGACAATTATCGACACTGGTGACACATAGGAAGGTGCAGGTGATAAGGGCCGCTGACGCTAACGGGGAGGGTTATCTAGACTGTTTGTGGGGGCTGTTACCACTCTTCACAAGCACGAAGCAAGCAAGCAAGGGAGGGAGGAAGAGGCTAGGGTAACCGGGACTTTACTGTCTACATATTGATGGCACCGCAGGTCATCGCCTCAGCATGCATTACAGCCTTCGTGGTCAAAACTGTATAAAGGGGAATCCCTCAGTACACCACCTGATTGGTGTTTCAGGGACTAACAGTAGTTGAAAATGACTTTCGTTCCTTAAGAATTACAGTAGTTCAAAACGACTACTGTTTTGTAAGGAAGTACAATACTATAAAAATTACTGTTATGCCCCAAATAACTACAGTACTTCAAAATGACTTTTATTTCCATTGATCTCTACAGGATCTTGGGAAACTTGTTTTCAAAACCTTTACCAAAGACCTGCGAAGGATATGCGGGATATACTTTTTCTGCAGATCTTAGGAAGTCCATTGTAGGATTCTCTTCGTTCGGTTTAAAGATTATCGGAAACTGCCCACAAACTTCTCTTGAGGCTCCTCTTTATTTTTCTCTTCTTGCTTTCATGTCTCAACTTCTGAGGGAGGATTATCAAGGATCCCCTCTCTTGATGCAATATCCTTGTGTAGATTTTCTGAAGAATCCTCAGCATGAATCCTTGCGGGGGGTCCTCAGAGGAGGATCCTTCAGGTGGACCCTTCAGAAGGTAGATCCCTTTAAGGGGTATCCTTCAGGGGGACCCTTCAGATGGTGGATCCTTCAGATGGGGGATCCTTCAGATGGCATATCCTTTAGTGGTGTATCCTTTAGGTGTATCTTTCAGATGGTGGATCCTTTAGGGGGGATTCTCGGTTAAAAATTTGTAAACAGAGCTCACGCTCTAAGCTCCTCCTGCAGGGTCGTCACGCTCTAAGTTCCTCCCAGAGCGTCGTCACGCTCTAACCTTCTCCCAGAGCGTCGTCACGCTCTAACCTTCTCCCCCGAGCGTCGTCACGCTCTAACCTTCTCCCAGGCGTCGTCACGCTCTAACCTTCTCCCAGAGCGTCGTCACGCTCTTTAAACCCTTCCCCAGAGCGTCGGGCACGCTCTAACCTTCTCCCAGAGCGTCGTCACGCTCTAACCTTCTCCCAGAGCGTCGTCACGCTCTAACCTTCTCCCAGAGCGTCGTCACGCTCTAACCTTCTCCCAAGCGTCGTCACGCTCTAACCTTCTCCCAGAGCGTCGTCACGCTCTAACTTCTCCCAAAAGCGTCGTCACCCCTCTAACCTTTCCCAGAGCGTCGTCAGCTCTAACCTTCTTTCCCCGAGCGTCGTCACGCTCTAACCTTCTCCCAAGCGTCGTCACGCTCTAACCTTCTCCCAGAGGTCGTCACGCTCTAACCTTCTCCCAGAGCGTCGTCACGTCTAACCTTCTCCCAGAGCGTTGTCACCCTTAAAACCTTCTCCCAAGCGTTGCACGCTCTAACCTTCCCCCGCAGCGTTTTCACGCTCTTTCTCCTGCCGGAGCATTTTCTACACCAGTGGTTTTCACGTTTCTCTCCTCCGATTGGGGCGTCCCTTCACCGGTATCTCCTTTCTTTATCTATGAGGATTTGAATCCAAAGAAAATTTAAACAAATTTCTTGTTGGGGAGAGATGGGAAGATGATGGTAGGCGCCGCCCCTGCATCAGTGCCAGGCTTGACCACAAATGTCAGGTATGGCGTTATTTATTAATATAATAATCATTTCAGCCCCTAAACCTTGTTTGGGTCATTCAGATAGACTGAGGTGCGATCCTCCGTCGAAATACGACAGAAGCGCTAATACTCCGATACATGAACTATCTGCATCTAGCATGGAGGTGGATAAGCTCCAACTAATGAATTGTTGGGGAAAAAAGTAAGAGAGAGAGGGATTACTGAAGTTGAGTTGGAGGGGAGGGATGAAGAATGCATGAGGATTGTCATAGAATAACATGAAGGCGGAAGTTTGAAGATGAAGAGTAAAAGCGCGTCGAGAGGAATTACTCTTTGGAAATTGGAATATTGCTGGAATTGCAAATATTTGATCTCTAAAATGGGAAGAAAGTAGGGAGCTAATATAAAGTGAAATAATGCTTAAACGAGATTAAGGATGCTGAAATTTGTTGGGGACGATAAATAGATAGAGAAAATGTCAAAGGGATGTTGGGAGAGAGGTGGAAGATATGTAAAAGGAAAATCCTACAAAACAAGCATGCGCCAAGTATGGACTTTAAACTCCCCCATGCTGTATTTTGTAAAGAATTTATAATGGAAGGTGTTTTTTAAAAGCGTATTTTTCGAAAAAGCTTTTTTTGGAACCTTTTTAGAAAATATAGTATCCCTTGAAAAAAGGGAAGGTTGAAAGCCAAAATGACCTTCATTTAGTTCAAAGGTTGTAAACCTGACAACCCACCAGGAGCTTGGTTTGCGGTACTTGTTTTGGGTTTGGCGACACCTTTGGCAACGGGGCTTAAATTATGGTTTCCTCGACTGAGGGGAAAGGGAAACCCTCTACCGGCCCGTGCCTTGCTTCCCTTGCCTTTTCGGGTTTGGCTACAGCCCGCCCCCCTTCCCTTTTAAGGGAACCTACATTAAAATGTGCTATGAACAGAAAAAATTTTGGGTTTTTTTTCCGTTTCCCTCGTGGACGGGAAACCCCCAGGAAACATCCGCAAGCAGTAGATGGGGACTCTTAAGTAACGGGTCCTGGTAATGATTTTTGGTTTAGTTCCTCAAGCGTAAAATCGGGCTCATCATTCGAGGGATTAATCTTTTACTAAAGGGCCCAAATACCCGGAATGGAGTTGACTTTTGGGAGATAGCTGCTAAAATAGTTCGTACTTTTTCATTTTTGCCTACCCAATTCTAGGGTCGACTTCGGGGTTGGGTTAAGGTCCCTACTGCTCTCGACCTGACTCTAGACTCTAGAGGGTTCTGTTCACTTTTCCATAGTAATAACAACCCAAACCCCTGAAAAAAAACCTCTGAAGCTCCTGTAGCGGATAAAACTTTTAAAAAATCCCTTGCCCGATATTCTTTTTGTCCTATGAAGTTTCCAGCGGATGAAAAACCCCCGGGCTCGACCCTGACACGAAGAAGCATTGAGGGGAAATTCTTTTTCACTCCTGCTGCTCATGCTCCCCTATCAGTAACAGAAATTTAAATACCCGTGGGCGTAGCCGAATGTTGTGGGTCACATCCAAGAAAATTTGGGTTGGGCGGTTAAAATTTCCCCGCTGGAATGTCGTAATCCGTGAAAGAAAAAACTCCACCCTGTGTATTGTAAGAAACTCCCGGTAAACCCGCAGGAAGTAAATTTAAAAAGCTGACGAAAGGCCCACTTGTAAACCCAATGAAGTTATAAAAAAAAATTGTTGGGCATCTTCTTTTTCACCAGGAAAACCGGGGATGTGAGAAGGGGGGAGGGGGGGGGAGGAGGAGGTTGGGGAAGGGAAAAGGGGGGCGAGACAGAAGAGAAGTTATGTAAGAATAAGGAGGGAGGAAAAAAAGAGAAGAGAAAAGAAAAGTTAAAAAAGGGGAAAAAGGGAAAAAGGGGAAAAAGGGATGGAATTAAGAGAGAAGAAAAAAGGAAAAAAAATTCTGCTTTACGGCCCCAAAACCACATCGTAAAACCCCAAGTTTCCGAAACTCACACCTAAAGTTCAAATCAAAAATTTTTCCCCGATGATGCACGTTTGGCGTAAGTACCTGGGGGCAAAATGTGCACCTACCTTTTGGTATGTAGTAATTTTGGGCAAATTTAAAAAAAATGCACTTTTTGGGATATGTCAAAAGGAAAAATGAGTAATGGATTTTTTATTTTTTTAACCAAAATGGACCAAAGCAAACACTAAATGAATATAAAAGAAGAGGAATGTGAAGGACTTTGGAGTGACAGAAGAATTGACATTCAATGATAGCGAAGTGTTCCTATCACAGACGCAAGGACATTGATATGCTCGATAACGAGAACCTTAAAAACAAACTATGCTAAGGCAGTGATACTCGTTTTATCTTTCTAGATTGTATTATTACTGCTCACTAAAAGTCCCGTTTAAGGCATGGAAAATCGCAGAGCTGAAGAATGTACAGAGAACCTTAACAGCCTGAAAAAAATCAGTCAAGTATCTAAATTATTGAGAACGCTCGAAATCATTGAACTATACTCCCTGGAATGTAGGCGAGAAAGATGTAATCTACACTGAAAAAGCCACTCGTGGTTAAACATTTCCTCTAATAAATGTCCTGAACTGTGCAGTAACATTTACTTTTGGGGTGGGTCTACTGTAAGCCCAGGCTAGTACTTCTTAATAGCAAACGAAATTAGGCCAGTGCATAAAATCAGCTGTGACTTGGATGGAGCAACATCACAGGTGATTTGGCCAGTTATGCCCATAACTATCCTGGCGATGAGTGTGCGAGGCAGCCGCGAGCACGCGGGCATACCCTGACACACTGCCAATACTTCTACCACACCTACTCCTATCTTGCCAGCTATCAGCGGTCTGTCTTTATTCCCCCTCTTTATTGATCTAAATCTACCAGTAAGTTGCCCAATGGGAAATATGGCCAAGGGAGGGCCAGAATTTCCGTAACGGTGCGATACGCCACTCGGATAATGGAAAGAATCTACATATTCATGAAATGTGAAAATAGGAAAAAGAAGTGGCAGAGTGGAGGAGGGTTCCCAGTTGCGTGGGGTGGCGGGTAGCCTACCTGTCTGATGCTCAGTGCCATGTTTGTTTGAGTGCAAGAGCTCTCACTGGCTCTTGGTGGCTCTCGGTGGCTCTTATTGGCCCTACAGGGGCACTCTCGATGTTCTTTCAATCGTTCGTTGATTGGTTAGTACCCGTGTAACGTGTGCCACTTAACTACAATTGAGGAAAATTATGGGAACTTGGAGTGTGCAGCGATACAGAAATAAAATTAACTGTGACAGGTATGGTGTCTTGCAAGTTGCTGTTTGTGGTGGTGGGTGAGTTGTGGTGGTGGGGGAAATGGTGAGGTAATTGGGGATGTAGAGGTGGGTAGGGAACCCGCACTCAGGTGCCTCTTGACAGATTATCGACACTGGGTGACACATAGGAAGGTGCAGGTGATAAGGCCGCTGACGCTAACAGACGGTATCTAGACTGTTTGTGTGTGGCTGTTACCAGCTCTTCACAGCACGAAGCAAGCAAGCAAGGGAGGGAGGAAGAGGCTAGGGTAACCAGGGACTTACTGTCTACATATTGATGGCACCGCAGGTCATCGCCTCAGCATGCATTACAGCCTTCGTGGTCATGAACTGTTTGAAGGAATCCCTCAGTACACCACCTGATTGGTGTTTTCAGGGACTACAGTAGTTGAAAATGACTTTCGTGTCCTTAAGAATTACAGTAGTTCAAAACGACTACTGTTTTGTAAGGAAGTACAATACTATAAAAATTACTGTTATGCCCCAAATAACTACAGTACTTTTAAGTGACTCTTAAACAACTACAGTACTTCAAAATGACTTTTATTTCCATTGATCTCTACAGGATCTTGGGAAACTTGTTTTCAAAACCTTTACCAAAGACCTGCGAAGGATATGCTGGATATACTTTTTCTGCAGACTCTTAGGAAGTCCATTGTAGGATTCTCTTCGTTCGGTTTAAAGATTATCGGAAACTGCCCACAAACTTCTCTTGAGGCTCCTCTTTATTTTTCCCTTCTTGCTTTCATGTCTCAACTTCTGAGGGAGGATTATCAAGGATCCCCTCTCTTGATGCAATATCCTTGTGTAGATTATCTGAAGAATCCTCAGCATGCAATCCTTGCGGGGGATCCTTCAGAGGAGGATCCTTCAGGTGGACCCTTCAGAAGGTAGATCATTCAGGTGTATCCTTCAGGTGGACCCTTCAGATGGTGGATCCTTCAGATGGTGGATCCTTCAGATGGCATATCCTTTAGGTGGTGTATCCTTTAGGTGTATCTTTCAGATGGTGGATCCTTCAGGGAGGATTCTCAGTAAATTAGTAAACAGAGCTCACGCTCTAAGCTCCTCCTGCAGGGTCGTCACGCTCTAACTTCCTCCCAGAGCGTCGTCACGCTCTAACCTTCTCCCAGAGCGTCGTCACGCTCTAACCTTCTCCCAGAGCGTCGTCACGCTCTAACCTTCTCCCAGAGCGTCGTCACGCTCTAACCTTCTCCCAGAGCGTCGTCACGCTCTAACCTTCTCCCAGAGCGTCGTCACGCTCTAACCTTCTCCCAGAGCGTCGTCACGCTCTAACCTTCTCCCAGAGCGTCGTCACGCTCTAACCTTCTCCCAGAGCGTCGTCACGCTCTAACCTTCTCCCAGAGCGTCGTCACGCTCTAACCTTCTCCCAGAGCGTCGTCACGCTCTAACCTTCTCCCAGAGCGTCGTCACCCTCTAACCTTCTCCCAGAGCGTCGTCACGCTCTAACCTTCTCCCGCAGCGTTGTCACGCTCTAACCTTCTCCCGCAGCGTTGTCACGCTCTTTCCTCCTGGCCGGAGCATCTCTACACCAGTGTGTTTTCACGTTCTCTCCTCCGATTGGGGCGTCTTCACGGTATCTCCTTCTTTATCTATCGAGTGAATTTGAAATCCAAAGAAAATTAAGCTAATTACTTGTTGGGGAGAGATGGGAAGATGATGGTAGTGCCGCCGCCCCTGCCATTCAGTGCCAGGCTTGACCACAAATGTCAGGTATGGCGTTATTTATTAATATAATAATCATTTCAGCCTCTAAACCTTGTTTGGGTCATTCAGGATAGACTGAGGCGCGATCCTCCGTCCGCGAATTACAGACAGAAGCGCTACTACTCCGAGTACATGTACTATCTGCATCTAGCATGGAGGTGGATAAGCTCTCAACTAAATGAACTTGTGGGTAAAGAAAGTAAGATAGAGAGGGTATTACTGAAGTTGTAGTTGGAGGGGAGGGATGAAGAATGCATGAGGATTGTCAGAGAATAGACATGAAGGACGGAAGTTTGAATGGATGAAGAGTAATTGCGACTGTCGAGAGGAATCTACTCTTAGGAACTTGGAATATTGCTGGAATTGCAAAATATTTTGATCTCTAAAATGGGAAGAAAGTAGGTAGCTAATATATAAGTGAAATAATGCTTAAAACGAGATTAAGGATGCTGAAATTGTGGGGGACGATAAATATGATAAGATGAAAATGTCAAAGGATGTTGGGAAGAGACGGTGGAAGATATGTACTTGGCAAATACCTACAACACAAGCATGAAGCTCAAGTAGTGGACATTACTCTCCCATGCTGTATGTTGTAAAGGAATTTATAATGGAAGGTGTGTGTTTCAGCGTATATATTCGAAGAGCTTTCTTGGAACTCATTTTAGAGAATATAGTATCCCTTGATATAAAGGAAGATGCAGCCTTAATGACCTTCATTTAGTTCATAGGTTGTAAACCTGACAACGCCACCAGGAGCTTGGTTTGCGGTACTTGTTTTAGGTTTGGCAGACACCTGGCAACGCGGCTTACATTATGGTTTCCTCGACTGAGGGGAAAGGGTACCCTCTACCGGTCGTGCACTGCTTCCCTTGCCTTTTCAGGTTGGGCTACAGTCTGCGCTCTTGCATTGAGACCTACAGTAGATGTGTCTATGAACAGAGAAAATTGGGTTCTTTTCCTGCTTCTCGTGGACAGTACCTCAGGTACATCCTGCAAGCAGTAGATGGGGACTCTTAAGTATCTGGTCCTGGTAATGACTTTGGCTTTAGTTCCTCAAGCGTGATTCAGCTCATCATTCGATGATTAATCTTTTACTGAAGGGTCAAATAGCAGGGAATGGAGTTGACTTTTCGGAGATAGCTGCTGATAGTTCGTACTTTTCACTTTGCCTAGCAAGTTCTATGTCGACTTCAGGGTTCGTTAAGGTCCCTACTGCTCTCGACCTGACTCTAGACTCTAGAGGGTTCTGGTTCACTGTTCCATAGTAATAACAACTCCAGCTCTGAAACAAAACCTCTGAAGCTCCTGTAGCGGATGAACTTTTAATATAATGCTTGACGATATTCTTTTTGTCCTACTGAAGTTTCCAGCTGATGATAATGCCGGGCTCGATTCCCTGACACGAAGAAGCATTTGAGGAAGTTCTTTGCACTCCTGCTGCTCATGCTCGCCTATCAGTAACAGA
Organism: Cherax quadricarinatus; assembly: GCF_026875155.1. Classification (NCBI taxonomy): domain Eukaryota; kingdom Metazoa; phylum Arthropoda; class Malacostraca; order Decapoda; family Parastacidae; genus Cherax; species Cherax quadricarinatus. Next base: position 29,739,653 of record NC_069437.1, read on the forward strand.
TTAAGTACCCGTGTCGTAGCCGAATGTTGTGGGTCACATCCAAGAAAATGTGTTGGACTGGTTAAAATATTCCTCCTGCTGGAATGTCGTATCCTGTGAAAGAAAACACTCCAGCCCTGTGTATTGTAAGAAACTCCAGTACCTGCAGGAAGTATTTAAGTGCTGGACGAAAGGCCTACTTGTACCTAATGAAGTTATAAAAAGAATTGTTGTCACTTCTTATCAGCACAGGACACGGAGATGCGAGAAGGGAGAGGGGGGAGGAGGAGGAGGTGGCGAGGATGGGGGAAAAGGGGACGAGACAGTAAAAGAAGTTAGTGTATGAATAAGGAGGGAGGAAAATAAGAGAAGAGATACGAAAAGTAAGCAAGGAGAAAGGAAAGTGGGAACGGGATGGAATTAAGAGAGAGAGAAAAGGTACGAAAAATGTCTGCTCACTCCAGAATCCACATCGTAAAACACAAGTTTCCGAATGCTCACCCTACGTTCAAATCATAATTTTTCTCGATGATGCATGTTTGGCGTAAGTACATGGCGTGCAAATGTGCACCTACCTTCTGGTATGTATGTATGTGGCGCGTAAATATGCACTTATTTGCATATGTCGAATGGAAAAGTGAGTAGATGGATTCTTTATTTTTCTAACAAACTGGACGCAAAGCAAACACTACTGAATATAAAAGAAGAGGAATGTGAAGGACTTTGGAGTGACAGAAGAATTGACATTCAATGATAGCGAAAGTGTTCCTATCACAGACGCAAGGACATTGATATGCTCGATAACGAGAACCTTAAAAACAAACTATGCTAAGGCAGTGATACTCGTTTTATCTTTCTAGATTGTATTATAACTGCTCACTAAAAGTCCCGTTTAAGGCATGAAAAATCGCAGAGCTGAAGAATGTACAAAGAACCTTAACTGCCTGAAAAAATCAGTCAAGTATCTAAATTATTGAGAACGCTCGAAATCCTTGAACTATACTCCCTGGAATGTAGGCGAGAAAGATGTAATCTACACTGAAAAAGCCACTCGTGGTTAAACATTTCCTCTAATAAATGTCCTGAACTGTGCAGTAACATTTACTTTTGGGGTGGGTCTACTGTAAGCCCAGGCTAGTACTTTTTAATAGCAAACGAAATTAGGCCAGTGCATAAAAAGAGCTGTGACTTGGATGGAGCAACATCACAGGTGCCTAGATCACCCTTCCTTTGTGATTACCTCCGAGCCCGGTTCCAATTTCATTCTCGGTAGAATGCTAGACGGTATCCGCATCGCTCTACTAAAGTCTGTCAATTCATTCTAACAGATTTTATTGTCTCACATATGCAAACCATCCTGTGTGATGGAATATCACAGAGGAACTTAGCTAGGTTTTTGTTCCCACCATGTAATAAGGCAGTTGCACACTGAGGGTGTGCTTTCGTTTGTTTAGTTATTAAAACGTCTGTCTCTGCCTTTCTCCGTCTTTTCTCTGTCTCTCTTTTTTTACACAGGGTTTGACAGGGTTAAGGTAAGGTTCCCTAACTTTATTGACAAGCTGTTTACAGGTAAAGAATTCTTAACTTTATTGACAAACTGTTACCTACATCAGCTCATTTGAAAGCATTTTTATGGTTAGGGAACAGGATGAAGTTGGAGCCATCTGTGGGCCAGCATTTTCATTTGATCAACTGACTTTATCTCGTTGATATTATGCTGTACGAACGTGTTCCAGACTCGAGCCATCTCTCTCTCTCTCTCTCTCTCTCTCTCTCTCTCTCTCTCTCTCTCTCTCTCTCTCTCTCTCTCTCTCTCTCTCTCTCTCTCTCTCTCTCTCTCTCACACACACACACATCACTGCCATCAAAAGGTAAGGTAAAAATGGTAATTTTGACATAAGAACGTACGTTTTATACTGTAACGTGCTTAATGGGCCGAAAAGAGATTATTTTTCCAGCTTTTTCCTTCTCTTTTCCTACAACCCATTAGGCTTTGTACTGCTAGCAGTAATAGCCTGACTAATCATGGCAAAAAAGCATGCCAACCGGTAGTTATCACTGCAGGGGCAGTGATAACTACCGGTTGATGGTTTCAGGGGTTATTGCCCTTGCGGCTGTGTCGCAGACCAATCCTCCTGGTTAATGGCATGTTCAGTCAGGCTGTTATTGCTAGGGATGTAGGAGAAATATTGCAAATATTACCACCAGAATATCATATGCAGTAGTGGAAGAGTGAACTGCTGCTATACTGGGAAACTTCAAAATAGTCTTCAGATATATGGATGATGAATTGCTTCAGATATTATTGATAACATTCGTTAGAGAAAAAAATTTATAATCAGCAGTTGTGGTGTATCTGCACTTAAATCACATAGGCAGAATCGGAAAAATTCTAAGGCATTCTGCCAAATAGATCCAGGATCTAAGAAATGCGAGTTAAGAATTAAGATTGAAAATGCTGAAAATGACAATGTTAGAAGGAGATGTGATAGTTGCATATAAAAGAATATAATGAGGCGGAATATAATGAGGTCTTAACACCAGATACGGAGAGAACAAGAGTTATGCAAAGAAGACTGGAAAAAGTCACCTGGCGATTCCTTTCTACACGGTCCTTTTTCCAAGGAAAGCAGTTAAATGAAGTTACGCAAATTTTTAAATCGGTTAGTTAAACTATTTTATATTATGTAAATTTTTGCAAGGTTAGTTTCATTCAAAAACTAAAACAAAAGGCATGCGAAGATTTACATAATTTAATTGTTTTCTTTGGGGGGGGGAGAATCTTCAGGTTCACTGAAAATACATCTTGAGAAATGCGGTAGTAGACTGCTGTAATGGGATGCAGGAGGAGGTAGTGTGAACATCAGCCCCTAAAGAAGTAAGAAACTGTGGCAAACTAAATGCTGAGGATGAGACACCATGAGCATAAACAAAGGCAATCACACAGTTTGGTAAACAAATACAGACGGCATCATAAACAAGATCGCAGAACAGGAATATAATGGAGGAAAATCCCTGACATCATAGCCGTTACTGAGAGTAGATCCTGCCGCCGACGGGGCTGGTTTATTGTACACCTCATATCAATCAGAGATAAAACTCTTAAGAGTAATTATTTATTCCGAGAAAAGTACTGAATAGTAAAAGGGTAAAGGGGAAATGAACATAGAGCACATAGTACGGGAAAATTTCATGGACTACATAGCAGGAACAGCAGCGACTGGACCACCTAAGGTCAGAGCAGGAATAGTATACAGCCGTCCACTGAAAAAATAGAAAGCGAAGAACAGGTTAACAATACTCAAAATGGGAAAAGCAGTAGAGAAACCAAGGAAAACCAAATTACTATTAATTAGTCTTGGACAATGTTGAAAAGGAAAAGACTGGGAGAGCTGGGATCTTCACGGGGGTCGTGAAACTTGCAGAGCAAAGTTCGTGTCTTCACCAGTGTGAAGACAGCAACGAGAGGCTGGTGAGGTTCGGTCTCTTCACACTGAAACTATTAGTCAGTAAAAAAAAAAATAACAAATTTACTTCCCACTGGTCAGAAAGGTTGCGGAATCAGGCTTTAAGGCTTCTTGAAGGCGATTCTCGGGGGTCACCACTCTTCACCATCAACCAGGTTGTTGCTAGTTGCATGTAGTCGATCATAGGCACCATAGCCTATGAGGATAGACTAAGGGCCCTGAATCTGCACTCTCTCGAAAGGCGTAGAATTAGGGGGGGATATGATCGAGGTGTATAAATGGAAAACAGGAATAAATAAAGGGGATGTAAATAGCGTGCTGAAAATTTCCGGCCAAGGCAGGACTCGCAGCAATGGTTTCAAGTTGGAAAAATTCAGATTCAGGAAGGATATAGGAAAGCACTGGTTTGGTAATAGAATTGTGGATGAATGGAACAAACTCCCGAGTACAGTTATAGAGGCTAAAACGTTGTGTAGTTTTAAAAATAGATTAGATAAATACATGAGTGGGTGTGGGTGGGTGTGAGGTGGACCTGACTAGCTTGTGCTACTAAGTATGATGCCGTGCTCCTTCCTTAAGTGGAAGTGACCTGACTAGGTGGGTCATTGGGCTAATGCAGGGGGGGGACATGGATCTGCTTCCCATGGGTCAGTAGGCCTGTTCCAGTGTTCCTTATTTCTTATGTTCTTAGCCTGGCTGATTAGGAACTAACTAAAGGAGCTTAGCCAGGTTCCCTTTCTAGAGCATTATCGCTGGCTTTAAAGGTCTAGTTATCCAGCCTATATTTTTCCTTGTGTTTGGGATAGCTACACTGTTGTGATGCTTGAAGGCAATATCTAGCCTTATCACTTATCCTTCACATTTCTCTTCCAGTCCAGTGAGTGCAAGATTCCCGACACACATTTGTTACTTTGATGATAATGTTTCATTTTACTAGCCACTGACTGACTCAGACACACTCACTCTAGTCAGCAGCTATTTTCCAACCACAAGGCAAAATGGCTTCTTAGGACTGAAGCAAGAAAAGGTAAGATTGTTGAAACTGAAATTCTAAACTGAATCGGATTTTGTAATGATCAGACGGTTGTTGGGGTCAAGTTGAACTACAAGAATAGAACTCGGGTTGCCAGCTTGAGGCTCATACCGGTTTCAAGGGTTCTTGGGCACTCGCAGCACTCCCTAATTTCCTTGTTTATTGAACGATCAACTAGGCTGTTGTTTCCAGGGGCCCACAGTCCTATATACCCATCACATCTTGGTTGGATGAATGATGGCATCCGTCAGTTAATGACTGGACTTTACCAAGTACTTGTTATAAGCTTTAAGTCGTAATGAAGTTTCACTACAAACGTAGTGTCTTATTCAACATACTGGCTAATCTGGCACTTATTGCAGGTGCTTCTTCACTACGCTACCAGATGAGCCATCAGAAGGTTAACGAAGAGGTAGAAACGGGAACTCTGGCATACTAGGTTGCAATATCTCGTGTTAAAATTTCACCGTTATTAGAATGCTTGTGTCCGGTTTTTAGCATCACAAACAAGAATTTATTTTTATGTATATATACCTTGCTCTTGTATTGACGTATGTTTGAGCAGCCTGTGGGTAATCCATCGCAACGCGTGCGCCGGCAAAGGATTCAAGCTTTCGAAATATTTGCATGTCCGAATTTCTTTCCATGCCTTTTCCCAGAATTCCTCGCTTATTAGGAATTGCGCTTGTGTTCGAGTATTTCATTTTACCGATGGCCTCTTTTTATCTGAATTTCTCATTTGCGTTCGGTGACATCGGCTGCTACTGTTTCTGCTGCTGCTGCTGCTCCTGCTCCTGCTCCTGCTCCTGCTGGTAATACTGCTGTTGTTGCTGTTGCCGCCGCTGCTGCTACTGTTACTTCTCCTGCTGCTACAGCTTCTCAGGTTTTGTATGCCTCAGTATTTATGCGGTGTGCGTGTCGCCGTATTGCCGAAAATGTAAAAAAAAAAAAAAAAAAAAAAAAAAAAAATTGTATTCAACTTGGTACATTTTGCATGGTGTGACACCTTCTTATATATTATAGATATTGGGGGATGCATTAGTTTTTTTGCTTCTGTGGTATTCTTATTGACATCATTATACGTATTGTGTTAGACATTATACCTTTTACATAACGTTGTCTACATAGTGGTTTATTTATTCTACTTAAACAGTAAGTTGACAGCAACCATTGAGGAAGGTGCTACCATCCTGTCCTACTGACAAATGGCATTTTCTTTGTTTCATTAACACGTAAGAAGACTTAAATCTTTTAACTACTACTTATATCCATTATATACTGCACATGTGTACAAATGTGCATATATATATATATAATGTATATGCATACCAATCTGAGTTTTCTTCTGACTTTAAGTTTTTATCCTTGTAGTGTTTTTTTCAAATTCCATGAAGTGGGTTAGAATCCTGTCTTCGTAAACAATACGTGTCGTGGGGGTCGACTACAATACCGAGAGCAAGGAGGTTGTAACCCCTTCTTTTGTATAAGTTCATAAAAAGACAAGAAGATTTTAAAATTGAGTTGTTTAATTGTGTGGCTGTAATACATCTTGTAAGTCCTAACAGTAAGCGAAACAAAACTGGGGAAGATTTCAGTAAATCAGTTTATAACTACCATTAAATCGGGTGTATCCTAGAGGAGTAGAGCTAAAAAAAAAAGTGACTGTAATATGAAATGATTAACTGTTGGAGGGAATAGGAAAGAATTAACAAGTGGAATTATGTGGTGGTGAATGTGGTAACGAAGCCGAAGTATTTTGAGTTTAAATGTCGTAGGAATTGGTTTGCACTATCATTTTTCATTGGTTGTCACTAACATATTTTCCTTGCTATATACTAAAATTTTTCATTGCTATATACTAGCCTTTCATTGCTATATACTAGCCTTTTTCATTGCTGTATACTAGCCTTTTTCATTGCTGTATACTAGCCTTTTTCATTGCTGTATATTAGCCTTCTTCATTGCTATGTACTAGCCTTTTTCATTGCTATATACTAGCCTTTTTCACTGCTGTATACTAGCCTTTTTCATTGCTATATATTAGCCTTTTTCATTGCTGTATATTAGCCTTTTTCATTGCTATATACTAGCCTTTTTCATTGCTATATACTAGCCTTTTTCATTGCTGTATACTAGCCTTTTTCATTGCTGTATACTAGCCTTTTTCATTGCTATATACTAGCCTTTTTCATTGCTATATACTAGCATTTTTCATTGCTGTATACTAGCCTTTTTCATGCGTATACTAGCCTTTTTCATTGCTGTATACTAGCCTTTTTCATTGCTGTATACTAGCCTTTTTCATTGCTGTGTACTAGCCTTTTTCATTGCTGTGTACTAGCCTTTTTCATTGCTGTGTACTAGCCTTTTTCATTGCTGTATACTAGCCTTTTTCATTGCTGTATACTAGCCTTTTTCATTGCTGTATACTATTTCATTGCTGTGTACTAGCCTTTTTCATTGCTGTATACTAGCCTTTTTCATTGCTGTATACTAGCCTTTTTCATTGCTGTATACTAGCCTTTTTCATTGCTGTATGCTAGCATTTTTCATTTGTTTATACGTATTAGTATTTTCATGATAACATGACCGTGGAATAGAACATTCACGGAGTGTAACTTACAATGTAAACAGACTGACTTTGTGGTAACCAAGCTTAGATTAACACGTAGGTTTTTACGATTAAAAATTATATTCGGAAGGCAGAGTACATGAAGAGAGAAAAAGAGAGCTTATAAAGTGGGATGGAAGGGCGGACGATAGAGTGAGGTCCTAATTGGTTGTTTTGTTTTTAGTTCAAGTCTTATTATTGAGTACTAGTATACGGAGGGAAGGTAAACTGGTTTTGTTTACAACTTAAAAAGTAAACATACTTCATAATTTACCTTATTAAGGAGTTGATGTTAATTTTCTTCTTTTCCACTTCTACGCTTTTTCTTACTTTTCTTTTTCTCATCTACTTCATCGTCTTTTCCTCTTCTGATTCTCTAATCCTATCCTGTCCTTTTCTTTCCATCCATCTCCATATCATTCTCTTTGTGTGTATGAAAGGTAAAGTAATTAATCTTGGGTAGCAGGAGAAGCCTAGTCAGGAGTAGCAAGACTGTTCCCTTTGTAGAACTAATGAGCATCCTTCCCTACTGTGGAGAAACTGTGGCTTGGCTTCACCAACTGTTTCCTTAATCTCTCTCTCTCTCTCTCTCTCTCTCTCTCTCCTCTCTCTCTCTCTCTCTCTCTCTCTCTCTCTCTCTCCCTCTCTTCCTCTCTCTCCCTGTCTTTCTACCCCTCTTTTTCTCCCCTACTCTCCCTCTCTCCTTCCTCTCTTTCTCCCCCTCCCTTCCTCTCTGTTCTTCGCGCCTCCCTTTCCTTCTTTCCCCTCCCCTCCCACCTTCCTTCATCCCTTTCCCTATCTTCCTCTCCCTCACCTTCTCTCCTCTTTCATTCAGACTCTTTTTCTCATAGTCGTAAGGTCCTGAGTTCAGTTCCCTAGTACGGAGAAATATATGGGCCAGTGTCCTTGCATCCCTGCTGCCCTTGCTCGCCTAGCCACGTTGGCAACCAACAGGAAAAATATAGTTAGGAAACAAGTCTTTCTGGAATGCCATGTCCAGTCTTGGTATGTTGTATCCTGTGTGGGAACAGACACTAATCCTTGTATTAAAAGTAGTCAGCAGTAAGTATTGAGTAAAAGGTATCGGTGTATCTACTAATATTAATTAAAAAAAAAAAAACTTACCTCCTCTATCCCTTCGCTCTATATAAATCTTGGGGAATTTCGATCACATGAGAGCAGAGCTAGCCAGGACTCTGCGTAACGTCCCCAGTAACACCCACACAAAATACTGATGGGATTTATGTTAACAATGAAGTACATGGTACTGAAACCCAAGAATTAATACACAAATGCTTATTACATACTTTAAGGTTGAAATTTACTGTGATGAGAATATTAAATTTATACTTGAGGTTGGCTTCCTGTTAATAGTTTCCAGGGTCACCGCCCCCGACCGCCGGTCATGAACCAGGTCTCCTGGTTGCTGGCGGGATCAATATACCATCCTAAAGAGCCATGAACACCTCACTTGTAGGAAGAAATTATATCAGTAAATAATAAAACACTAGTGATAATGGGTTACTTAAGTTAATAACCTTTATCAGTTTGAACTGTCAGTCGATCAACAGAATAATTATATATATATATATATATATATATATATATATATATATATATATATATATATATATATATATATATATATATATATATATATATATATATATATATATATATATATATATATATATATATATGTCGTGCCGAATATGTAAAACTGGTTAATTAGCAAGAACTCATTTAATATTAAGTCCTTTCTAAAATTTTCTCTTATACGTTTAAAGATATATTTTTTCATTAATGTTAATGTAAATTTTTTTAATTTTGCATCAAAAGAATCTTAGAAAACTTACCTAACCTTATTATAACAAGAGCAATTTATTTTAGCCTAATCCAACTAAATATATCTTAGATTTGTTTACAATAATTTAACACTAAACAAACACAGTGAAATATATTTTTTTCGTTAGGTTCCGAATGATTTTGGCAAAATTATTGCATACACAAATTTTCGCTTGTCCTATACGGCAAGATGGGCGTTGCTATTTAAGCCAAGATCGCAAGTTCTGCCTATTCAGCACGATATATATATATATAAATATATATATATATATATATATATATAATAATATATATTATAATGCATGCATGCAAAACAACCACTCTGAAAGAATAGAGAAATTCCAAGCGCTTTCGTGACTACTCACATTATCATAGTTCCTTGATAATGTGAGTAGTCACGAAAGCACTTGGAATTTCTCTCTTCTTTCAGAGTGGTTGTTTTGCACATTCTGAAATCACCTGTTTACTGTGATCTTATTGTGTGTGTGTTGTATATATATATATATATATATATATATATATATATATATATATATATATATATATATATATATTATATATATATATGGATGGATGGATCCACTTTCCTTTCGGATCTTTCTTTATTACCTCTCATTTCCAGGTGCTGTATGAGCACTACGGGTCTAGCTCTTGCCATCAGTATTATAATAATTAACATGAGTGTTATTGCACTAACACGTGTAATAATATACTGGAGCTAGTGCTGGCCAGGCAAGCGCCAGACGAGCCTGGCCCAAGGCCGGCTCTGGGAGTAGAAAAACTCTGAACTCTTGAAAAGTACATCAAAGGTAGAGGCTGATAACCTGGTTTTGTTACATGTGAGACAGACACACACACACACACACACACACACACACACACACACACAACACACACACACACACACACACACACACACACAGTAGCGACCAGTGAAGAGGCGGGGCCAGGAGCTAGGACTCGACCCCTGCAACCTCAACTAGGCGAGTAACACACACACTCAGAAGTGTCCCTGTTTGCAGATGACGTGAAGTTAATGAGGAGAATTAAATCAGACGCGGACCAGACAGGTCTACAAAGAGACCTGGACAGGCTGGATGTGTGGTCCAGAAACTGGTTCCTAGAATTTAACCCAAACAAATGCAAAGTCATGAAGATTGGAGGAGAGCAAAGAAGACCGCAGACAGAGTATAGGTGGCCAAAGGCTGCAAACCTCACTCAAGGAGAAAGACCTAGGAGTGAGTATAATATCGAGTACATCGCCAGAAGCACACATTAACCAGATAACTGCTGCGGCATATGGGCGCTTGGCAAACCTGAGAACAGCGTTCCGGTACCTCAGCAAGGAATCGTAGAAGACTTTATACACTGTGTACGTCAGGCCCATACTGGAGTACGCAGCACCAGTTTGGAACCCACACTTGGTCAAACACGTCAAGAAATTAGAGAAAGTGCAAAGGTTTGCACCAAGGCTAGTTCCAGAGCTACGGGGATTGTCCTATGAAGAAAGGTTAAGGGAAATCGGTCTGACAACACTGGAGGACAGGAGGGTCAGGGATGACATGATAACGACATACAAAATACTGCGTGGAATAGACAAGGTGGACAGACAGGATGTTCCAGAGATGGGACACAGAAACAAGGGGTCACAATTGGAAGCTGAAGACTCAGATGAGTCAAAGGGATGTTAGGAAGTATTTCTTCAGTCATAAGTTAGGAAGTGAAATAGTCTGGCAAGCGATGTAGTGGAAGCAGGAACTATACATAGTTTTAAGACGAGGTCTGATAAAGCTAATGGAGCAGATGGAGAGAGGACCTAGTAGCGGTCAGTGAAGAGGCGGGGCCAGGAGCCGAGTCTTGACCCCTGCAACCACAATTAGGCGAGTACAATTAGGTGAGTATACACACACACACACACACACACACACACACACACACACACACACACACACACACACACACACACACAGTTTTATGACAAGGTGACAGAAGTAAGACAAGAGAGAGAGGGGGTGGATCGACTGCATATTTTTTTGGACTGCAAGAAGGCCTTCGACACAGTTCCTCACAAGAGGTTACTGCAAAAGCTAGAGGATCAGGCACACATAACAGGAAAGGCACTGCAATGGATCAGAGAATACCTGACAGGGAGGCAGCAACGAGTCATGGTGCGTGACGAGGTGTCAGAGTGGGCGCCTGTGACAAGCGGGGTTCCACAGGGGTCAGTCCTAGGACCTGTGCTGTTCTTGGTATATGTGAACGACATAACGGAAGGGATAGACTCAGAAGTGTCCTTGTTTGCAGATGATTTGAAGTTAATGAGAAGAATCAAATCGGATGAGGATCAGGCAGGACTACAAAGAGACCTGGACAGGCTACAAGCCTGGTCCAGCAACTGGCTTCTTGAGTTTAACCCTGCCAAATGCAACGTCATGAAGATTGGGGAAGGGCAAAGAAGACCGCAGACACAATATAGTTTAGATGGCCAAAGACTGCAAACCTCGCTCAAGGAAAAAGATCTGGGGGTAAGTATAACTCCTAGCATATCTCCTGAGGCGCACATCAATCAGGTAACTGCTGCAGCATACGGGCGCCTGGCAAACCTACGGATAGCGTTCCGATGTCTCAGTAAGGATTCGTTCAAGACTCTGCATACCATTTACGTCAGGCCCATATTGGAGTATGCAGCACCAGTTTGGAATCTACACCTTGTCAAGCACGTCAAGAAATTAGAGAAAGTGCAAAGGTTTGCAACAAGGCTAGTCCCAGAGCTACGGGGATTGTCCTACGAAGAAAGGTTGAGGGAAATCGGCCTGACGACACTGGAGGACAGGAGGGTCAGGGGAGACATGATAACGACATATAAAATACTGCGCGGAATAGACAAGGTGGACAAAGACGGGATGTTCCAGAGAAGGGACACAGACACAAGAGGTCACAGTTGGAAGTTGAAGACTCAGATGAATCAAAGGGATGTTGGGAAGTATTTCTTCAGTCATCGAGTAGTCAGGCCGTGGAATAGCCTAGAAAGTGACGTAGTGGAGGCGGGAACCATACATGGTTTTAAGGCGAGGTATGATGAAGCTCATGGGGCAGGGAGAGAGAGGACCTAGTAGCAATCAGCGAAGAGGCGAGCAGGAGCTATGACTCGACCCCTGCAGCCACAAATAGCGAGTACACACACACACACACACACACACCACACACCCCACACAACACACACACAACACACACACATATAATACATACACACCACACACAACACATGCACACATACACATACACGCACCCACATACTCACACACACCTACACACACACCTACACACACAACCTAGTGTCTAATCGACATGTGCCTAGGACAAAATGGTAACTAACTAACCCACCCACCCACCGGCAAACAGGGATTGGTAACCACGAAGACTGTACTTAGTGCATACGACTAAAGAAAGCAAGGGGGAAAAAACTGTAAACGATAAGCTATAGGTAAAACGACACTTCCTCATCTGAAAAACACATTTGTGGCGAATCGTTTCCTTGAGAAATGTCTTTATTAGGGCATGCGTGTCTTCTGCTTATAATTGACAGCTTGTAAGTAAAATTACACAGAACATCAAAGTGAATCTGAAAAAAAAAAAATCTTCAGATATCTGAGAGGTGACAACAAAGACTAATGCTCAACACGTGAGGCGAAGCACTCTGATATTAACCTGAAATTAACACACTAAATAAGAACAAAATCAGCAGCCTTGACCTAATGAAGAAGCTAAACATTACTAATAAGGGGAACCTGACGAACTTCCTGGTAGACTCTTGAAGTAATCTGACACCAGATGACCTGCCCTCACACATTAATATTTATTCACTTGCTGAATGGAACATTCCAAACAGTTAAAAACTAGCAAATTTTGCTCCCTTGTTCAGGGAGACGGAACTCCCGCTCCGTTAACTTCACATAATTTTTTTTTAGTAAAATGGATTCCGTGACAGTGCAATGGATACACATATTAACAAAAATGCTTCGGTTACATTGGTCTTTGTCGTTAATAAAGATTACGTTAATAAAGATATCTACTTTACCCTGTCATTCTGAACATATCCCAATTACAAATGAATTCCGTTGCTAATGGCAAGATCATAAAATTTCTTAAAATAAACACGGATTTCCCAATAATTTATCAGAATTCTTTAATAATAAGCAGTAGATAAAATATCCTTCCATTTTTTTTCGGAAATAGTGTATCACGTTTCCCAGAAGGTTTTTTTGACAAGGTACTACACGGAAGAGTGTGCCTTAAAGAAGCAGGGTGTTTGACAAGGTACTACACGGAAGAGTGTGCCTTAAAGAAGCAGGGTGTAACTAACTGCAGGTCTTGATTAGTCGCTTACAAATTGGAAAATAGAGAAGTTTTGAATAGAGCAGGGGCTTCCTTTCCCATCCTGGGGGGCATGCACCCCCTGGGGTTGCGAGAGGGCATTGAAGGGGTGCGACAAAGAGTCCTAATGAAAAGTACAATTCCTTTTATTTAGTTCAATTTGTGATTAAAAAATTAGAAATTTGATTTAATCTTCAAATGTAATAAATATTACTTTTGTAGGGGTGAAACATTAATCAAACATTTCTTAGGACTGCGGGGCACAGAAAAGGTTGGGAACCCTTGGAATAGTGTGTCTGGACATAACGAGCTGAGTTCTTCGGGGATCAGTTTTCGGCCCAACCCTCTTCACAATTTACATAAGGGAACTTCAAACGGGACTAAAAAAAATATCGACGTCGCAGATGACAAGAAATTGGGTGGAAAACGCGGCTTCCTTGGCCGAATGTAGGAGTATTGAGGGAGACCTGAATAGATTGGCCCAGTGGTTGGAGACGTGGAAGACATGTTTCAGAGTCAGGCTTGAATATATAATGTTTGGAAACCCACTAACAGAGACAAAATACATAAAGGACCTTGGAGTGGTTGTTTGCAGTGGGATTAAGCATACTATATTACGTCTAGCTGTGGGCACCACAACCAACACTGGGTTTCAAAGGCAGAAATTTAACAACATGGAAACCTCGTCCTTTCTCACAGCCCTCACCCTCTCTATCTGTTCTTACTTCCTATCTGCTATCTTTCTATCTGCCCTCATACACTTCCCTCTTGTTCTCACACTCGACCTACCCTCTCCATTTTCCCTCTGAATGACCTCCCACTCAGCTTACCCTCTCCCCATCTTTCATTGCTTTTCCTCTTCCTATTCATATTTTTTTCTGTCACTTTCCTCATTCCGTGTTATGGCACTATCCTCTCTTGTGCGTATCCTATTCTCTCTTTTCCCTTCTCCCCCCACCTCACCGTCTTTCACCGTCGACGTATTGTTTCTATCTCTCTCTCTCTCTCTCTCTCTCTCTCTCTCTCTCTCTCTCTCTCCCCCTCCTGCTCCTAATCTATTCTGCGGTGGTTTCGGCTCGGGGACTTGACCATTGTCGATTTCTTTCACACTAATACTGTTTTGCTGCTCACACTTTCAGCGTTCCACACTCACAATCGCATCGCCTTCATTTCTAATTATTCATTTTCTCTTTTCACTCTCACGGGCTCAGTCTCTCGCCCTCATCACTCAATTTCATTACCTCTCAATTTCCCCAAAATTCAACCTAACATTTTTCAACGTCTTGCTTCCCTGTCATCTTAGTCTTTCATGCTCTCTCCTCCTTCCCCCTATTTCCCAGTTCTTCGTCTTCCTCCCCTTCGATATATTTCCTCACCGCTCTTCTCTCTACCCCTGTTATTCTCTCTCCTTCATATTCTCTCTATTTCGCCTCTCTCGTATAATACAAAAATGTGATCTTTAAGGGAAAACTATCACTAGTACACCAGTAGTTTAATTACTGATATCCAGCACCAATACACCGGTAGTTTAATTACTGATACCCAGCACCAGTACACCTGTAGTTTAATTACCGATACCCAGTACCAATACACCGGTAGTTTAGTTATACCCAGTACCAGTACACCGGTAGTTTTGTTAATACCCAATACCAGTACACCGGTAGTTTAATTACTGATACCCAGCACCAGTACACCAGTATAATTACTGATACCCATCCCCAGTACACCGGTAGTTTAATTATTGATACCCAGCACCAGTGCACCGGTAGTATAATTACTGATATCGAGTACCAGTACACCGGTAGTTTAATTACTGATACCCAGCACCAGTACACCGGTAGTTTAATTACTGATACCCAGCACCAGTACACCGGTAGTTTAATTACTGATACCCAGCACCAGTACACCGGTAGTTTAATTACTGATACCCAGCACCAGTACACCGGTATTTTAATTACTGATACCCAGCACCAGTACACCGGTATTTTAATTACTGATACCCAGCACCAGTACACCGGTATTTTAATTACTGATACCCAGCACCAGTACACCGGTATTTTAATTGCTGATACCCAGTACCAGAACGCCGGTAGTTTAATTACCGATATCCAGCACAAGTACACCGGTTACCTGGAGGTTATTCCGGGGATCAACGCCCCCGCGGCCAGGTCCATGACAAGGCCTCCCGATGGATCAGGGCCTGATCAACTAGGCTGTTACTGCTGGCCGCACGCAGTCCAACGTACGAGCCACAGCCCGGCTGATCCGGCACTGACTTTAGGTATCTGTCCAGCCCTCTCTTGAAGGCAGCCAGGGGCTTATTGGCAATTCCCCTAATGCTTGATGGGAGGCTGTTGAACAGTTTTGGGCCCCGGACACTTATGGTGTTTTCCCTTAGTGTACCAATGGCGCCCCTACTTTTTATTGGGGGCATTTTGCATAGCCTGCCCAGTCTTTTACTTTCGTAGGGAGTGATTTCTGTGTGCAGATTTGGGACCATTCCTTCCAAGATTTTCCAAGTGTAGATTATGATATATCTCTCCCTCCTGCGTTCCAACGAGTACAAGTCAAGTGCTTCCAAGCGTTCCCATTAGTTAAGGTGCTTGACAGAACTTATACGTGCAGTAAAGGATCTCTGTACACTCTCTAGATCTGCGATTTCACCTGCTTTGAATGGAGATGTTAATGTACAGCAGTATTCCAGCCTAGAGAGAACAAGTGATTTGAAAAGGATCATCATTGGCTTGGCATCTCTCGTTTTGAAAGTTCTCATTATCCATCCTATCATTTTCTTTGCACGTGCGGTCGTGGCACTGTTGTGATCCTTGAAAGTGAGATCCTCAGACATTACTACTCCCAGGTCCCTTACATTATTTTTCCGCTCTATTGTATGGCCGGAGTCAGTAGTATACTCTGTTCTAGTTATTATCTCCTCCAGTTTTCCATAACGGAGTAGTTGGAATTTGTCCTCATTGAACATCATATTGTTTACCGTTGCCCACTAGTTGAATTACTAATACCCAGCACCGGTACACTGGTAGTTTAATTACTGATACCCAGTAGCAGTACACGGTAGTTTAATTACGGATACCCAATACCAATACACCGGTAGTTTACTGATACCCAACACCGGTAGTTTACTGATACCCAACACCAGTAGTTTAATTGCTTATAGCAGTAGTACACCGGTAACTTAATTACTGATACCCATTACCCGTACATCATTAGTTGTTTAATTACCCAGTATCACTACAGCAGTAGATGTTTAATCACTGATACCCATCGTCAGATCTAGGTCGATTTCCACAGGTCCTAAAAAAGTGCAGACATAGCTCCTCTTCACACAGGAAGCAGCAATTCGATTAAAACTTAGATCAATAGTATAACATCGCACATAACAGACTTCGAACCGGTGTGAGATGTCACATTTAATGGTAAAGCACGACACACACAACCCAAATCATGATAGATTTAGAGCCAGAAGATCATGCCTATCACAGTAATTATATTATGACAAAATCAGGGTGATTTTGAACTTTGCAGAAGACATTTGACAAGTACGATTGTGATGTGATAGTCCATAAAATGTAGGTAGAACAGGAAACATAGGAAGTACATATTAAATTTTCTAACAGAGTAGTAGTGAACAAAACAGTATCTCGTCTTAGTAAATAGTTCAGTACCTCAAGGTATCGTCCTAGCAACAAAATATTCCAGAGGGCAGTAGAAAATAACATGAGGTTTAATGGTGGAAAATTAAAACTGCTTTGGGAAAAAATGAATTCGAAATGAGAAGAGAATTCAAAACACATGAGGATCATCTCACAAGTCGAAAAGAACATGTAAAAATGTTGATAATAATTAATAATAATAATAATAATGTGGGATGACCTGTTACATAGAGAAAACAATAGGGCATATACAGCAAAGTTAAGCAAATGTCAGTGTGTATAATAAGAACATTAACAACAAGAGAAACAATGAATACGATCATACTGCTCAAATAACGTGTGCTCTCATATCTGGAATATTGTTATAGAACATGGTTACGACTTTATATATATATATATATATATATATATATATATATATATATATATATATATATATATATATATATATATAACACTGCGACTAGTAAGGACTCGAATCCATGTTGTTTTGGGCTAGTACACCAAACGGAGTAGAATGAAATTAGCTCAGACGCACCCACACCGTATGTCCTCGGACCTAGCTTGGCTGGGTGCATGGATTTTGTAGGATTGCGTGGTCCTGTGGGTTAGAGCGTCATGTGTTTTCGCTCACAATGAGGCGGGCCAAACAACACGAGTTCGAATCCTTGGGTAGTCAGTGTTATTGATCAAT
Organism: Cherax quadricarinatus; assembly: GCF_026875155.1. NCBI lineage: Eukaryota > Metazoa > Arthropoda > Malacostraca > Decapoda > Parastacidae > Cherax > Cherax quadricarinatus. The sequence goes on from NC_069437.1 coordinate 29,757,327, forward strand.
ACCACTCGTTCGTTACAATAAAATGTGTAATATATATATTATATATATATATATATATATATATATATATATATATATATATATATATATATATATATATATATATATATATATATATATATATATATATATATTGTATGTGTTAGAGATATTTGAGATTTGAAGGCCAGGTTCAAATCTACACAGACAGCAGCATAACAACTTACTGCAGTGAGAGAGATGGGAAAAAGTGTAAAATAATTCCAGTGAAAAGCAGGGCCACCTTGCCACAAAAAGAAAGCACTGTGTAGAAGTTATGAAGAGGAAACTGGGTCACTACCTCCACCAAGGTCAAGTCAACCAGGCTGTGACCTAATTCACTGCCATTAACAATAGCCTATTTGAACAATTAACAGCCTCCTCTGAACCTGTCACAGGTGTCAGCACATCCTGAAGGTCGGTCGGTTAATCGAATGGTCGGTTGGTCGGTAGGTGGGTGTTGGGTCGCGGGTGGGTGTGGGTGGTGGGTGCAGCGGGACCAACAAGGCGGGTCTTATGCCAGTTGTGACGGGTGGTTGTGCCAGACCAGACCAGTGGTGCCATGTTAATGAGAGATGATGTGCAAGTGGCGCTCCTTGTGCCAGTTGTGTGGAATTCTTCGTCTTCCTCTTGCTTGGAAGAGGGGATTAATGGGCTTATTGTGCTTCTTGACTCCTTGTGCTTCTTCCTTGACTCCTTGTGCTTCTTCCTTGACTCCTTGTGCTTCTTGGCTCATTGTTCTTCCTTGGCTCAGTGCGCATCATCTTCGTGTAGTTCTGCCTTGGTTCATATAGGGTTGTAACTTGGTGTTTTCTTTGCTTAACGAGATTTTTTTCTCTGCAGATTAGACGTCTGTTTCCCTCTTGTGTCATTTGGGGCGGTAGTTAATATTGTGGATCAACACACTGTGTGTTAAGTCTACTGGGTGTATCTGGACGCTATTTTTGGTTTATTTTCCAACATACTCACGCGTACGTCACAAGGTTACAGTATGATTTATGTATAGAACTCCGCTTGAGCTAAATAAATTTTAGAATCTACTGGGAACTTGTGTCTGGTGGCTTACGTACAAGCACGAGAACTAGATTCTCATCTACGATTTTAACCACTAAAACTAAATATTCAAACAGCCTCAATGAGAAATATTAATATTTTTCCTCGAAGTGATTTTATTCACTTTGCCGAGACTATAGGTCCCTACACTTGCACCAGATGTAAACCCCATATATATATATATCATTAACAGAACTGCGGCTTGACGAGGACTCGATCCTGCATTCTCATGCCCAGTCCTGTGCGAACTGAACAAAGTACACATCACTCTGTCCACTGGACCACCGTCCTTAAACACCACCGGGCGCTCAGCAGCAGTACTGAGCGTGTTTTCCCCCGTCTCTTGTGTGTGTGTGTGTGTGTGTGTGTGTGTGTGTGTGTTGTGTGTGTGTATATTATATATATATATATATATATATATATATATATATTTTATATATATTATATATATATATATATATATATTTTTTTTTTTTTTATTATCACACCGGCCGATTCCCACCAAGGCAGGTGGCCCGAAAAAGAAAAACTTTCACCCTCATTCACTCCATCACTGTCTTGCCAGAAGGGTGCTTTACACTACAGTTTTTAAACTGCAACATTAACACCCCTCCTTCAGAGTGCAGGCACTGTACTTCCCATCTCCAGGACTCAAGTCCGGCCTGCCGGTTTCCCTGAATCCCTTTATAAATGTTACTTTGCTCACACTCCAACAGCACGTCAAGTATTAAAAACCATTTGTCTCCATCACTCCTATCAAACACGCTCACGCATGCCTGCTGGAAGTCCAAGCCCCTCGCACACAAAACCTCCTTTACCCCCTCCCTCCAACCCTTCCTAGGCCGACCCCTACCCCCCCCTTCCTTCCACTACAGACTGATACACTCTTGAAGTCATTCTGTTTCGCTCCATTCTCTCTACATGTCCGAACCACCTCAACAACCCTTCCTCAGCCCTCTGGACAACAGTTTTGGTAATCCCGCACTCCTCCTAACTTCCAAACTACGAATTCTCTGCATTATATTCACACCACACATTGCCCTCAGGACATGACATCTCCACTGCCTCCAGCCTTCTCCTCGCTGCAACATTCATCACCACGCTTCACACCCATATAAGAGCATTGGTAAAACTATACTCTCATACATTCCCCTCTTTGCCTCCAAGGACAAAGTTCTTTGTCTCCACAGACTCCTAAGTGCACCACTCACTCTTTTTCCCTCATCAATTCTATGATTCACCTCATCTTTCATAGACCCATCCGCTGACACGTCCACTCCCAAATATCTGAATACGTTCACCTCCTCCATACTCTCTCCCTCCAATCTGATATTCAATCTTTCATCACCTAATCTTTTTGTTATCCTCATAACCTTACTCTTTCCTGTATTCACCTTTAATTTTCTTCTTTTGCACACCCTACCAAATTCATCCACCAATCTCTGCAACTTCTCTTCAGAATCTCCCAAGAGCACAGTGTCATCAGCAAAGAGCAGCTGTGACAACTCCCACTTTGTGTGTGATTCTTTATCTTTTAACTCCACGCCTTTGCCAAGACCCTCGCATTTACTTCTCTTACAACCCCATCTATAAATATATTAAACAACCACGGTGACATCACACATCCGTGTCTAAGGCCTACTTTTTACTGGGAAAAAAATTTCCCTCTTTCCTACATACTCTAACTTGAGCCTCACTATCCTCGTAAAAACTCTTCACTGCTTTCAGTAACCTACCTCCTACACCATACACTTGCAACATCTGCCACATTGCCCCCCTATCCACCCTGTCATACGCCTTTTCCAAATCCATAAATGCCACAAAGACCTCTTTAGCCTTATCTAAATACTGTTCACTTATATGTTTCACTGTAAACACCTGGTCCACACACCCCCTACCTTTCCTAAAGCCTCCTTGTTCATCTGCTATCCTATTCTCCGTCTTACTCTTAATTCTTTCAATTATAACTCTACCATACACTTTACCAGGTACACTCAACAGACTTATCCCCCTATAATTTTTGCACTCTCTTTTATCCCTTTGCCTTTATACAAAGGAACTATGCATGCTCTCTGCCAATCCCTAGGTACCTTACCCTCTTCCATACATTTATTAAATAATTGCACCAACCACTCCAAAACTATATCCCCACCTGCTTTTAACATTTCTATCTTTATCCCATCAATCCCGGCTGCCTTACCCCCTTTCATTTTACCTACTGCCTCACGAACTTCCCCCACACTCACAACTGGCTCTTCCTCACTCCTACAAGATGTTATTCCTCCTTGCCCTATACACGAAATCACAGCTTCCCTATCTTCATCAACATTTAACAAATCCTCAAAATGTTGATATATATATAAACGCGCGCGCGCGCGCGCACACACACACACACACACAACACACACACACACAACACACACACACACACACACACACACACACACACACACACACACACACAACACACACACACACACACACACACACACCAAGTTTCTGGACTGTGCAGTAAACTTCTATGGGACGAAATTCGTAAGGCATCTACATACGAAAATGTTGTGCTAATGGGAGATTTTAACTTTAGACAAATTGACTGGAGGAATTTGAGAGGAAATTTAGAGTCAAGCGACTTGATACGATTCAGAATTGTTTTTTAAACCAGTTTGTGACAGAACCAACTAAAGGAAATAACCTGCTTGACTTGGTCCTTGCCAGCAGGTTATCACTAATTAATAATCTTGAGGTTAATGATGGGCTTGGAGAAAGTGATCACAAATCACTCATTTTTAATATATCATGGAATTACCCTAATAATGGCAATCAAGTCTCTGTCCCTGCCTTCCACTTGGCATATTTCATAGGACTGAGAAATTACCTGGGTGGGCTGAACTGGAATGACCTGACTATGGGTCAAGGAGGTAGTGATGGTTGCCAATATGACTTTTCCAGAGCATAGTTCTAGCTGCTCAGACAGTTTGTTCTGAATAGGGAAATCAGATCAAACAAAAATAATCTTAAATGGATAAATACCAGATTAAAACATCTCATTGGTCAAAAGAGAGGCATATATAGGCGAATCAGAAGAGGAGAGGGGCAGTTAAGAAATCCATATATTCAGTTAGAGATTAATAAAAAAGTGGAATAAGAAAAGCAAAGAGATTGAGGTTAAAGTCGCAAGGGAATCGAAGACTAACCTAAAAGGATTATTTCAGGTATACAGAAGTAAGATTAGGGACAAGATAGGCCCACTCAAAAGTTACTTGGGTCAGCTCACGGAAAGAGATAAGGAAATGTGTAGAATTTTTAACACTTGCTTCCTCTCAGTTTTTAGACAGCTAGATACTAGCGATATTCCAGAAATAAATTATGTAGAACAGGACGTTAATAAACTATGCACGATTATTGTCACAGTTGACATGGTCCTTGGACAAATAGGTAAATAAAACCTAACAAATCCCTGGGCCCTGATGAGCTGTACACAAAGGTTCTAAAGGAATGTAAAGAGGAGCTTAGCAAACCTTTTCCAATCTTTTCAACATATCACTACAAACTTGCATAGCGCCAGAGAAGTGGAAAATGGCAAATGTGATACCTATTTTCCAAGCAGGTGACAGGTCCTTAACTTCGAACTATAGACCAATAAGCTTAACCTCCATAGTGGGAAAATTTATGGAGTCAATCAATAATTGCCGAGGCAATTCATAGCCATCTTGAAGAGCATAAATTGATCGATGAATCTCAGCACAGTTTTACAAAAGGACGTTCCAGTCTTACGAATTTATTAACTGTTTTCACTAAGGTGTTTGAGGAGGTAGATCATGGAAATGAATATGATAGTGTATATGGACTTCAGAAAGGCTTTCGATAGTCCCACATCAGAGACTATTAAGGAAAATTAAAGCACACGGATTAGGAGGAGAAAGTTTCCCCTGAATAGAGGCGTGGTTGATAGGCAGCTGAGAGTTTGCATAAATGAGGAGATAAATACATGAATGGGTGTGGGTGGGTGTGAGTTGGACCTGACTAGCTTGTGCTGCTGGGTCTGGTGCCGTGCTCCTTCCTTGAGTGGAGGTGACCAGACTGGGTGGGTCATTGGGCTAATCCGGGGGGAGGGGGACATGGACCTGCTCCGCATGGGTCAGTAGGCCTGTTGCAGTGTTCCTTCTTTCTTATGTTATGTTCTTAAATCTGAGTGGGGAAGCGTCACGAGCGGTATTCCATAGGGGTCAGTGTTGGGCCCCTACATATACGACATAAATGAGGAAATAAATAGCGACATAAGCAAGTTTGCTGATGACACCAAAATAGGCCGTCGAATTCATTTTGACAGGACATTAGAGCACTCCAGGAAGATTTGAATAGACAAGCGCAGTGGTCGGAGAAGTGGCAGATGCAGTTTATTATAGACAAATGCAAATTTCTAAACATTGGACAGGAGAATAACCATGCCACATATAAACTAAATAATGTAGATCTTAATATTATTGATTGCCAAAAGGATTTGGGAGCTGTTAGTAATCTAAAACCAAGGCGACAGTGTATAAGTGTTTGCAATAAAGCCAACAGAATCCTTGGCTTCATATCAAGAAGCATAAATAATAGGTGTCCTCAGGTTGTTCTTCGACTTTATATATCTTTGGTTAGGGCTCATTTAGATTATGCTGCACAGTTTTGATCACCGTATTACAGAATGGATATAAATGCACTAGAAAACGTACAAAGAAGGATGACAAAGTTGATTCCATGTATCAGAAATCTTCCCTACGAGGATAGACTGAATTTGCACTCTAGACAAGCGTAGAATTAGTGAGGATATGATTTGAGGTGTATAATGGAAAACAGGAATAAATAAAGGGAATGTAAATAGCGTGCTAGAAATATCTAGCCAAGACAGGACTCGCAGCAATGGTTTTAAGTTGGAAAATGTCAGATTCAAGTAGGATACAGGAAAGCACTGGTTTGGTAATAGAGTTGTGGATGAGTGGAACAAACTCCCGAGTACCGTTATAGAAGATAAGATGTGTAGTTTTAAAAATAGGTTAGATAAATACATGAGTGGGTATGGATGGGTGTGAGCTGGCCCTGACTAGCTTGTGCTAGTAGGTCTGATGTAGTGCTCCTTCCTTACGTGGATGTGACCTGGACCTGACTAGGTTGGGTCATTGACTTAAGCCGGTAAGAGACTTGAACCTGCCTCGCATGGGCCAGTTGGCCTGCAGCAGAGTTCCTTCTTTCTTATGCTCTTATGTGAAAGGATAAAAATGAAAAAAAAAAAAGGAAGTCAAGTTAAAATGAACATATAAAATTGAAATACAAGATATTTTTAGTTGAAAACATTAAATAAGAGCATTAGGGTTTTCTTGTATTGTTTACCTCTGTGGTTTACGTATCAGGCGAAGAGTACAAAGTTTTGCTGCTTCTGAAGTTTGTTAGGTTAGGTTAGGTAAGGTTCGTCAGGAAACAGGACAAATGTTTCCTGACGCGGGTCTTAGTCAGATGATGACCCGCCTTTGGAGCTTTTGGTCATCTGACCGAGGCCTTCCGCTGGCTTACCGGTCCACCCCTTTAAAAATTATGGTCATTTATAACCAGTCTGTCTATTTATCTGAAGTTTGTTTCATTGTAAATGACAAAATATAACAAGCGCTTTAACTTAGTAAATAAAAGCTGTAATGATCGTTCGTTTATTTTATCCTAGTTAATCCTGGTAAATAATAACAGTAATAATAATATTAGCAATAGCAATAATAACGATAATGTTATCATGCTGTAATAATGATAATGCTATTATAATAATGCTATACTAATATTGTAATAGTCGATCAGGTCTGTCACAAAAGAATTTACCTTCTGTATCTGATCTGTGTTGAGAGTTACTCTCAGCTTCCCTGACTTGTGTTGAGAGTTATTCTCAGCTTCCCTGACTTGTGTTGAGAGTTATTCTCAGCTTCCCTGACCTGTGTTGAGAGTTATTCTCAGCTTCCCTGATCTGTGTTGAGAGTTATTCTCAGCTTCCCTGACTTGTGTTGAGAGTTATTCTCAGCTTCCCTGACCTGTGTTGAGAGTTATTCTCAGCTTCCCTGACCTGTGTTGAGAGTTATTCTCAGCTTCCCTGACATGTGTTGAGAGTTATTCTCAGCTTCCCTGACCTGTGTTCAGAGTTATTCTCAGCTTCCCTGACCTGTGTTCAGAGTTATTCTCAGCTTCCCTGACCTGTGTTCAGAGTTATTCTCAGCTTCCCTGACCTATGTTGAGAGTTACTCTCAGCTTCCCTGACCTGTGTTGAGAGTTACTCTCAGCTTCCCTGATCTGGAAAAAAGTTTCCCTTGTGACAACAAGTAGGAATAAAACTTAATATAAGATATAACTGAGTCGCAAATCAAATTAGTTTGAACAGAGAACAATTATAATTTGCAATTAAGAGGATGTGTCAGTTATATTGTTAGGTATGGTGTGTTGTGATGTGTCAGGTGTGGTGTGTTGTGATGTGTCAGGTGTGGTGTGTCGTGATGTGTCAGGTGTGGTGTGTTGTGATGTTTGAGATGTGGTGTGTTGTGATGTCAGGTGTGATGTGTCAGGTGTGTTGTGATGTGTCAGGTGTGGTGTGTTGTGATGTGTCAGGTGTGGTGTGTTGTGATGTGTCAGGTGTGGTGTGTTGTGATGTGTCAGGTGTGGTGTGTTGTGATGTGTCAGGTGTGGTGTGTTTGTGATGTGTCAGGTGTGGTGTGTTGTGATGTGTCAGGTGTGGTGTGTTGTGATGTGTCAGGTGTGGTGTGTTGTGATGTGTTAGGTGTGGTGTGTTGTGATGTGTCAGGTGTGTTGTGATGTGTCAGGTGTGGTGTGTTGTGATGTGTTAGGTGTGTTGTGATGTCAGGTGTGGTGTGTTGTGATGTGTCAGGTGTGGTGTGTTGTGATGTGTCAGGTGTGTTGTGATGTGTCAGGTGTGGTGTGTTGTGATGTGTTAGGTGTGTTGTGATGTCAGGTGTGGTGTGTTGTGATGTCAGGTGTGGTGTGTTGTGATGTGTCAGGTGTGGTGTGTTGTGATGTGTTAGGTGTGTTGTGATGTGTCAGGTGTGGTGTGTTGTGATGTGTTAGGTGTGTTGTGATGTGTCAGGTGTGGTGTGTTGTGATGTGTCAGGTGTGGTGTGTTGTGATGTGTCAGGTGTGGTGTGTCGTGATGTGTCAGGTGTGGTGTGTTGTGATGTCAGGTGTGGTGTGTTGTGATGTGTTAGGTGTGTTGTGATGTCAGGTGTGTGTGTTGTGATGTGTCAGGTGTGGTGTGTTGTGATGTGTCAGGTGTGGTATGTTGTGATGTTTGAGGTGTGGTGTGTGTGTGTTGTGATGTCAGGTGTGGCAATTTTGATGTTTCATTTCTGCCAGCGGAAGGCCTCGGTCAGATGACCAAATGCTCCAGTGGCAGGTCATCATATGACTAAGGCTCTCGTCAGGAAACACATGCCCTGTTTCCTGACGAATCTTAAACTTCTTACTGGTAATACCAGTGGTAGTATAAGTAGTGTAACACATTCCCAACATAACAGCAGTGTAGGATTTTGTGAAATATTCACTATGTTATTTCTTTTGTTTTCAAACCATACCCCGGCCGGGATTGAACCCGCGGTCAGAGAGTCTCAAAACTCCAGACTCTCTGACCGCGGGTTCAATCCCGACCGGGGTATGGTTTGTTTGCAATCGTGTCATTACGATTTCGTGAGTCATTTTGTTTTCAGACAGACTTTCTTATTAAGAACCGCCGAGTTCGTGTGTGACTCAGTTCGTGTGTGAGTGATTGGGTTTACACGGAGACTGAATTTGGTTGACAGGGAGGTTACATTAAATTGATGGAAGAACGGAATGAAGTTGGAAGAAAAATACTTAAACTTGGTTACTAAAAGCTTAAATTGACGGATTTTCATAAATTCGCGCGCGAAAATTTTAATTCAGCTTTAAGAGACCTCTGAGTGGCTGAAAATGACCGAAATTGGCAACTAAAATTCTTAAATTGAAGAAGAGAGTCTTTCATCAGCCAGAAAGCAGCCTTAAATGGGTGGAATCTTTCGTAGTAATGAGCAGAAGTAATGAAATTGTTTTTACACTGACGAATTGAAGCTAAATTAGTTGAGAGATTATTATTATTATTATATTATTATTATTATTATCATCATCACGCTGAATTCATAGGGGTTATACAGCACTTGGGAATGAAAGATTACCAGATTTGATCTATGGAAGGAGAATATAGCTCAAATCCCCTGGATGAATGGATTTTCACTAACATTAGAGCATCACTCATCTTTGAAGGGCGGAGTGGAGGAGGTCCCACGTCAAGTCCCATCTGGAGGGAAAGATATATGTGGCCCTCAGCCTGTTAATATTTATACTAAATACTTAGTATTTCCTAAATGTTGTCTGACATTGCAGCAAGACGAGTCGGACGAGTCTAGCTGATGGCTTGTCTAACCGGCGATGAATTCGGGACGTGGTGACGTGTACTTAGCTCAGTGGTGACGTGTACTTAGCTCAGTGGTGACGTGTACTTAGCTCTGTGAAGACCTGTTTGTGTGCTCTCTGTGAATCTGAACCAGGATGCCCTCTCTTGAGCAGCTTTACCAGCAGCTGAGAGAAGAACTCAGAGTTGCTAAACTGGAGATACGGCGATTAACGGAGGAGAACAAGAGGATTCGTAGTAATCCACCTGTTGTGAGTCCCCAGGTTAAGAGGGGAGCTTGGTCAGTGGTCGGGCAACATGGAACCAAGCTGAAGATTAAGAAAACGGTTGGAGAGGCAGAAACAACGAGAAACCAGAAGACTGCCGTGGAAACTTCCAACTCATTCTCGGTGCTACCTGACGAATGTGAGTGTTTCTACTGGGAATGCCACAACGAGCACCAAGGAAGCATTGGCAGACGTGAGTGAGACATCCCTAGAAACCCCAACGAAGACCATCGAGAACGTCATGACGAATTCTACAAGTGGTGTAATGCTACCTGGCGAATGTGAGTCGACTACTCGGAGCATCACTACGGACGACGCCAAGGAAGGTAAAAACATTGTTGTTGTTGGGGATAGCCAGATTAGGTACATGGATAGGGCATTCTGTTTGAAGGATAGGAGTAGGAGGCAGAGGAGTATGTTTTCCTGGGGCTGGGATGAAGGATATTGTTAGCCGTCTGGATGACATCATGAGAGGTAATGGGAGCAATCCTATTATCTGTCTCAGTGCTGGAGGCAACGATGTTGGCAGACGTAGGAGTGAGGACCTGATTAGCAGGTATAGGTCAGCAATAGAGATAATTAGGAAGAAGGGTGGGAAACCTGTCATATGTGGCATTTTGCCAAGGAGAGGAGTTGGAAATGAATGGTTGTCCAGAGCAATTGGTGTCAATTGCTGGCTGGACAAATACTGTAAGGAAAATGCGGTAACATTCATTGACAACTGGGACCTCTTCTATGGCAGAAATGACATGTATGCCAGGGATGGGGTTCACTTGTCTAGGAGTGGGGTGGGAGCACTGGCCAACGCAGTGGAGGGAGCTGTTAGGTCTTTAAACTAGGAATAGTTAGTGGTATGGGTTTTGGCGGGAAAACTGTGAAGTCGCAGGGTAGTAACATGAGTACTAGGAGAACTAGTAATAGGCAAAATGAGGAGGATATTGGAAAGCCAGTGGCACTAATTGACAATGACAGTAATAGGTTTAGTGGAATAACAGAAAGGAGCAGAAAGGGTAAAGAGATAGGAGGGTCATTAAGTATTTATTACACAAATAGTCGCAGTGCTAGGAATAAGATGGACGAGTTGAGACTAGTTGCTAGTGCAGGTAACATAGATGTATTTGCCATTACTGAGACGTGGTTTAATTCAAAAAGTCGGGACATGCCTGCAGAATGTCACATTCAGGGTTTTAAATTGTTCCAAGTAGATAGAAGTATCGGAAGGGGGGTGGGGTGGCATTGTATGTCCGAGATCGCTTGAACTGTTGCATAAAAACGGGTATTAAGTCTGAAGTAACACATACAGAGTCTGTTTGGATAGAATTTTCAGAGGGACATGAAAAATTAATTTTAGGTGTGATATACCGTCCCCCAAATTTAGATAGGGACCAGGGAGACTACTATGGGAGGAAATTGTTAGGGCACAAGGCACGATAATGTAGTAATTCTAGGAGACTTTAACTTTAGTCATATTGATTGGAATTTCTTGACTGGGAATTTAGAATCATACGATTTCTTAGAAGTACTTCAGGATTGTTTTTTGAAGCAGTTTGTGACAGAACCTACAAGGGGTAATAACCTGCTTGACTTAGTTCTGGCAAACAATGAATCCCTTGTAAATAATTTAGAAGTTTCAGAGGAACTGGGTGCTAGCGACCACAAATCAATTACATGTAGAATTGAATGGAAGTATGATAGTAGGGATAACTCAGTAACAGTCCCAGATTTTCGCTTAGCAGATTACGATGGGCTTAGAGAACACTTATCATCTGTTGACTGGGGTAACGAAGAGAGCTATCAATATGACAGTTTTCTGAACACAATACATGCTGCTCAAACAACGTTTATCCCTTATAAGGAAATTAGATCAAATAGAAATGACCCAAAATGGATGAATAATAGGCTGAAATATCTACTAGGGCATAAGAAAGGAATTTATAGGCGTATCAAAAGAGGCGAGGGTCATCTTATGAATCAGTATATTGACATTAAGAGGGACATTAAAAAGGGGATAAGAAAAGCTAAAAGGGACTATGAAATTAAAGTTGCTAGGGATTCTAAAACTAACCCAAAAAGTTTTTTCCAGGTCTATAGAACAAAAGTCAGAGATAAGATAGGTCCCCTTAAAAATAACTATGGGCATCTTACTGACAAAGAGAATGAAATGTGCTCGATTTTAAATAATTATTTTCTCTCGGTTTTTACACAGGAAGACACTAATAATATTCCGGTAATTAATTTTTATAGTGGATCAGAAGAAGATAAATTATGTAACATCACAGTCACTAGTGAAATGGTTGTGAAGCAGATAGACAGACTGAAGCAAAATAAGTCACCGGGTCCTGATGAGGTTTTTTCAAGGGTTCTAAAGGAATGCAAAAGGGAAGTCTGTGAACCATTAACTAATATTTTTAATTTATCTCTTCAAACAGGTGCAGTGTCTGATATGTGGAAGATGGCTAATGTAATTCCTATTTTTAAAACAGGGGACAAGTCGTTACCGTCAAATTACCGCCCAATAAGCCTGACCTCAATTGTAGGCAAATTACTAGAGTCAATTATAGCTGAGATTATAAGAAGCCATCTCGATAAGCATAGCTTGATTAATGATACTCAGCATGGATTCACAAGAGGCCGGTCTTGTCTAACTAATTTATTAACTTTCTTCAGTAAAGCTTTTGAGGCTGTTGACCACGATAAAGAATTTGATATTATTTACTTAGATTTTAGTAAGGCATTTGATAGAGTTCCGCACCAAAGACTGTTGAAGAAAGTAGCAGCTCATGGCATTGGGGGAAGGGGTGCTCTCGTGGATCGAATCATGGCTCACAGACAGGAAGCAAAGAGTGTCCATAAATGGGGTTAAATCCGAGTGGGGATCAGTAACAAGTGGCGTTCCACAGGGATCAGTCTTGGGCCCGTTGTTGTTTATAATATATATCAATGATCTTGATGAAGGAATTACTAGTGATATGAGCAAATTCGCCGATGACACGAAGATAGGTAGGATAATTGATTCAAACGTAGATGTTAGGGAACTTCAGGAGGATTTAGACAAACTCTACTCTTGGTCAGAAAAGTGGCAGATGCAGTTCAATGTAGATAAATGCAAGGTTCTGAAGCTCGGGAGTGTCCATAACCCTAGCACTTATAAGTTAAATAATGTAGAACTTAACCATACAGATTGCGAAAAGGACTTGGGGGTTATGGTAAGCAGCAACCTTAAACCAAGACAGCAATGCCTAAGCGTACGTAATAAGGCAAATAGATTACTGGGATTTATATCAAGAAGTGTAAGCAACAGAAGTCCAGAGGTCATACTGCAGCTTTATACATCATTAGTAAGGCTTCACCTAGATTATGCAGCTCAATTCTGGTCGCCATATTACAGAATGGACATAAATTCGTTAGAAAACATTCAGCGTAGGATGACTAAATTAATACATAGCATTAGAAATCTTCCTTATGAAGAAAGATTGAAGACTCTTAAGTTACATTCACTTGTTAGACGAAGAATGAGGGGAGACCTGATCGAAGTGTATAAGTGGAAGATAGGTATTAATAAAGGGGATATTAACAAGGTCTTGAGGATATCTCTCCAAGAGAGAACCTGCAGTAAATGGATTTAAATTAGATAAGTTTAGATTTAGAAAGGACATAGGAAAGTATTGGTTTGGAAATAGGGTAGTAGATGAGTGGAACAGTCTACCTAGTTGGGTTATTGAGGCTAGGACTTTGGGTAGTTTCAAATTTAGGTTGGATAAATACATGAGTGGGATGGGTTGGATTTGAGTGGGACTTGCACATCAGAGCTTATTTCTTGGGTAGCATTGAAAATTGGGTAGGTCAAATGTTTGTTAGTGGGATGAATTGTAAAGGACCTGCCTAGTGTGGGCCAACAGGCCTGCTGCAGTGTTCCTCCTTTCTTATGTTCTTATGTTCTTATCATTGTTTTACCCCCGCAGCTCGATCTCAGATCAGGCCTCCAGGCCGACAGTGGCTAGGTCAATAATGCTTTATAGGTAGTATGAGATGAATAATTGTTAGAGGCAGCTGTATCAACTGTCAAACAAGTTATTTTAATGAGTTTCTCTCTCCCTCCCTTCCACTCTCTACCTTACACACACACACACACACACACACACACACACACACACACACACACACACACACACACACACACACACACACGTGTGTGTGTGTGTGTGTATATATATATATATATATAGATCGACCCGTCGGGAATCAATCAAGCTCACTTCCCGGAGCATTAAACCACTTGACCACCATGCTGCAAACACCAGGGACTCAGTAAGTACACTGGGTGTGCCTCCTGGTGAGAGTATCTTCGTGACCGTGGATATTACAAGACTAATTTCATTCTTTTCCCGTTTGGAATGCCAGTCTGGCCAGAAGTTCAGATATTAATGCATCCACAGAACAAAGTGGTTTTAAGCAGCTATACTGCGACCAGCCGGGAATCGAACTTGTTGAAAATGCCGAACTCCGTCAAAAATAAAAAAAAAAATCCAAAAAATTTTTTTAACAGATTGATAGCAAATTTTTTTGTATTTTATAATGATTTTTATTTTTGGACCAAAGCTAACTTGGAAACCTCACTTAACCTCTCTAAAACTTAAAAAAAAAAAAAATTAGATCAGTTCTGCTATATATGTCATTGGTCAACTTAAACACATTTAATATGATATACACATTTTTTTTTCGTTATGCTCGGATCGATTTCCGCCGATTTATGACAAAAACAAATTTTTATTCAACTTATTCAGTAAATTGAATTTCGTTCAACAAGGTACATCTCGATACACAACAGGGAGGTTTGTGGGCTCCATTGTGACCATAAATGCAGGTTTTTACAGACGAATCCTGTACCAGCGTGACTGTAGCGTACTTTAGCTTCAGTCCCTTCAAAGCTGCGGCCAAGCTTTCCTCACTATTGTGTATAGAAATATACATAGTTTGATTAATCTTATTAGAGCCAGCTGGCCGAATGGTTAACGCACTGGCCTGCGAGATTTAGGACTCTTTCCAAGGGTTCAAACACGGCCGTGATTTGTTTGGAATCGTGTTCTTACGATTTCGTGAGTTCAGGACTCAAGATAGGCTTCCCTGAACTCCTTTATAAATGTTACCTTGCTTACACTCCAACAACACAAGTAATCATGAAAACTACGTATAACGTTGTTGTATACCAGTTGTTGTTGTTTGTCCGTCGATTCGACGAGGACCATCTAGTCATCCTGGGATCGAAGTTGGTGGATACGCAGATGACTTGTCAGGCCAATCCGCGCACGAAACGTTCTCTGGCAGTGTGGACAGGGAAGGGTGGCGGCATCGAGGGGTCTGATGGCTCTGGTCTTCCTCGCCTGCCTGCGCTGCTCAGCTAGTGAGATTCTGCTTGCCTCGCAGGATGTTGCCCCTTTCTGGACAACTGCTCGCCAGTCATTCCTGTCCTGAGCTATCAGCTCCCACATGGTGTGGTTGATGTTGAAAGCTTTCAGAGCAGTCTTAAGGGTGTCCTTATAGCGCTTCTTTTGGCCTCCTTGAGAGCGCTTTCCATGCTGCAGTTCGCCAAACAAGAGTTTCTTTGGCAGCCGGTGGTCTGGCATGCGAGCAACGTGACCTGCCCAGCGAAGCTGTGTCTGTATTAGGATGGTGTAGATGCTAGGCAGGCCAGCTGTAGTCAGCACTTTTGTGTTTGGGATCTTATCTCGCCATTTGATGCCAAGAATTTTTCTGAGCCGTGTGGTGTGAAAGTGGTTCAACTTTCTGGCGTGACGTTTGTAGACAGTCCAGGTTTCGCAGCCATAGAGAAGTGTAGCGAGGACTATGGCTCTGTACACCTTGATCTTGGTGCTTGTGGTGATGCCTCTTCGGTTCCATACATTCTTGTGGAGCCTGCCGAAGGTGGCACTGGCTTTGGCAAGTCTGGCATTCACCTCATCATCGATGACAACGTTTCTGGAAAGGGTATTGCCGAGGTAGGTGAATTTGTCTACGGCGTTCAGTCGCTGCCCGTTGATGGTGATGTTTGGCTCAACATACGTCTTTCCCGGAGCAGGCTGGTGCATCACTTAGTCTTCGTTGTACTGATTGTCAGCCCGAAGTTGTTGCAGGCGTCAGAGAACTTGTCAACACTGTGCTGCATGGCGGCTTCTGAAGCAGCGTTGAGGGCGCAGTCATCAGCAAATAGCAGGTCACTGATGGTGTCAGTTGCAGCCTTGGTTTTTGCTTGAAGCCTCCTGAGGTTGAAGACAGACCCATCTGTACGGTACCTGATGCCGATTCCTGCGTCTGTGTCCCTGAATGCGTCTGTAAGCATGGCCGAGAACATCAGGCTGAACAGGGTGGGAGCAAGCACGCAGCCTTGTTTCACTCCATTTGAGACTGGGAATGGTTTAGACGTATACCAGTAGACCGTTTAAGGCAGACGAAATCGCAAATTTAGAGAATTACATCTTCATTTCATTACTACACCTGCTGCCTCTATTTGAAGAAGTCTACTGTGTAGGCGAAAAGTTACAACAATAAAGATACCCAACTCTTACACATGTCTTAATCATCAACTTGTCAGTATTTTATACCAATTTCAACATCATAATTTACACCTGAAAAATTCTGGAAGGGTTGGTTCTAAATCTGCACACCACAGTTATTCCCTGTGAAGGCTAGAGACTGTAG
The DNA here is from genome assembly GCF_026875155.1 of Cherax quadricarinatus. Classification (NCBI taxonomy): domain Eukaryota; kingdom Metazoa; phylum Arthropoda; class Malacostraca; order Decapoda; family Parastacidae; genus Cherax; species Cherax quadricarinatus. The sequence goes on from NC_069437.1 coordinate 29,773,812, forward strand.
ACGGTACAAAAAATATATCAGGAAAAATGAGTACGCGAAGATATAACAAGTGGTAAAGGACTAAAAGTTGTCAACACTCATTCTTTATGCAGGGAGGGGAATTACCAACAGACCCTTGACTGTCCTTTATAGGGAATGTAATAAGTTTCTCAAGTCACATCCTGATAAGCCCGGCTGTGGTGCCTCTGTTCGACAGCGTGCATCTAGTACCAACAACCCGATTGATACGTCCGTTAACCGCATGGCTTGTTCTGCGACTGGGCTGCAGGTAGTGACTCCCGGAATTGTCTGCAGTAAACTGTTGGTAAACCTCCAAAAAGTAATGCACATTTGATAAATAACTGGAAAAACACTTGCCCTGATGGTTGGGTGTGGAATGGCAGCTCGTGCTAGAATAACGATTGGGTTTCCCAGTGTGTCAGGTTAGAAAGTCTGGCGCCAGTGAGTGCAAGCCCAGTGGACTTCCCAGTTTCGAATGCTATAATCAATGTCAGCCATCTTGGAAAGTGTCTGGATTTACAAGGTAAATGCAGAATGCCTCTGTTATAAAGCCAGCATTACAAGCCTCCGCCGGGAGCTTTATCAAGCCTCATTGACATTGTGTTGCTCACCTGAACTTCATAACAAGTCTACATAAATTATGCAAACATTACAAATGTTTCCATGTACCTAACTCAGGTGAGGGAGTTACGAGCGACCTGCTCTACACCGGTGTTGCCCGGGGTTTTGCATTTGTTGGGAATCCGTGATTAGCAATCTTGCTTCTTAAAACTATCAAATATTTGCATTAAGTGGGATGTCACTGCTATCGGTCTTTAGCTTTTCCGATTGCATTAGTGTAACTTTTGTGGAGTGGGGCTATGATGTGGTTTTTAGTAATTGCGACGACTCTTGTGCCCAGACTTTCTCTCCGTAAGAAGTTTAAGGCGAATAATAGTGTTCTCTTTAGTCTATAATGAAAATGGGTTCCACGAGTCTGGGCATGAGTACACTGTTAGTGGCTTCTTCGAAGTCTGGGAGGGTTATTGTTTTGTCACAAATTATTCAGATGTTTGCAGAGTTTTGAGTCTTATAAAAATACATTTTGATAGTAAAACTCGAATCTTATTAATGGCTTATTGATCAGATGGTCGTATTGTGACTTCATTGGTTCATTAATTTCTGTTTTGTCATTGTAAGCTGTCTCTCCTTTAAGCAAGAACCCAATACCAGATAAGGGTTTTACCTTGAATTTTGCACATAAAAAAGTATTTTGAATTATTTTAGATTTAACCGGCTTTTTGTTTTCGTTGTCTCTCGTGGACTCTGCATGATGTATTCAGTTTGAGGTAAGTGTTTTCCCCTTCTCCAACTAGTGTTTCTTTAAGTTCTTGAGAAAGTCTGAAAGTTTTTAGAGGTTTTGTTATTCTTCGTCTTCGCCTGTGGAGAGAGCATCTCTTTCTAACTTGCATCGTCTTATTTTAATGATATGTGTGGGAACATAATTAAGTTCCATGGAAATCATTCTCTCGAGACACTGTATGAAGTCAGCTTCAACTGCGTCGTTGTTTCTCAGTCGTCTTTTATTGATCTACGTAAAATAAATTCTTTCCTGATTGCCCATGACGTTTCCTGGATGTTCCCTTGATTTGGATCTATCCCTGTCCAAGCGTTATCTTGTTGATATTCTTGATCATTTTGTGTTTAATCACATCACTACTATTTCAGTGCCCCTCCAGAAACCTGGCTTGTGCAGTCCTTCCTCGTAGCTGTCCTGTCACTTCTAGCACTCTTGTATAAATTTATAGTTGAGTATTCCACAGTGATGCTGCGTACTGCTGCTGTTGCACTTGACGTGATGATGAGTGACGTGAACAGAATTTTCATCTTTGTTAACAATCTATCCAGCAGCAACAGCCTTGTCAACCAGGCTCTTGCTGCTGGAGGCCCGCTGCCCCCACATATCCATCACAGCCTGGTTGATCCGGCACTTGAAGGCTTCTATACTTGTACCAACCGTGTTTCTGATATCTTTTGTTGAAAAATTTGGGGCCACGAATTGTTTCCACTGCGCCCCTGCTCTTCACTGATTTTTTTTCATTTCCTCCCATATCTCTCACTCGAGTATGTTATGGCAGTGTGCAGATTTGGGACCAGGCCCTCGAGTACTTTCCAGGTATCTCTCTCTCTCTCTCCTCTCTTGAGCTCGAGTGAGTACAAGTTAAAGACTTTAGGGCGTTTCCCAGAAATTTAAGTGCTTTACTGGTTCTGTATGTGCCGTAAACGATCTTTGGATTTGTTCCAGCTCTGATATTTTTCCTACTTTGAATGGGGCCGTCAGTACTGAACAATATTCCAAATGAGGGAGCACTAGCGATTTGAAGAATGTCACCAATGGCATTATTTCCCTTGTTTTGAAGGTTCTCGATACCCATCCCGTCACCATCCTGGCTATCGTGATCTTTGTCTTATTATGTTCTTTGAAAGAAAGGTCAGCTGATATAATCATTCCCAAGTCTTTTACGTGTTCCTTTCGTTCTGTTTGGTGATCCTCTTGATTTTTGTATACAGTGTTCCTTTTGAGTTATTCATCCTTTCCATATCTAAGCAGCTAGAACTTAACACCATTGAGCATCATGTTCTCCACTGCCCACTGGAAACCCCTGCTTACGTCTTCCTGTAATTTTTGCGTGTCTTCTACCGTAGTGACTTTCATGCTTATTTTAGTGTTATCTGCAAATGATAAAAAATTGTGACGGGTGTTCTTATCAGTGTCTGCTATGAGGATGAGAAACAGCAGAGGTACCAGGACGGTGCCTTGGGGAACTGAGCTTTTTACCTCGCTGATGCTGGATTTTGCTCTGTTTGCTATTACTTTTTGTGTTGTGTGTGTTAGGAACTCGAAAATCCATCTGCCTACCTTCCCCGTAATGCCTATGGCCCTCATTTTGTTCGCTATCACTCCATGATCGCATTTGTCAAAAGCCTTTACAAAATGTGTAAACTACATTTGTGTTTTGGTCGTTTTCCAAAGCCTCTGTAATTCTGTCAGTGGTTCAGCAGCTGTGACAGGCATGATCATCCTAATCTAAAACCATGCTGATTTGGGTTATGCCGGTTGTGCTGGTCCATGAAATTTATAATCTGCCGTCTTATCACTCTAAGATTTTTATGATGTGAGAAGTTAGGGCTACTGGTCTGTAATTTTTAGCTAGTGCTCTACTACCTCCCTTGTGCGAAGGAGCTATGTCTGCACTCTTTAAGGTATCCGATATTTTCCCTAGATCAAGGCTCTTTCTCCAGAGAATACAGAGAGCTCGTCCTAGTGGTACTTTGCACTTCTTTATAAGTAGAGCATTCCATGAATCTGGTTAGGTGCTGAGTGAGTGGGCATGTTAGCCATTTCTTTTCGAAATCTATGGGATTTATACTAATGTCACTTAGTTGGTCAGCGCGGCCTTCTGCTGGAGTAGGAAATGTTTCTGCATTCTCAACCTTGCTGCCATTTAGATGTTGATCGCCTATATGTACCCTCACCCGGATTCCAAACATGTCAATCTGTCATTGTCCACAATGTCACTGCCTCAAAGTATTTTATATGCTGTGATCATATTCTCATTTCTGCGTTCCTCCTGTGTCGGTAGATGTATTTCATACATCCTTCCCTCAAGCTCTTTGTTCTCATCGCGTGGGTCCTCTCTTATAAGATCGTTGAACTTACAGGCTAAGATGCGTCACTCTATCTCAGCTCGTTTCAAAACCAAGCGCTATACACATTATACCACCATCTCCTTGGAAGCCACTTACATAGGCTAACATGACAAAAGAAATCCTTTTATTATTAGGGATGTGTGGGACGTATTGTTGATAAATGTTTAAAACGGAGGGATGATTTAGTGACTTTGGTGGCCGCAGATGAGGAAGTTGTGGGAGAGGAGTTTGTTTACTCTCAATGAGAGAGTTCTTTGTGACTGTGTGTATGTGCGTGTTTTTTTGTCAGTGGTTACGTCAGGCGTGACAGCTGGTGTGCGTAACTGAGAATCTGAGCTTAGTTTGAGTTTTGGGGATGTGGAGAAGGGAGGAGGAGATGGTAGTGATAAAGGATAAGAAGAGGAAGGGAGATAGGAGAGAGAGGAAAGACATTGTCGGAGAGCAGAAATATGAAGGGAAGAGAGTGGAGACAAGAAGAGAAATTGAGAGAAATAGGGAGAAAATATTGTAAAAGGTACTCAGTTGGGAATATGAAACTGAAGTATCGATCACCCTGAGCTCATAAGTGCAACCACCCACCACACCACCCGATCTGCTCCTTGTGAGCTCATTATAATTCCAGCCACCACCACCCAAACCGCTCCTTGGTAATAAGTAAAATATTTACTACAACGTCAGACGAGTTCTGATCTAAGGTCTGGGTCTTACCCTATCCCTAATCTAAAGTCTGGGTTTTACCCTTTGAGCTCGAATCTAAGGTCTGCGTCTGACACCAGGATCTCCATCAGGAAGAACCTCGTGCAAGGTCATTATAATTTTTTAACAGAAAAGTGTAATAAATACGGATCAGTGGCACTGCTAACCCGCACAAACAGAGATAAAACAGAAGACGAGACTCGACTCGTCGTATCACAAAAGACGCTGAAGAGGGTCTCAGTGTTATACCGATATATACAGAATTCTTATCTTTCTTTTTTAAATGTTTATTATTGTTTAAGTAGCGACACAAGAAAGTATTTGCATGTGTACATTTATATATCCTGTGTAAATTTCTTTGAAAGGATGTTTTAATTCTAACATTGCATTTTTTGAAGCTCTAAACCTGTCAGTTAACTGCGGTCCAGTGTCTGAGCAGTGAGGCTTTTGTTGATAGCTAATAGCTGTACCAAAGAACGTCATCAAGCAAGATTAGCAGCAACACTACCAGGACTGGATGGCTATAGTGACGGACGCCCTCAACATCGTCACCTACCTGGTGCCCGTGTGGGTGTACTACGTTGGCAGGAACCAAACCAACGTGACCTTCCAGTATGGCCTTACATCAGTGCCAGCAGGAGAAGCACTTCCAACTCCTCTATGGCAAGGTAAGGCTAGCGACCACAGTTGACACGCTCATGCAGTGTACAACGCAAGTAGGAGAGGTGTATTAGATAAGCTTTCACCCTCAATATAGCTTTCGCAATCTACATTCTAGAGCGCTACATCAATGCATCTTATCTTGATGAGTTACAGTAATTATGGCGTTTAAGTGATCGTCCTTCATAATAAGCTTTTTAAGTCAGGATAAGCTTCATAATAAACTTCTGAGTAATGTTCCAAAAAGGCTTGTATAAAGTTTTATTCACTTGCATAGTAATACATATTGCAATACATAGCAATATCTGAGAATCAGGGATGACACACACACACACACACACACACACACACACACACACACACACACACACACACACACACACACACACACACACACACACACACACACACACAGTGGGCGCCTGTGACGAGTGGGGTTCCACAAGGGTCAGTCCTAGGGTCGGTACTGTTTCTGGTATTCTGTATATGTTAATAACACGACGGATGGGATTGATACAGAGGTGTTCTTTTTGTAGACTTTGTGAAGCTAATGCGGAGAATTCAAACGGATGAGGATGAGGTAGGACTACAAAGCGATCTGGGGAGGCTGCAAGCCTGGTCCAACAATTGACTCCTGGAGTTTAACCCAACCAAGTTCAAAATCATGAAGATTGGAGAAAGTCAAAGAAGATCGCAGAGTACAGGGTAGGGGCTAAAGACTGCAAACCTCACTCCGGGGAAAGGGATCCTGGGGTAAGTATAATACCGAGCACAGCTGAGGGCACATCACCCAAATAACTGTTGCAGCATATGAGCGCCTAGCAAATCGAAGAATAGTTTTTTGACACCTGAGTAAGGAATCATTCAAGACTCTTTACACCGTGTATGTCAGGTCCATATTGGAGTATGCAGCACCAGTATGGAACCCACACCTGGTCAAACACGTCAAAGAAATTAGAGAAAGTGCAAATGTTTGCAACAAGATTAGTCCCAGAGCTAAGGGGTATGTCCTACGAGAAGAGGTTAAAGGAAATTTATCTGACGACACAGGAGAGGGGGGACATGATAACGACATATAAAATCCTGAGAGGAATTGACAGGGTGGATAGGGACAGGATGTTTGAGATGGGACACAACTGTAAATTGAAAACTCGGACAAATCACAGGGAAGTTATGAAGTATTTCTTCTACCATAGACTTGTCAGGAAGTGGAACAGTTTGGACAGTGATGTAGTGGACGCAGGATGCATACATAGCTTTAAGAAGAGATAAGGCAAAACTCGTGTAGCAGGGAGAGAGTGGACCTAGTAGCGACCTGCGCAGAGGTGGGGCCAGGAGCTATGAATCGACCCCTGCTACCACAAATAGATGAGTACACATACACAGACATGAGGAATTTCCTGCAGGAGATTCACTGGGGCAGAGAATTGGTAGGGACATCAGTAAATGAGATGGAATGTGTGACAACAATATGCAAGGAAGCTGAGGGGAGTTTTGTACCCAAGGATAACAGAAATAATGAGAAGACCAGGACGAGTCCTTGGTTCACCCAAAGGTGTAGAGAGGCTAAACCCAAATGTGCTAAAGAATGGAAGAAGTATAGAAGGCAAAGGACCCAGGAGAACAAGATGAGTAGTCGAAGAGCCAGAAATGAATATGCACCGGTAAGAAGGGAGACCCAATGACAATACGGAAATGACATAGGAAGTTGAAGACTCAGATGAATCACAGGGATGATAGGAAGTATTTCTTTAGTCATAGGGTTTTCAGGAAGTGGAATAGTCTGGAAAGTGAGGTAGTTGAGGCAGGTACTATATATAGCTTTAAGAAGAGGTATGATAAAGCTCGTGGAGCAGGGAGAGAGTGAACCTAGTGGCGACCAGCGAAGAGGCGGGGCCAGGAGCTGTGACTTGACCTCTGCAACCACAGGTAAGTACACACACACACACACACACACACATGAAAGCAATAGGAGAAGACGACATGACCCAGCTGGAAAATTTTCGGAGAATAGGGGGGTTTGTAAAAAAAAGAACCCGGCCAGTGAAAGTGACCTTCAAGGCAGAATCAACTCGGAACAGGATCCTGCAGGAGAAAGCACGATTAAGGGACATGCCAGGATACAGGAAGGTGTATCTCGACCACGACAGAACACAAGAAGAAAGGCAGAAACTAAGAGAGATGGTACAAGGCGAAAGGATGAAAGAGAGGGGATGGAGAAGACACAGGAGATCCCAGACCCAGGAAGATGATCAAATACAGCCTCCCTCACAACTTCCTATAGAAACCTCCCAACCAGGTCAACCCCAGTGCAACCAAACACTAAACCAAAACACCCATGCCACATCCAATGCCCCTACCCACTGCATTACAAACTCCACCCCCACGGCAACCACCCATAGTTCCTTATCAGGAGTAGTGGTCAACACAGTTAAATCGGAGGCCGACATAGTGAAGAGCTCTGTTCCACAAGGCACAGTACTCGCCCCCATCTTATCCCTTATCCTCATATCAGACATAGAGATATACATCACAGCACTGTATCATCCTTTGCGGATGATACTAAGATCTGCACGAGGCTGTCATCTGCTGAGGACACGGTTAACCTCCAAGAAGATACAAACAAAGTTTTCCAGTGGGCAACGGTAAACAATATGATGTTCAGTGAGGACAAACTCTAACTACTCCGTTATGGAAAACTGGAGGAGATAACTAGAACAGAGTATACTACAGACTCTGGCCATAGAATAGAGCGGAAAAATAATGTAAGGGACCTGGGAGTAGTAATGTCTGAGGATCTCACTTTCAAGGATCACAACAGTGCCACGATCACACGTGCAAAGAAAATGATAAGATGGATAATGAGAACGTTCAAAACGAGAGATGCCAAGCCAATGATGATCCTTTTCAAATCACTTGTTCTCTCTAGGCTGGAATACTGCTGTGCATTAACATCTCCATTCAAAGCAGGTGAAATCGCAGATCTAGAGTGTGTACAGAGATCCTTTACTGCACGTATAAGTTCTGTCAAGCACCTTAACTACTGGGAATGCTTGGAAGCACTTGACTTGTACTCGTTGGAACGCAGGAGGGAGAGAGATATCATAATCTACACTTGGAAAATCTTGGAAGGAATGGTCCCAAATCTGCACACAGAAATCACTCCTTACGAAAGTAAAAGACTGGGCAGGCGATGCAAAATGCCCCCAATAAAAAGTAGGGACTCCATTGGTACACTAAGGGAAAACACCATAAGTGTCCGGGGCCCAAGACTGTTCAACAGCCTCCCATCAAGCATTAGGGGAATTGCCAATAAATCCCTGGCTGCCTTCAAGAGAGAGCTGGACAGATACCTAAAGCCAGTGCCGGATCAGCCGGGCTGTGGCTCGTACGTTGGACTGCGTGCGGCCAGCAGTAACAGCCTAGTTGATCAGGCCCTGATCCATCGGGAGGCCTGGTCATGGACCGGGCCGCCGGGGCGTTGATCCCCGGAATAACCTCCAGGTAACTTCCCACTTCCCCAACCCCAATACACCTCCCAGACCACAGTCTTAGAAAAGAATTTGAAGGTGTGGTATACAAATGCAGATGGAATAACAAATAAGTATGAGGAGTGGCACGAAAGAATCAAGGAGACATCCCCAGACATAATAGTACTCACAGAAACAAAACTCACCAAAATAATAACAGATTCAATCTTTCCATCCGGATATCAAATCCCCAGGAAAGACAGAGGGAGGAGAGGGGGAGGAGGAGTTACACTGCTCATTAAAAACCAGTGGGGTTTTGAGAAAATGGAAGGAATGGTTGGCACGGGCGAAAGGGACTACTTAGTAGGAACAGTCCAGTCTGAGGGACATAAGGTGATAATTGCAGTAATGTACAACCCACCACAGAACTGCAGGAGGCCAAGAGAAGAATACGATGAGATCAAGAGCAATGGTCGACACACTAGCCGAGGTGGCCAGGAGAGCACACATGGGGGGAGCAAAGTTACTAGTTATGGGTGATTTCAATCACAAGGAGATTGACTGGGAAAACCTGGAGCCCCATGGGGGTCCCGAAACATGGAGAGCCAAGATGATGGATGTGGTACTGGAAAACCTCATGCATCAACATGTTAGAGACACTACCAGAGAGAGAGGAGAGGATGAACCAGCAAGTTTGGACCTTGTATTCACCATGAGTAGTTCGGACATCGAGGGTATCATGTATGAAAGGCCCCTGGGAGCTAGTGATCATGTGGTTCTGTGCTTCGACTACATAGTTGAGCTCCAAGTGGAGAGAGTAGCAGGAATAGGCTGGGAAAAAACCAAACTACAAAAGGGGAAACTACTCAAGCATGAGGAACTCCTTCAAGACATTCAGTGGGAGAGGGAACTGACAGGAAAAACCAGTACAAGAAATGATGGACTATGTAGCAACAAAATGCAAGGAGGCAGAGGAGAGGTTTGTTCCCAAGGGAAACAGAAATAATGGGAAGAACATAACGAGTCCTTGGTTCACCCAAAGGTGTAGGGAGGCAAAAACTAGGTGTACTAGAGAATGGAAAAGGTACAGAAGACAGAGAACTCAGGAAAATAAAGAAATCAGCCGAAGAGCCAGAAACGAATATGCACAGATAAGAAGGGAGGCTCAGAGACAATATGAAAATGATATTGCATCAAAAGTAAAGACTGACCCGAAGCTGTTGTACAGCCACATCAGGAGGAAAACAACAGTCAAGGACCAGGTAATCAGACTGAGGAAGGGTGATGGGGAATTCACAAGAAACGACCGAGAGGTTTGTCAGGAGCTCAACACAAGATTTAAAGAGGTATTTACAGTGGAAACCAGTAGGACTCCAAGAAATCAGAACAGGGGGGCACACCAGCAAGTGCTGGATGAGGGTACATATAACCAAGGAGGAGGTGAAGAAGCTGCTATGCGAAGTTGACACCTCAAAGGCGGTGGGACCAGACAACATCTCTCCATGGGTCCTTAAAGAGGGAGCAGAGATATTGTGTGAGCCATTAACAAAGATCTTCAACACATCATTTGAAACTGGGCAACTCCCTGGGGTATGGAAAATGGCAAATGTAGTCCCAATTTTTAAAAAGGGAGACAGACATGAGGCACTAAACTACAGACCTGTATCACTAACGTGTATAGTATGCAAGGTCATGGAGAAGATCATCAGGAGGAGAGTGGTGGGGCACCTGGAAAGAAACAAGTGTATAATTGACAACCAGCACGGTTTCAGGGAAGGAAAATCCTGTGTCACAAACCTACTAGAGTTTTATGACAAGGTGACAGAAGTAAGACAAGAGAGAGAGGGGTGGATCGACTGCATATTTTTGGACTGCAAGAAGGCCTTCGACACAGTTCCTCACAAGAGGTTACTGCAAAAGCTTAGAGGACCAGGCACACATAACAGGAAAGGCACTGCAATGGATCAGAGAATATCTGACAGGGAGGCAACAACGAGTCATGGTATGCGACGAGGTGTCAGAGTGGGCGCCTGTGACAAGCGGGGTTCCACAGGGGTCAGTCCTAGGACCTGTGCTGTTCTTGGTATATGTGAACGACATAACGGAAGGGATAGACTCAGTAGTGTCCTTGTTTGCAGATGATGTGAAGTTAATGAGAAGAATCAAATCGGACGAGGATCAGGCAGGACTACAAAGAGACCTGGACAGGCTACAAGCCTGGTCCAGCAACTGGCTCCTTGAATTTAACCCTGCCAAATGCAAAGTCATGAAGATTGGGGAAAGGCATAGAAGACCGCAGACACAATATAGTTTAGATGGCCAAAGACTGCAAACCTCACTCAAGGAAAAAGATCTGGGGGTGAGTATAACACCGAGCATATCTCCTGAGGCGCACATCAATCACATAACTGCTGCAGCATACGGGCGCCTGGCAAACCTACGGATAGCGTTCCGATACCTCAGTAAGGATTCGTTTAAGACTCTGTATACCATCTACGTTAGGCCCATATTGGAGTATGCAGCACCAGTTTGGAATCCACACCTAGTCAAGCACGTCAAGAAATTAGAGAAAGTGCAAAGGTTTGCAACAAGACTAGTCCCAGAGCTACGGGGATTGTCCTATGAAAAAAGGTTGAGGGAAATCGGCCTGACGACACTGGAGGACAGGAGGGTCAAAGGAGACATGTAAACGACATATAAAATACTGCGCGGAATAGACGAGGTGGACAAAGACGGGATGTTCCAGAGATGGGACACAGACACAAGAGGTCACAATTGGAAGTTGAAGACTCAGATGAATCAAAGGGATGTTAGGAAGTATTTCTTCAGTCATAGAGTAGTCAGGCCATGGAATAGCCTAGAAAGTGATGTAGTGGAGGCAGGAACCATACATAGTTTTAAGGCGAGGTATGATAGAGCTCATGGGGCAGGGAGAGAGAGGACCTAGTAGCAATCAGCGAAGAGGCGGGGCCAGGAGCTGTGAATCGACCCCTGCAACCACAAATAGGCGAGTACAAATAGGTGAGTACAGCAGGCCTAGTGTCTAATCGACATGTGCCTAGGACAAAATGGTAACTAACACACACACACACACACACACACACACACACACACACACACACACACACACACACACACACACACACACACACACACACACACACACACACACGCGCACGCACGCACGCACGCGCGCATACCGGGAATGTTTACCCAGTCAGATTAAAAAGTGTCACGAATAGTTTTCCGAGGCATTAGGTGGTAAAATACGATATGAGCTAATTATATTTGAGGCCATAGTGACAATAAAGTGTCCGGGAACAAGATCAAATGAAAAAAATAAGGGTTATTGACCTGAAATATGAATAGTAAACACCAGGTAGATACCAGGAATTTAGATGATTATGTATGTCATCGTTGTGACGAGGGCTATATACACTAAAAGGTGTAGGAGTATATATGCTGCGAGTAACGTTATATATGTAGTGTGTAATATATATATATATATATATATATATATATATATATATATATATATATATATATATATATATGTATATATTATATATATATATATATATATATATATATAATTATATATTTATTATATATACACTTGGAGGTTATTCCGGGGATCAACGCCCCCGCGGCCCGGTCCATGACCTATATATATATTATATATATAAAGGTTAAAATATTTAAGGGGAAGATGAAATGGGTAATATTTTCCCCTCTCGTTATCGTCAAGGTTTCACTAGTTTCTTTGAAGTTGTGATTGATGGTGCTGTGTCCTTGGCACTCTCACAAGTGTGCTTGGCACCAACACGTGTCCCTGGCATTCACAAACCAAACCACCATTCATTCAGAGAAAAATTCCGGTGTAAATGTATTGTACACCGACTTCACAAAAGCCTTCGGCAAATTCGACCATGAAGTAATAACGCAGAAAATGCTTGCAGAAGGAATAAATTGAAAGGTTGGCAATTGGATATTTGACTTCCTAACAAATAGAACGCAGAGAGCAGTAGTGAACAACAAAGTGAAATAGGAGGTTGTCAAAGTGAAAAACTCTGTTCCTCAAGACTCCTTTTTTTTTTTTTTTTTTTTTTTTTTTTTTTTTTTTTTTTTCCCCAAGTTGACCGTCTCCCACCGAGGCAGGGTGACCCAAAAGGAAACAAAATCCTCAAAAAGAAAATAGTTTCATCATCATTCAACACTTTCACCTCACTCACACATAATCACTGCCTTTGCAGAGGCGCCCAGATACAACATTTTAGAAGCATATATATAGTTAAATAACATATCCCTCCAAACTGCCAATATTCCAAACCCCTCCTTTAAAGTTCAGGTATTGTACTTTACCATTTCCAGTACTCATGTCCGGCTATATAAAAATAACCGGTTTCCCTTAATCTCTTAAGTAAATATTACCCTGCTCACACTCCAACAGCTCGTCAGGTCCCAAAAACCATTCGTCTCCATTCACTCATCTCTAACACGCATGCTTGCTGGAAATCTAAACCCCTCGCCCACAAAACTTCCTTTATCCCCTCCCTCCAACCATATCGAGGACGACCCCTAACCCGCCTTCCTCTCCCTACAGATTTATACGCTCTCCAAGTCATTTTACTTTGATCACTTATCTCTAAATGACCAAACCACCTCAACAACCCCTCTTCAGCCCTCTGACTAATACTTGTGTTAACTCCACACCTCCTAATTTCCACACTCCGAATACTCTGCATAATATTTACACCACACATTGCCCTTAGACAGGACATCACTGCCTCCAACCGCCTCCTCGCCGTAGCATTTACAATCCAAGCTTCACACCCATATAAGAGTGTTTGTACTACTATACTTTCATACATTCCCTTTGCCAACATGGATAATGTTTTTTGTCTCCACAAATACCTCAACGCACCACTCGCCTTTTTTCCTTCATCAATTCTATGGTTAACCTCATCCTTAATAAATTCATCCGCTATCACGTCAACTCCCAAATATCTGAAAACATTCACTTCATCCATACTCCCTCTCTAATATGATATCCAATTATTCTTTATCTAAATCATTTGATACCCTCATCACCTTACTCTTATCTATGTTCATTTTCGACTTTCTACCTTTACACCCTCCCAAACTCGTCCACTAACCTTTGCAACTTTTCTTTAGAATCTCCCATAAGCCCAGTATCATCAGCAAAAAGTAACTGTGTCAACTTCCATTATGTACTTGATTCCCCATAATTTAATCCCACCCCTCTCCCGAACACCCTAGCATTTACTTCTTTTACAACCCCATCTATAAGTATATTAAACAACCATGGTGACATTACACATCCCTGTCTAAGACCTACGTTTACTGGGAAGTTGTCTCCCTCTCTCCTACACACCCTAACCTGAGCCTCACTATCCTCATAAAAACTCTTTACAACATTTAGTAACTTACCACCTATTCCATATACTTGCAACATCTGCCACATTGCTCCCCTATACACTCTATCATATGCTTTTTCTAAATCCATAAATGCAATGAAAACTTCCCTACCTTATCTAAATACTGTTCACATGTATGCTTTAATGTAAACACTTGATCTACACATCCCCTACTCGATTTAAAGCCTCCTTGCTCATCTGCAATCCTACTTTCTATCCGCCCTACTTTTTTCTCGTCTTCTGTCTGACATAGACGGGGACTTAAATTATAGCACTATTTCGTCTTTTGGTTTAAAGATGCTTGAACTTGTACGAGAGTGGCGTCCATCGATGATACTGCAAACCTTCAAGAAGATATAAACCAAGATCACTGGATCGCTGACAGCAGTATGAACGCTATGAAACAAGTAACAACGCTATGAAACAAGAAGAGGAGGAATTAGATGAAAACAGAATAAAAGACATTAATCATTCAGTTAAGCGGATATTCACTATGAGAGATTTTAGAGTTCAATGTTGGAAGATTTCACATTCAAGGATCACAACATTATTATTTCTCACTACGGAATAACTAGATATAAACAAAACTAAAACATTCAGAATTAATGGAGAGTCAATAATTCTCTTCGTCACATGTTCTCTCAAGGCTGGAGTATTTCTCTATACTAACGTCTCCTTTCAAGGCTGAAAATTTTTTCAGAAATGGAAAATGTGCAGAAAAACTTCACAGTTCGTTTAAATTCAGTCAAGCACCTGAACTGCTTGGGAACTCTGGGACCTGCACTCCATGGAAGGTAGTAAGAAAGATGCATCATAATCTACACCAGGACAGCAAGAGGCTTGGGAGCCTGTGTCAAGTACTTCCAGTGAAAAAAGGATCAAGACTGGACACACTCCCTTCATACATAAGGGAAATTACCAACAAACCTCTGGCTGTCCTCAAATCGATGCCTGAGCAACCAGGCTGTGATACATATGATGGAATGCGTGCGGCTGTAACCAACAACCTGGTCGATCAAGTCAGCAACCGGGAGAACTTGTGTGAGACTGGGCCGCGGGGCAGTAGCCTGGAAACAGACCACAGGTAGACTCCAGGAAGGTAGGTTTTGCTATATTTTAATGAACTTTGAAACACGAGGTTTGGACTACCTTGATCTCCCGATAGTACATCTCGGGGGGCGGTCAGCCCATTCCTGTGGAAATCAAGGACCCCAATGGAAATAAGTCACTTTTACTATTTTGGGGGGTTATCCTTTGTAATTTACACATATGTTACGTATGATAATTTACGTAACTGTATTTGTGTACCTGTACCTAAGTAAACTTACTTTAACACTTTACCTTCTCAAATTAATTTTTTGTTACGTTACATTAAACTATACAAACATGTTTAACTATAGATTAAAATGATCACGATGCAGTTGGCAACGAGGTGACCGAGAAAATAGAAGGAAAACGTTCAGATTTGAGCGTTTCTTCCAACTTTTGGTCATGTGTTGAGGTGGTTGATGGCGCCTCTGGTGGTGAGCTGCTCAGCGTACTTTGTAAAATGTAAACAGTGTCCTGTAGCCTCGGGTTGAGAACCTCCTTCCCTTAGTCCTGGGACTTCCCCTCCCCTTTGTTTTTATGACCCTTCGGCTCTTTTTTTTTTTTTCCTTCCGTCACACGTCAGTGGGAGAGACTTTCCCAGTACCTAGGACACTGAGAGATACTGAGAGATACTTAACTCCGTCACTTGGCCCCTTCATCCCCGCAACTCTCCTGAACGGTGGCAATCCATTCATCTTCGCGGATTTTATTGTGTTCTCAGCGGGTGTTTAAATACATTTTTTTTTTCTGCGCGTTCGCGTAAAAGTTGAGTATTAGCTGTTGCGTTCTTATTCCCGAGGCGCGAATCGTAAAGATGTGTGTTTTCCCAGGGAGCATTAATGAGGGTCATATATCAAGGAGGAATTTGTTGCCTCGTTAGAGACAAAGAGGAGGTGGGTGGGGGAGGGAAGGAAGAGGGGAAGGTAGCTGGAAGGGGGAGGGGAAGTGAAGAGATGGAGGTAGCAGGAAAGGGAGGAAGGAGGGAAGAGATGGAGGTAACGAGGAAGGGAGGGAAGCAGTGAGGTAGGTAGGTAGGGAACTAGTGAGGGAGGAAGGGAAGTAATGAGGGTGAGAGGAAACTAGAGAGGGAGATAAATAGTGGGGGGAGGAAGGGAAGCAGTGATGGATGGAGGAGGTGGTGGTGAGGGAGGAGGTGAGGGAGTCGGTGAGGAAGGGGCAATGGGATCATCCCGTCATTGTTTCAAGAATAAACTACTAAAGGAGATGGTTCCTTTTAATTGTTCGGAGTTGTAAAACTGCTAATGTAAAGAGTGCAGTAGTTCTGTTGGTGGAGGTGTTAGTTCTGTTGGTGGAGGTGTTAGTTTGTAGGTGGAGTGTTATAGTTCTGTTGGTGGAGGTGTTAGTTCTGTTGGTGGAGGTGTTAGTTCTGGGTGGAGGGTAGTCTGTTGGTGGAGGTTTTAGTTCTGTTGGTGGAGGTGTTAGTTTGATTGGTGGAGGTGTTAGTTCTGTTGGTGGAGGTGTTAGTTTGTTGGTGGGGTGTTATCGTTGGGGGGAGGTGTTAGTCTGTTGGTGGAGGTGTTAGTTCTGTTGGTGGAGGTGTTAGTTCTGTTGGTGGAGGTGTTAGTTAGTGGGAGTGATTAGTTCTGTTGGTGGAGGTGTTAGTCTGTTGGTGGAGGTGTTAGTTCGTTGGTGGAGGTGTTAGTTCTGTTGGTGGAGGTGTTAGTTCGTGGGGAGTGTGTTCTGTTGGTGAGTGTTAGTTCTGTTGGTGAGGTGTTAGTTCTTTGGTGGAGGTGTTGTGTGGTGAGTGTTGTTGTGATGGTGGGGGTGTTCGATTGTGTTGGTGGAGGTGTTGATTGTGTTGGTGGAGGTGTTGTTGTGTTGGTGGAGGTGTTGATTGTGTTGGTGGAGGTGTTGATTGTGTTGGTGGAGGTGTTGATTGTGTGGGAGGTGTTATTGTGTTGGTGGAGGTGTTGATTTGTTGATGGAGGTGTTATTGTGTTGGTGGAGGTGTTGATTGTGTTGGTGGAGGTGTTTGATTGTGTTGGTGGAGGTGTTGTTTGTTGGTGGAGGTGTTGAGTTTGTTGGTGGAGGTGTTGATTGTGTTGGTGGAGGTGTGTTGATTGTGTTGGTGGAGGTGTTGATTGTGTTGGTGGAGGTGTTGATTGTGTTGGTGGAGTGTTATTGTGTTGGTGGAGGTGTTGTTGTGTTGGTGGAGGTGTTGATTGTGTTGGTGGAGGTGTTGATTGTGTTGGTGGAGGTATTTTTGTGTTGTGTTGTGTGGGAGGAGTTAACTGTGTTGGTGATGTTAGTTTGTTGGTGGTGTTCGTTGGGGTTGATATAAATGCGTGATTCCGTGCTGCGATATATATATATTATTTATATAGTTATATTATATATTATATATTATATATATATATGTATATATAATATATATTATATAAATACACTGATCTCTGGTGAAGGAGATCGAACCTACGAACCTTGGAACAGCATGCGTACCTTGTCCCAAGGTTCGTAGGTTCGAGTTCTTCACAGAATCATGTTTGAGTATAATTCGCCTGCTCTGCGAATTCTTGTGTGTATGTATATATATATATATATATATATATAATATATATATATATATATATATATATATATATATATATATATATATATATATATATATTATAGCTTTTCTCGCCGAATAAGGCAAGCGAAAATTTGTTTTCTCAAAAATCATTCTGAACCTAACGAAAAAATATGTATCATTATGTATATTATAAAATTATTGTTAACTTATCTAAAATATATTTAGATTGATTAGGCTAAATTAAATTGCGCGTGTTATAATAGGTCAGTTTCCTAAGGGTCTTTTGGTAAAAAATAATTAATTTTTACATTAACATAAATGGAAAATATATATATATCTTTAAATGTATAAGAGAAAATTTTAGAAAGGACTTAATTCTAAATGAGTTCTTGCTAATTGACCAGTTTTACCTATTCGGCACGACAAATATATAATGCGCGCGTGAGAGAGAGAGAGAGAGAGGGAGAGGGTGGATGGATGGATGGATTGATAGATGGATGTTCAAGGGTGACAGCTTTCAACTGTTACTGGACTGACTACATGTAAACATCAGCTTCAGGTCAGGATATCTGAAACATTTCATGGAACGGAAGTAACAAGTAAAATATATAGGAGCATTAACGTCAGAGAGCTTAGCAATTAAAGAGCACAATACCGTTAACGTTACTTTCTCCACGATAGTGATAGTAGTTTTTTGAAAACTCAAAATCAATGGCAACTACTCCAGTAATGGTATATATTAAGCAAGGCGAGGTGAACAATATCAGTCACAACAGTGATGCTCAAGGAAGGTGGAAAATATCTGTTTTCCAAATGGATATTTTCGGTGCAATATTTCATTCATAGTTTGTGTGTGTACTTACCTAGTTGTACTCACCTGGTTGTGGTTGCGGGGGTCGAATCACAGCTCCTGGCCCCGCCTCTTCAACTAGCCGCTACCCGGCCACTCTTCCCTCTGCGTGAGCTTTATCATACCTCTTCTTACAGCTATGTATGGGTCCTGCCTCCATTATATCACTACCCAGGCTATTCCACTTCTTGACAACTCTGTGATTGAAGAAATACTTCCTAACATCTCTGTGGCTCATCTGATTCTTCAACTTCCAACTCTGACCCCTTGTTGCTGTGTCTCATCTCTGGAACATCCTGTCTCTGTCCACCTTGTCTATACCTCTCAGTATTTTATATGTCGTTACCATATTCCCCCTATCTCTCCTATCTTCCAGTGTCGTCAGGTCGATTTCCCTTAACCTCTCCTCGTAGGACATACCCCTTAACTTTGGGACTAGTCTTGTTGCAAACCTTTCTCTAGTTTCCTTACATGTTTGGCTAGATGAGGGTTTCAAACTGGCGCTGCATATTCCAATATGGGCCTAACGTACACAGTGTACAGGGTCCTGAATGACTCCTTATTTAGATGTTGGAATGCTGTTCTTAGGTTTGCTAAGTGCCCGTGTGCTGCAGCAGTTATTTGGCTGATGTGCCCCTCACATGTGCCCGGTGTTATACACACACCAAGATCCTTTTCCTTGAGGGAAGTTTGTAGGCTCTGGCCCCATAGACTGGACTCAGTCAGTGGTCTTCTTTGCCCTTCCCCAATCATCATAACTTTGCACTTGGTGGGGCTGAGCTTAGGAGCCACTTGTTGGACCAGGCCTGCAGTCTGTCCAGATCCCTTTGTAGTTCTGACTGGTTCTCGTCCGATTGAATTTTTCTCATCAGCTTCACATCATTTGCAAACAGGGACACTTCGGATTCTATTCCTTCCGTCATGTCGTTCACAAATGCCAGAAACAGCACAGGTCCTAGGGCTGATCCCTGTGGGACCCCGCTCGTTACAGGCGCCCACTCTGACACCTGGCCATATACCATGACTCGTTGTTGTCTTCCTGACAGGTATTCCCTGATCCATGGTAGTGCCTTCCTTGTTATCCCTTCCTGGTCCTCCAGCTTCCGCACTAATCTCTTGTGTGGAACAGTGTCAGACGCCTTCTTACAGTCCAAGCAAATGTAATCTACCCACCCCTCTCTTTTGTCTTACTGCCATCACTCTGTCATAGAACTCCAGTAGGTTTGTGATGCAGGATTTCCTGGGCAACGGTAAACAATATGATGTTCAATGAGGACAAATTCCAACTACTCCGTTATGGAAAACTGGAGGAAATAACTAGAACAGAGTATACTACTGACTCCGGCCATACAATAGAGCGGAAAACTAATGTAAGGGACCTGGGAGTAGTAATGTCTGAGGATCTCGCTTTCAAGGATCACAACAGTGCCACGATCGCACGTGCAAAGAAAATGATAGGATGGATAATGAGAACTTTCAAAACGAGAGATGCCAAGCCCATGATGATCCTTTTCAAATCACTTGTTCTCTCTAGGCTGGAATACTGCTGTACATTAACATCTCCATTCAACGCAGGTGAAATCGCAGATCTAGAGAGTGTACAGAGATC
The DNA here is from genome assembly GCF_026875155.1 of Cherax quadricarinatus. Classification (NCBI taxonomy): domain Eukaryota; kingdom Metazoa; phylum Arthropoda; class Malacostraca; order Decapoda; family Parastacidae; genus Cherax; species Cherax quadricarinatus. The sequence continues at coordinate 29,793,847 of NC_069437.1, forward strand.
CTTTACTGCACGTATAAGTTCTGTCAAGCACCTTAACTACTGGGAACGCTTGGAAGCACTTGACTTGTACTCATTGGAATGCAGGAGGGAGAGATATATCGTAATCTACACTTGGAAAATCTTGGAAGGAATGGTCCCAAATCTGCACACAGAAATCACTCCCTACGAAAGTAAAAGACTGGGCAGGCTATGCAAAATGCCCCCAATAAAAAGTAGGGGCGCCATTGGTACACTAAGGGAAAACACCATAAGTGTCCGGGGCCCAAAACTGTTTAACAGCCTCCCATCAAGCATTAGGGGAATTGCCAATAAACCCCTGGGTGCCTTCAAGAGAGAGCTGGACAGATACCTAAAGTCAGTACCGGATCAGACGGGCTGTGGCTCGTACGTTGGACTGCGTGCGGCCAGCAGTAACAGCCTAGTTGATCAGGCCCTGATCCATCGGGAGGCCTGGTCATGGACCGGGCCGCGGGGGCGTTGATCCCCGGAATAACCTCCAGATAACCAGGTCCCTGAAACAGTGCTGGCTCTCGTTGATAAGCTCATTCCTAAGTGCTCCACCACTCTTCTCTTGATAATTTTCTCCCATGACCTTGCATACTATACACATCAGTGACACTTGTCTCTAGTTTAATTCCTCGTGTCTGTCTCCTTTCATAAAAATAGGGACTACATTTGCTGTCTTCGATACTTCTGGTAGTCGCCCTGTTTCAATAGATGTGTTGAAGATAGTTCTTAGTGGTACACAAAGCACCTCTGCTCCCCTTCTCAGGATCCATGGAGAGACGTTATCTGGCCCCCATCTGTCAGCATAGTTGCTGATCCCCTGTATATGTTATCTGAGTATCATAGTACCATCCATATGTTTTACATAGTTGACCCCTTGCTAGGCTCAGTGGCTAGCATGTGTGATGTCACGTGATGCCGCATGTGAGCGTTGGGCGCCCTGTCTTTGCTATTGTATAGAATCAGCCCTGAGCCACCTGCCTGTTCTGCCTCTAGCATAGTATGGTATGTCGAGACGACATACGTAACATGGCTGAGTTGTCAATGTAGTTGCTGATCCCCTGTATATGTATATGTTATCTAAGTATCATAGTACCATCCATATGTTTTACATAGTTAACCCCTTGCTAGGCTCAGTGGCGAGCACGTGTTACATCATGTGATGCCGTATGTGAGCGTTGGGCACCCTGCCTCTTCCTGCTTCACGCTTAGACCTAAACGCGACAGGAAAGGCAGGCTGGGCTCCCCTTCTCGCACTCTGCTAATATATGTGTTACCATCCAACAAGTGTGTTTAACTCCAACCATCATATCTCCACGAACCCTCTCAACACATTGCCTTTGAGGTATCTAGCTCACTTAACAACCTCTTCACTTCTTCCTCAGTTGTATGTATTGTGTCCAACACTTGATGGTGTACACCACCTCTCTGCCTATCTGGAGGTCCTTCTGTCTCCTCTGTGAACACTTCTTTGATTCTCATGTTGAGCTTGTCACATACTTCATGGTCGTTTTTTGTGACCCCTCCTTTCTTCCTCAGCCTGATTACCTGGTCCTTTACTGTTGTTTTCCTCTTGATGTGGCTGTACAATAGCTTTTGGATCAGACTTTTTATGTCATTCTTTTATTGCCTTTGGGCCTCCTGTCTTATCTGTGCATATTCATTTCGGGCTCTACAACTGGTCTCCTTATTCACCTGGGTCCTTTGCCTTCTATACTTCTGGCACACTTGGTTTTGGCCTCCCTGTGCTTTTGGGTGAACGGTTTATCCTGGCTTTTTCATTATTCCTGTTGCCCTTGGGTACAAACCTCTCCTCGGCTTCCTTGCATATTGTTGTCAAATATTCCATTATCTCGTCAACTGACTTCCCTGTCAGTTCTGTCCCATTGACCCCCATTCAGGAAGTTCTTCATTCTTGCATAGTCCCCTTTCTTGTAGTTTGGCTTCATTCATCTGACCCTTCCTGTTTCCCCCTCTACTTGTAATTCTACTACATATTCGAAGCTTAAAACCACATGATCACTAGCCCCCAGGGGTCTTTCATATGTAATGTCCTCAATATCTGCACTACTCAAGGTGAATACTAGGTCCAGTCTCGCTGGCTCATCCTCTCCTCTCCTCCTCTCTCTGGTAGTGTCCCTCATGTGTTGGTACATGAGGTTTTCCAGTAGCACCTCCATCATCTAAGCCGTCCACGTTTCTTGGCCCTCATGTGGCTCCAAGTTCTCCCAATCGAT